>CM046880.1:387969457-389169457 GCA_025667525.1 Glebionis coronaria | reverse complement strand
GGATCCACCCACAACATTCGCGCTTGGTAGCAGGATTAATTAACGGTTCATGATCAATGAGAGGTAACGTAAGGCTAAATACTAAAAGCAATAATATCAATGAAAATCAGTTGGAAATCCTCAAGTTCTGGAAAGCATACAATTTCTGGATAACATACAAGTTGAGGATAGCACACAGTTTTTAAATGGTTGTGTTCCACCATTTAAAATCTCACCCCGCGTTTAGAAATCATGTACAAGTAAAAGGGGCTATGAACTCACCTTATCCACGAGGTAAGTCAATCACGGTACTCAGCAACTGAGTACAAACAATGGTAGTGAGACGATCACCGACGATATGGATGCCCGGGAAACACGAAAATCGCAACCTATCACAATAAGGCGTGCGTTAGGACTCGAACTCAATATCGATATATACCAAATACAATATGACTCAAATGTTTTCAAAGTAGTCATGTTTCAAAACCAGTGACACGAACCAAATGAATTCATACTAACCATTTATTCCAACAACACACGCTAAAACACTTGTACACTTGAAATTGACCCGTTATACGATGCCAAGTTAACGCAAGTTAAACTATCCCTTAACCTTATTTGTACCAGTAGCTAAGTCATTTATATAATGACTAAGCACTTGAGTAAGTCACCATGTCCGATGGTGAATACTCAAACTCACGCAACACAAGCATTGAACTAAGTGTCCAAAATTAAAATCAGCAAGTACACCCCGAATGTACACACCGATCTACCCTATCTAGACTTGTCCGTTTTACATAAAAATTGGTGTCAAGGTCACTTATAACCTGTATAAGACCTCACTAAAATTTGAGCCAAAGTTCACACTTCAAAATCCATCAGCTCGACACTTTACGCGACTCTAAATTTGGGACAGATTTGTGCACTTGTTTTGTAAAACCGTTTAGACCGCTTTAAAAGTACAAACTCGACAATCCGACTTTTGAAACCACTACTAGACTCATAAAACTCAGTTTGTAAACTTTGAAAACCAGTAGATACATTTATCTATCCAATCCTAAAGTCCCCGAGAGTCGACCCAAAATCAACCACAATTTCGGATTGTGCCGATTTGCGTCTCCCGGTACAGGAAAACTAAAATTAGCATAACTTTTGACTCGTAATGACTTAGAAGCTCTATCTTATACCAAAACGAGCGTCTCGGAAAACTCTACAACAATATCAAATAATCTTATCCTTTCTCAGACCTTAAACCCACGAAAATTTTGATAAGGACATGCTGTCCCAAAATAGCCTTTTAGAAAACAAGTCAAATCAATTTTCCAACCAAAACTATTCATTCCCATACCTCTAGGATCACTATACCATCATTCCTATCAACCAAACACTCCCAAAAATACTTGCATGTAAAATCTAACAAAAATCAAAGATTAAAAACAAGACTTTTTATGATCAAAACAACATAATCTTACCAAAAACAACACATGCTAGAGGATTAAAACATCATACAACCATGAAATCATAAAGTCTTCAAATTTTGATGCATGTTCTTGAATTTGATATCATTAGAATCACAAGAAAATATTAGAGATGGGACTTTAATTTGTTTTAAGAGATTCATGTTGAAAATTGATGATTGAGGGTGTTTTTTGGTTGAGATGTCACGGCAAGAACAAGGGTGGGGAGAGAGTGTTGGTGATTTTTTTAAAAGTTGTGATTGTATGTGTTTGTTGGTGGAAAAATTTGATTTATATATGTTGGTAGTGGAGGGGCCTAAGTTGCCAATTTGCAAACTTGTGGACTTAAAAACAATTAATAGTTTTAAAGGCTAGAAAATGGTCATTGGTAAATATTGAAAATATTTACGGGGCTCGGGTTTCGTAAAAATACTTTTCAAAAGTTACAATGCATTATAAAAATGATTATATGATTTCCCGACACGACTTAATACGAAATTAAAACGACATCATCGAAAATATTAATTATCAAAATAATCGATAATAAAATGTAAAATGTTGGGCATCCGTCGGTATTGCGATCACTAGGAATTCTCGTTGTATATTGTTTTTGAATAAACTCGTTGTAAAACGCACGCAGATGATTTTAAATCAAAAACTTTGATTTAAATAAATATGGGAAAAATAAAATAAAAATTCTATAATTCCATACAAAGTATTTATCAATGATCAGAAAAATACTTAAAAAGTATAATTTAAAAATCTCAGGATTTACATATAGCAATACAAGAAAACGTAATACGTTGGAAAATTCAAGAAGCACGAATAAAAAGATTAAAATAATGCTGGGAAAGTACGAGTTCTCACATAAAGCTTCATCTAGTTTGACATGGAGACCCAAACAAGATCAAAACCCTAATTCTGATGGGATTTCTATGACCTGTAACAAATTTCATTATATTTCAAAGGTCATAACTAACCAATTGGGGTTAACTGGGTGTTCAATCCTCAAAGGGATGATCAAGGGGTTGTTATAAGGACTAAATCTATTCTTGTTGAACAACCAAATGAATCCAAGTCTGCTCAGGCTTGGATTCCCAAAGAAAACTAATTTGTTTTCTTTATGTGCAGGGCATTCAAAAGCAGGTAAATGATTATGGATATTGGGACAGTGGATGCTCTAGGAATATGACGGGGGAAGGAAGATTATTTGACTAACTTTACCCCCATTAAAGATGGTGACAAAGTGTACTTTGGAGAAGGATATGGTACAATTTCTGGCAAAGGCACTCTTATCACCAATAATTTGCATTTTGAAAACGTATTTCTGGTAAAAGAACTTGATTATTATCTGTTTAGTGTATCACAAGTGTATGATAACAAGAATAAGGTTCTTTTCGCTGATACTGAATGCTTGGAGTTAAACAAAGACTTTAAGATGCCTGATGAGAAGTTTATTGATTATAGAACACCTAGGCATAAGGACATTTATAATGTAAATCTTAATGGAATTAGGATGAACAACAATTTGTCATGTCTATATGCTAAAGCTTCAGTTGATGAAAGTAATTTATGGCACAGAAGGTTAGGGCACATAAACTTTAAGAACATAAACAGACTTGTGAGACATGGTTTAGTTGATGGTTTGCCTGAAAAGGCTTTCCACAATGATCATTTTTGTGTTGCATGTCTTAAAGGCAAACAACACAAAGTCTCATTTAAGTCTAAACTTGTGCACTCTAGTTCTAAACTACTTCACTTGTTACATATGGACTTATTTGGCCAAACTAATATAGAAAGTTTGAATGGTAAATCCTTTTGTTTTGTCATAAAACTGATGATTTTTCTAGATTTACTTGGACTTTCTTTTTGGCCTTAAAAAGTGAATCTGCCACAGTTTTGATTAACTTTATTACCCAAATTGAAAAGAAAACAAGGAATGAGGTTAAAATACTTAGAAATGATAATGGTAGTGAGTTTAGAAACAAATTGTTAGATGACTTATGTGTCAATAAAGGGATTACTAGGCAGTTTAGCATAGCTAGAACCCCACAACAGAATGGGATGGCTGAAAGGAAGAATAGAATACTCATAGAAGCAGCTAGGACAATGTTGGTTGATGCTCATTTTGCCATTGCTTTTTGGGCTGAGGCTGTGAATACAACCTGCTATGTTCATAACAGGGCATTGATCAACAAAATACACAATATGACACCTTATGAGCTATTTTAGAATAGGAAACCTAATATTGGTTTTCTTAAACCCTTTGGATGTCATGTAGTGATCTTAGATACTAGTGATGCCTTAGGAAAGTTTAGTGCTAAAGGTGACGAAGGCTATTTTATGGGATATTCAGTGCAGAGTAAAGGATATAGGGTTTACATTAAGAAAGAAAAATGTATACTTGAAAAGATACATGTTAAGTTTTTAGAGAGTAAACCTAGTGATACTGAGAGTGGACCAAATTGGTTCTTTGATTTAGAACCTTTATCTAGAACCTTGAATTATATGCCTGTTACTAATCCAGACATTGTTAAAGAGGATTCAAATGTTGTGGAAGAACCTATTGTTGAAATTTCAGGTAAACATGTTGAAAAAGTACAAGGATCACATGCAGCCAAATCAGACCCCATGCTTGAGTATGTTACTATTCCTATATGGACTGATGGATTTTCACAAGCTGCTGCTACTGTAAAGGAGAAAGATGGTCCACAAGAAAAGCCAATTGATGAAAACATGCATGAATCTTCAGACGTTGATAAAGGCAAATCAGACGCTGACAGGTTAAATTCAGACGCTGACAGATCAGACGTTGACAACCTGTTTGGGCATCAATTCTCTTCCAATACTTTTGAACAAGGTGAACCTTCCAAAGTTCATGAAGAGGTTCATTCTAGTGATGATGGAGGAGTATTTGAAGATGATATTGGAAATATGGAGACTGAGATTAAAGACAACACACTCATTGAAGGAGGAACACTTACATCTACTATTAGAAATCATCCTCCTTCTCTAATCATTGGTGATGTTTTGTCTCCTGTTCAAACAAGAAGGTCTCATCAGAATCAAGGAGGTTTTATTGCCAATATCCACAAGAAGGTTGATATCCCTCTTGTACAGGCGTGTTTGTTTGCTTGTTTTCTGTCACAACAGGAACCCAAAAGATTTTTGATGCTCTCAAAGAACCAAGTTGGGTGGAAGCAATGCAGGATGAGCTTCACCAGTTTGCTATTCAAGATGTTTGGGAGTTAGTGGACTGTCCAAGGTATGTGAGACCTATAGGGACAAGAAGGGTTCATAGAAACAAGAAAGATGAAAGAGGGATTGTGGTCAGAAACAAGGCACATTTAGTTGCTCAAGGCTATACACAAGAAGAAGGAATAGACTATGAAGAGGTTTTTGCACCTGTTGCAAGGATTGAAGCAATAAGGATTTTCCTAGCCTATGCTTCTTGCATGGGCTTCACAGTTTATCAAATGGATGTGAAGAGTGCTTTTCTTTATGGCATAATTGCAGATGAGGTTTATGTCATGCAGCGTCCTGGTTTTGAAGACTCAGAACATCCAGACAAAGTGTATAGGGTGAAGAAAGCAATGTATGAACTTCATCAAGCCCCAAGAGCATGGTATGGAACATTATCCACCTATCTGGTGGAAAATGGTTTTAAGAGGGGCACCATAGACCAGACTTTGTTTACCAAGAAGACTGGTAAGGACTTTCTACTTGTTCAGGTCTATGTGGATGATATCATCTTTGGGTCATCTAATCCAAAGATGAGTGAAGACTTTTCCAAGCTCATGACAGACAAATTCAAGATGAGTGCAATGGGAGAGATGAACTTCTTTCTAGGGTTACAAGTTTAACCGAAAGAAGATGGTATCTTCATCTCTCAAGACAAGTATGTAGAAGAAATCTTGAAGAAGTTTGGTTTTCTCCACATGAAAAACGGGCTAGCACACCCATGGATAGGGAACATCCTTAGGGAAATATTAGAGATGGAAAAGAAGTATATGTCAGGAATTATAGATCAATGATTGGATCATTGATGTATCTTATAGCCTCTAGACCCGACATCATGTTTGTTGTGTGTGCATGTTCACGCCATCAAGTGAATCCTAAGGAATGTCATACTGTTAAAAGGATCTTTAGATACCTTAGGTGCTATCCCTTTTTGGGATTATGGTATCCTAAAGATTCTCCATTGGAGCTTATTGGGTATTCAGATAGTGATTATGGAGGTGACAAGTTTGATAGAAAATCCACAACTGGTGGATGCCAATTTCTTGGGAGTAGATAGATATCTTGGCAATGTAAGAAACAAACAGTGGTGGCCAACTCTACAACTGAAGCAGAATATGTAGCTGCAGCTGCTTGTTGTGGACAAGTTCTATGGATTCAGAACCAACTGTTGGATTATAGGTATAATTTTATGCATACCAAGATTTTTGTAGACAATAACAGTACATTATGCATTATTAAAAATCTTGTACATCATTCTAAAACTAAACACATAGAAATTCGACATCATTTTATAAGAGATTGTTTTGAAAAAGGTTTAATACAACAAGATAGGGTTGATACTGAGGAAAATGTGGCAGATTTGTTAACTAAACCTTTTGATGCTGGGAGGTTTCAATACTTAATAACAAGTATTGGAATGATCAGTCTTACCTAAAATGTGTTTTTGGAACTTATTGTAAAAGTATGTACAGGATATGCATTGTTATTGGTCTTTGTAAAAGTATTAGGTCTTTCCACTATTCTTTACTAACGCTGACGGAGTTTGTTGAGACGCTGACAAGTGTTTGTTAAGACACTGACAAAGTGTTTAGACAGACGCTGACATGTGTTTCTTGAGACGCTGATAAGTGTTAAAATGGACGCTGACAGCAACATGTTAGTTTTTGTGGTTTTTCCTCTAATCATGAAGGATTTATAGCATTGTACAAATAGATACAGAGTTGCTTATGGATCTTTGGAGCTTAATAGGAGTATGTTCAAGTTTATGGATGATGGTTGGAATGTTTACATTCCTATCTTGACATAAATTTTTACTACATATTTTATTTTTGGCAACTTTGTATATCATAGTTTAAGGGGAGGTTTAGGAAACCTTTAGGATTTTGAGTATTCTTATAATACTCTCATCACAATTCTAGATTGTGTCCACTAGTGACTACGAGTTAGTTTTCTAAATCGTGAGGCACTGTAGCATGCAAAGTTGATATACTATGCACGCTGCCAAGACTTTTTGGCTCAGAATTGGATTTGGTCGGTTGCGAGACTTGGTTATGTTTTTATTGGGCTTACCTGGGAAGTTACAAGGGATTTATAAGAGATAACATTATTGTTAAGAACTTTGGTTAGTAAGGGACACTTGAGGGCAATTATGTCTATCTTGCTTAAGCAAGTGTGCATGATTGGACAGTGCTTGCCACCATATAATGATTTTCAGTCTATAAGTTATCTTCACTAGGATAAATTACTTTGTTAAGGTCCTTTTTCTTTTTAATTATTTTTATTTTTGGACACTGGCACTTTTCTTTCCAAACGCTGATAGGAATAATTTGCACGCTGACATGGTAAAATTTACACGCTGACAAGATATAGTCGTTACGCTGACAATTAATTTTTGACCGTTGACAACATTAGGTCCTACCCAGTCGTTATTTTTGACGAAAAAATTGGGCCGTAATTTTAGCAACTTGGTAACTTCTTATTAATGCAAAGATAAGTTAAATATTTTCAAGATTTACATCATTATATTTTGAATATCTGTGCCTTCTTTTTCAACCAATAGTGTGCTAGTTTCTTTCTTATAAATACGACTCATTGTGTTTTAACAGGGTAACAACTATTCTTGTCTAGCAAACCTTTCTAACCTTCAAATCTTCATTGTTAATCATTCACAAGTTTTCAAATACATTTCAAATGGCCCCAAAGTTCAAACCAGATAATGTGGAGTTGGAATTCAAGAGTCAGCATAACATGGTGGCGTATTTGGTTGCTGATAATACTCTTCGTCCACAATATACTGAGATGGTTACGTATTTGAATGCTTCCCCTCTAAGGTATGCTCTTACTCACACTCCACTTGTACCTATCACACACATCAAGCAGTTTTGGAACACAGTTCGTTCCAAAACAGTTGATGGAGTGATTACATTATATGCTACTGTTCATGGGACTGAATGGGTGGTTACTGAAGCCTTGGTTCGCCAAGCTTTGCATCTTAATGATGTTGATGGTATAACCACCCTTCCCATAGACGAGCTAGAGTTGGGACTTCGAGGCTTGGGGTATGATTTGCCCTCTATTGGGCACTTAAACCGTTATACCAAACAACAATTTCTTCCAGCCTAGAAGTTCCTCATTCATGTCATCCTTCAATGCTTGAGTCCCAAATGCTCTTCATTCAATGAGATCAACCGATCTATCAGGAGTGCCATTGTTTTTCTTGCAAGAGGGCAAAATTACAATTTTTCAAAGATGATTTTTGATGGCATGTTTCATAACAAGGGTACCAAGATGACTCTTGCGTATCCTCAATTTTTGCAAATGATTTTTGAAATGCAAGGCTATTGTACTAGGGACCATGATCATTTTTATAAAGTCCTTGAACAAAAGAAAACTGTCTTTGGCAACATGAATTCACCACCCTATAGGGATTTGCCTCTTACCCCAGCTATGCAGGTTGTCATCTTGGCAGCTACAAACCCACCACCACCACCACAAATTGCTCAAGACCCTATTCTAGACCAACCACCATCACCTCAACCCATGAACATTGACCCTCCTTCACCAGGCGCTGACATTCCTAATATCAACGTTGACAACCCCAACCTCAACGCTGACACTACCAATCTTGACGCTGACACCCTTCACCCACAATCCTAAACAGACCTTCATTCATCTTCATCTGAACCCCATGATTATAGGTTAGAAAAACACCCAAGGATCACTGGAGTGTTCTCCTCTAGTGGTCCTAGCCATGTTGCAGAGAGAACCACCACCACAAGTGTGGTTGGTGCTATTGGTGAGGCTGGGACTAGTGGTGCTCGCTTAGATGCAGGCCACGTTAGTCCCACCATCATTAAGTCCACACCCATACTCAATGAGTCTCTTATGGGAGGGAAACTTCCCATACTAGAGGAGGGCAATATAGAACCCTTATCAGTAATGGAATTGACGGTGGTTTGTATGAGCTTGCAAAAGTAAAATATAAACCTTGTACATGTTGTCAATGCTCAAGGACGTGAACTCATTTCATTGAGGGAGCTTATAGCTGTTTTGGAGGCTGACAAAGTTCGAACTAGATAGGAGGATTCTTCCAAAGGGGAGGATGAACAGGTTCATGTCAGTGACAAAGGCTCTCATGAAGGTGCTTCGTTTGGAAATTCATTGGATGTAGCTGAAGCCCTTAGTGGTTTGAAAGAGCAAAAAAGGTTTTGATGCTTCATTGATTACTCCTACAAAGTTGACGTTTATAAAGATGATGGAGCAGTTCACAAAGTCAAGCGCTGACAAGCACAAATCAAGCACTGACATTCAAGTTTTGGACGTTGACAAGACTGCAGATGTAGTTGGTGTATCCCAGTCATCAACTATCATTAAAGATGTGTCTACACAGGTACTACCAAATTCTTTACCTTCTATTGATGTATTGGATAAAGGTAAAGGGATTATGGTAGAAGCAGAGGTTCCCAAAGATGCAGCCCACGTACATTTTGATTCCATTTTGGTTGCACAACTTGAGGAAAAGGAGAAGATGAAGAAGACTGCTATTGAGTCACAAATTGCGACTACTTCTGAAAGTAATAAGGAAGGCAGTGATGGTGAGAATACTGATTCAAGTGTTATGATACTTGAAAAACATGAGAAGCGGTATGGGGAGGAGTTGGGTTTAGAGAAGCTTAGAGAATTGAAGTTGAAGTTTGATTTGAATATACCTAAGATTGTTGAGCTTTTCTTCAAGTATGAATATGAAGTGTTGAGTGATCCAAATGTTTCTATGTCTGAGAAGATTTGGTGTCTTGAAGTGATTTTGAGGTTGCAGGATGATCTTAGAGTATGGGAAAAGAATAAGCCTAGCAATATCAAGTTAGAATCGAAGACAGTAAGGAGAGAGTTGTATTACTTGCTGTTAAGAAATCATCAGACTGGGTGGACTTATGCAAATTTTAGAGGTCTCAGCTTTGAAAAATGGAGTGTTTGGCTTATCCTATTTGGGATTCTTTGTGTAAGGATAGAACTTTTGAGCTGCTCTCAAAGGAAAGACAAGAGGAAATGGAGGAACAGATGAGGATTAAGAAGGCATCTATAGTTCCTAGGCCAGTGAAGAAAGGATTGTCAATTGAGTTTCCAAAGCTTGATCCATTGAATCCAAGTGAGGCTGTTTTAAGGAAGAGTATGAAGCTTTCATCACCGGAGACTTCAAATTTGGTAGAAGTGTTGCCTCTTGACTTTAGGAACCCCATAATTAACTATGAAGAAGATGCAAGTGGGTTTTGGAAGATCACCAGGACTGGTGATAAGGTACACACTTTCACTTCTTTCATGTCTATGTTTGCTAGCTTTGATAGAGAAGACTTGGTCGACTTGTGGTCATTGATGAAGGCTAAGTATGAGACTGAAAAGCCTACTTCAGTTAATGGAATAAATATTTGGTTCACATTCAAGAGAATGATTGAGCCAAATGAAGCTGATCCAATTTGGATGGATCTGGATGCTATTAGTGGGATGACATGACGTATCTACTCAGCTGCTGGTGTATATCATCTTAGTACATCAAAATTTTCAAAATATCTTTTGGTTGATGCTGAATACCCTATGTCACAAGATGCTTTGAAGTTGATGATATCTACACCATTGGAAGTTGATTATACTAGTGATGTTAGTAAGGATTTGGTTAGATTTATTTATTCCCTTATTAAGAAAGAAGATTAGTTTGTAAGAATCCTCCTTGTATTTTGTTTTTACGAAACTTGATTACTAGAGTAGATATCAAGTTTAAGGGAGGATTGTTGGGAATAAAAATAGCTAAGTCATTGGGACGCTGACAAGAAGAACTTAGACGCTGACAAGAGATAATAAGGCGCTGACAGCTGGACACTGACAAGAGATATTGAAGCGCTGACAAGAAGAAAGTTCAACCACTGATAGAATACTTAGTCTACACGTTTTGTACTTCTAGTAAAGATATGATCGATAATGTATTTTCTATGTTTATCTTTACCTAAAATAGTTGATACGTAGACTCTTGTACAAGGTTCCTTAATCTATAAAAGGAGGCCTTTAGGTTTTAGTTAAAATATATGTTTTACACTTTCATTGTACACAAGTTTGATCATCAATCAAAGTGAAAGTTTGGGTTATTCTGTTTTGTGTGTTCTTGTTCTAAGTGTTAAATTCCGCATAGCACTTAGATTGTTTCATAACACAAAGTTTCTCTAAGTGTTAATCTTGATTCAATCTCGTTAACACAAAGCTAATCGATCTAAGTTTGGGATCAACATTAAACTTCTTGATTTTCAAACCGTGGCACTTCAATGTAGCTCCATACGGGACTTCGTTTCAAAATTTTCCAACATTCATAGTATGCAAAATCTGAATGACGAAAAGTACGAAATTCGATTGCAGCTTCTTGATAAACAGTATTTTCAGAAGCTCAAATTGGATGCCTACGTAAGACATTATTATAAATCGAAGAAAATTGACCAACTTGAAGAGATATTGCACATTTCCATTTGCTGACAAAGGAGTCATAACTTCTTTTTTGATCATCCATTTTCGTATGAAAGTATTCAAGTACCTCCATCCAAAACCCTTTCGCCTTCTGACTTCGAACTGTTTGGGACGACTCTGAAACATGTACCCACGCTTCACACAAAGCTACCTCCTCGGTAATTCACGAAGGTTTGGAACTCATTTTTTTAGACGGTATAAAAATTGTAAGTTGGAGAATTGTGAGTTTAATTTGTGTGAAAAATTGTTGAATAAATGAGATTTTTATAGAGATAGAAGGTTAAAAAAAATTTAAAAAATTTATTCAAATAAAACGGTGACATTTTAAACCCAACTCGAGCGTGCCTAGGATCAATTTCGGTCGACAGATATGGATGCTTCGGTCGTCGCAACAGGCACGACCGAGTGCGATTCGGTCGCCCGTGTACGACCGATACGCCGTTGCGTTTAGCCTAATAAAACTTGATGTAACCGATATTAGGTTTGAAAATTGGTCTCGTTAACGACTACACTTAGAGGGTCGGGTATGGTTTGTTGTAACGTTTTTCTCACACCGCCAAATAAAAAAGCGGTTCTGTACATCGTGTGTGGCGTTTTGTAGGTTTGCGGCGAAATAGGCGTTTCGCTCGCGCTGCGATTTTTTTTTAAATTCTAACGCTTTATAACGGATACTTTTGGTGGTGGATTTTTTACCATTTGAGGGGATTTATTACCCCTATACCAACTTTTTTCAATATAATACCTATTTACTCGCAAATTTATATATATATATATATATATATATATATATATATATATATATATATATATATATATATATATATATATATATATATATATATATATATATATATATATATCTTATCTTTACACACTTCTTTATTCAATATGAATGCCAAATTTGTTGATTTGTCCGAGATTTACGAAAGTTACGATCAAGATGATATGAAAGGTTATGCACAATATCTTAAATATTGACAACAAATAAATATGTTAGATGATGGTGAGCTCGAAAGTTCGGTTAATACGGATCCATCCATTAGATGATACATTTCATGTGAACGAGAAGTATCGGATGCTAAACTTATGGCAGGTTACTTTGGTGACGTTGAAACACCGTTAAAATATTGAATTGCTTTGGTGACGTCGAAACACCGCCAAAATATTCAGAGGAAAATTTTCGCCGAAGGCATTGTATGAGTTCTGCGTTTTTAAAAAAATAGCTTATGATATAACACATTACAATGCTTAACCGCTACCCCCATACTTATATTTCTTTAGACACGTTACGATTGTACGTTTAGGTTTTAGCGCTACTATGAAATGCACTTTCGCAATACGTCAATCGGCGCACGGTGCAACACCCGATTTACTTGATGAGTACTTGCAAGTAGCCGAACGTTATTCTCGTGAATGTTTATGGAACTTTACTAAATTCATATACGTTTTATATGTAGAAGAATATCTTAGAACGCCTAATTATGAAGATATAGAATATATTTATGAATTGCACAACAAAAAACATAATCTCCCGGGTATGCTCGGTAGCATAGATATTCACTGAGAATAAAAAAAATTGTCTTAAATCCTTACATGGTCAATTTAAAAGGCGTGATAAGAAATATCAAAAAATTATGCTCGATTTGTTGCAGATCAACAATTATGGATTTGGCATGCTTATTTTGGGGTACCGGGGTCAGATAATGACCTTAATGTTTTATATGGTTCGCCGTTATTTGATGAGCTTCTTTTGGATGAGGCTCCAGAATAAGATTTCGAGTTTGTTGTAAACGGTATAACATACAAGCAAAGATATTATATAGCAGATGGAATCTACCTTCAATGATCTTCGTTTGTTAAGTCGTTTACAATTGCAAATGACCAAAAGAAAATGAAGTTTAAAAGAGTTCAAGAAAGTGAAAGAAAAGATGTTGAACGAGCGTTCGGGGTCTTACAAGATCGTTTCAGAATTATTTAACAACTGACACGATCTTATCAAGTCAGGACGATTAAAAGAATCATGTATTGTTGCATCATACTACATAGAGGTGACAAATCATGCCCATTTGTTATATACGGGCGCTCTTTGATACCTTTCTAAAAATGATGGGGTACTTTTTGCCCATTCATGATTATTGATGGGCTAAAAGTACGCACATGTAAGACATTAAATGGGCGCATGAAAAATACTAATTAGGCTACTCGGTGAATCTTTTATGTGGAAAACTAGAAGGTGTTGAATAGTTTTCCCGATTAGTTTTGTCTCTTTGAAACTTTTTATGTAATTAGCGAGGACATAGATCAAGTGTAATTGAGTATGTAATAGATATAGAGAAAGAATAAATCAAACCACAATGCACAAAGGATTTATATTGGTTCGACCTAGCAAGATCTCACTTATCTTGCCCCTACTTCCACTCCTTGAGTATCCACTCGAGAGTTCAACTTTCACTAGCCAACAACCTCCTTTATACCTTTGGAGAAACCCTTGCACGACGCTTACAATCTTTACCAACACCTAAGCTAGTATGTCGTGTTCTTTACACGGGTACAACAACTCCCTTCACACTATGTATTTTGAGGACTAAAATACTAACCAACCTATTAAACAAGTAGTAGATGAATGGGTACAACAATGGTGATTATATAGATAACACTTAACATAATCACACAACTAAACTTTGAGTGATCAAATCTTGGGGATAGAGTTCTTGTAAATGATCTTCAAGAAGAATAAGATATATATCACAAGAGACAAGAATGAGAGAAGAATAAAGTTAGAGGGTTAGAGATTATTAGAGATTAGATAGATTTAGAGAGAAGATGGATGAGTTAAAAACATAATGATTGGTATTTATAAGCAAACCTCAGCAGCTCACGGACCCTTATGGACCCTTTTCATTTGGATTTGCCCCTTTACGTGAGGGGTCCGTGACCTTGACTTTTGTTGCCTTATAAATGCCCTGTCCAAGATCACACACAATAATCATTGCACCAGGATTGACTTTTACATATCATATATATATGGAGATATGATGTATGTTTGTACATGTTAAGTTTTTACAAAAACTTTATAAGTGTGGATAACTTTTTACAAAAGTTAGAAACATAAAATCATTGATAAAAAGCTTTAGTGTTGTTTGTAACACAAGCGTACAAATATATTTAATGTTTTGTCGTTAACAAAACTTAAGATTGATTATGTTAATGCAATGATGCCTAAAAATGTTACTTGCATTTTTCGATCTCGCTTTGTTTTGATTACGATAATATATAAAAACAAGCATTTACGAAAACAACGAAAAACGAATTTTTGAGTTCATGTATTTTTCATTTCAACCATTATCACTTAAGGTATGAACAAACAAGTTTTCAACCTAACTAAGTGATCAAGGATTTAATTTTTCTTAAAACTCACCTTTTATTAAATATGACAAAAGTTTTTATTAAACTTTATTTTTAAGAAAATGCTTTATTAAATTATATATTTGAAAATGGCATATTCCATATGGTTTAGGAATATCCTTTGGGATAAATATTCCACCAGATATGACTTCACCACTAAAAGACAAAAGGAAGCGGAGTTTACACCGGTGGTTCCTCAAATGGTTATGCGGTTCCTTATTAATAAGGAACCGCAAGAACCTTTAAAGAATCGCGCCCAGAAAGAGCCGTTTGAAGTTTGTCTTATAAATAGTGGACCATTCTCAGATTTTCTCTTCACTTCTTTTGCACATAAATTTCCAGATTCAATCCACCTTCTTAAATCATTAAAATCCTTGGTTATTTGGTTGATTACTACTTGTTTAGAAGTGAATATTTCTCCTCCCGTATCTTCCTCTCAAGTGCAAAAAGAAGAACACTTTCATCCTTGAAGTGTTGTGTCTACCTCAAAGATCCATTGAAGATCAAACAATTTATTTTTCATTCGTGTATTGTTGTTGTGAAGATCCAAGTAGTTGTGTCTATTTGAAAGTTGTGTATGTTGTGTGGTTAATACGTAGTCCATAAAGTATATTAGTGTAGATTGGTCATAGCTAAGATTAGGGCTCGACTTTTAGCATAGAGTCGGAAATTGGTAGGTTTAATACTATTATTACTAGTATAAAAGCACTTGATGAAGGTTTTGTAGAAACTAGAAGGGACAGTTGAATAGTTTTGTAAATTTACTTGTTAAATTAGGGTTTTCAAAAATCCTTTTCAAAAACTTAGACTTAAGAAAATATGTGAAAATCTTCTTATACACAATATGGACAAGGGATAGTGTAACTTAACTAATATTCACAAGTATATGCAAGTAAAGAATAATGAATGTAAAGAGACAAGGAAAAGAAAGATCAAACCAAACACCAAGGATTTATAGTGGTTCGGCAACGAAGCTCGCTCCTCGTTCCTACTCCACTCCTCGAGTATTCCTTACTCGAGAGTTCACTAATCAACAAGCTCCTTAAGGTGGAGAAACCGTACATGTCGCTTAACCAATTTCCGACTCTAAGCTAAAAGTCGAGCCCTAATCTTAGCTAGGACCAATCTACACCAATATACTTTAAGGACTAAGTATTAATCTTACTACATACACAACTTCCAAATAGACACAACTATTTGGATCTTCACAACAATAATACAAGAATGAAAAATAAAAGTTTGATCTCCAATGATTTTTGAGGTAGACACAACACTTCAAGGATGAAAGTGTTTTTCTCTTTGCACTTTAGAGGAAGAGATAGGAGGAGAAAGATTCACTTCTAAACAAGTAGTAATCAACAAAATAATCAAGGATTTTAATGATTTAAGAAGTTGGATTGAATATGAAATTATATGTGCAAAAGAGGTGAGGAGAAAATCTGAGAATGGTCCACTTTTAATAAGACAAAGCTCCAACGGCTATCTCTAGGCACGGTTCCTTAAAGGTGCCCATGGTTCCTTATTGATAAGGAGCCGCATAGCTATTTAATGAACCGTGGGAGTAGACTCCGCTCCCTTTTGTCTTTTAGTGGGGTAGACATATCTGGTGGAATATTTATCCCCAAGGGATATTCCTAAACCACATGGAATATGCCATTTTCAAATTTTCAAATATTTAATTTAATAAAACATTTTCTTAAAAATAAATTTTGATAAAAAACTTTGTCATGTTTAATAAAAGGTGCGTTTTAAGAAAACTGAAATCGTTGATCACTTAACTAGGATGAAAACTTGTTTGTTCATACCTTCAGTGATAATGGTTGAAATGAAATATACTTGAACTCAAGAATTCATTTTTCGTTGTTTTCTTAAATGCTTGTTTTTATATATTGTAGTAATCAAAACAAAGCGAGACCAAAAAATGCAAGTAACGTTTTTAGGCATCATTGCATTAGCAATCTCCCCCTTTTTTATTCCGATAATACATAAACTCAATCACATGAAAACCAAGATTTTCGAAGACGAGTTTATTTCATTTATCCCCTTTGTCGAAGCAAAAGGTTGCAAGAGTCTTTGTAAAAGGGTTACCCCTTTGTGTTTACCCATCCTTGCTTGGGGCACCAAGGAATCGAGCTATGGTGACAAGCTACATAGAAGGGTTAGTAGAAGAAAAGAAACACCCAACAAGATAGAGCAAAGGTCACACAATAAGAGAAATAAGATAAGAAAAAATAAGTTAATCAAGATCCATAATAAGTCATGTTAGAAGAAAACATGAATAAAAATACAAGGAAATAAATCATACAAAGATGTATGAAAAACAAAACAAGCCTAAAGAAAAACATAAATCTAATTCTAGTTAGACTAGAACTCTAAGATTTACTTGAATTAGATGTCTTGGAGATAAGCAATCCACATGCTTAAATGAAAGACAAGGTAGTGTTCGAAGGAGGTGGTGGTGGATTGGTAATAATCTCATAGTCATAGTGAAGAGGAGGCTTGACTAGGATACTCTTGATGCAATTTAAATCCTTATAGATATGAGCCATAGCAAGATGTTGATATTGACAAGAATGGAAATATGTCCCATGATGCATGACATTATCATGTGAGAGAGGAATAACACAAAAGGCTAGTGGTGGAAGAGAAGAAGTTCCACAATCAATATTCTTAGAAGAAGAACAAATATGATTTTGAGTGTTCTTGGGTGAATTTGGATTGAAAGAGATCAGGGAAAATGGAGGAGAACAAGGCTTTAATTTGGTGAATAAGACACTTTGATTTGAGAAAGGATGCAAAATGCTTAAAGTTAAATAGAGAAAGCACAAGACAACTTTAGGGTGGTCAAAGGTTTGAAACAAAGATTCCAAAAAGTGTTGGAACAAATTTGGAGTTACAGAAAACTCGAAATCTGTAGTCTCTGGTCGCGATTCCTTATCTCCTTATGCGGTTCCATATATATATGGATCCGTGGGTTATTTGGAGAACCGCTTACAGAGGGTTGGTTTTGGTGGATAAGGAGAATTTTCCAATTCAGCAAATACTAATTTTCTAGTCTAACTCATCATAGAGACATGCTAAAAACATAATAGACAAAGAAAATACACAAGAACTCAAAAAACAAGATTTTGACCAAGATACATGGATTTAAAATAAAATCGATATTGGAGGTGTGTTAATCTAGACACATAGTCATGATACAATGATCCTCCATAGTTCAATTTTGTTCTTGCTATATTTGAGAGACTCATACATATGAATTATGTATGCTCGATATCAATAGCAAGAAGTCATGAAAAACGTTTTTAGATTGAATTAACAATGCAAAAACATTTCTTGACCATTTTCGAAAGAACTTTGAGAGTTTTGAAAAAGAAAAGAGGAATTTTCTAAAAAGAGTTTAAGGTATATGTTCCATTAAACCTAGACCTATACGCAAATAATTATAAGGTTCCCTATTAGTGGCTTAGTGAAGATGTCAGCTAAGTTTTCTACCGATGGCACCTTCTCAATTGAAATGTTCCCCTTATGAACATTATCCCTAAGGAAATGGTGGTGAATCTCTATGTGTTTAGTTCGCGAATGTTACACGAGATTCTTGCTAAGGTCTATTGCACCCTTATTGTCACACGTGATGGGAACATCATTAAGTGAAATTCCGTAATCAACAAGCACTTGCTTCATCCATAGAGCTTGTTGACAAGCTTTACTGACACTCACATACTTGGCTTCCGTGGTGGATATAACAAGAGCAGTTTGTTTCTTGGAGAACCAAGAAGTTAAACAACAACCCATGAAGGTACAAATTCCACTTTTCCGGTCCACATAGTCTCCCACATGATCTGAGTCCATGTATACTATGGTTTCTTTGCCGGTCCCTTTAGGATACCATAATCTTAAATGTATAGTGCCCTTAATGTATCAGAAGATACGCTTAGCCGCTTCAAGGTGAGAGGTTTTGGGAGCCTCTTGGAAGAAAGCACAAAGGCAAACACTAAACATGATATCCGGTCGACTTGCCGTTAGGTATAACAAACTACCAATCATACCTCTATATTTGGTGTTGTCTACAGACTCACAATCATCATCTAAGGTAAGTTTAGTATCTGAGGCCATAGGGGTCTTCATTGGTCTAGAGTCCTCTAATCCAAATTTCTTTAGCACTTCTTTAACGTACTTAGATTGATTAAATAAATACCATCGTCCATTTGTCTAATTTGGAGTCCTAAAAAGAAGTTAAGTTCTCCCATAATGCTCATTTCAAACTCGTCATGCATGATTTTGACAAAGTCATCACACAAGCTTTGACAAGTTGAACCATATATAATGTCATCAACATATATTTGTACGATTATGAGGTGAGAACCTTTCTTTTTTGTAAAGAGTGTATTGTCTACCATCCCCATAGTATACTCATGTTTTACAAGAAACGCATTAAGTCTATCATACCAAGATTTGGGTGCTTGTTTAAGACCATAAAGAGCTTTCTTAAGCTTGTAAAAATGATCTGGTTTCTCAAAATCAATGAAGCTGGGAGGTTGAGCCACATATACCTCCTCATCGATCAAACGTTAAGAAACGCACTCTTTACATCCATTTGTTGAAGCTTAAAATCTAATGCACAAGCATAAGCTAAAAGGATCCTAATGGACTCTAACCTTGCTACCGGTGCATATGTCTCATCATAATCAATCCCTTCTTGTTGATTATAGTCTTGAGCTACAAGTCTTGCCTTGTTACGCGACACAACACCGTTCTCATCTAACTTATTCCTATATACCCACTTGGTTCCTATGATGGTAGTACTTCTAGGTGGAGGAACAAGTTCCCAAACGTCATTAGCAATGAATTGATTCAATTATTCTTGCATGGTGATGATCTAACTCTCATCCATCAAATCTTCTTTAACATTCTTTGGTTCAATCAATGAGAAAAAACAAAAGAAGTTACTTTGATCTTGGACTTGAGATCTAAGGGTCCTTTGATTTAAGTCGCCTATGACGTTTTCGAGAGTATGATCCTTAGATTCCCTAATGCTTACTCCCCTTTCAACATTAAGGTCTTCAACTCCTATTTTTCTAATCTCTTTGGCTTTAACTATGTCTATTTCATCCAAGTCATCATTTACGAAAGGTGGTGTCTTAGATGAAGGAGAGGTTTCATCAAGTATCATGTTGAGTGATTCTTCGATTACACCTGAGGTTCTATTGAGGACTATGAAGGCTTTACTAGTTTGAGAATAACCGAATAAGATACCTTCGTACGACTTTGGGTCGAACTTAGTAAGGTAGACTTTGGTGTTGAGGATGAAGCACTTGCTTCCAAACACCTTAAAGTATTCAAATGAGGGTTTCTTACCTTTAAGAATCTCATAAGAGGTCATTCCTAGAAAAGGTCGAATAAGAATTCGGTTGAGAATATAGGTCGATGTGTTCACGTCACTGCACCAAAATTTTTGAGGCAAAGATTGCTCGTTTAACATGGTCCTACTCATCTCTTGGATAGTCATATTCTACCTTTCAACTACCCCATTTGATTGTGGAGTGCGTGGAGCCGAGAAGTTATGGGTAATACCATGAGCTTTCAAATTCCCTACCATGGTTCGTCCTAATAGAAACAATTGAACATCCTTGTTGATTTTGGATCCTTCGACTAAAGGTTTCGAAATAATCGAAAGCTTCATTCTTTGAAGCCAAAAATCTAGTCCAAGTGAATCTAGAATATTCATCAACTATAACTAGGGTATAAAGGTTACCACCATAACTCTGTATGGGTGAAGGTCCAAAGAGATCCATATGTAGGAGCTCTAAGCACCGAAAGGTAGATACCAAATTCTTGGACTTGTGACTTCAGTGAACTTGCTTCCCAACTTTACAAGCATCACAAAAGTGACTATCAAACTTAATATTGGGGAGATGTCTTACCAACTCCTTAGAGACTAACGATTGTATTAAACACATATTAGCGTGACCAAATCTCATATGCCAAAGAGTAGAACTATCATCTGAAGTCGCTAGACATAAGTTGTCCTTTAACTTCCTATTGACCTTCATGACATAAAGCCCATGCTTTCAACAACTTTTCCAATGATCTTTCCATCTTTTACGATTTTACTATCATGTTCCGAAAAGATGACCTTACACTTATTGTCACAATTTGACCTATACTTAGTAAGTAAACCCTAAGTTATCTATGTGTTCAACATTTTCGATGGTCATGGAGTCAAGAGAAATCGTACCCTTGCCAATGATGTTTCCACGTAGCTTACTAGCGAAAGTAACGTTACCTCCATTATATGCTTTGTAGGATGAGAACAAATTTCTATTACCGTGCTGTGTTTAGAACAACCACTATCCTTAATCCACTCATCGGGCTCCAAATCGATTCCCAAGCATATCTAGGTAACAACATACAAGATCAAACATTTGGTCCCTAATATCTCATGGGTCTAAAGTTGTTAGTTCCAAACATCCCTTGCATTTGGTTGGGATGCATGAATGGAGGACACATGCCCCACCAGGAAAAACATTGTTGAAAATTATTCCAATTCATATGAGCATTTTGATTTCCATTGTTTTTCTTAGGAGTATTTGATCTAGACCTAGAATTATTGTTGTTTCTAGGTGTTGGTGTTTTACTCCTAGGTCGTGACTTAGAGTGATCATTTCTTTTAGGTGTTGGTGTTCTACTTCTAGGCCTTGAATCATTATGTACTCTTTGAGGAGTAAATGATTGTCTTGATAAATTTCTCATTCCCATTAAAAATTTACTTAAAGGCTTGTAGAATTTGTCAAGTTCCTTTTTTTATCAATTATTGGTAATTTAACATTGTTAACAACATGATGTTTTAGCCCTTTACCTAAAATAGACTTTTCAGAAAGTTGAGGATTTTCACAAAAATCGTCTTATGTCCGCGGTTCCTTAATGCAACATGCGGTTATTGATATGGAACCGCCCCATATTTTGGAGCACCACAGGCAGTGGGACGTTTTTTAGCAAACCTAACTTGTTTTAGTTCACTAGTGGATGTTTCATTGGTGTTAAATCCTAACCAAAGTCTTTCCCTAAGATGAATTTGCCTACTAAGCATATCGTCAAGAGCACTAGTAATTTTCATGAATTTTTCCAAGTTATTGGAGGTGCTCTTGAGATCTTCATTCTCTTGTCTAAGACTTTTACAACTTAGACAACTTAAATCAACTTCTTTATTTTTCGTAGGCTTAGCTAATTTATCTCTTACCTCAATAATCTCATTTTGGAGCTTGGTCCTAGTTGATTTTAGCACTTCGTTCTTTTCAATGAATTTTATACTTAGTTTGCATAAGTTTTTATATTGACCTTCTAATTCTAAATCATCTAGTGAAGAACTATCATTGCTATAGTATTCGGTTTCGGAATGTACCTCTTTGCAAGAAAGAGCCATGAGGCATTTCTCGTCTTTAGCATTGTCGTCACATTCTTCACCACTAGCACTCCATGAACCTCCAACGAAAGCTGTGTGATTCTTATCATGAGATGGCTTGGGATATTCACCGATGAAATGATTTGGGTCACCACATCTAAATCATTTCCTATCACATTTGTTATTTTTGACAAATCGGTTTTTGGAGAAGACTTTCTTGTCGTTGCTTGGTTGTCTTACGTGTTGCCCTCGCCTTTTGAAGAACTTCTTAAAGTCTCTAACCGCCATAGCATATTACTCATCATCACTTTCCGAGGAGGAGCTATCATGGTCACTTTGCACCTTCTTGGCTTTTAGTGCTAGAGACTTTCTTTCACTCTTGGTTTTCACCATTTCCGTGTCCTTCAAAATTATCATTTCATGAACTTTTAAGTTGCCAATAAGTTCATCAAGTGACAATGTAGTAAGGTCCTTTGATTCTTCGATCGCCGTGACTTTAGCTCTCCACTATTGATGCAATTCCCTAAGAAACTTCCTAACATTGTTCTTGCTAGAAAAACCTTCATCAAGTGCTTTTAGACTAGTAATAATACTAATATTATTAAACTTAGCAAATGCACTATCAATAGTTTCATCTTCTAAGATGATAAATTGTTCATATTGTTGAACAAGACGATCAATTTTACTTTCTTTGACTTGGCTATTACCTTGGTGGGTTACTAAAAGAGTATTCCAAATATCTTTAGCGGATTTACACGCGAAAATCCTTTCATAATCTTTCTTAGGTAAAGCATTATTAATCACCATTTTAGCCTCATTACTTTTAGCAAGTTTCTTCTTAGTGTCATCATTAGAATTATCAAAAGTGACTAACTCTTTCTTTTTAAAAACTTTATTATATTGATAAGGCAAAAAGTCACCATTGGTAATAACATGTCAAAGATCTAAATCTTTTTATTTCACATAAGTCTCAAATCTATTTTTCCAATAAATAAAACTATCGGTTTCAAAAAAAGGTGGTCTTTGCATAGATTGCCCTTCTAGGTACTTGTTAGAATCCATAGATCGATTCAAGTTTTAAAATACAAGATATTTTAAAAACGCTTGAGCAACCTGCCCTGATACTAATTATAGAAACTAGAAGGGGGGGGTTGAATAGTTTCTTAAATTTACTTGTTAAATAAGGGTTTTCAAAAATCCTTTCCAAAAACTTAGACTTAAGAAAATATGTGAATTCTTTTTATACACAATATGGACAAGGGATAGTGAAACTAAACTAATAATCACATGTATATGCAAGTAAAGAATAATGAATGTAACGAGATAAGGAAAAGAAAGATCAAACCAAACACCAAGGATTTATAGTGGTTCGGCAACGAAGCTCACTCCTTGTTCCTACTCCACTCCTCGAGTACTCCTTACTAGAGAGTTCACTAATCAACAAGTTCCTTAAGGTGGAGAAACCGTACACGTCGCTTAACCAATTTCCGACTCTAAGCTAAAATTCGAGTCTTAATCTTAGCTAGGACCAGTATACACCAATATACTTTAAGTACTAAGTATTAACCTTATTACATACACAACTTCCAAATAGACACAACTATTTGGATCTTCACAACAATAACACAGGAATGAAAAATAAAATTTTGATCTTCAATGGATCTCTGAGGTACACACAACACTTCAAGGATGAAAGTGTTTTTCTCTTTTCACTTGAGAGGAAGAGATGCGAGGAGAAAGATTCACTTCTAAACAAGTAGTAATCAAAATAATAATCAAGGATTTGAATGACTTAAGAAGTTGGATTGAATCTGAAATTATATGTGCAAAAGAGGCGAGGAGAAAATCTGAGAATGGTCCACTATTTATAAGACAAATCTCAAACGTCTATCTCTGGACGCGGTTCCTTAAAGGTGCCAGCGGTTCCTTATTGATAAGGAGACGCATAGCTATTTAAGGAACCGTGGGAGTAGACTCCACTCCCTTTTGTCTTTTAGTGGGGTAGTCACATCTGGTGGAATAGTTATCTCCAAGAGATATTCCTAAACCATATCGAATATACCATTTTCAAATTTTAAATATTTAGTTTAATAAAACTTTTTCTTAAAAATAAAGTTTAATAAAAAACTTTGTCACATTTAATAAAAGGTAAGTTTTAAGAAAACTTAAATCCTTGATCACTTAATTAGGATGAAAACTTGTTTGTTCATACCTTAAGTGATAATGGTTGAAATGAAAAATACTTGAACTCAATAATTCGTTTTTCGTTGTTTTCGTAAATGCTTGTTTTTATATATTGTCGTAATCAAAACAAAACGAGACCGAAAAATGCAAGTAATGCTTTTAGGTATCATTGCATTAACAAGTTTTTCTAGCAAGAATAATGTTAGGAAGTTTCTTAGGGCGTTGCATCAAAAGTGGAGAGCTAAAGTCACAATGATTGAAGAATCAAAGGACCTTGCTACATTATCAATTGATGAACTTATTGGCAACTTAAAAGTTCATGAAATGATAATTTTGAAGGACTCAGAAATGGTGAAAACCAAGAGTGAAAGAAAGTCTCTAACACTAAAAGTCAAGAAAGTGCAAAGTGATCATGATTGCTCCTCTTCGGATAGTGATGATGAGGAATATGCTATGGCGGTTAGAGACTTCAAGAAGTTCTTCAAAAGGAGAGTTCAACATGAAACACAACCAAGCAACGACAAGAAAGCCTTCTCCAAAAACCGATTTGTCAAGTGTGACAATGGTGATAGGAAATACTTTAGATGTGGTGACCCAAATCATTTCATCGGTGAATTTCCTAAGCCATCTCGCGACAAGAATCACACATCTTTGGTTGGAGGTTCATGGAGCGATAGTGGTGAAGAATGGGACGACGATGCTAAAGACGAGAAGTGTCTCATGGCTCATTCTTCCAAAGAGGTACATTCCGAAACCGAATACTATAGCAATGATAGTTCCTCTCTAGATGATTTAGAATTGGAAGGTCAATATTACAACCTATGTAAACTAAGTCTAAAATACATTGAAAGGAACAAGTTCCTAAAATCAACTAGGACCAAGCTTGAAAATGAGATTAGTGAGCTAAGAGATAAATTAGCTAAGCTTGAGAAAAATAAAGAAGTTGATTTAGGTTGTCTAAGTTGTGAAAGTCTTAGACAAGAGAATGAAGATCTCAAGAGTACCTCCAATAACTTGGAAAAGTTCATGAAAAGTACTAGTGCTCTTCATGATATGTTAAGTAAACAAATTCATTCTAGGGAAAGACTTAGATTGGGATTTAACACCAATGAAGCATCCACTAGTAAACCGAAACAAGTTAGGTTTGCTGAAAAACGTCCCACTGCCCGCGGTGCTCTAAAATATGGGTCGGTTCCATATCAATATGGAACCGCAGGTTGCAATAAGGAACCGCGGACAAAAGATGATTTTGGTGAAAATCCTCAACTTTCTAAAAAATCTATTTTAGGTAAAGGGCCAAAACATCTTGTTGTTAAAAATGTTAAATTACCTATAATTGATAAAATAGAACTTGATAAATTCTACAAGCCTTTGAGTAAACCTTTAATGGGAATGAGAAATTTATCAAGACAATCATCTTCTCCTCTAAGAGTATGAAATGATTCAAGGCCTAGAAGTAGAACACCAACACCTAAAAGAAACTGAAAGTCCCTTAATATGACAATTGTTGATAACTATAACTCTTGTAACCACAAAAAACACAATGAAATACTTTCAAACACGTAATGCTTTATTAACTATTATAAACAAAGTATTACAAAGTGCTATGAATACACTCGTTGAATGACAACAAGAAATGAACCCTAGAACAAGTAAACTAGATTCGAGACTCAAGTTTACAAGGGAACCAATGAGACGCTGGTAGACAGCTGAGGGCTCAGCGGTTCCAAGGTGAGAAAAAACTTAGATAAATTATCCAAGCACAAGGGTTGATTTAATTCTTCTTTCTCACTCCTATTTATAGTGTACGAGGTTGCTTCCTTAGTGGGAGTAGTTGATACGTGTCACATTCTGAATGGAAGAGTACAACGTATTAAAGGCATGTCCAAATCGAGACATACCTTTAAACAACTTTAGGTGAACAGTTCTGCCAACTGTTCACCTTTTGTCCCACTAGTTCGTACTAGGCTTTATCTTGAATCTCTTGTTTTGTCCCGCTCAAAACACTTGGTAGATTCTCCCGCCTAAACTATAAAGGATTGGACAAGCTTTGCTTGTCCCAGATTTCTAGGGTTCTTAAGTGATCTCTGAGTATTGTCAACTCAGAGATCCTTGAACACCAGCACATTCCTTCTACATCCCAGCTATCCATAATCACTGGTGAGTATGACTTCAGATTATATTCGACTTCTCTGACGTTGTCTTTGACTTGAATGTTCCTGGTGTGCCAGCTGAGGCTTTGCCTTCCACTGGTCTGGTCTCTGTCGCTGGTCCTCTCAGCGATCCGTAAACACTTAGTCTAATTAAACAAATCTAGACTGGGCCATAGTTAAAACTTTCATTGGCCCAACAATCTCCCCCTATTTGTTTATAAATTATACGAAGTCTAAAATTATTGTAAGTGAGTACACAACTTCTTCTTACACATAATTTAATAAACATACCTCAGAGTTTTATTAAACATAAAGAACCTAGTCTATTACAAGAACACCCAGTGGTGTAAACATAAACAAAAATAAAAAGGTTCTTCAGTGATCGAGTCCTTGATCATAGATTCTCTGGGCTTCAACTTTGTCAGTTCTAGAGTTGATGACTAGCTCAACTTCAAACTCAAAATCCTCAGCGAATTTGCAATTCCTTAGGGTGCCCTATTTGAGTCTGATGAGCTAGATGGTTGATGCTAGATGTAGTTCATTCATCCACTGAAAGCAATACTCACAATTACCATTCATGAAGACCATACCTGTCTCTGGTTCTGAGTATACTTGGCCCCCTACTAGTTTAGTGATCTCTTTGGGCAGTACCAAGTTTCTATGCATCCCATCTACAACAATATTCTCAGTGACCAACTTCTCCACCAGAGGCCCCATTTGGGTTTTTCTTTTCCTTTGTCCTTGAGAAGGTTGTTGTTGTGAGAGTTGAGGAGGCAGAGGTACCTTCAGCTTCTTTGTCGTGTCTCTTACCCAATTCAGCTTTGCTTGAATGTTTTTCATCATTTGGGCAGCACCAGGCCCAGTCTTCTTTTGGGTAAGATACAACATTTCTAACCATTCAGAGAGGCCCAAATCTCTGAGTTTAAAGTTATTGAAGACTTTGTAGTTGGTTAGTTGGTTTTCTTTGTAAAGGGTCATCACCACTCTTTTGTCTTTGTCAGTGTAACATGCATACTTGGTGATTTGACCAGCTTCAGCTCTTTGGTTCACAATTCTTTCATATTCCTTTTGAAGGTTGATCCTTTTAACTTCCAGTTCTTTGAGCTTAACCAACTGAGCTTCCTTTACAGCAGGAGAGAGTTTGTTCAGAGCTTCTTTGCTCTTGAGTTCAGCTGCTCTGATGTTTTCAAGCCTTTGGTGTTCCAAGATTTGAGCCTTTGCCTGCTCTGTGGTAAGTGGTGGTTCATCAGCGCTCTTAAATTTGTTCAGGTCAGAGTGTTTGGAGAGCTTGGTTCTAGATCCGCCTTCTTCTTGAAGGGAGTGCAAGGTTATTTCAGGTTGTTCAATGTCAATTCCTTTTCCCTTGTCCTTTACTGCTTTAGTGATGGGGTTGAAGGATCTGAGAGGTTTTTGTGTTGGAATCCCTGTTAAAGGTGTTGGTTGTTTAAGTGATTGCTCCCCCTTAGGTGGAGCGGTGTCTGCTTCTTCTTCAGAGGTGGAGGTTGCTGAATTCTCCCCCTCAGGCATAGCGACGGTAGTAGCTATGCCTGATCCAGGCTTGAGGAACTTAACAAATTCTTGATGGACAAATAAGCAGATTTCTTTAAGTTCCTCTTGTAAAAGCTCCTGAAGAAGTTTTCTTGAAGGCTCAGACGCCTTGGTAATAGCTGCAACCTTTGCTTTGACAGCTGTTGTGAGGACTGAGGGTATGTATTGTTGAAGGCTTTGGTCCAGAACAACTGGGAGGTGAGTTTGCAAGGAATTTCCCATTAGTTACGGAAGCAATGCAGTCATAGAGGACTCCACAGATGAAGTTAGTGAAGTCTCTAGGGTGGTGGTGAGTTCCTCAGCAGCATGGGTGAGTGTTTGCAATTCAGAGAGGATGACATCATGTGTGACTTTGGGCTTGGTTTTACTGATGTCACCCCTCTTGACCCAGAGAACCTCAGCGGTGATTTCCTGAACATCTTTCATTCGAGGAACGTGGATAGGCTTGAGGTTTTGTAAGTGTTCTAAGTGTTGCTTCGCCCCCAATTCCATGACATTTGGTAAAGTTGGGAAGGGAACTGGGGTTGGTGTACAGAGCCTCTGGTCCAATAGCTACTTAGCAGCCAATTCTTGCACATTGGGCATTGATAGGAATGAGATGGGTTTTAACTATGATGTAACTTGGTCATCATCAACATCCATATCAATATAATCTGAAATGGTTAAGTCATCTTCAATAATGAAGACCTCATCCTCTGGCATGGAATCAATGTCTGACTTGGCATCGAGATCTATGTGGGGGGGCTTCAGCATTTTCATCACCAGCATTGGAATAGGAATCATCGTTCTACTGTTCTTCATGAAGATTATGAGCCTGTTATGATATTTGTTAGTAACCAATGTGAAAAAAATTATGAAATTATAGATCGCCATTCGCTGCCCCTAGGAAAGCTGGGTGTGATTATCCAGCCCCCCCCTAAGGATTTCTCCTTGGGACTCTTTTAAGTGTGAAACAGTTATGTTGAAGGGTCGCCATTCGCTGCACCTAGGATAGCTGGGTGTGATTATCCAGCTCCCCCATAAGGATTACTCCTTGGGACTCTTTTGATTTGTGAAAATTATGTGGTGAATGGTCGCCGTTCGCTGCCCCTAGGATAGCTGGGTGTGATTATCCAGCTCCCCCTAAAGGATTGCTCCTTGGGACTCTTTTAATTGTGATTTCATGGAAGTTAAAGGTCGCCATTTATCGCTGCCCCTAGGAAGACTGAGGGTGATTATTCAGTCCCCCAAAAGAATAAATTCTTTGGGACTCTTTTAGTTGTGACATATTTGAAGGTAATGGTCGCCTTTTATCGCTGCCCCTAGGAAGACTGAGGGTGATTATTCAGTCCTCCCAAAAGAATAAATTCTTTGGGACTCTTTTCATATGAGGGGACCCAGAGACTACGTGAAGTGCAGAGACTCTGGGTCAGGACCTATAGCATGCTCAAGTTGTTATGGACAAGAGCACAGTCCAGAGGGTGAAGAATCATCGGGGTGCGTTATGAGCACAAATGAATCATATCCTTGTGTTAAGACAGAGTGTACAGATAATCCTAAGAGTTCTAGGTGCTGACACAGATACTCTATGGGTTGAGGTAAACCCTAAGACTTCATCACTCTCTCCTACAGAATGTTGAGAGTGATTGTATGTGAACCTCCAAGAGAATAAAATGGCAAACTAATACCTGAGAGATATCAGCGTTGAGAAGGTTCTTAGTTGTCTCTGCTAACTGGGAGACGCTAGACTCAGGTTGTTTGTCAGCGGTGGGCTCTTCAACCACATCCTCCAGAGAAGGGGATGGGTTCTTCTTAGTCTTCTTAGTCTTGGAAGGATTAACAGAAGGGGTTTCAGAGGAAAGGGGGATGTCTTTCCTCTTCTTCTTCTTTTCCTTGGGCACCTTGGGCTGAGAAGAAGACTGCACAGAGGTCTTTAACAGAGACTTGTCAGTTAGTCTTTTAGCATTCACCTTATTGTGAGGGATCAAGGGCTCTCCATCAGCAACCAGTAGCCCAGCGAATTGCATCATGTGCCTGCTGAGAGGCACTTCATCTTCCAAGGGAGTCTTTAGTGAAGCAGCAGTGATGTGATAAGGAGAGAAGGAGAGAAGTTCATCATTTGTGTAGCCTTCACCCAGCATATCTTCTAAGAGAAGAGAGAGATATCTTGTCTAGCAGATGGTGGCTAGTCTATTCTTCTTCCCTTTGTTTTCTAGCTTAGCAATAAGGTCAGAGTAAAGTATGTGAGCGATCCCTATATCTTGCCCCCAGATTAAGCTGTAAGCAATTGCTTGCTGGGCTCCATTAAGTTGATCATGAGACCCCTGGTTTCCACCCAGATATTTCACAATGTATAGCATCAGCGTCCTCCAGATGGGTGAAAAGTAGTTCACTTTGATCAGTGACTTGTTCTGGAAACCTTAGGTGGTGAAAGGTTTATCATTGTCGTCATGAGGACGAAGGGTAGCCAGAGCCTTCTTTACCGTGGCGCTGGCAGGCACAACAGACATGCCTTCATCGACTGGAAGTCTAATGACTTTGGCAAAGGTGTGAAGATCAAAAGTGAGAGGTTGGGGATGTGTGGAAAGGTTGAAGGTGATGTGTGAAGAGGTTTGATCAACTTCAGCGCTATACCAGAACTCCTTCAAGTATTGGTGGTAGCATGTGGAAGGTACTCTGGTAATGGCTTCAAAAATGGTGGAGTTCTTGAGGAAGGAGAACAATGGTTGGTAGAGGGAATTGTTGTGTTCCAAGAGAGCTACACAATTGTTCAAGGCAATCTTACAATCGTGTATCCCAAAATCTACGTTCGAGGCGGCCAGGACGGTGAAAGCAGTGTTTGTTGATGAAGACGCCGTTGTTGATGTGAGGAAGAAAGGGAGGTTTTGGAGAAGATGAATTGTATGTGTGTGTGAAGGTAATGAGTAATGTGAAGTTTGAAAAATGAGTCAAGGGTTTTGATAAAAGGTTTAGCCGTTTTACAATTAAAGCATTTAATGCAAAAAATTACCTTTTAAGAAAAGTAGGACCCCTTGACTCTTCATGTGATTTTTCTGTCCCTTGGAAAGCGAGAAAGTTTTTGACCATAAAGGATAATTATTTGAATTAAATATGGGAATATATTAACTCCCATTGGAATGTAACTACCTCGTTACATTTAATTCCCTTTAATGCCCAGAGACAAAGATCATTTATCAGATTTGTTTACCAATGTTGAGCATACCCAGCTCAACAACCAACCTAGTAAAACTTGGCTCAGCCACAGGCTTGGTGAATATATCAGCGAGCTGGTATTCAGTGGGTATAAAATGAAGCTCAATATCACCTTTTAAAATATGGTCTCTGATAAAGTGATACCTGATGTCAATATGCTTAGTTCTGGAATGAAGTACTGGATTATGGGAGATGGCTATAGCACTTGTGTTTTTACAGAATATGGGAACCTTTTCATAAATGATCCCATAATCAGCCAGCTGACTTTTCATCCAGAGAACTTGAGCACAACAACCAGCGGCCGTATTCAGCTTCAGCTGATGACATGGCCACAGAGTTTTGTTTCTTGGCACTCCAGCATACTAACTTTCCTCCAAGGATTTGACAACTCCCAGAGGTGCTCTTTCTATCAAGACAGCACCCAGCGTAGTCAGAGTCTGAGTAGGCTTTGAGGTCGAAGCCTGATCCATTAGGATACCAGAGACCCAATGTGGGAGATCCTTTTAAGTACCTAAAAATTCTTTTGACAGCTACAAGGTGAGATTCCTTGGGGTTAGCTTGGTACCTAGCACAGAGACATGTGGCAAATTGTATGTCTGGTCTACTTGCTGTGAGGTACATCAGTGACCCAATCATGCCTCTATATAAGGTCTCATTAACAGAGACCCCTGAGTCATCAGCTCCCAAGTTGTTGGGAGGAAGCATGGGGCATTTCACTGATGCACAATCAGACAGATCATACTTCTTGAGCAAATCCTTAACATATTTTTCTTGACAAATGGAAATTCCTTTTGAATTTTGTTTAATTTGAAAACCCAAGAAAAAAGTTAATTCCCCCATCATGCTCATTTCATATTTTTTGGTCATTAGTTTGGCAAACTGTTTGCTCAATGTAATATTGGTTGAACAAAAAATTATATCATCCACATAAATCTGTACTAAAATGACATCACCCTTGGACCTATAAGTGAACAGGGTTTGATCAATGGTACCTCTGACAAATTTATTTTCAATTAAGAATTTTGATAGGGTTTCATACCAGGCTCTAGGCACTTGTTTCAGCCCATAGAGTGCTTTGTGAAGTCTGCAGACGTGATCTGGATACTCACTGCTTTCAAACCCTGGGGGTTAATAGACATATACTTCCTCTGCAAGCTTCCCATTTAGGAAATTACTCTTCACATCCATCTGGTACACAGTAAACCCCATATAAGCAGCAAAGGCTAGGAAGATTCTGATAGCTTCCAATCTGGCTACTGGTGCAAACGTTTCATCATAGTCAATCCCCTCAGATTGATTATATCCCAGCACCACAACCCTAGCCTAGTTTTTGACAATCATGTCAGCTTCATCCCTCCTGTTTCTGTAGACCCATTTAGTTCCAACCACTTGCTTCCCAGATGGAGCTTTTACCAGAGTCCACACCTTGTTCCTCTTGATCTGATTCAACTCATCTTGCATGGCAACAACCCACCCTTCATCTAGAAGCGCAACAGCCACATTCTTAGGTTCATCCTGAGAGAGAAAATTAGCGAAAAGGCATTCATTCGCTGAGGCGGTTTCCAGAGATCTCAATTTGCCTCTGGTGGTGACTCCCTCAGAGGGTTCACCAAGAATATTCACCAGAAGAATATCTTGGTTCCTACTCCATTTGGATTGAGGAGCAGGAGTCTTTGTGGGTTCAGGAGTCACAGCAGGTTCAATGAATGCTGAGGGATCTTCACATATTATTTCTTCATCCATAATCTCTTCATTAAGAGGAGAGATTGGTTCAATGAGATCAGCATTCACTGTAGTGGGTGGAGTGATTGGTTCAGCATTTTCAACCTCTGGAGTGATGTCAGAGATTGAATGAGGATCAAATGCATGAACATAAGGGAAGTCCTTTTGACAGGCCTTAGATGATTCATTGGGATTTGAGAAATCATCCTCTGGATATGATTTAACTTCATTGAAGTCAATGTCACATTCTTCTGTGTTGGTGTGATTGATGACAGCATCTGCTTCATTGAAGGTGACATGGATAGATTCTTCTAGTTCTTGTATGCGGATGTTGAATACTCTATAAGCTCTGGAGGTGGGGGAGTAGCCAACGAAGAATCCATCATCAGACTTTTCATCAAATTTTCCCAGGTGATCTATGTAGTTGTGAATGAAAACATGGCAACCAAAGACATGGAAGTAGCTTACATCAGGGGCTCTCTTCCTATACACTTCATAAGAGGTCTTGCCGTGTCTCTTCACTATAATGGATCTGTTTTGTGTATGACAAGCTGTGTTCACAGTTTCACCCCAAAACTGTTTGGGAAGTCTTGATTCGCTGAGCATGGTTCTGGCAGCCTGAGGGTTCTGTTTCTTCTTTCAGCGACACCATTTTGTTCAGGGGTGCCTGGGTTAGAAAAGCTCTGTGATATTCCCTTTTCATCACAAAAGGCTTCCATGGCATGATTCTTGAATTCAGTGCCATTGTCACTTCTGATAGCCTTAACTCTGCAGTCATTGAGCTTCTCTATTTCTCTGATGAAGGACATTATTCTTTCAGCAGCATCACTCTTTCTTTTGAGAAAGAATACCTATGTGAATCTGGAGAATTCATCTACAATGACTAGTGTATACTTGTTGTGATTAAGGGATTGAGGTTTTACTGGTCCAAATAAGTCCATGTGAAGAAGATGGAGGCATTTATTTATGGAGAATGATTGTTTTGTCTTGAATGAGGCTCTGTGGTGCTTCCCTTTCTCGCAGGCTGAGCAGGGTCTGTCTTTGGTGAAGGTCAGAGAGGGAAGCCCAACTACTAAATCATTCTTGGCCAGTTTGTTAATGTTTTTGAAGTTGAGATGGGAGAGTCTCTTATGACATAGCCAATTTTCACTATCAGATGCTTTGGCATAGAGACAAGTGTTTGTCCCTTCTGGACAAGATGTCATGTCGATGATATACGCATCCCTTCTCCTGGGTGCAATTAGAACAACATCATCATTTTGATTGAATATTGTTCCTTGGGTCTTAGTGAACAGAATTTTGAAGCCATCATCGCAGAGTTGACTAATGCTGATTAAGTTGTGCTTCAATCCATTGACATAAGCGACCCTTGTGAAGGTTATTCCATTACAATCCACTGAGCCATAACCCTTAGTAGCCCCTGAGGAGTCATCTCCAAAGACTACTTTTGGACCAGACTCCTTTTTATACCTATGTAGATATTGTTTAACCCCTGTCATATGTCTGGAGCACCCACTATCCAGATACCAAACAGATTTCTTCAGATATTCCTGCATAGATATAACAAAGCCAAATTAGTTTCTATGATGAACCCACTTTCCAGTGGGTCCATGTTGTTGCTGACCAGCGACATTGGTCCTTCTCTGGTTTCCTCCCCCTCTTTGGTTGCAGTCTCTGGGTTCATGACGCATACTTCCACAGATGTCACATCCGGGATAATGCTCACACTCATCAGAGTGATGGTCGAAGAAGCCGTAGTACTTGCATGGGGGATTTGGTCTGTAACCCTGAGAATTGTCTCTGGGTTTAGGCTCAGCTCTTCTTGAGGGCCTGTGAGAAGATTTTGACCTCATTTGAGTTCTGGTTCTTTGAACCGCAGTGACCTCCTCATGCTCTCTAGAAGTGTGTTCAGTAGACTCGCATGTGATACATTTTGGTTTCTTTGAGCAATCCTCAGAGGAATGATTCTTGAAACCGCAATGCTTGCAAGGTCTGAACAAAGCTCTCCCCTTAGAGCTACTAGATCCTTCACCAAGAGAGTTAACAGATGGACTATTAACTCTGGGGTTGATTTGTTCTTTCAACCCCTTTACTTCTTCCATCAAGGTGAGGAGAAGTTGATTGGTGGGTGAAAGCTCTTCAGGGGTAGGAGTGGGTTTGTTGGAGTCCTTGGCCAAAAAAACCTTTTTGTTCGCTTTATCAGCGACTTTGAGAATGAATTCCCAGGGGTTTTGGTTGGAGGTTTTGGGCCAAGAAAGGAATCAGATGGGTTAGCACCAGCGAGTCTTGGTAGGGCGGGTACCTCTGATTTCTTGTCAGAGTTTTTCTCATCCACAGAGGTGGAAGATGGAGAAGAAACATCTGAAGGGACAAATTTAACATTGGGAACAGGTATATGGTTTTTGTATCTACCCTTTCCCCCAATAGCCTACACCACATCACCAAGTATGGATTCAGCGACTATTTCTTCCACTGTGGATTGAGCCAAATTCCATTTTTCAATGGTTTTTCTAAGTTATGAGTTTTCATCAGATAAAGACTCATTTTCAATGGATAATTTGCTTACTTCATTTTGAAATTGATTAGCAAGATTCACAAATGGTTTAAGATTTATTAATTCAGATTGGCAAAGATTTAACTCTGTTTTAAGACTATGAAATTTGTTTAACAGGTTTTTTCTTTGCTCTTCCACAAAGTGGAGGTCAACCAAGGTATAGTCACTGACATGGTCTCTATCAGAACCTTCAGCCATAGATAACATTGTTTGTACCTTTTTCATGGTGATGTCCACCCATTGACCAGATCTTGCTTCACTTTTACCCACAACGGGTTCTTCATCAGCGACAGCCATAAAGGCTCTGACGGTAGTGGTACCTTCATCCTCAGATGTGAGGGGTTCATCATCCCAGTCGAATGAGGCAGCAATCAGACCTTTTTCAGTCTTCTTAACATCCTTTTTCTTTGCTGCATCATCAGCTTTCTGGTTGAGTTTTAACAACTCAGCTTTCAAGGCTTTGTACTTAACTTTGTAGTCCTTCTTCCCCTCTGAGTCAGAGTGAGAGGTTTGCTTGAAAGGTGTGGTGGAAAACTTCTTCTTGTTGTTGTTGCTGGATGAAGGAAAGCTTGGAGAGGAGGTTTTGTTTGACCAACAATCCTTCTGATAGTGACCAGTCTTTCCACAAGTGTAGCATGACACCTTGGATTTATCAACCTTTGCAGCTCCAACTCTACCAGATCTCTTGTAGTACCTCTTTTGGTCAGCTAGAAGAGCTCTGTCATGGAACTCAACATGTAATTCATCAAGAAATTCTTGACTGCTTCTGGTGTCCTCTTCTATGTCAGAGTCGCTGTCCTGAAATGAATGGTTAACAACAAGATCTTTTGAACCAGTGATATTGATGGTAAACCTGTCAGTCTCTGATTTGTAAATGGAGTCAATTAGCCCTTCTTCATAGTTATATCTAGCAAATAGTTGGGCTAAAGTATCATTTTTTATAGCATTGTTTGCTCTTAAGGTCTGATTTAGGCTAAGCCATTTTCTAGGTAAACTATTGACAAATGTAGCATTAACCTCATCCTTAGGTAGAACAACTCCATTGTTTCCCAAATCATTCAACAAAATCGTAAGCCTAGTATAAGTTTGTGCAACAGTTTCTGTTTCCAAAGCTTTAAAAGCATTAAACTTAAGTCTAAGGGCTTGGATTTTGGTTTCTTTTGTTTCCTCTGGACCTTCATACCCTAGAACTAACTCAATCCACATCTCCTTAGCATAGTTGCATTTAATGATGAACTTCATAATGTTCTTGGGTAGGCAAGAGACTATGATACTTTTGAGTCTCTTGTCCTGGTTAGCCAGACGTCTATCCGCTGGAGACCATTGCTTAACAGGCTTCTTAATGGGTCTCTCAGGGGTAGAGGAAACGGCCAGTGGTACATAGGGACCATTTTCTAAGATTTCTATCAAGAAGGGTTCTAAGCCATCTAAATATATAAGAAATTCACTTTTCCAACTTGAAAAATCTTCTTCATCGAATGCTGGAACATTGGACACAATGTGACCCCCCTCGAACATCAAGTAGTTGGGGAAGCTCATCATCATTATTACCAGTGCTTACAACTGGTGTAGGCATGGTAGTAGATGTGGTGGTCGAAGTTGTACCTATACTGGTTTGATCAAAGGGTGGAGGAGGTATAGTATCAGCCATATTAAGATCTTGATTTTAGAAACAAGAACGGTTTATGAAGAGTTTTATAAATCAAACCGCTCTGATAACAATTGAAAGTCCCTTAATATGACAATTGTTGATAAATATAACTCTTGTAACCACGAAAAACACAATGAAATACTTTTCAAACGCGTAATGCTTTATTAACTATTATAAACAAAGTATTACAAAGTTCTATGAATACACTCGTTGAATGACAACAAGAAATGAACCCTAGAACAAGTAAACTAGATTCGAGACTCAAGTTTACAAAGGAACCAATGAGACGCTGGTAGACAGCTGAGGAATCAGCTGTTCCAAGGTGAGAAAGAACTTAGATAAATTATCTAAGCACAAGGGTTGATTTAATTCTCCTTTCTCACTCCTATTTATAGTGTACGAGGTTGCTTCCTTAGTGGGAGTAGTTGATACGTGTCACCTTCTGAATGGAAGAGTACAACGTATTAAATGCATGTCCAAATCGAGACATACCTTTAAACAACTTTAGGTGAACAGTTCTTCCAACTATTCACCTTTTGTCCCACTAGGTCGTACTAGGCTTTATGTTGAATCTCTTGTTTTGTCCCGCTCAAAACACTTGGTAGATTCTCCCGCCTAAACTATAAAGGATTGGACAAGCTTTGATTGTCCCAAACTTCTAGGGTTCTTAAGTGATCTCTGAGTATTGTCAACTCAGAGATCCTTGAACACCAGCACATTCCTTCTACATCCCAGCTATCCATAATCGCTGGTGAGTATGACTTCAGATTGTCTTCGACTTCTCTGACGTTGTCTTTGACTTGAATGTTCCTGGTGTGCCAGCTGAGGCTTTGCCTTCCACTGGTCTGGTCTCTGTCGCTGGTCCTCTCAGCGATCAGTAAACACTTAGTCTAATTAAACAAATCTAGACTGGGCCATAGTTAAAACTTTCATTAGCCCAACAGAAATGATCACTCTAAGTCACGACCTAGGAGTAAAACACCAACACCTATAAACAACAATAACTCTAGGTCTAGATCAAAGAATCCTAATAAAAACAATAGACATCAAAATGATCATATGAATTGGAATAATTTTCAATAATGTTTTTCTCCATGGGGCATGTGTCCTTAATTCATGCATCCCAACCAAATGCAAGGGATGTTTGGAACTAACAACTTTGGACCCATGAGATATTGGGGACCAAATGTTTGATTTTGTAGTGATGTTACCAAGATATGCTTGGGAATCGATTTGGAGTCCAATAAGTGGAATAAGGATAGTGGTTGTTCTAAACATATGACGGGTAATCGAAGTTTGTTCTCATCTTACAAAGCATGTAGTGGAGGTAACATCACTTTTGCTAGTAAGCTACGTGGTAATATCATTGGCAAATGTACGGTCATCTTTTCAGACAGGATAGAGAAATTTGTGACCATTGAAAATGTTGAGCACGTAGATAACTTAAAGTTTAACTTACTAAGTATAGGTCAAATTTGTGACAATAAGTGTAAGGTCATCTTTTCGGACATGATAGAGAAATCATAAAATAAGGAAAGATCATTGGAAAAGGTGTTAAAAAGCATGGGCTTTGTGTCATGAAGGTCAATAGGAAGTCAAAGGACAACTTATGTCTAGCGACTTTAGATGATAGTTCTACTCTTTGGCATAGGAGATTAGGTCACGCTAATATGCGTTTAATTCAATCTTTAGTCTCTAAGGAGTTGGTAAGACACCTCCCCAAGATTAACTTTGATAGTCACTTTTGTGATGCTTGCAAAGTTGGGAAGCAAGTTCACTTAAGTCACAAGGCCAAGAACTTAGTATCAACCTCTCGGTTCCTAGAGTTCTTACATATGGATCTCTTTGGACCTTCTGCCATACGGAGTTATGGAGGTAACCTTTATACCCTAGTTATAGTTGATGACTATTCTAGATTCACTTGGACTAGTTTTTTTGCTACTAAGAATGATAATTTCGATCATTTCGAAACCTTTATTCGAAGGATACAAAATCAACTAGGATGTTCAATTGTCTTTATTAGGATGGATCATGGTAGGGAATTTCAACATTCTTGGAAAACAATCGAATCGAGGAACGAAGTGCAATTCGGTGCCTTTTGTGAAGCTCATGGTATTATCCATAACTTCTCGACTCCTCGCACTCCACAATCAAATGGGGTAGTTGAAAGGAAGAAAAGGACTATCCAAGAGATGAGTAGGACCATGCTAAACGAGCAATCTTTGCTTCAAAAATTTTGGTGCAATGCCCTTGACACATTGACCAATATTCTCAACTGAATTCTTATTCGACCTTTCCTAGGTATGACCCCTTATGATATTCTTAAAGGTAAGAAACCCTCATTAGAATACTTCAAGGTGTTTGGAAGCAAGTGTTTCATCCTCAACACTAAAGATAGCTTACTAAATTTGACCTAAAGTCGTACGAAGGTATCTTTTTAGGTTATTCTCAAATTATTAAAGCCTACATAGTCCTCAATAGAACCTCGGGTGTAATTGAAGAATCACTCAACGTGACATTTGATGAAACCCCACCTTCATCTAAGACACCACCTTTGGTAGATGATGATTTAGATGAAATAGACATAGTTAAAGCCAAAGAGGTTAGAAAAATAGGAGTTAAAGACCTTAATGTTGAAAAGGGAGTAAACATTAGGGAGTCTAAGGATCATGCTCTCGAAAACGTCATAGGCGACCTTAATCAAAGGAACCTTAGATCTCAAGTCCAAGATCAAAGTAACTTCTTTTGTTTTGTCTCATTGATTGAACAAAAAAATGTTAAAGAAGCTTTGATGGATGAGAGTTGGGTCATCGCCATGCAAGAAGAATTGAATCAATTCATTGCTAATAACGTTTGGGAACTTGTTCCTCCGCCTAGAAGTACTACCATCATATGAACCAAGTGGGTGTATAGAAATAAGTTAGATGAGAATGTTGTTGTGTCTCATAACAAGGCTAGACTTGTAGCTCAATGCTATAATCAACAAGAAGGGATTGATTATGATGAGACATATGCACCGGTAGCAAGGTTAGAGTCCATTAGGATCCTTTTAGCTTATGCTTGTGCATTAGATTTTAGGCTTCAACAAATGATATAAAGAGTGCGTTTCTTAACGGTTTGATCAATGAGGAGATATATGTGGCTCAACCTCCTGGCTTCATTGATTTTGAGAAACCGAATCATGTTTACAAGCTTAAGAAAGCTCTTTATGGTCTTAAACAAACATCCACAGCTTGGTATGATAGACTTAAAGCGTTTCTTGTAAAACATGAGTATACCATGGGAATGGTAGACAATACACTCTTTACAAAGAAGAAAGCTTCTCACCTCATAATCGTACAAATATATGTTGATGACATTATATTTGGTTCAATTTGTCAAAGCTTGTGTGATGACCTTGCCAAAATCATGCATGACAAGTTTGAAATGAGCATGATGGGAGAACTTAACTTCTTTTTAGGACTCCAAATTAGACAAATGGAAGATGGTATTTTATTTAGTCAATCTAAGTACGTTAAAGAAATGCTAAAGAAATTTGGATTAGAGGACTCTAGACCAATGAAGACACCTATGGCCTCGGATACTAAACTCACCGTAGATGATGATAGTGAGTCGGTAGAGAACACCAAATATAAAGGTATGATTGGTAGTTTGTTGTACCTTACGGCAAGTTGACTAGATATAATGTTTAGTGTTTGCCTTTGTGCTCGCTTCCAAGAGGCTCCCCAAACCTCTCACCTTGAAGCGGTTAAGCGTATCTTCTGATACATTAAGGGCACTATACATTTAAGATTATGGTATCCTAAAGGGACCGGCGTAGAAACCATAGTATACGCGGACTCGGATCATGCGGGAGACTATGTGGACCAGAAAAGTGGAGTTTGTACCTTCATGGGTTGTTGTTTAACTTCTTGGTTCTCCAAGAAACAAACCGCTCTTGCTATATCCACCATGGAAGCCAAGTATGTGAGTGCCGGTAAAGCTTGTCAACAAGTTCTATGAATGAAGCAAGCGCTTGTTGATTACGGGATTACACTCAATGATGTTCCCATATAATAAGGGTCCAATAGACCTTAGCAAGAATCCCGTGCAACATTCGCGAACTAAGCACATTGAGATTCGCCACCATTTCCTTTGGGATAATGTTCAAAAATGGAACATTTCGATTGAAAAGGTGCCCTCAGTAGAAAATTTAGCCGACATCTTCACTAAACCACTTAAGAGTGAACCTTTTAATTATTTGCGTCTAGGTCTAGGTTTGATGGAACATATACCTTAATTGCGCATTTTCTTAATCGAGTCTTTTTCTCGTTTGAGTCTTTTCTTTCTTTGAGTTATTGAGTCTCTTAAACTCTTTTTGAAAATTCCTCTTCTCTTTTTCAAAATTCTCAAAGTTCTTTCAAAAATGGTCGAGAAATGTTTTTGCATTGTTAATTCAATCTAAAAATGTTTTTCATGACTTTTTGCTATTGATATTGAGCATAGATAATTCATATGTATGAGTCTCTCAAATATGGCAAGAACAAAATTGAACTATGGAGGATCATTGTGTCATGACTATGGGTCTAGATTAACACACCTCCAACATCGATTTTATTTTAAATCCATGTACTTTGGTCAAAATCTTTTTTGTTGAGTTCTTGTGTGTTTCTTAGTCTACTATTGCTTTTTATCATGTCTCTAAGATGAGTTAGACTTAGGATTTGTTGAATTGGAAAATTCCCCTCATCCTCTAAAACTCGCCTTCTGGGGGCGGTTCTTTAATTAATCTACGGCTCCATATATATATGGAACCGCAGATAGAGATAAGGAACCGCGGACAAAGACTTCAAATTTGAGCTCTTTGTAACTCCAAATTTGCTCTAACACTTTTTGGAATCTTTATATCAAACCTTTGACCACCCCAAAATTATCTTGTGCTTTCTCTACTTAACCTTAAGCATTTTGCATCATTTCTCAAATCAAAATGTCTTATTCACCAAATGAAAGCCTTGATTCTCTTCCATTTTCCCCTGTCTCTTTCAATCCAAATTAACCCAAGAACACTTAAAATTATATTTCTTCTTCTTCTAAAAATATTGATTGTGGAACTTCTTCTTTTACACCACTACCCTTTTGTGTTCTTCATCCTTCACATGATAATGTCATGCATCATGGAACATATTACCATTGTTGCCAATATTAACATCTTGATATGTCTCATATCTATAAGGATTTTAGGTACATCAAGAGTCTCCTAGTCCAGCCTCCTCTTCACTATGACTATGAGACCAATACCAAGCCACCACCACCTCCTTTTGCCACCACCTTGTCTTTTATTTAAGCATGTGGATTGCTTATCTCCAAGACATCTAACTCAAGCAAATCTTAGAGTTCTAGTTTGACTAGGATTAAATTTATGCTTTTCTTTTGGCTTCTTTTTTATACATCTTTGTATGATTTGTTTTCTTGTATCTTTTTCATGTTTCTTTTTAACATGACTTATTATGGATCTAGGTTAACTTATCTTTTCTTATTTTTTTCTTATTGTGTGACCTTTGTTATATCTATGTTGGGTGTTTCTTTTCTTCTTCTAACCCTTCTATAAAGTTCATCACCATAGCTCGATTCCTTGGTGCCCCAAGCAAGGGGGAGTAAGCACCAAGGGGGAGCACTTGCAAAGTCCAATTCTTCTCTTCTACAAAGACTTTAGCAACCTTTTTGCTTCAACAAAGGGGGAGAAATAAAATAAACTCGTCTTCGAAAATATTATTTTTCATGTGATTGAGTTTATGTATTGTCGGAATAAAAAAAGGGGGGGATTGTTAACGCAATGATGCCAAAAAAACGTTACTTGCATTTTTCGGTCTCGCTTTGTTTTGATTAAGACAATATATAAAAACAAGAATTTACGAAAACAACGATAAACGAATTCTTGAGTTCAAGTATTTTTCATTTCAACCATTATCACTTAAGGTATGAACAAATAAGTTTTCAACCTAACTAAGTGATAAATGATTTAATTTTTCTTAAAACTCACCTTTTTTTAAATGTGACAAAGTTTTTATTAAACTTTATTTTTAAGAAAATGTTTTATTAAATTATATATTTGAAAATTTGAAAATGGCATATTCCATATGGTTTAGGAATATCCTTTCGGGATAAATATTCCCCCAGATGTGACTGCACCACTAAAATACAAAAGGGAGCGGAGTCTACTCCGGCTGTAACACTACATTTAAATAAATGGATCGTTACGTAATAATTATGGCGTGTCATCAAAGCGTGCAAGGTAAATGTCTAAACATTAAATGACCATAAAAGAATCCAGAAAAAAACATCGGATCCAACATAAGCTCCACACACGAAATGCATAAGTAGAATGTAAAGAAAGGACTAAACAATGTCCGGCAAAGCAAAAGTATGTAAATGCATTAAAGAATGAAAGAAGATTGGCGTCTCATTCCATGCACGTACTCTTGAAATCCTATCTTTGCCCTTTAGACATGCCGTATTGGGACATGGAAAGAGAAATACGGCTGAGCAATACACTCAATGTGCGGATATATAACATAGAATGTGAAGCATAAACATAAGCAAGTAATGAAATGAAATGAATAGCAGCGGAATAAATGTATGTCCTAGAAAACCTGGTTTAAGTTCATAAGACTGGTTTATATTTCTGAAAATACTTATGTTTAGTTTATATTGAAAATTTGTATTTTAAATATGCCCAGAGCCTATATAAGTCATGTTATATCAAGTATCAACGTGCATGAATACTTAAAGGGGTGACCTCATCATGCAATTAGAGGGGCTGCCTCTAATTAATATATAAAATGAGTGGAGGGATCAGCTCTTATAACGGATGCAAGGCACATACCGCAGTTACTGTAGGATTGTAAATCTTGCTTACGTTTTTAGAGAGAGAAAGAGATAGAGAGATGGTGAGAACACACACACTTAGAGAGAGAAAGTGAAAGAAAAACACTTTTCTACTATGTGTAAAAAATGAAGAACACACACCCTCTCCATCTAAGGAGAGGGTTTATATACCCAAGCCTTGTAATGGGCTTGGGCTTACACGTTTGGGCTAGCCTACACATGTTGTAGGCTTGGCTTGGACTTGTTTGATAAATAAAGAAAGTTAACTAAACTACGAGCTATTACATGGACTATCGTTGGAGTGACCGATCCTTCTTAATACGTAAAACGTATTTCCAACAATCTCCCCCTAAGGGAGGTCATTCCAAACAAGGGTATTACCCGAGTTACAATAATGAAATAAACCTAGCATACTATGCTTGTCTTGAGCTCGTAGTCTTCGTCTTTCTTTTTCTTTTTCTTTTCTGGTGAACATGCTGATGTGATCTTTGATATCAATCTTGAGAATTAATCTCTTGCCTTGATCTCGTGCATCCATCACTTGTGATCTTCGCCTCTTCGTGACTTCACGTCCCACATACTTATACCTTAGTAATTCTTGAAAGCTTCAGAGTTCGATACAGCGGAAGACTTAACTTTTAGGCTTTCTTGAATTAGATTAGATATTAAGTGCATAAAGTATAAGCATGCGAGGACGACTTCTTCTTGGATCCCGCAACGCCACCGTCTTCAAATGCCGCAACATAAGTAGACACGAACGAAATGGCTTTGAACATTTCATTATAATTCGGTAGCATTTTACCTCCGGTCGGTGAAGACTGTTGGACGATATTAGATATCGTACCCTTGACGGATAGTTTCAATTAAGTAACTTCCTGACAGGATTTCGCGGGTAAACCCGTTCTCTTTATTCGACCGTCCAAAGCTGACTGCGAACATAAAGAGTGAATCATTTGGATAATAATATCCGCATGATTTGAAGCCGTCAATTCATGTTCCTGGAACAAGTGAAATTCAATTAAGAACCGCACCGTCGTTGCTTTCCAGTTGTCACGAGCTTGATTCGTATAGAATCTTGCAAGTTACCTACCAAGTGCTGTTTGAGGTTAACACTAGAATGATTTCCACTCATCACTGTGAACACTAAGGTATCACTCTGAGTGTTCTGGCAAGATCACTAAGATATTGCGTAGAGGTCTGGAACGTGTTTAAATTCAGTTAAGAATTAAACAGCTGTTGCTTTCCAGTTATCACAAGTTTGATTCATAAAGAATCGCACAAGTCACCTACCATGAGCTTTTTGATATTCACTCAAGAAGGATTTCAATCTTCATTGTAAATACTTTCGTATTACTCGGATGTTCAGGCAAGATCATGAAGATTTTGCGTAGGACTCTTAAAAACTTTCTTACTTTTCACAGTGTGTGAAGAAGCAAGGAAATATGAAAGTGTGTCCTAATGAGATATTTGATGATCTCAAATGGCTCTAGACTCGATCGTGCATTTTGGATTTTAGTGATCGGAGGCTGGATAGGAGTGCCACCTTTTCAATACCAATTTATTCGGAGTGAATAAATCAATAGATAATGTGTTGTCTCCGTGTGATTAAAACAAATACCTTTTGAGAGATATCTGAGTTAGCTGGGATAGGTTGTGCATTGCATCACTGGGTCCATGATGTCTGTCTTCTATATCGAGAATCATTAAAATGATCTCAATAGCATATGTGTTGACCCGGTTTCTGCCTAAAGTTGTAAGGAGGGCTTCTTTCTTTACACCCTTTATCTTTACAATTCTTTTTCATTCTTCAACCCCTTCAATGCTTACCAATACGTCATAACTAGCACCTTGTTGTGATTGTTCCAGTGCTAACTTAAGTACTTGGTCGGCATTCAGCTACGTTCACAATCTTTCATCAACTTTCCTAAGGACTACTATTTCTAGCTATGGAATGTCCTTGGGAAGATTCCTCCGGTTCTGGAAGAATCATAGGACTTAACCTATCCTACCATCCTTATGACCACAATCTTCATCGTCGTGAAATAAATGGGTTTCGGGTAAGTATATGTCACCATGAAAATCCATTTTGATATGCAAATCCGTTTTGCTCCCCCTTAACATATGCCACGATATTCGAAAACATTTCGCATATGTGGAGATGAGCCAGCACATTAAGTCAAACCATTTGTGATAATATCCCATATTAAATCACATTTTCTCCCCCATATTAAAAATATTAACCCAATCGATGTTTTTAATATCAATTGATTTAATGAAGTTTTAACAAAGGTTTGGGAAGAAAAATGCAAGTCTATTTTATCTTCATGATATCAAACGTATGAGATATGATACCGGTTTGTAACATGATCACATATTCACCATATTAGAAAAGATTTGACAAGGTTGGACCTGATAGATGAGAACATCATATGATAAGATCAAATGGTTCTTGTCAGCATATGTTGGTCGCCTCGTCACATCTGAAGTCATCTCTTGTCACCACGTGTACGATTGGTAATGTTGTCTTGACACCAGTTAGTGAGCTTGGCAAGTTCGGCATCGAAGATTCTGAATGCTTGACAATTGCTCCCCCTCAATTGTTGACCCGTGTTCTATCGAAAGAGTTGTAGTCGTCGGTTGAGTAGTCGCATCGTCGAGTATGTAGATACCAATTGTAGATTGCTATGGTTGTAGAGATGATAGCTTCATAAAAACAAGACTTCTCTTGTTTTAACAAATAAATGCACTGAAACGTACATAGATTTATGTTAGACCAAGTTATAAAGTAAACTTGATCCCTTACATGGTTTTAAAGTAAACCTTGCCCTAGAAAATTAATTCCCGTTGTTAGCCAAAGCTTTCATAAGAAATACCTGACTTTAATGTGAAAACCGGGTTGTAGTCTGAAATAACTACAAGCCATATAGGCATGTTTTATGAAATATTTATAACTTTTGTACGAACTCTATTTATGGCGCCGTGTCGATATTAATCAACATTTCTAAATCCATAAATATTATCGTACCAAAAGACATGCCTTTGAAAAATAAAGTAAAAATATTTTTGGATTTTTCTAGATTTTTCAATTTTTATGGTTTTTATATGGTTTTATATTTTTGTATTTTGCTTTTGTGGATAAAAATATAAACAATATATACAAATGATCACCAAGGATACGGAGAATAGTTTTACCACCACTATTCTTTCGCTTCATCTGCTAGTTCCTTTAGAGTCTCAGGCGAGAAAGTTCTCATTCCTAGCTTGTCGGCCAAAAATTCAATTCGAGGGCGATCTAAAGCCTTCGTGAAAATATCCGCCAATTGATACTCAGATCGGACAAAGTAAAGCTAGATTACTCCATTTTCCACTTGCTCCTTGATGAAATGGTAGCGAATGTCAATATGCTTCGACCGGGAGAATTGAACGTTGTTGCAGCATAAGGCAATTGCACTTTTGTTGTCACAGTACATCGGAATTTTGTTGAAACCTAGACCATAGTCGGTTAATTGCGATCTCATCCAAAGAATTTGAGCACAGCAACCGGACATAGCTATGTATTCTGCTTCCGTACTTGAAATTGCAGCACTTTTCTGCCTTTTCGATGACCAACTGATTAGTCGATCTCCTAGTAGTTGCAAAGTTCCACTCGTGCTACGCCTGGTATCTTGACAACCCGCGTGATCCGCATCTGCATATGCCATTAGTGCAATAGAAGAGTCCTTCGAATACCAAAGTCCCCGATTAATGGTTCCTTTAAGATATCGAAAGATCCTTTTAACAGTAGCTAAGTGTAATTCAGTAGGCCTAGTTTGATACCTGGCACACATACATATAGCAAACTGAAGATCAGGTCGACTAGCTGTGATATACAAAAGAGTACCGATCATTCCACGATAAAGTGTCGGATCAACGGCAATTCCATGTGGATTTGCATCAAGCTTAGTTCGTTCCACCATTGGAGTATCCACGGGGTCGCAAGATTCCATCTTATACTTCTTAAGCGATTCAAGGGCATACTTAGATTGATTGATAAAGATGCCTCTGGGACTCTGAGATATCTGAAGACCTAAGAAGAATGATACCTTGCCCATCATTGACATCTTAAACTTGGAAGACATGAGTGTCCCAAACTCATCCGATAAGGTTTGGGTCGAGGCTGCAAATATAATATCATCAACATATATTTGTACCATAATCATATCTTTACCTCGTTTCTGAATGAACAGCGTAAGATCCACCTTGCCTTTTGCGAAGCCTTGTGTAATGAGGAATTGTGACAATAGATCGTACCATGCGCGAGGAGCTTGCTTCAACCCATAGAGAGCCTTCTTAAGCTTGTACACATGATTAGGATAATTAGGATTCACAAAACCATCCGGCTGTTGAACATAGACCTCTTCTTTGAGTTCACCATTAAGAAATGCCGTCTTCACATCCATCTGATAGACGATCATATTCATATGGGCTGCATAAGCGAGGAATAGTCGAATAGCTTCCAAACGGGCAACAGGTGCAAAGGATTCCATAAAGTCGATGCCCAATAATTGCTTGTATCCACGAGCTACTAGTCGAGCTTTGTTCTTCAATATTCCGCCTAACTCATCGAGTTTCACCTTGTAAACCCATTTCAAAGTGAGTAACTGCACTTGATCCGGGCATGGGACAAGTTCCCATACTTCAAGACGTATAAATTCATTAAGTTCTTCTTGCATAGCTTCTATCCAACATGATTGAGTAAAAGCTTGTTGCCATGTCTTAGGTTCAACTTCAGTGAGAAAAGCATCAAAGTGACAAAACATTGCATTTTCTTGTAACTGACTTCGTGTGGATACCGGACGATTAGGGTCACCAATAATAGAATCTATAGGATGATCCTTTGTCCACTTGCTGTCATGTTCACGAATCCGTAGATTGGAGTAAACTGTAGTTGGAGCTTCCTTTGAGGTGGACGACCCGGCTTGATTAGGGTCGGGAATTGGTACACCAAAGAATGGAAGTTCACGCATTTGAGAGAATTCCAAATCGTGATCATCATCATCCTCTTCATCATCAATAGGCATGACATGGGTAGTTGAAATAGGTGTTGGTTGAGAATTACTTGTTGATGGTATATCTAGACCAATTGTAGGTGCAGACGTATCTGATTGTGCAACGGTTGCTGGAGCGACAACTTCGGTTATCGGAGCTATTACCTCAGGTTCTGGAGCAACAATAGTTGGAGGAGTAAAGAATTCATCAAAGAATGGTTGAAACAACGTATCCCATTCATTCCTAAAAGGTGGTGTAAATGATGATGAAGTAGGGTTGTGTGGGACAAGACCAGAACTAATATTACTGGGTCCCATTTCATGAAGTGCGGGTTCAGAGCTGCTTTGCTCAGAAGCCATTGCTGTCAGCTCATCAAAATCAACATTCATAGTTTCGAGGATCTTGCGAGAGTTACGGTTGTAGATTCGGTATGCCTTCTTTGCGGGGGCGTAACCAATGAAAATACCAATATCAGCCTTTGGTTGAAGTTTTCCCAAATTGTCACCATCAATATTTGGATAGCAAAGAGAACCAAATACATGAAGATATGATAAATCTGGTACTTTTCCATGTAGAAGCTCATAAGGTGTTTTACCATGGCATTTACGAATTAGTGACCGGTTTTGGGTGTACACTGCGGTAGATACTGCTTCTGCCCATAAAAATAATGGAGCCTTTGCGTAAATTAACATCGTTCGAGCAGCTTCCATAAGTGTGCGATTTCGCCTTTCAACGAAACCGTTTTGTTGTGGAGTGCGAGCAACGGATGTTTCATGAGAAATGCCAACTTCTTCATAGTAATCACGCAAAATTTGATTCACAAATTCGGTTCCATTATCTGTACGAATGCGTCGGACAGTAGTGTTGAGACGCACTTGAATCATCTTGAGAAATCCGATAATGAATTTAGGTGCCTCATTTTTTGCTTTAAGAAATTTCACCAATGTAAACCGAGAGTAATCATCGACAATGACGAGGATGTACTTTTTGCCACTAAGACTTTCAACACGCATTGGCCCACAAAGATCCATATGCAAAAGATAAAGTTTCTCTTGGTTGGTGTCTTCAGTCTTGGGTTTGTATGACTTCTTAGTGCTTTTCCCTATTGCACACGCGGAACATAAATGATCCTTGTGAAATGATAGTTTAGGAAGACCACGAACAAGTTCGTTTTCGCCAAGTGATTAATAGCGTCAAAGTTAAGATGAGATAACCGTCGATGCCATAACCATGACTTAGTCTTCGATGCTTTGGAGAGAAGACATACGGGAGAAGCGGCCATCATGTCTTGTAGAGACAAAGTATACAAATTATTCCCTCGAGTACCTTTCAATAAATCAACCACTTCCAAATTACGAATGAAGCATGTATGCTCTCGAAAAGCAAATTCTAGGTTTGCATCACAAAATTGTCCCACAGAAAATAAGTTGTGACCGAGACCTTCCACATAATACACTCTTGAAATAATAACATTCCCAATATGATATTCACCGTAACCCATTATCTTTGCAATATGATCATTCCCAAATCGAACCGTACCAAGAAACTTACTGACGAAATTTCTGAGCTGAGAGCGATCTCCGGTCATATGCTTGGAGCAACCAGAGTCCAAATACCAGAGAATAATTTGGACCACCTGTTTTCAACAACAACAGTAGACAATGCATTGGAAACTATTGGTTCCGGAGTGTTAGCAGATACAGATATAGAATTATCAGAATTGCTAACATTTTTTAGACCCTTAGATTTCCTGTGTTTTCTAATGATAGTTTTAGCACTAACAGGTTTTACTGTTACAACTTTCTTAGGTTTTGGATTATTCGCGGGCACTACAGTGGGAGTAGACCTATTTAAAGGGCACTTAGTTCCTACAGTAGTGTCGGTGTTCCTAGTTAAAGGACACGCTTGTGTTTTGGTAGTCTTGGTACTCCTAGTTAAAAGGCACGCTTTCTTCACTTTAGTGGGAGTGATCCTAGTTAAAGGGCACGTATTTCCTACTATAGTGAAAGTTCTACCAGTGGGGCGCCACATCCAACCAACTTGGGTTAACATTTTCCCAGTCGGTTTCCATTCTAATCCATTTTTCCGGGCATGCATCTCATTCACGTGGTCAATAAGGCAAGAATTATGACGACTAGAATACATACATTCATTGCAATTCCAACATTTTAAATTAGAATTCACAGTATGCTTAGAACGATGCACAACCGCAGAGCCTTTAGGTTTAGCTACATGATTCTTTTTATTCAAAACAGAAATAACATTCCTAGGATGGGCTTCTACTTTCTTCTTCACTTGACTACTGGATGGGGGCAAGATCCTATCATTCTTCATGTTTCGTTTAAGCTTAGATCTTTGAGCCTTAGTAGTGGTGCTTACTCTTGTAGAAGGCAACACGGGAATATTAGAAAATGGTTTTGATTCCGCCTTATCTTTAGTGACCAAAGTTTGAGATGGTTTAGTCCTAGGGCCCTTATTAAGTGGTGTGACGGCTATAAGGTTCATTTTGATTGCACTAGAGGACGATGCTGAGACAGTGGCTGCGTTATCCACAACATTCTTACCTTTTAGAGTACGAAGTGTTTCCTTTAACTCAGCCAAGACCAGATTCTTATCACAAATTTTTCCCCTTAAATCAGATATTTCCATCGACTTTCGATTCAATTGTTCAATCAATGATTGATTCTGTGCAGTGGTATCAACACATGCGGGCTGTACTGAATCGAAGAGTCGTGTATTTTTCTGTTTTAAGTTATCAACTTTGGACAAAATCTTGGAAACTCGATTATCTAGATCAAGTTTAAGATTCTCAGCAGCCTCAAGTACGTTCACACAGTTAAGCTCCTTAGATTTCTCTATGTCTATCGGCAAAGATTGAGCAACCTTGTCACTTGGCTGACGCTGTTTTGATTGTAAATTCAATCGAAAATTCTTTTCAAAGTTTGCATCATCGATATTGACACCTTCGAATGACGTTTCAAAGATTTCTTGAATAAATTGTTTCTTGCATTCAAGCGAAATACAATGTGTTTGAATCTCATCAAAACGTTTTGAAAGCGAAGAATATGAATCTTGAAGCTTTAAAATCAGCGTCAGATTCGCGACAAGTACTATCTACCACAGTATCCACAGATTCAACATTATGCACAATAGAATCATTATCAACACTTGTATTCACACAGACAGAAACTATATCATGAGACATCACTTGATTCAGAAGCAGATCATTATGGCGTGAAACCCGTTCTATTTCAAGTAAACTGTTTTCATAAGCATTATCCATTTCATTGAAAACACGTCTAAATTCTTCTATTTCCAAAAACAAATCTTGATCAAGATTACTAAGACAAGCCTTAACATTGTCTACAAACGGAACAATGTCATTTCGGAATGCAGCTCTAGTGTGCTCAAAGTTCCATTCACCTTCCGTTATGGCCGAAGTCGTCGTACGTTCCAAAATGACCTTGTCAAAATCGGCTAAGTGTTGGTGAACCGCATTTAAGTTAACGGACGCCTTGCTTACCGGTGGAATTAACTTTGTTAAATCCGTTTTGACAAGTGTAGGAGATGTATTAGGAAGGTTTTCATTTGACAAACTTTGGGGCACAAGAACTGTCAATTCTGCTAATTCCTTTTGTAAACGAATGCGTGTCTTTTTCGAAAATTGATCTTTGTTATGTTGATCATAATCAATTGTATGGAATTTTGAAAGCATTTTAGAATGAGTTTCATCCCCAAGTGATTGTGTCTCCTCAGTACTACGAAAAAAAGGTGCTTCTTTCGATTTTCCAATTATGGTCATATCATAAAGACCAGGAATATATTCCTGAGCTTGTTTTGCATAACCGGGATTAGGTGGTAAATCTTGAAGACGCTTAAGTTCGAGTTCTTTAAATGATTTAGTTAAAAGATGAACCTTTTCTGTGGAAGCGTATTGTTTTAAAAGCTGTTGTTCTTTGAATTTAAGAAGTTTGGTAGCATCAATTTCTGATTCAACCTTTTTAGACTCGGGAGTTTCGAAATCCATTTTAAGTTTCTGAAAATCATTGACAACCGACTCCTTTTCTTTTAATTCATTAGAAAGATTAGCTTTTAATGATTCTATTTCTTTCAAGTGTTCAATCTTTTCAAAACGAAATTGGTCAAATTCAGAACATGTTATTTTCTCTGCTTGAGGGACCATTTCAAAAGCTTTGACCTTTTCTTTATGCAACGCAAGCTCAGCAGTTAGGGTGGAATTGGTATCTATGGATTGTCTGAGGGCCATATGCATTTGATCAATAATACGTTTAGGAACCATGACCAAATCATGTTGAGCATAAGATGCCATACCCGTCGTAGCATTTGGTTGAGGTTCACTCAAATGTGTAGGATTGGGTACCACATCATTTGAGTTACTAGTTCCCGAATGCTGTTCGAGGTTGTCATTTTCATGCCCAACTTGATGTTGGTTATCATCAATATTATTAGATGTGGTTGGTACCTCACTGATGACATCAAAACCGTAGTGAGAGAGATTAGCAACGAGAGCAGCTTGGGCAGAGTGAATGTCATCACAATCCGAATCGTATGCATCAAGATCGTCCGCTTGATAAGCTGCATTAGAAGTGGAAACAACTGCAATGCCTTCAGTATCTGCTGCCCTGGGTCTGCAAGAAATGCTAACTCCTCTGAATCCAAAATCTTCCCCTTAGACTGAGCATCAACCAAATACATCTTCTCACGAAACCATGCATCATCCCTTCTCATTTTCGGCTGAGTGCATTCCCTAGCCATATGACCTTGTCCTCGACAATTGTAGCAAGTCACAACCTTTTTAGGACCAATGGGACTTCCATTTCCACTAGCTTGAGAATTCACAGCTTGATTGTTCCCAGTCCTTGTAGGAGTATGAATTTTGCCTTCCCTGAATAGGTTGCACTGTTACTTGACCATCTTGAACAGTAGCTTGTTGTCAAGGATTTGATGAGGTGCGGAGCTGATTGTTTGTTGGTGGAAATCCTCTAGTTGCAACAAGTTTTGACAAATAGGCTGTGAGATGGTTTAGAACATCAGCTGGCGTATCATTTGGAGTAAAGACTGGTGCTTGGATTGGTGGAAGTTCATTAGAGTAGAAAGCTTGTGATGGTTGTGCTTCTATAGGAAAATATCCTTGCTGAGGAGTATAGCCCATTGGAGAAGTGTTGGCTTGTGATGGTGATGTCTGATATTGTGGTTGCTGTGGAAAAGATTGTTGATGAACACTTTGTTGATATTCTTGTTGTGGCATCATTGGTGGTTGATAAGATGGTTGCTGATAGATGTGTGGTGGTGGCTGCTGCAAGTATGATGGTTGTTGATAAGTATAAGCCATGTTGTGTTGAGAAGCATACATTGCAAGTGGATCATGAACTTGAGGTGTAGACAACCGAGCCTCGATCACATGGCATTCGTGTTGTTGAAGAAAAGCTTGAAGTTGATCCACATTGGTGTTATGCAAGTCCTTAGCCAATTTAACTTCCGTCACGTATTTTTTCCATTCTGAAGGAAGAGTATTCAAATACTTGGTGTTCAATTGAAAGGTAGGAATTGTCATGCCATAGATATTGAGCTCATTCAACAATAGGGTAAATCTCAGATAGTAATCATTGAGAGTCTCCCCTGGCACATAGGTAAACTTATCAAAAGTATCATAAAGCTTACACTCTCGTTCTTGTTTAGTTAACGAGGTGCCTTGCATTAGAACCCGAATTCTATCCCATAACTCTTTGGCAACTTTGTGTTTGCTGACGAGTTTGTAGACATCTGGAGGAAGGGCTTGGAGAATGATGTTTGTAGCATACTTATCACATTTATCTTGAATCTTCATATCTCCAGTCAACTCACCCGTTGTGCGAGGACGAGTAGTCGTACCTTCCGTCACTGTACCATAATCTAATGGTCCATTGAGCACCGATGCCCAAATTAGATGTCCATTCTCCTTGTTCAACATATAAAGTTCCATTCGAGAAGCCCATTCCTCATACATAGTCTTCACCAACATTGGTGGACGATTATCCGTACCCGAGAGGATGGACTTATCCGTAAGAGATGTGTACTCCATTTCAATAAGTGAAGATTTACAAAGAGTGATCGATCAATGAAAGAAAGTAAATGTGTTTTTTGTTGTGAGTTGAAGTCGAGAAACAATGTTAAAATCCCCTAAAATATGTTCTCAATAAACCAAAAATTCCAAGTCAAAATTACACACGATCGAAATTTTTTATGGAAAAATTTTTTGTTATCGGAATGTTGATCGGAATAGTGATCGGAATATCAGTCGGAATCTCCCAAATCGGAATACCTTTATCGGAATACCAAATCTGAATACCAATCGGAATGTACCTAATCGGAATGCCTAATCGAAATATCTAATCGGAATACCTTGATCGGAATACCAAATCTGAATACCAATCGGAATGTACCTAATCGGAATGCCTAATCGGAATACCTAATCGGAATACCTGATCGGAATGTACCCAAAATCGGAATCCCTAAACCCTATTCTGATTACACTGATCGGAATGTCCTATAAACCCTTTTCCGATGACCTGATCGGAATAATTCCCACTTTTCTCGGACAAAACTCAACCAATTCGTGATTTTAAGCCAAAAAATGATCAAAACACCCAAATTTTTTGTGTTTTTAGCCAAAGTAACTATACCAAATCCCTACCACAACTATGTAGAAGATTTGTATCAAGAAAAAACCATCAAAAACACAAAAAAAAAAAAATTGGACGTGTGAAAATGGATCAAAAATGGCGTATGAATCAAGAACACAAACACATGAACAATACAATCATCCCATGGCTCTTGATACCATTTGTAGGATTGTAAATCTTGCTTATGTTTTTAGAGAGAGAAAGAGATAGAGAGATGGTGAGAACATACACACTTAGAGAGAGAAAGTGAAAGAAAAACACTTTTCTACTATGTGTAAAAAATGAAGAACACACACCTTCTCCATCTAAGGAGAGGGTTTATATACCCAAGCCTTGTAATGGGCTTGGGCTTACACGTTTGGGCCGGCCTACACATGTTGTAGGCTTGGCTTGGACTTGTTTGATAAATAAAGAAAGTTAACTAAACTACGAGCTATCACATGGACTATCGTTGGAGTGACCGATCCTTCTTAATACGTAAAACGTATTTCCAACAGTTACCATGAAATCATATTAACTTGTCATATGATGCACCCATTCACCCCACATGGTAATAATAACATAGGCCAAATACTGCAAAAGGGACGCTGCGAGCAATCACTCTCACCGCAGAAGAGTCATAACACCGGTGCCTCCAGTGCTATGGTTATGGAACCCCATAACCCGGTGAAACTGACATCCATGTATATAGCTCAAGCAATCTAAAATAATCATAACATATTTATGTGTTTAAGACACTTAAGCTACTGGGGAAAACAGACGGCTGCAAACGGGGAAATCCTAATAAAGGAAAGAATGTCCTTACTGAAGGACGGAATATCCGTACCTTATGTCTAGTAAATTAAGACGAAAACGAACGCAAAGATCACTCCGACTTCAAGATAGCTACATAATGAAGGGATATGAATAAGAGTCGGTTTACTTATACATACTTGTTATTTAGTTTACTTGACGTGTTCATACTTATTATACTTGTTCTTGTCTTGTCTTATTATTTCATGTTTTAATCATGTGTTTCTTATAGTTTCAGGTGTTTCATGTTTTAAGTGTTATAGTACTTGTTATAACATTATGAGTAACTTTCTAAAAATAGCAGGTTTTTATATATAGTAACTTTCCAAAAATAGCAGGTTTCCATATATAGTCACTTTCCAAAAAGAGTAGGTTTACTTAAATAGTAAGTTTCAGAACGTTTCTATATTTAGCATGTTTCTATAAATAGCATGTTACCATATTTAATGTATTTCCATAAATAGCATGTTACCATATTTAGTGTGTTTCCATATTTATCATATTGCCATAAATAATATAATTCCATAATTAACATGTTTCCTTAATTAATCGTATGCTTATTTTATATCATGTATTATTATATTATAAAGTTTAATAATTAATAAATACTTAAGTTAACATATTATTATTTATTAATAATGTCATTTTATTATAAGTTATTATTAATTAATAATATTACTTATTTCATGTTATTAAAATTTATCTTAAAAGATATTAATTAATTAACCTAAGTTTTAATTAATTAATTCAATGTACATGAATAATTAAATTAATAATTATTATAACATAAATTTATTTAAATAAATGTACATACATGTTATATCATGATTTTATTTAAATAAACATAACCTAAGTTTTTATTTTAATTAAACCATAATTAATTAATAAATTTAATTAATTAAATCATAACATAAACAATTTTCAACATAACGGTTTAATTACATGTTCATGAAAAAGTACTAAGTTCCCAAACCCAAATCCGAGACCCGACACCCGAGCACCACAGCCTGAAGGCTGCGACCTCGTGGTCGTGACCCGTCCGAACCCCAACCCCTACACCAAGAGCCGAAGCTCTCGGCTTCGCTGCTGCGTCCGAAACAAACACAACCCCAGCGTTCGCTGGGGTCCCCTTTGCTGCCCGAGAACACGCCGAGCCCCACCATGGGGGTCTCGGTTGTTGTTGATCAAAATCCACAACCCCTCGTATGGGGGGTGTGGTGCCTCGGCTGTCCACAACCACCAACGCTGACCCATAAGGGTGCGGCTGTGGTCACCGAACGCCACCGAGACCGTGACTCTCGATTCGCGTGTACCCAAACAAACAAACCGTAAATACCCGATCCCCATTGTTTGATCTTTTTATTTTAACATATTTCTTACTTGTTTTTAATGATCTACCAATATTGATAAATAAAACAAAAAGATTAGAGATCAAGGAAACCGTATGCGTGAAAAGGTTATAGACACGAACACTATACGGTATGAATAATGAATAAGAAATCAAAACGAATCGTCCTTGTGTTTTTTGTGTGAGCCGCGACAAGGAGAAGAAGGGAGTAGGGTTTTGTTTATTTTTCTGTAAAAGTGATTTACGAATCCCCTAGTGTTTTATTAATTGTCTAGCAAAAATCCCATGGGTCGGGCTTGGCCCATCTTGCCCCTTTCTTTCTCTATTGGGCGAAACACAACAAACACCCCTTAAGTTTCATGTTTGTTTTTCTTGTTTGAACATTATCGTGTGTGTTCGTGTTTAATTATCGTGTTTTAATTTCTTGAATGTTTCCTTAATATTATACGTACATTCTTATCGTGTATCAATATTCATGTTTACATACATGATACTTATGATAATTAATTAATATACATACTATTCGTATTAAATATTCATGATCTTAGGGTAAATTCAAGCATTTAATGATCTTAGGGTTTTTAAAGCGGGTTTTACAACTCTTCCCCTCTAAAAGAATAACTCGTCCTCGAATTAGAGATACAATAAGCTGATGAGATAATAAACGCTGAATGACATAAAAGCTAGAAAGACATGTAAGCTAAAATGACATACCCGAGTCAAAACTTGAAATGAGGGTAAGAAGTCTGGATAGACTCCTCCGTTTCCCAAGTGGATTCCCGCTCGGAATGATCCCTCCTAAGGATTTTAACGAATGGAATCATATTTCTCCTCATGACTTATTCTTAGCGATCGAGAACTTTCTCAAGTTCCTCGATATATGATAGATCCTCTTGAATCTGATCGAATGGATATGTAACCTTATGCAATGGATGGTAGTTGTAACCTCTGAGTAAGGATACATGGAATACATCATGCACATGAGATAACTGGGGAGGTAAAGCTAGACGATAAGATACTTCACCGGCACGTTCAGGGATTTCAAGCGGTCCGATGAAACGAGGACTGAGCTTGCCCTCGAATCCAAAACGCTTGACACCACGTGCTGGTGATACTTTAAGGAAAACATGGTCGCCGATATTAAACACTAGATCCCTATGATGTTTATCAGCATAGCTCTTCTGTCGAGCACGAGCTTCCTGTAGCTTCGCCTTGGCGATGACAACCTTCTCATTAGTCACCTCTATCATTTCTGGTCCTTCAAGGATTTGTTCTCCAACTTGATCCCAACCTATTGGAGCACGACACTTTCTGCCATAAAGCATCTCAAAATGTGCACACTTAATACTTGCATGCCAACTGTTGTTGTAGGTAAACTCTACCAAACAAATGTATGTCGTCCCAACTTCCTGACCATTCCAATGCACAAGCCCGCAGCATGTCTTCTAAGGTCTGAATGGTACGCTCCGATTGACCATTGGTCTGAGGATGAAAGGCAGTGCTAAGCTTAAGTTTAGTGCCTCAAGCTTTATGCATACCTTTCCAGATTTTAACGTGAAACAAGGATCTCGGTCTCATATGATGTCTGAAGGAGTTCCATGTAGTCGTATGATATCCTTAAGGAATATATCTGCCAATTTGCTAACTAAGAAATCCTTGCGAATTGGAAGAAAATGAGTTGACTTGGTTAAACGATCAACTATGACCCATATAGCATCATGTTTGCTCTGAGTAAGTGGAAGTTCAGTGATGAAATCCATGAAGATTTTGTCCCACTTCCATGCAGGAATCTCTAACGGTTGCAGTAAACCACTAGCCCGCTGATGCTCAATCTTAACCTGTTGGCAAGTTAGACACTTGGATACGAAAGTAGCAACATCCTGCTTCATGCCACTCCACCAGAAATTTTGTTTAATGTTATGATACATTTTGGTGGATCCTGGATGAATAGATAATGGGGAGGTGTGAGATTTTGTCAATAGAGCTTCTTGGAGTGTCTGATCCTCCAGGACGCATAGCTTAGTTCCTTGCCAAAAGATGCCTTCTTCGTCTACACGAAATTTTGTCTGCCGATCAAGATTCTGAATGATATCCCAAATCTCACCATCATCTTTCTGGGCTGCCTTATTCCGAGAAATTAAGTCTGCCTCAATTCTCAGATTAGCCCAGTACCCATGTTTTCCACGTACAAAGATTTCCATGTCTAATCGTTCCAAGTCACGTATGATTTCCTCATGTATTTTGATGCCATTAATCATACCCGACTTCCCTACTGAGAGCATCATCCACTACATTCGCCTTGCCGGGATGATACTGAAGATTTATGTCGTAGTCCTTGAGTAGTTCTAACCATCTTCTCTACCTCATGTTAAATTCCCTGTGAGTGAATATGTACTTGAGACTCTTGTGATCAGTGAAGATATCACATGATTCACCATATAAGTAATGTCTCCAGATTTTAAGTGCAAAGACTAATGATGCTAGCTCTAAGTCATGTGTAGGATAATTCTCCTCATAAGGCTTTAGCTGACGTGATGCGTATGCAATCACCTTCCTATGTTGCATGAGTACACAGCCTAATCCTTTACCCGAAGCATCGATGTAGATCTGAAATCCACCTGTGCCAGATGGGATAGTAAGAATAGGTGCATATACTAACCGCTTCTTGATTTCTTTAAAGCTCTTCTCCCGCTCATCAGTCCAAACGAATTTCTCTCCTTTCCGCATCAACTTGGTCAAAGGTAAGGCTAGTCTTGAAAAGTTCTCCACGAATCTGCGATAATAACCAACTAAGCCTAGGAAACTACGAACCTCAGTTGCAGACGTCGGTCTGGGCCATTTAGTGATAGATTTAACCTTCGTAGGATCCATAGTAATCCCTTCTACGGACACAATGTGACCTAAGAATGCCACCTTGTTTAGCCAAAATTCACACTAGGAAAATTTGGCATACAATTGTTTCTGACGAAGAATCTGTAGCATAATACGTAGATGTTCTTCATGTTCTTCCTTGGATTTAGAGAAGATGAGGATGTCATCGATAAAGACGATAACAAATTTGTCTAAGTACTCGTGGAAGACGCGGTTCATAAGGTCCATGAAAACCGCAGGAGCATTAGTGAGTCCGAAAGGCATGAAAACGAACTCACAATGGCCATATCTTGTGCGAAAAGCAATCTCGAGGATATCATGCTCTTTCACTGCAGCTGATGATAACCGGATCTTAGATCAATCTTTGAGAAATGCTTGGCACCTTGTAGTTGGTCAAACAGATCATTGATTCTCGATAATGGATAACGGTTCCTAATCGTGATCTTATTCAGCTCACGATAGTCAATGCATAAACGCATGTTGCCATCCTTCTTCTTGACGAAAAGTATCGGTGCACCCCATGGTGATACACTCGGACGGATGAAACATCGCTCCAGTAATTCCTGCAGCTGATCTTTTAACTCCTTTAGCTCTATGGGAGCCATGCGATAAGGATCCTTAGAGATTGGTTGAGCTCCTGGGATGAGCTCTATGTTAAACTCTACTTCTCGGATAGGTGGTATACCCGGAAGTTCTTCTGGGAATACATCAGGGAATTCTGAAACAACTGGTTGATCTTGGATTGATGGAACTTCAGCAGTAATATCCTGAATTGAAGCTAAAAAGCCCTCGCAACCATGAGATAGTAATGCACGAGCTTCTAACGTAGAGATAATTTATACAGACTTTCCTGCTATAAAACCATTGTGAATGTACTCTGGTGCTTGAACATCACCAAAGATAACCCGATAGGTATGACAATCGATAGTAGCATGATGCTTGGATAACCAATCCATGCCTAAGACTAGATCAAACTCGCACATATCCAAAGGAAGTGCGTCTACTGAGCAAATCTTATCATCGAATTTTAGTGGAAGAAATATGTACACTTGGGTAATACATATAGAGTCTCGCATTGGCGTAGATATACATAAAATATTCTCTAATGGCGTAGGGATTTTATTAATACTAGTGGCATACATAGTGGATATGACTGTTTGAGTAGCACCAGTATCGAATAAAACACACGCAACATAACCGTCCATAAAGATGATGCCAGTGAAATTACCTAAGGACTTATTAGCTTAATCCCTTATGGTAGTATAGACACGCCCCGAGGCTGGTGGCTTAGGAAGAGCAGCACTAGAAGTACCAACAGTATCTCCTTTCTTGCAGTCCTTCAACATGTGTCATGGTAGTCCACACCTGAAACAGACGTCGGCTAACTTACGACATGGTCCGGGATGTCTACGACTACAAGTCGTACAGATGGGGTAGGTGTAACCTCCTGGAGGTACCCTTGCTACCTGAGAGCATGTTTAAGAAATATGCGTGAGACATGATTACTTGGCATAAACATGACTGCACTGGAGTTTAAATGATAGTTTACCAGATGAAGACGAGTTGTTGGACTGCTGACCCTTAGCATTTTGGTCACGTCCACTCGTAGAGTTCCTGTTTATGATGCTGACATGTCAGTATGTAAAAACATACAACAACTTAACATAGAAAAGCTTAAGAATTTAGGGACCTGTTGTTGTTGGACTGGCTGTTATTGTTACGGTAACTGTCATTACCTTTCTTCCTGTTAGATCCATAGCGGTCATTAGATTGACTGTGCCCCTTGTTGGGATTCTGCTGAGTGGCCGGCTAGGACCGGTCTCCACCCTTCTGCCTGAAGATACAATTGGATAGGAAAAGGTATAAATGAACATAAAGATTGAAATGAAATGATAACGCTTAATGACTGAATGTATACCTCTTCTCAGGACGAGCTTGTTCCTCGTAGTCATCACGCTCATGTAGCATTTCCAAGCTACGGTGCAGCAGCATTGACTTGTGCCACATTAGCATAAGTAGAACTAAGTAAACGAGCTACTATAGAGGCGTGTAGAGCCCATCGAAAGGGTTTAGCTTGTTCTTCCGTAGTACCCGCAACAGCGCCTAAGAATCCAGCCAACCTAAGAAACCTCTGCATAAACTCAATGCAAGTCTCTCCAGTTCTCTGACGAATGGAGTGATAGTCCCTCTTGAGTCCCTCCTGCTCAGATGTCGAAAAGAACTACCTATAAAACAGAGTCTTGAACTGCTCCAAGTCAACGCAACTAGCCAAACATCACCTCCATTTGCTAACTTGTATGCCCACCACCAATGCAAGGCATCACCTTCAAACTTATAGCAAGCCAACCTTGCCTTGTAGACACCATCGCATCCCATAGCATCAAAAAATTTCTCCATATGCGAAATCCAGTCTTCCGCATCAGATGAAGTCTCAGCATTCTCAAAAGATCTAGGTTTCTGTTTTTTAAACCTCTCAAGCCAAGTGTGTAAAGTAACCGGTGGATGAGGAGGAGGATTGTTCTGATTGGGAATGTTCTAGTATTCCTTTCGAATCTGGTTCCTGATTTGGGGAAGCATTGCCTGCAGAGCTGCTTGGACAGCTGTTGCTAGCTCTTGTTCGCGTGTCATGACCATCTAATAGTTTAAAAGAACATAAAATGATTAATCTGATTAGAACGTATGATAAACATAAGGAATGCATGAAGAGTTTATGAAGGCATAGCCAACGAAAATGACATGAGTTTGAGTGAACGCCTATGGGTCGGTTCACCAAAACAAAATTGACATAACGAGGATGAACGCCTATGGGCCGGTTCATCAAAACAAAAAGACATGAGCTAATGTGAATGCCTATGGGTCGGTTCACCAAGCAAAACAATTCGAATAAAAGCACATGCGACTAAATATGGCCAGTCTTATACCAACCATTACTTAGTCAAAATTCCTGTAACAATGATACATGAAATGAATGCATGAAAACAAACTGTCAGTTTGAGGAAGACGCTGATGACTAACCACTAGTCACAGGTCAATTTTAAGAGCCTACAGGTCGAAACCTTGGCTCTGATACCATAACTGTAACACCCCATTTGGATAAATCGACCGTTACGTAATAACTATGCCGTGTCATCAAAGCATGCAAGGTAAATATCTAACCATTAAATGACCATAAAAGAATACAGAAACAAACATCGGATCCAACATAAGCTCCACACACGAAATGCATAAGTAGAATATAAAGAAAGGACTAAATAATGTCCGACAAAGCAAAAGTATGTAAATGCATTAAAGAATGAAAGAAAACTGACGCCTCATTCCATGCGCGTACTCTTGAAATCCTAGCGTTGCCCTTTAGTACCTGCTGTATTGGGACATGGACAGAGAAATACGGCTGAGCAATACGCTCAGTGTACGGATATATAACATAGAATGTGAAGCATGAACATAAGCAAGTAATGAAATGAAATGAATAGCAGCGAAATAAATGTATGTCCTGGAAAACATGGTTTAAGTTCATAAGACTAGTTTATATTTCTGAAAAGACTTATGTTTAGTTTATCTTGAAAATCTGTATTTTAAATATGCCTGGAGCCCATATAGGTCATGGTATATCAACGTGCATGAATACTTGGAGGGGTGACCTCATCATGCAATTAGAGGGGCTACCTCTAATTAATAGATAAAATGAGTGGAGGGACCAGCTCTTGTAACGGATGCAAGGCACACACCGCAGTTACCATGAAAGCATATTAACTTGTCCTAGGATGCACCCATTCGCCCCACATGGTAATAATAACATAGGACAAATACTGTAAAGGGATGTTGCGAGCTATCACTCTCACCGCAGAAGAGTCATAACACCGGTGCCTCTAGTGCTATGGTTATAGAACCCTCATAACTAGGTGAAACTGGCATGCATGTATATAGCTCAGGCAATCTAAAATAATCATAACATGTTGATGTTCGTTTGCAAGTCTTAAATTTATATTACAAGGTTTAGACAAAACAAGGGACTAGAAGACAAATACGGGCAAGTATACCCTTTCGTTCGTAATATAGCTTTGTAGTGGTAAGCCAAGATCGTCCGCTGAGACTTAATTTCGTTTTGGTAACCAAGATAATAATTGAAGAAAGAAATAGTTGATATGATATCAATAGTAACAAGTATGACTAATATGGGATAGTTCGTATAAGTTCGTGATGATGATAATAATGATCGAGATATGTTTTTTTTTGGTAACCGTGATTTCTGACTCATTAGCCAACTAATCCACGGGGTTTGAGCCCACCACCACACAGACTTAAACCAGGTAAAGCCCTCCCTTTTCAGGAGGTTGTCGTGGCCACTTCAAGGTTGTTTGCACCTAGTGGGAATTGAACTTGAGACCTCACACACTTTGGAGTGATAGCCACAAATCTTTTTGCCACTAGGCCACCCTTGAGTGGTTGATCGGGATATGTTTATGTAGGTAAAGAGTGATAATCCTTTTTCTTCAAAACGGCGTTTACACAATTTACTTGGGTTTGATTCAAGATTTACGTTTAATTAAGCGACTAAGCTCAAAACAAGTTGCCAACGAGTTCAATATTTTATCAAGTTTCTAAATGGATCTCTCCAACCAAAGATTCATGACCATAGACAAGTTCTTATAAACTTATTATAACAGTTTGCGTTTCTCAACGCCAAACTATCATAACAAATTATAGTCACATACCCATATAGTCACAAATAGCTTACCCTAACACAGTAATCAAAGTAACAATTGGAAAAGGGTAAGAAAACATCATACTTAGATTGGATTGAATGAACGAGTACACAAGTGTCACGATTGTATCGTTCCTCCAAGAATCGAAGAGTGGAATACTCTCGTTACAAGTACTTCCCAAAAGTGGATAATACTGAAATTTAACTAAGAAAGATAAAATACTCGAGCTATGGAGTATTGAGAGAGAGAGAGGTGTGTCTAAAATGAGTATAAGTGGCCTCTATTTATAGTGTTGTCTGGGGTCAAATGTGCGCCGCACTTCTCCGAAAGTGCGCCGCACTTTGGAGATGGGAATGTGCGCTGCACATTTGAGATTGTGCGCCGCACTTCTGGGTGTTCCAGAATCTTCTATCAACAACCTTGACTTATTTGCATATTGAGGACCCTTCTTTGTATGTCTTCACTTTGCTCCTTCAAACTTTATATCTGCATATAAAACACAACATATTAAGTATCGAAAGCTCTTATTTATACTACAAAATGGCATTATAATGATAGATTGAATATGTATATTTAGGTGTTATCAAATTCCTCCACACTTAGCTATTGCTTGCCCTCAAGCAATCAAAGCGAGAAAACAAATTCAACTTTAAAATGCTTTTTAAGTGTTGTGAAGTATGATAAGGAAAATGGTTTAATTTTTATGAATAGCAAAAGCAAATGACAAAATAATTTCAGCACCTCACGTGGATAGTGTTTAGATTTTAAGTTCACACAAATGTCACTCACAAAGGGTAAATGTAAGATAACACTCAATTAGCACGGACATAAAATAGATAGCTACCATAGGTTTGTACATGACACATAAACATAACCGTTGCGGCGTGAGCACCAGATAAATTTTCAAAGAAACAAAACGTGATAAATGATATGGGTGTAGGATCAAAAAGTATGCCTATGAAAGTCGTAGAACAAACTACACTAGAATACTTGACTCTTTTTCTTTCTTTTTTATTCATCATTTTTTAAGAGAACAACTTTACAACTTGACAAATGGTTAGGCATAACATATAAGGATGTTGGCACAATGGATAATATAACACATGTGTACAAGTGCCACATATTTTAGTAAGCCAGTGTAGCTTAACTAAAATGATATAAGGTGATTTTATTTTGTCTCTTTTCGAAAATATCTATAAATTAACCTCACCGCAGTTTAGTAAATGATGATCAAGCACAAATTCTGAAGCATGCTAGATTATCGGCTTTCACACAAAACAGAGAAACATAAGGCTAAGTGTTTCTCACATATTTGGGTGATGGTTTTTGTGCTAAATTATAATGTCAATCAATGAGATTTTTGTTTTTCTAAAAACTTATTTATTTACAAAACATATATATTTTTTATTTCAAAAAGGTTTTCATGTGGAGAAATTTATTATTACTTTTTATTTTTTCTATTTGTCACCTCCTCCACACTTAAGTTGAACATCGTCCTCGAGGTGATAACTGATAAAAACATTAAAAATAGGAAAAAATGCAAAGGGAAACAAGAACTTCCCGGGGCTTAGTATAAAATTGCGGGACTTCGAGAGATGAATCCAGCTTAGAGCTCCAATTTTCTATTTTCCTGCATGCTATAAAACAAAACAAAACACATGCAATATATACAAGGACGGTTTTATTTATTTGCAGGTCCTCCTCCACACTTAAGTTAAAAGGTGGGAGATAAAATACGTATTGCCTTCCGATTAGCGCTAAGTTTAGAGTCTTCAGCCAGACTCGGCTACTCGGATCTATTTTAAGAAGAAAGGAATTTCTTCTCCTTCGATTTCATTACAGCGTGCTTCTTCATGATAGAGCTTAAGTATGTGTCCATTGACTATAAAAGTGCTATTGTCTCTACCGTATAATTCAACATATCCGGATGGATATTGGTGTTTTACTGTATAGGGTCCAGTCCATCTCGAAGTAAACTTAGGTTGCTTGAATTTATATTTCGAGATAAAGAGAAGTACTTTTTCTCCTTTTTTGAATTCTTTTCTTTCTCCCAATTTGCGATCATGCCAAACTTTGGTTCGTTCTTTATATAATCATGAACTTTCATAAGCTTGATGTCGAAATTCATCTAAATCATGAAGTTAGAAGTTACGTTTTTCTCCGGCTGCAATAAGATCGGGGTTGCAGTTCTTAAGTGCCCAATATGCACGGTGTTCAATTTCTATTGGCAGATGGCATGTTTTTCCATACAAAAGTTTGTACGGTATGATTCCAGTTGGTGTTTTGAATGCGGTATGAAAGGCCCATAGAGCATCTTCTAATATTTAGACCAACAAGCAGGGTTATTTTGAACGGTCTTTTCAAGTATACGTTTAAGAGCTCTATTAGTGTTTTCAACTTGACCACTCGTTTGAGGTGGTAAGATGTGGAAAATCGGTGGTTCACTCCGTATCTTTTCATAATATTTTCCATGAGTTTGTTATAGAAATGAGTTCCTCTGTCGCTTATTAATGCTTTTGGAATTCCAAAACGACATAATAATTTCTTTAAGAATGCTATAACAACTCTTGCATCGTTTGTTTGCAAAGCTTGAGCTTCGGCCCATTTCGATACATACTCGACGGCGACTAAAATGTATTCACATTTGTAAGATTTAGGAAATGGTCCCATGAAGTCGATACCCCACACGTCAAAGATTTCGCAGACTTGGATGTTATTTAGAGACATTTTGTCTCTTTTAGAAATATTTCCAGTCCTTTGACATGCTTCACATAGTCGTACTAAGGTATGAGCTTCACGAATAATCGTTGGCCAATAAAAGCCAGCGTCGAACACTTTTTTAGCGGTGGTGTTCGCTGCATAATGTCCTCCGGTCGATCTGTAGTGACATTCATCGAGAATTTTTCGGGATTTGAATCCGGAAATACAACGTCGGATCATTCCATCGGAACAGATTCTAAATAAGTAAGGATCGTCCCATAAGTATTCTTAAGTTCAGAGAAAAATCTTTTCTTTTGTTGGTACGTCATCCCCTTTCGTAAAATAACTACAGCCAAATAGTTTACAAAGTCTACGAACCATGGTGTATCGTTAGTACTTACTTGCATTATATGCTCATCGGGAAAATCATCGATTTCTTCATCGCTATAATCATCATACACTATGCGAGACAAATGATCAGCAGCAACATTTTCAGCTCCTTTTTATCTTTAATTTCCAAATCAAATTCTTGTAAAAGCAATATCCATCGTATTAGACGAGGTTTGGCGTCTTGCTTTTTGAACAAGTATTTTAAAGCTGAGTGATCGGTGTAAACTATCGTTTTTGACAATAGGAGGTATGATCGGATTTTTTCAAATGCGTAAACTACAACCATGAGTTCTTTTTCCGTAATTTTGTAATTTTGTTGGGCTGCGTTAAGAGTTCTACTTGCAAAATAGATGGGATGAAATTGTTTACCCTCTTTTTGTCCAAGGACGGCTCCAAGGGCATGTTCACTTGCATCGCACATAAGCACAAATGGAAGGTTCCAATCAGGGCTTGTAATAATGGGTGTGCATGTAAATTTTTCTTTGAGTTTCTCGAATGCTGAAAGACATTCGTCGTAAAAATCAAACGTTCTTCTTTTCTCTAAAAGCCGAGTTAAAAGTCTTGCGATCTTCGCAAATTCTTTGATAAATCGTCGGTAAAAATCGGCATGACCTAAAAACCTTCTAATTCCTTTAACATTAGTAGGTGGTGGGAGTTTTAAGATTACGTCTATTTTTGCTTTGTCAACTTCAAGGCCGGCTCCGGACACTTTGTGTCCAAGCACAATTCCTTCTATAACCATAAAGTGACATTTTTCTCAGTTTAGCACAAGATTTGCTTCTTTGCATCGTGCTAACATTTTATCGAGATTGTTTAGACATGTGTCGAAAGAATTTCCAAAGATGGAGAAATCGTCCATGAAGACTTCGATTGATTCTTCAATCATATCGTGAAAGATTGCAATCATACACCTCTGAAAAGTAGCAGGTGCATTGCATAGACCAAAAGGCATGCGCTATAAGCGTAAGTTCCAAATGGACAAGTGAACGTGGTTTTCTCTTGATCCATAGGGTCGATTGGGATTTAAAAGTATCCAGAAAAACCATTGAGGAAACAAAATTATTCATTTCCTGTGAGTCTTTTTAACATTTGATCCATAAAGGGTAAAGGAAAATGATCTTTCGCGTTTGTGTCATTTAGTTTTCGATAATCAATACAAACTCTCAATCCGGTGATGGTTCATGTTGGTACTAATTCGTTGTTTTCGTTAGTCACTACAGTGATACCTCCCTTTTTAGGTACACAATGAATAGGACTAACCCATGAGCTATCGGCGATTGGGTAGATTATCCCATAATCTAAGAGTTTAAGGATTTCTTTTTTAACAACGTCTTTCATGTTAGGATTTAATCTTCGTTGTTTTTCAACAATCGGTTTCTTGTTATCCAAAAGTTGGATTTTGTGTTTGCAGAACGATGGACATATGCCAGGAATGTCAGAAGTTTTCCAAGCAAAAGCTTGTTTATGCTTCTTAAGAACGTCAATTAGATCGTCTTTGTGTTCTTCTGAAAGTTGGGATGAAATAATTACAGGGAGTAATTTTTATTCGTGAAGAAACGCATATTCCAGATGTTCAGGAAGAGGTTTAAGTTCTAAAACTGTAGGAGGTTCTTCGACAGATTTCTAAACTTTGAAATCGGTTTCGAAAGTTATGGTTTCAAATGGTGTTTCGATTTCTTCTTCGATTGTTTCGATTGGTTCATCAGTATGGTCGGCTATGAAGGCATCAAATTCAGCAAAAAGTTCTTCTTCGAGGATGGTTCCTTCGATAGAATACAAAATTTCGCTTCCTTCATCAAGAAGAGCGTCGAAATCGGCTTCAACTATTTCTTCAATGACATCGATACTAAAACAAGTATCGTCATTGGAGTACGAGTGTTTCATTGCTTCGTCGATAGAAAAAGAAATTCTATCTTCTCCAACTTCACGGTTGAGTTGTTTTTGCTTTACTCTAGTTATAGTGTCATCTGTGTGTGAGAAAGGTCTACCAAGGATAAGTGGTACATTGCTATCTTCTTCCATTTCTAAGATTACAAAGTCAACAGGAAAAACAAATTTTTTGACTTCTACGAGCATGTTTTCGGCTATCCCCATTGGGTATTGGAAAGAACGGTCCGCGAGGTGAATGCTCATTTTTGTGGGTTTTAAAACATCTTTAGAGAGTTTAGCATACAAAGAGTATGACATGAGGTTGATACTTGCGCCAAGATTGGCCAAGGCGTTACAAGAGTGTGAGTGATGGAAAGTACATGGGATAAGGAAACTTCCAGGATCTCCCAGTTTTAGTGGTACTTTGTTTTGGACAATGGCAGAACATTTATCATTTAGAAAAGTTGAAGAAACTTCTTCAAACTTATGCTTGCTCTTGATAAGTTCTTTGATAAATTTGCCATAATTTGGCATTCCGGCCAGAACATTGACTAAAGGCATGTTAATTCGAACTTCTTGTATTAAGTCGAGGAATTTACCATACTTAGCTTGCATCTTTTGCTTGCGTAAGCGTTGTGGGTATGGCACTTTTGGTTTATATGGTTTGGGTGTTGGGTTTTCAGTTGGTGTGGTATGGGTTGGTTGAGCTTCATCCTCATTATCACTATAAAGTGGAATTTCGATTGGTGAATCTTGAGTAGGTTTGGTAGGTGATTCGTAAGATAAACCGCTCCGCGTGAATACGACATTTACAAGCTCGTTACGAGCTTGTGGGGGTTGATATTTGTCGTTTTTTGTGGGGTTTGGGTTGGTGTTGCTTGCTAAAGAACCAGAAGCGCGATTCGATTGTTTATCGGCCAAACGATCAAATTTAGCTTCAAGGTTTTGAATGGAAGCTTGGTGGTTCTTGGTCGTAGTTTCGAACTTTGTTTTGAAGTCAGTGAAAGTTTCTCGAACAAAAACGTTGGATTTTCTTTGAGATTCAATAAAGTTGTTGAGCTTGGTTTCAAGGTTGGTTTTGTTTTCGGTTTGATTGGGTTTCTTTTCGTCTCGATCGTAACATGGTTTATCATTTGATCTCCAATTATCGTAGTCGCGATTACGATAATCGTTATAAAATCGATTTCGACGAAAGGTATTCATGAAGTTGGCTTCTTCTTCCTTAGTCATGGGTGTGTCATCGTCATCACATTCACTAGAAGGATGGTTTCCTCCATAGTGTTTGCAGGTTTCACGTTTCTTGTTTTTTATCTCTTTATATTGAGTATCAATTTTAAGAGACATGGCATTCATTCGAGCCATAATTTTCTCGGTATCGGTGGGGTTGTTGCTTTCTTTGGCAAAAGCTACAGTTTTCCGTGGGTTTTTGTTTTTGTGATTTTTGGACCAATCAGCTTAAGTAGGACTTTGTCATCCAATAATTGGTAAGCTTGGTTAGGAGTTTTTTAAAGGAAAATTCCGCCCGCTGCGGCATTCAATGCATCTTGGGTAGCATCGTCAAGACCATGATAGAAAATCTTGATTATTCCTTCTTTTTTGAGTCCATGACCATGGCAGTTTCTGAGTAGTTCTTTCATTCTTAACCATGCGTCAGTGAGAGTTTCTCGATCTTGTTGAGAAAAGCTTCGGATTTCTCCGAGGAGTTTTTCAAATAGGGCAGGAGGAAAGAATCGGCTAATGAAAGCGGTTCTAAGACCTTCCCATGTTCGAATGGTTCCTTCGTTAAGTTCGTGGAGCCATGACTTGGCTTCTCTAGTTAGGGATGATGGAAACATCATGAGTTGGACGTCTTTGGCTTGTCCTTCTCCATAGTTAAACATTTTACAAATTCCGTTGAATTCGTGGATGTGTTTGTGAGGATCGGTTTTGATTCGACCATCAAATTGGTTATTTTCTACAAGTGTTAAGTGGTTCCCTTTTATTGCAAAATCGTTTGCAATTTCACGTAAAACGATTGCAGAGCCAGAGTTGGTGCTACAACTCTATCGACTGACCACATTGGTTCATCATCGGTGTCTGACATTGGATCGTAACGGTTGATGAGTTTGGTGAGAAATGGGATTAAAGAAAGATTTTCGAAAGTTTGGTTGATTATGTGAGGTTGAGTTTGCTCGTATCTCCTAGCTAAAGGTACACGACGATGAAGTCTACGTAGCCTTCGGTTAAGGGTACGTTCAGGTTCTGGTAACGGTGATGTTGGTGGTGTTCCAGATGAACGGGTGTGCATCCAACAAGATTTTTGGTGTTTTGAGGAGAAATGTGCGGCGCACTTTTGGAAATATGTGACGCACTTTGGTTCGCTACAGGAAGTGCGGCGCTCTTTTTGGTTTGTGCGGCGTACTTCCTGTACTGTAGAAAATTTTTGGTTTAAAAAAGAGTAGCAAATGGTTCAATTCTTCAAGGATTATACGAATTTGGTTACAAAACCGGATTATAAGTCCCCGGCTGCGGCGCCAAAAACTTGTTTTTCGTTTGCAAGTCTTAAATTTATATTACAAGGTTTAGACAAAACAAGGGACTAGAAGACAAACACGGGCAAGTATACCCTTTCGTTCGTAATATAGCTTTGTAGTGGTAAGTCAGGATCGTTCGTTGAGACTTAATTTCGTTTTGGTAATCAAGATAATAATTTAAGAAAGAAATAGTTGAAATGATATCAGTATTAACAAGTTTGAATAATATGGGATAGTTCGTATACGTTCGTGATGATGATAATAATGATCGAGATATGTTTATGTAGGTAAAGAGTGATAATCCTTTTTCGTCAAAACGACGTTTACGTAATTTACTTGGGTTTGATTCAAGACTTACGTTTAATGAAGCGACTAAGCTCAAAACAAGTTGCCAACGAGTTTAATATTTTATCAAGTTTCTAAGTGGATCTCTCCAACCAAAGATTCATGACCATAGACAAGTTCTTAAAAACTTATTATAACAATTTTTGTTTCTCAACGCCAAACTATCGTAACAAATCAACTTAGATAAAATATGGTTTATAAAACTAGGTGGTAAAATGGTTCTACAACATTAGCTTGAAATCATTTATAAAGGATCATATCATAGCATCATCACTAATTATAGTCACATACCCATATAGTCACAAATAGCTTAGCCTAACATAGTAATCAAAGTAACCGTTGGAAAAGAGTAAGAGAACATCATACTTAGATTGGATTGAATCAACGAGTACACAAGTGTCACGATTGTATCATTCCTCCAAGAATCAAAGAGTGGAATACTCTCATTACAAGTACTTCCCAAAAGTGGATAATACTGAAATTTAACTAAGAAAGCTAAAATACTCGAGCTATGGAGTATTGAGAGAGAGAGGTGTGTCTAAAATGAGTAGAAGTGGCCTCTATTTATAGTGTTGTCTTGGGTCAAATGTGCGTCGCACTTCTCCGAAAGTGCGCCGCACTTTGGAGACGGGAATGTGCGTCGCACATTTGAGATTGTGCGCCGCACTTCTAGGCGTTCCAGAATCTTCAATCAATAACTTTGGCTTATTTGCATATTGAGGACCCTTCTTTGTATGTCTTCACTTTGCTCCTTCAAACTTTATATCTGCATATAAAACACAACATATTAAGTATCGGAAGCTCTTATTTATACTATAAAGTGGCATTATAATGATAGATTGAATATGTGTATTTAGGTCGTTATCACATGTACTGATGTGTTTAAGACACTTAAACTACTGGGGAAAGCAGATGGCTGCAAACGAGGAAATCCTAATAAAGGAAAGAATGTCCTTACTGAAGGACGGAATATCCATACCTTATGTCCAGTAAATGAAGACGAAAAAGAACACGAAATATCACTCCGACTTCACAATAGCTACATAATGAAGGGACATGAATAAGAGTCGGTTTACTTATACATACTTGTTATTTAGTTTACTTGACGTGTTCATACTTATTATATTTGTTCTTGTCTTGTCTTATTATTTCATGTTTTAATCATGTGTTTCTTATTTTTTTAACGGCATTTAGATTAATAAAAATAGCTAGCAAGAAGCTAGATAAAAATACAAATTCTCAGAACAAACGCAACCTAAGACACACGATTACAAATCCACAAAAGTAATGCCAGGGTGCAATCTTCTCAAATGAAGTGAATCCTTTCTTTGAGGCTCTTACATGCTCGAAATATGTTATTTAATCCCGAACCTCAAATAACCCATAAAGCTGCTGAAAAACTATATCGAAGATGAATATAACATTATATCCGAGTGAATTGGACCCTATTATTTTTCCAAAATTTCCGTTTTCCTTTACGATCGAAAAATACTCCATTAGCATTTAATGAGCCACCATTCATTGTTCCACCACATTATCAGCAATGATGGAACTAACATCATGTTCTTTGCCAATCATGTTAAAACCTATGAGACAACCAATGTCAATTGTTTTTCTAACCTATTAAACCTTAGCATTGTCCAACTGAGATTTACTCACGGTGTTAAGGAGTAGTCTTTTATTGCATCTAAAGATATTTGATTCATTGTTAGAACACGCGATATCACCCGAGATGATATCACGATCATCATTGGAAAAATTGTATCGTTGGAAACAATAGGCAAAGGAAAGTTTTTTGATTTCTTGCCATTTCTTTTTTGAATTTTTAAACCATTTATGGAGTTAATAAGTTTCAGAGAGATGAATTTGATAGGTTTTTTGGTATTGTAAATTTTTGGCTGCCGTGAAGTTGTTTTCACCACCAAGTTTTTGTTTTTGTAGGACTTTAGTTTGACACTTTTTGGCTGTGGTTGACTAAAGACAAAAGGAGATTGACAGCCTATGGGAGAAACGGGTTTTTTTTTAATGGGCTAAAGTATCTAGCATGATAGGTTGAGTATCATATGTTCACACGGAGAACCTTTAGGGGCAGAGAATGAATTTAAAACAATGTTATTGTACCTTTCAACACGTGAAGCCTCTACATTGTTAACCTCAGTGTCAGATGAGCCAATATTATTCTCTTGACCCACTTTCTGCATCAATGTTGACATTTCCTTGTTGTGGTAATCAGGGACAAAAGTTGGAGATGATCTCTAACACAATTTCCATAACTGTTGGGTAGACGTTGGAGTCGTTTGACCATCATGTTTGACCAAAGAATTCAAATTATTTTCCGGTCGTTCCAACAAATGTTTGTAGTCTTCCTTAAAACCGCATTCGACACCGCCGACCGTATTATTGTTACTCCCTCGGTCCATATTGACGTTATTCTCGCGATCCACATGTTCATCCTCACGAATCCACCCGCCGTCGTTCATAAGGTAATCAACATCTGAATCATCACCATAGTTATCGTCAGACCGATCATCTTCATTGTTATCTTCATCGACATCTTCATCTTGAGCATCAATGTCATCGTCATCATTAGTTTCATGTGTTTTAGATTAATGTGTTTCATGTTTTAAGTGTTATAGTACTTGTTATAACATAATGAGTAACTTTCTAAAAATAGCAGGTTTCTATATATAGTAACTTTCCAAAAATAACAGGTTTCCATATATAGTAACTTTCCAAAAATAGTAAGTTTCCTTAAACAGTAAGTTTCTAAAAATAGAAAGTTTCCATAATTAGTAAGTTTCCAAAATAGAAAGTTTCCATATTTAGCATGTTTCTATAAATAGCATGTTACCATATTTAATGTATTTCCATAAAAGCATGTTACCATATTTAGTGTGTTTCCATATTTATCATATTGCCATAAATAGTATAATTCCATAATTAACATGTTTCCTTCATTAATCGTATGCTTTATTTATATCATGTATAATTATACTATAAAGTTTAATAATTAATAAATACTTAGCTTAACATATTATTATTAATTAATAATGGCATGTCATGTTATTATAAGTTATTATTAATTAATAATATTACTCATTTCATGTTATTAAAATTTATCTTAAAAGATATTAATTAATTAACCTCATTTTTAATTAATTAATTCAAAGTACATGAATAATTAAATTAATAATTATTATAACATAAGTTTATTTAAATAAATGTACATACATGTTATATCATGATTTTATTTAAATAAACATAACCTAAGTTTTTATTTTAATTAAATAATTAATTAATAAAATTAATTAATTAGATCATAACATAAAGTATTTTCAACATAACGATTTAATTACATGTTCATGAAAAAGTGCTAAGTTCCTGAACCCAAATCCCAAGACCCGACACCCGAGCACCACAACCCGAAGTCTGCGGCCTCGTGGTCGTGCCCCGTACGAACCACAAGCCCTACACCGAGCGCCTAAGCTCTCGACTTCGTTGTTGCGTCCGAAACAAACACAACCCCAGCGTTCGCTGGGGTCCCCTTTTCTGCCCGAGAACACGTCGAGCCCCACCATGGTGGTCTCGGTTGTTGCTGATAAAAAGCCACAGCCCCCCCCGTTTGGGGGGGGGGGGGGTGTGGTGTCTCGTCTGTCCATAACCACCAACGCCGACCCATAAGGGTGCGGTTGTTGGTCACTGAACGCCACCTAGAGTCACGTGACTCTCGATTCGCATGTACCCAAACTAACAAACCATAAATACCCGATCCCCATTGTTTGATCTTTTTATTTTAACATATTTCTTACTTGTTTTTAATGATCTACCAATATAGATAAATAAAATAAAAAGATTAGAGATCAAGGATATCGTATGTGTGAAAAGGTTATAGACATGAACACTATACCGTATGAATAATGAACAAGAAATCAAAACGAATCGTCCTTGTGTTTTAGGTGTGAGCCACGGCAAGGAAAAGAACAAAGGGTGTAGGTTTTGTTTATTTTTATGTAAAAGTGATTTATGAATCCCCTGGTGTTTTATTAATTGTCTAGAAAAAATCTCATGGGTCGGGCTTGGCCCATCTTGCCCCTTTCTTTCTCTTTTGACCGAAACACAACAAACACCCCTTAAGTTTCATGTTTGTTTTTCTTGTTTAAATATTATCGTGTGTGTTCGTGTTTAATTATCGTGTTGTTATTATGAAGATCAAAGTAGTTATGTCTATTTGGAAGTTGTGTGTGTTGTGTGGTTAATACTTATTCCTTAAAGTATATTGGTGTAGATTGGTCCTAACTAAGATTAGGGGGGTTGAATAGTTTCTTAAAATTTTCTTGTCAAAAGATGGTTTTTAAAAATCCTTTTCAAAAACTTAGACTTAAGAGATTATGTTTAACCTTCTTATACACTATATGAACAAGGTATAGCGCAACTAAACTAATAATCACAAGTATAAAGAATAATGAATGTAAAGAGATAAGGGAAAAAAAGATCAAACCAAACAACAAGGATATATAGTGGTTCGGCAACGAAGCTCACTCCTCGTCCCTACTCCAATCCTCGAGTACTCCTTACTCGAGAGTTCACTAATCAACAAGCTCCTTAAGGTGGAGAAACCGTACACAACGTCGGTTATCCAATTTCTGACTCTAAGCTAAAAGTCGAGCCCTAATATTAGCTAGGACCAATCTACACTAGTATACTTTAAGGACCAAGTATAAACCTTAGTACATACACAACTTCCAAATAGACACAACTACTTGGATATTCACAACTATGACACAACAATGACTAAATAAGATTTGATCTTCAATGGATCGTTGATGTAGACACAACACTTCATGGATGAAAGTGTTCTTCTCTTTGCACTTGAAGAGGAAGAGATGGGAGAAGAAAGATTCACTTCTAAACAAGTAGTAATCAACCAAATGACCAAGGATTTGAGTGATTTTAGAAGTATGAAAGAATCTGGAACTATATGTGCAAAAGAGGTGAAGAGAAAATCTGAGAATGGTCCACTATTTATAAGACAAGGCTCCAACGGCTATATCTGCCCGCGGTTCTTTATTGCAGCCTGCGGTTCCTTATCGATAAGGAACCGCATAGCCACTTAAGGAACCGCCAGAGTATACTCCGCTCCTTTTTGTCTTTTAGTGGTATGGTTCGAATCTGGTGATTAAAATATCCTGAAAGGATATTCCAAACCAAGATAGAATATGCCATTTTCAGATTTTCAAATAATTTAATTTAATAAAACATTTTCTTAAAAAGAAAGTTTAATAAAAACTTGTCACACTTAATAAAAAGTGAGTTTTAAGAAAAGATTAAATCCTTGATCACTTAATTAGGATGAGTACTTGTTTGTACATACCTTAAGTGATAATGGTAGAAATGAAAAATACTTGAACTCAAGAATTCGTTTTTCGTTGTTCGTAAATGCTTGTTTTTACATATTGTCGTAATCAAAACAAAGCGAGACCGAAAAATGCAAGTAACGTTTTTAGGCATCATTGCACTAAAAATCTCCCTTTTTTTGATTTCGACAATACATAAACTCTATCACAAGAAAAACAAGATTTTGCGAAGACGAGTTTATTTCACTTCTCCCCCTTTGTCAAAGCAAAAAGGTTGCAAAAGTCTTTGTAGAAGAGAAGAATCGGACTTTGCAAATGCTCCCCATTGGTGCTTACTCCCCCTTGCTTGGGGCACCAAGGAATCGAGATATGGTGACAAGCTAATAGAAGGGTTAGTAGAAGAGAAGAAACACCCAACAAGATATCGCAAAGGTCACACACAAAAATAAAAGAGAAGAGACCAAGATCCAAGATAAGTCATGTTAAGAGGAAAACATGAATAAAAGATACAAGGAAACGAAACATACAAAGATGTATGTAAAAAACAAGCCAAAAGCATAAATCTAATCCTAGTTAAACTAGAACTCTAAGATTTGCTTGAACTAGATGTCTTGAAGATAAGCAACCAACGCTTAGATAAAAGACAAGGTAGTGGCGCAAAGAGATGGTGGTGGCTTGGTAGTAATCTCATAGTCATAGTGAAGAGAAGATTTGACTAAGAGACTTTTGATGTAATTCAACTCCTCATAGATATGATCCATAGCAAGATGTTGATATTGACAACAATGACAATATGTTCCATGATGCATGACATTATCATGTGAAGGAGGAAGAACACTAAAGGGTAGAGGTGGAAGAAAAGAAGTTCCACAATCAACATTCTTAGAAGGAGAAGAAATGTGATTTTGAGTGTTCTTGGGTGAATTCGGATAGAAAGCAATTAAAGAAAATAGAGGAGAATCAAGGCTTTCATTTGGAGAATAAAATATTTTGATTTGAGAGAGGATACAAAATGCTTAGGGTTAAATAGAAAGAGCTCAAGTTATTTTGAGGGTGGTCAAAGGGTTGAAACAAAGATTCCAAAAAGTGTTGGAACAAATTTGGAGTTTTAGAAATACCCGAAATAAGAAGCATTGTACGCGGTTCCTTTTCTCCACCAGCGGTTCCATATCGATATGGATCCGCGGTTTCTATAAAGAATCGCCCATAGAGGGTTGATTTTGGTGATGAGGGAGGATTTTCTAATTCATCAAATCCTATTTTTCTAGTCTAACTAATCATAGAGATATGCTAAAAAGCAAAAATAGACAAAGAAAACACACAAGAACTCACCAAACAAGGTTTTGACCAAAATACATGGATTTTAAATAAAATCGGTGTTGGAGGTGTGTAGAGCTAGACAATAAGTCATGACACTATGATCCTCCATATTTCTCTTTTGTTCATGCTACATTTGAGAGACACAAACATATGAATTATGTAAGCTCATGATTAATAGCAAGAAGCTATGAAAAACGTTTTTAGATTGAATTAACAATACAAAAACATTTCTCGACCATTTTCGAAAGAACTTTGAGAATTTTGAAAAAGAAAAGAGAGGTTTTCCAAAAAGAGTTCACAAGACTCAATGACTCAAAGAAAGAAGAGACTCAAAAGAGAAAAAGACTCGATTAATAAAGTGCGCACTTAAGGAATATGTTCCATTAAACCTAGACCTAGACACAAATAATTAATAGGTTCCCTCTTAAGTGGCTTAGTGAAGATATCGGCTAAGTTTTCTACCGAGGGCACCTTCTCAATCGTAATGTTCCCCTTTTGAACATTATCTCTAAGGAAATGGTGGCAAATCTCTATGTGCTTGGTTTGTGAGTGTTGCACGGGATTCTTGCTAAGGTCTATTGCACCGTTATTGTCGCATATTATGGGAACATCATCAAGAGAAATCACGTAATCAACAAGCGCTTGCTTCATCCATAGAGCTTGTTGACAATCTTTACTGGCACTCACATACTCGGCTTCTGTGGTGGAATAGCAAGAGCGGTTTATTTCTTGGAGAACCAAGAAGTTAAACAACCCATGAAGGTACAAACTCCACTAGTGCTTTCCGGTCCACAAAGTCTCCCGCATGATCCGAATCCGCGTAGGCAATGGTTTCTACGCCGGTCCCTTTAGGATACCATAATCCTAAATGTATAGTGCCCTTAATGTATCGGAAGATACGCTTAACCGCTTCAAGATGAGAGGTTTTGGGAGCCTCTTGGAAGCGAGCACAAAGGCAAACACTAAACATGATATCTGGTCGACTTGCCGTTAGGTATAACAAACTACCAATCATACCTCTATATTTGGTGTTGTCTACCGACTCACAATCATCATCTACGGTGAGTTTAGTATCCGAGGCCATAGGGGTCTTCATTGGTCTAGAGTCTTCTAATCCAAATTTCTTTAGCATTTCTTAAACATACTTGGATTGATTAAAGAAAATACCATCGTCCATTTGTTTAATTTGGAGTCCTAAAAATAAGTTAAGTTCTCCCACCACACTCATTTCAAACTCATCATGCAGAATTTTGGCAAAGTCATCACACAATGATTGACAAGTTGAACCAAATATAATGTCATCAACATATATTTATACCATAATGAGGTGAGAACCTTTCTTCTTTGTAAAGAGCGTATTGTCTACCATCCCCATGGTATACTCATGTTTTACAAGAAACACTTTAAGTCTATCATACCAAGCTTGGGTGCTTGTTTGATACCGTAAAGAGCTTTCTTAAGCTTGTAAACATGATCCGATTTCTCAAAATCAATGAAGCCGGGAGGTTGAGCCACATATACCTCCTCAATGATCAAACCATTAAGAAACACACTCTATACATCCATTTGTTGAAGCTTAAAGTCTAAGGCACAAGCGTAGGCTAAAAGGATTCTAATAGATTCTAATCTTGCTACGGGTGTGTATGTCTCGTCATAATCAGTACCTTCTTGTTGATTATAGCCTTGAGCTACAATTCTATTCTTGTTACGAGACACAACACCATTTTCGTCTAACTTATTCCTATATACCCATTTGGTTCCTATGATGGTCGAACTTCTAGGTGGAGGAACAAGTTCCCAAACATCATTAGCAATGAATTGGTTCAATTCTTCTTGCATGGCTATGACCCAACTCTCGTCCATCAAAGCTTCTTTAATATTCTTTGGTTCAATCAAGGAGACGAAACAAAATAAGTTACTTTGATTTTGTACTTGAGATCTTAGGGTCCTTTGATTTAATTCGCATATGACGTTGTCGAGAGCATGAACCTTTGACTCCTTAATGTTTACTCCATTTTCAACATTAAGGTCTCCAACTCCTATGTTTCTAACATCTTTGGCTTTGACTATGTCTATTTCATCTAAGTCATCATCTACCAAAGGTGATGTCTTAGATGAAGGAGGGGTTTCATCGAATGTCACGTTAAGTGATTCTTCAATTACACCCGAGGTTCTATTAAGGACTATGTAGGCTTTGCTAGTTTAGGAATAACCTAAAAAGATACATTCGTACGACTTTGGGTCGAGCTTAGTAAGGTTATCTTTGGTGTTGAGAATGAAGCACTTGTTTCCAAACACCCGAAAGTAATCCAATGAGGGCTTCTTACCTTTAAGAATCTCATAGGGGGTCATTCCTAGGAAAGCTCGAATAAGAATTCGGTTGAGAATATAGTCCGATGTGTCCACGGCATTACACCAAAAATTTTGAGGCAAAGATTGCTCATTTAACATCGTCCCACTCATCTCTTGGATGGTTATATTCTTCCTTTCAACTACCTCATTTGATTGAGGAGTGCGGGGAGCCGAGAAGTTATGGGTAATACCATGAGCTTCACAAAAGACACCGAATTGCAGTTCATTATCAAATTCCCTACCATGATCCGTCCTAATAGAGACAATTGAACATCCTAGTTGATTTTGGATTCTTCGAGCAAAGATTTCGAAGTGATCGAAAGCCTCATTCTTAGACGCCAAAAATCTAGTCCAAGTGAATCTAGAATAGTCATCAACTATGACTAGGGTATAAAGGTTACCTCCATAACTCCGTATGGCGGAAGGTCCAAAGAGATCCATATGTAGGAGCTCTAAGCACCTAGAGGTCGAAACCAAATTCTTGGCTTTGTGACTTGAGTGAACTTGCTTCCCAACTTTGCAAGCATCACAAAAGTGACTATCAAACTTCATCTTGGGGAGATGTCATACCAACTCCTTAGAGACTAAAGATTGATTTAAACGCATATTAGCGTGACCTAATCTCCTATGCCAAAGAATAGAACTATCATCTAAAGTCGCTAGACATAAGTTGTCCTTTGACTTCCTATTGACCTTCATGACTTAAATCCCATGCTTTCTAACACCTTTTCCAATGACCTTTCCATCTTTTACGATTTCACTGTCATATTCCGAAAAGATGACCTTACACTTATTGTCACAAATTTGACATATACTTAGAAGGTTAAAACCTAAGTTATCTACGTGCTCTACGTTTTCTATGGTCATAGAGTCAAGAGAGACCGTACCTTTGCCAATGATATTACCACGTCGATTACTTGTGAATGTAACGTTACCTCCATCATATGCTTTGTAGTGCGAGAACAAACTTTGATTACCCGTCATGTGTTTAGAATATCCATTATCCTTAATCCACTCGTCGGGCTCTAAATAGATTCCCAAGCATATCTAGGTAACAACACGCAAGATCAAACATTTGGTCCCTAATATCTCATGGGTCCAAAGTTGTTAGTTCCAAACATCCCTTGCATTTGGTTGGGATGCATGAATGGAGGAGACATTCCCCATAGGGAAAAGTATTGTTGTTGAAAATTATTCTAATTCATATGGCCATTTTGTTGTGCATTGTTTCTCCTAGGTGTTTTTGTTCTTGATCTAGAATTATTGTTATTTCTTCTAGGTATTGGAGTTTTACTTCTAGGTCGTGACTTAGCTTGATCGTCCCTTTTTGGTGTAGGTGTTCTACTTCTAGGTTTTGATTCATTTCGTACTCTTGGAGGAGTAGATGTTTTTCTAGATAAGTTTCTAGTTCCCATTAGAGATTTACTCAAGGGCTTGTATAATTTATCTAGAGTAGGATTTTCAATAATAGGTACTTTGACCTTTTTAATAAGAATATGTATTAGCCCTTCACCTAAAATAGAATTTTTAGAAAGTTCAGGATTTTCACAAAAACTATCCTCTGTCTGCGGTTCGTTATCAGTACCCGTGGTTCCATAGCAATAGGGAACCGCGCCAAATACTGGTGTACCGCGTACAGTAGTTCGTTTTTATGAAAACCTAACTTGTTTAGGTTCACTAGTAGATGCTTCATTAGTGTTATAACCCAACCCAAGTCTTTTCTTAGAATGAATTTGTTTGTTTAACATATCATCAAGAGCACTAGTACCTTTCATGAACTTTTCCAATTTAATGGAGGTACTCTTGAGATCTTCATTCTCTTGTCTAAGGTTTTCACATTTTAGACAACCTAAATCAACTTTTTTGTTTTTCTCAAGCTTAGATAATTTCTCTCTTAGCTCACTAATCTCAATTTTCAAGCTTAGTTCTAGTTGATTTTAGCACTTTGTTCTTTTCAATGAATTTAAGGCTAAGTTTGTGTAAACTATTGTATTGGCCTTCTAATTCTATATCATCTTGAGAAGAACTATTATTACTATAGTAATCAGTTTCGCAGTGTACCTCTTTAGAATTGTGAGCCATGAGACATTTTTCATCTTTGGGCTTGTCATCAATATCTTCACCGCTATCGCTCCATGAACCTCCAACGAATGTCATGTGGTTCTTGTCGCGTGAAGGCTTAGGACAATCACCGATGAAATGATTCAGATCACCACATCTAAAGCATTTCCTATCACTTTTGTCGTCCTTGGTAAAACGATTTTTGGAGAAGGATTTCTTTTTGTTGCTTGGTTGCCTCACGTGTTGACCTCGTCTTTTGAAGAATTTCTTGAAGTCTCTAACCGCCATGGCATATTCCTCATCATCACTATCCGAAGAGCTTTCATGGTCACTTTGTGCCTTATTAGCTTTAAGTGCTAGAGACTTTCTTTCACTCTTGGTTTTCACCAATTCTGAGTCCTTCAAAATTATCATCTCATGAACTTTCAAGTTGCCAATTAGTTCATCGAGTGATAATGTGGTGAGATCCTTTGATTCTTCAATCGTCATGACTTTGGCTCTCCACTTTGGATGCAACGCCCTAAGAAACTTCCTAACATTTTTCTTGCTAGAAAAACCTTCATCAAGTGCTTTTAGACTAGTAATAATAGTGTTAAATCTAGCAAATACACTATCAATAGTTTCATCTTCTAAAATGACAAATTGTTCATATTGTTGAACAAGAAGATCAATTTTGCTTTCCTTGACTTAGCTATTACCTTGGTGGGTTACTAAAAGAGTGTTCCAAATATCTTTAGCGGTTTCACACATAAAAATCCTTTCGTACTCTTTCTTTGGTAAAGCATTATAAATCATCATTTTAGCCTCATTATTTTTAGCAAGTTTTCTTTTAGTGTCATAATTAGCTTTGTCAAAAGTGACTATCTCTTTACTTTTAGAAACTTCATTATATTGATAAGGCAAAAAATCACCATGGGTAATAACCTTCTAAAGATCTACATCTTTTGATTCACATAAGTCTCAAATCTATTTTTCCAATAAATAAAACTATCAGTTTCAAAAAGAGGTGGTCTTTGCATGGATTGCCCTTCTAAGTACTTGTTGGAATCCATAGATCGATTCAAGTTTTAAAATACAATATTTTTTAAAAAAGGCTTGAGAAACCACGCTCTGATACCAATTGTAGAAACTAGAAGGGGGATTGAATAGTTTCTTAAAAATTTACTTGTCAAAAGATGGTTTTTAAAAATCCTTTTCAAAAACTTAGACTTAAGAGATTATGTGAAACCTTCTTATACACAATATGAACAAGGTATAGTGCAACTAAACTAATAATCACAAGTATAAAGAATAATGAATGTAAAGAGATAAGGGAAAGAAAGATCAAACCTCAAACACCAAGGATTTATAGTGATTCGACAACGAAGCTCACTCCTCGTCCCTACTCTACTCCTCGAGTACTCCTTACTCGAGAGATCACTAATCAACAAGCTCCTTAAGGTGGAGAAACCGTACACAACGTCACCTATCCAATTTCCGACTCTAAGCTAAAAGTCGAGTCATAATCTTAGCTAGGACCAATCTACACTAGTATACTTTAAGGACCAAGTATAAACCTTAGTACATACACAACTTCCAAATAGACACAACTACTTGGATCTTCACAACTATGATACAACAATGACTAAATAAGATTTGATCTTCAATGGATCTTTGATGTAGACACAACACTTCGAGAATGAAAGTGTTCTTCTCTTTGCACTTGAAGAGGAAGAGATGGGAGAAGAAAGATTCACTTCTAAACAAGTAGTAATCAACCAAATGACCAAGGATTTGAGTGATTTTAGAAGTATGAAAGAATCTGTAATTATATGTGCAAAAGAGGTGAAGAGAAAATCTGAGAATGGTCCACTATTTATAAGACAAGGCTCCAACGGCTATATCTGCCCGCGGCTCTTTATTGCAGCCCGCGGTTCCTTATCGATAAGGAACTGCATAGCCACTTAAGGAACCGCCAGAGTAGACTCCGCTCCTTTTTGTCTTTTAGTGGTATGGTTCGAATCTGGTGATTAAAATTTCTTGAAAGGATATTCCAAACCAAGATAGAATATGCCATTTTCAAATTTTCAAATAATTAATTTAATAAACCATTTTCTTCAAAAAAAAGTTTAATAAAAACTTGTCACACTTAATAAAAAGTGAGTTTTAAAAAAAGATTAAATCCTTGATCACTTAATTAGGATGAGTACTTGTTTGTACATACCTTAAGTGATAATGGTAGAAATGAAAAATACTTGAACTCAAGAATTAGTTTTTCGTTGTTTTCGTTAATGCTTGTTTTTACATATTGTCGTAATCAAAACAAAGCGAGACCGAAAAATGCAAGTAACGTTTTTAGGCATCATTGCATTAACAAAGGTGGTGAGGGTGGGGGAAATCCAAAGCAAGAAGGGCGGACACCAATCATAGCCGCGCTTCTAAGAATAGGTTTGGAAGAAGATTTTGAGTCTTTGGCCATTTTTGAGAAGAATAATCTCTGTACTTTTTGGTGTAGATATGAGAATATGAAAGTTGTGAGGAAGATGGTGAGAAAGGAGGAGGTCTAATTCGGAGATTAGGTAACTTATGTATTTAATGAATGTGTAATGTGATTGTAAGAAGAAAATGAGATGAGTAAATAGAGTTATTGTGCAGGTTTAGAGGTCAACCAAAGGAAATATGAAAGAGTGTTTTTGAAAGTGGTGTAGTTAATGAAGGTAATGATGAAAAGTCCATGAGAACTGTAGGTTGGACGAACCCCAGAAGTTGTCAGGCGGACCAAAATGGAAAAGGTCCGCAGGGGTCTGAGGATGAACATTTCATAAACTTTAAAATTTTATTTTAGAGGGAAACATCACGGACCCTTTTAGTATAAAGGCATACCCAAATAAAAGGGGTCCGGGGGGGAGGGGGGTCCGTGAGCTGTTGTGACAGACATGAGATAATGGAGAAAAACGAGAATTGTGACCCCTACAATAGATTTTGACTGGAGGATTTGAATAGGATAGATGTTCCACATGTGTATGTTGTAATTTAGACCTTAATGAACAAGATAATGTACCTTTTTAGCTTACAAAGTCAAAGTATGTCATTTCCATGCAACTAGCATGAAAATTAAGCATTACCAAATCCTAGTACATAACCAACATAGTCATACAAGTTAGCGTTAGAGTATAGAAACGAGAAAAACACAAACAAATGTATCAAGTGAATTGTTTACAGACACCATTGTTTAGAAAGGACCATCGTCCACATGTACCCACTCAAGCTACCGTCTCACTTTCCTTTCTTATTCTCCATCTTGCTTAGAAATCGTCCGAGGCACTATCCCTTTATTTTGCTTGAACTCCGGTGAGGAGCCTTGTTTACCATTGTTTAGAAAGGACCATCGTCCACATGTCTACCGTCTCACTTTCCTTTCTTATTCTTCATCTTGCTTAGAAATCGTCCGAGGCACTATCCCTTTATTTTGCTTGAACTCCGGTGAGGAGCCTTGTTTAGAAAGTCGTTAAAAATGCAGGCTCGAATTGAAAAAAATACTGAATGGCTGAATAACTTGACTCCCCACAAAAATGAAGGAATTTCGTCCAAACTCATATCGGTTCTTCATCACAACAACAACGACGCCGATATGTTTCTCCCGATCCACCATATCCAAACGACTCAAATGGCTTACTTAATGACATTCAGTTTCGTCAACTTTACTATGATGAACAAGTTATTTAAAGAAACAATGAAAGAAGAAGCTAGGACACAAAGGGAGCTGGAGGAGAAAATTAGGGCCGAAGAAGCTTACCAAGAGCAATTCCATTGGGAGTTTTCCGGTCACTTATCAGATTCGGATCTAGGAACTGACTAATCGTGTTATGTATTTTTATTTTATCTATCTAATAGTGTATTTCCTTTCGAATTATATTTGAATTCAAGTATTTTAATGTTTTACGTATGGAATAAATATTTTAATTTTCCAATAAAAATTATTTACGTTTATGTTTTTATTTACGTTTTTAATTTACGAATTTAAAGAATTAAGAAGAAAATAAAATAGGGTATGCTTTGGCGGTGACTTACTGACAACGAGTAACTTTATAGAGTTTAAATTTGAATTTTTTTTTTAAAAATTAATTGTAAAATAGGAAAAACACAGCCCGTGAACGCAGTTCTTCATTTCAACTGGTTGTGCCTAGGATCGAATTTGGTCGACTCGGTAGCCGCAACGGGCCGACCGAGTACCACCTCGGTCACCGAACCCGACCGATACAGCTCGTTGTGACCAGCCTTAAAGTTCATCACATTTATCTTTTATTTAGGGTGTGTTTGTCAAAACGAGCAGTAGCTACGGACAATAGCAGTGAGCAGCAGCAGTGAGAGATAGCTGTGAGTTGTAGCAACGAGCGGTAACTGTGAGCAGTAGTTGTGACAGCTCGCCACTCATTTACCACCGCTTTTTAAAACAAGCATTGAAAAAATAGCATTTTTAAAAAATAGCATCGCTCCAAAATGCTCACCGCTTCGTTTGCCAAATGATCACTAAAAATTAAAAAGCTTACCGCTCTTTTTTCCAGACAAGTACTAAAATCCCAAATACTTTCATTTACCGCTCACCACTTGAAAAAGCTTTACCACCAATCTATGCCAAACATACCCATATAAAAAATGTTTAGAAAATAGTTCGTTTTAGGTATGTTGTTTTTGGTATGACTTGTAGTCCAAGTTGTATTTCTTGTCGTCCAAGTTAACCAGCAATTTTAAACTCGATGGTATTAATCAATGTTTTAAAAATTGGGTTGACCCAGCCGGTTGAACTGTGAACCGGATCGGAGACCAGACAGGATGCGACCGGGTTTTTGCTTGTTTAATAACCGGATTAAACCGCTGGTTTTTCGTTGACCCGGGTTGACTCGGTTTGATTAACCCGGCCGGGTCAAGATTTTTTAAAAAAAAAGAATTCAAAACTTCTTTTTATAAATATTTATAAGTTTGAAAGATATATATTGAAGTAATGATTATTAGTGTTAGTTAAAATAAAGTCAAACTAACTTAAAACTTTCACTAATATTGTTTTATTATAATATTACAAATTGTAAGCATAAATTATTTTTTTCACATTTTTTCAATAATGTTATAAATATAAAACTAAAAACTACACATTAAAAATATAAAAATATAGATATATATAAAGAACCGAGTTGACCCGATGGTTCAATCGGTTGACCCGTGAACCGATCATTAGACCGGATGAACTAAAAATCGGGTTTTAAAACATTGATATTAATAAGCTTTTTGGTAACATTAATTCTATAGTTCCTTTTTCTACTCTTTAACATACAACCACATGTTTAAAATGATAGCTATCTATCGATACGGATTTACTTATTTCATGCAATAGGCACTCGATTCTAACCAATAGTACACGTTACCACGATATCGTAATATTTATTTTTCTCAAGCGATTATATATAATATTCCACAATAGTGAAATAAAGTATTGCTGAGAATTATGTTATTCTGTGGGTGAAGCATAAGATTCTAAATACCCAACTTGTGTATAAAAATAACAAATGGTTAGATAGTTATTTATATAATCTTTATAGCATCATTTCATAAAAAATTAATAGAATCGAGATGTGGACGGTTTTGAAGTTACAAAAAGGTTCATAAATTATTAATTTGCCGCTTTTCTAAGTTTGCGGTATGCTACACTTACCGATTGATATTATTTTTAATTATGTTACGTGGTTTTTATTAGTATAAAATTAGTGTTAAGAACCAATAGAAAAGTCGTGCTATGCAGTAAAATTACACCGAGAAGTGAGAACTACTTTACTCGTTTCTCAAATTGTTCGTTACTTATTTGTATCATACACAGACTATACAAATTTTAACATATATGCCTATGCTCCAATTGTAAATTTATCTACAATCTCTAATCTCCTTCATAATTGTTGGTGATTTTAGTGTTATCAAGTATTTTAATTAATCAGAATTTAACAGAGACTAATAAAATTTTATATTCGATTCTGACATGAGTTAGGGGAAGTGCGGAATGCACACTCGTTGAGCTAATATGTTATCGCCTACGATGAAAATAAAGGGGTCAAGGGGAAGAGCCCCTTGCTGGGGTCCCGCTGCCAGGTCAGCGGGCGGGGGTCGAGGGGGGACGCCCCTCGCGGGGTTTGGGGCAGCGCCCCAAAACCTAAACGATTTTTACAAATCGGTATTAAGGATTCGTCTTAATTTTCTCGCAAAAACCCAACCAACATACCAGTTGGTGAACAGTTGTAACTGTTCGGTTTTTAACTGCTATTAACCGTTTGTATGTCTGTTCCTTTACAGAATTTTGGTTTCATATGAACATAACGAAAAACACAATTCTCTCTGTTCTTGCTTTGATTTCTTGTGCCTAGAGTCAAAGTGTTTATACTTGAATTATCCCGATAAGGATTTCGTGTAACCTAGGCACCATAGGGTCGAAATACTTTATACGAAAAGTGAATTCAACACGATTCAAGTTATATATCCAAGATTATCACACCCTATGTAGGTTTATATTTACCATAACAATTAAGTAAAACCCTAATATGGATCAAAAAACACACAGCGGAAGCAAATTAACAAGATCTTTAATTAGCAAGATTATAAATAATCAAGGCTAGGGTTACATACCTTTATCCTAGCAAGATCTACAAGTTGACGGAACGTTCACCGGTAGAGATAGATCACGGACACCACCAGAATGTAATCTAAAGCAAGATTACACCACGATCTTGTACACACGTGATACGGCGAGTTAACCGTGAGTCTAGCACGAACAAACCGAGCTTCTAAGTCTATGGAAGATCTACCCAACAACCCTAGAGAGGGGCTAGGACTAGATCTAGAATAGCTTAATAAAAATTAAAGAAGAACCCTAATTTAGGGTGTTTGGCCGCCGGTTTTAGAGCAAGAGAAAGAGAGATATGAGGTGAAAATTATGAAGCTTTAGGTTTGTTTATATACACCTCCCCAAAAAGAGGTTTTCGGAACTTCTCCGACTCCTTCTTTTAGCTCCTTTAACATTCTATAACGGTCGTTTAATACTTAACTTTTAATTACTTAACGATCGTTAGCTACCGTTTGATTTAATAATATATAATAAATATATTTAATAAATAAATTAACTCTTCACGTAATGTGTGCAATCCCGTGATCTCGAGCTCGATCCTATCACACGACTATCGATTTTTAAGTCCATAAACTTTCAGCTCCCACTTGGACAAAATTCGAATATCGTGATCACATTGATTAGCGTCTAGTTACACTAACAATGTCACTAGTACAACTCGAGTAAGGTTTCCTGGACAAAACCTTTTAATGATATATAATCATTATTATTATCCTTTCATTTCAAATACATCGTTAATAAGGATATGGATCTAAGTCATTCCTTTCATTAACTATTCTGTTTCTCATTTACGGATATATCAAGATTACCAAAACACATTTGTGGCCACACAAACATCTTAATACTCTCCCGAGGGGCCCAGCTGTATCTATACTTCAAAAAAATAATTTTGAAGGAAACGAATCCCATTTCGACTACAAGCAAAACACACGAACTTTGCAACACTTCTGAAAATAACCCTTATAACTACCAGTTACGTTTAGCGTTAGGTTACCTTATAGAAATGCACTACATTCAATGCAGTTTTCTGGTATCTCAGGTCTAAGGATAAATATTTATGATTTACTTAATGACAAAGATCCATAAAGTAAAATCATATAGTTGGGATAAGTCCAATATTTGATCCATCAAATATCATCCAAAATTGACCAATATAGTTTCAAGTATACTCTGTCATCATTTTGAATTGTCTTAATTTAATAATATTCCCATATTATTAATCGACAACGGACATATAGAAACATCATAATGCTCATGGATTAAAACATGTAAAATAGGATACAAAATCAAATAACAGAAAATAAACGAAATCCAGTCTTTATTTCATCAATTCAATAATGTCTTACATCCTTTATCCAAATACTAATCAACAGATTTATTTCATGAATTCGCTAGCTAGTTGCAGCCCAATTGCCTTGGCATGCTTAACTACCTTTGGCCTAGATAAAGCCTTAGTAAAAGGATCAGCTACGTTATCATCTGTGCGAACTTTTATTAATTTTATTTCTCGAGCTTCCACTTGTTCTCGAACATAGTGATATCTACGTTTAAAGTGTCTGGCGCCTTTCATAACTCCAGGGTCATTAGCGAATATTATTGAAGCAGAATTGTCGCAATATATATCAATAGGTTCTTTAATTAAAGGCATCACTCCAAGATCTCCAATAAACTTCCTAATCCAAACAGCTTCCATTGCAGCTTCTGAAGCGGCCATGTACTCAGATTGAGTCGCATGCATAGCAATGATTTTCTTCTTACTGCTCTTCCAGTCAACTGCTCCTCCATTGATGACAAACACGTAACCCGTGTGAGACTTCGTATCGTCTTTATCACATTGCCAGGACGCATCACAGAACCCTGTTACATTCAATTATGTGTCTGGTTTACCCCCGAATACCAAAAACATATCTTTCGTACTTCTCAAATACTTTAGAATATGCTTAACAGCAGTCCAGTGGAACTTTCCTGGATTCTGTTGGTATCTACTGACCAAGTTCTGAGCAAACGCCACATCAGGCCTTGTGCATCTTACAACATACATAATAGATCCTACAGCCAAAGCATAAGGCACCTTCTGCATGTAAGCCACCTCTTCAGGTGTTGATGCATCTTTCTCATGACTTAACTCATGCTTAACCTCCATCGGTTGAAAACTTTTCTTAGAGTTATGCATGTTATACTTCTATCTTATCAATATAAGCATCTTGACTAAGACCAATTAACCGTCTACTCCTATCTCGATAGATTTTAATTCCCAGAATATATGCAGCATCTCCCAAATCTTTCATAGAAAAACATTTACCAAGATAATCCTTAACTTCCTTAAGTCTTGGAATGTTACTTCCCATGATTAATATGTCATCGACATATAAAATTAGGAACACTACATTACTCCCACTAGCTTTGTGATATACACATGGCTCATCACGATTTTGAATAAATCCGAACTTTTTGATTTCTTCATCAAATCGCTTATTCCATTGACGTGATGCTTGCTTCAAACCATAAATAGATCTTTGAAGTTTGCACACGCGCTTTGGATATTTAGGATCAACGTACCCTTCCGGTTGTTGCATATAGATGTCCTTATCTAAGCGACCGTTCAAGAAGGCAGTTTTTACAGGTGCTTAATAATTAATAACATGTTAAATATAATTAAAACGCAGCGGAGTAAGCATCTATTGACGGATCCATAGAGTCATATGATTAATCAATAAAATGGAGATAAAAGTATACCTTTGTAGCGTGATCGGTAGAATCGAATGATGACTATCACCAAGAACACGAACCACCTATGAAACCAAGTGATCAATGGAGATCACCTCTATGATGTATCCACACTACACTTCCTTGTATACCAATTAGATGCTAGTCTAATAACCGTAACTTATTAATAACTTTGCCTACATTAGACAATTGCTTCAAAGAAAACAAAAGAAGAAAAATAACATCACATGTATATTCATTTCACTATCTTGCCGTGCATACTTCTTACCAAAAAAGAATAGGATGCATATGTTATGTATATATCACATTGATTGTAATTTCAATCATACTTAATATACATATTGGTTACAAAGTTAACATTTAACTTTTTCAAACCGTTTCATATATCTTTCTTTGACTTTTAAAGGCCGGCTATATTAAGGCTTTAAAATGGGCTTTGTCAAATTGTTGGTCAACTCCAATAAACTAAGTACATGCTTAGTTATTAGAAGCCCAATGTTAATCCCTAGTTACGTGGGTTATTTATATCGTAAATACAATATATACGATATATTAAGTGGTACCTCTGTGTATATGTGTGTGACCCCATAGGCTCACATGTGTCTAGCCGTATAATTATTTATTATGACACGAGCATACTCCAACAGCTCCCACTTGCGCACGTCATAATAATCAAGTAATTATACAAGCAAAGGTTAGCGTCTAGCAACACGTCAATGCCCCCAGAAACATATGAGGATAGTTTATTAAACATCTCATTTAAATGGTTTAGATATCAGTCATCCTTTTGTTTCAGATACTCTGTTAAACTTTTGACATGGATCAAAAGTCATTAATAAGTTTAACTATTCTGTTTCTCGATATAGATATTGAACTAGATTACCAAATTAATCAAGTATCATCTTAATTACATTTAGGTGTGGCCACACATACATCTGTACAATTCATCGAGGGGCCCAGTAGTATCTAACTCCAATACATGTGGAGGAACAAATCCTCTTTTGACTGTACGTGTCGTTCATGTGTTTCACATCGCACCTGAAAATGGTCTTTATAGTAGCCTTGTTCAGAACAACGTTGAACCATATCAAGGATTGACATTCCACACATACAAAACCTACTTGCATCTCAAGTCTAAGGATGAGAGATTCAACCACTTGCGAGATTCACTATTGACGTCGATCCATGTAGTGAATTCTCGTTGGTTAGGTCAATCCAATGTTCATCCAATGAACACATATGAGTTTGGCGGCATCATCAATTAATATTCATTCCAAATGAATATGACCAACTCACATTTGTCTTAACTCGACAATACTCCCATATTATCAACCGACAATGGATAATTTAGAATAATAAGATTACTCTTGGATTTAAACATGCAAATATAGGACACAGTTGATATAAAGTGAAAACGATCATACCTCATATATCAATTCATTATATAATAAAAACTGTTTTACATCCCAATTATTCAAATACTAACATACACAAATCTACATGAAACTACCAGCTGGTCTAAGTCCAATGCTCCTAGCATGCTCAACATGTTTGGTACAAGACATTGGTTTAGTAAACGGATCAGCTAAGTTGTTATCTGTGTGAACTTTAAGAATACGAATATCACCTTCTTGAATTACTTCTCGAATGTAGTGATATTTTCTTCGAAAATGTTTGGCACCCTTTTGAACTCCAGGTTCATCGGCTATAGTAATTGCACCCGTATTATCGCAGTACATTTCCATAGGTCTATCATTACTGGGAACAACGCCAAGCCCAGAAATGAATTTACGTATCCAAATTGCTTCCATTGCAGCTTCAGAAGCAGCTATGTATTCAGCTTCTGTAGAAGACATCGCAGTAGTGCTTTGTTTAGAACTCTTCCAATCAACAGCGCCTCCGTTCATCACGAAGACATATCCGGTTTGAGATCGAAGATCATCCCGATCTGTCTCCCAACTAGCATCAGTGTAGCAAGTAACACCAAGCTCAGTTGTTGAATCACCTCCATAAACAAGAAACATATCTTTAGTATTTCGAAGATACTTTAATATGTTCTTTACAGCAGTCCAGTGACATTCACCTGGATTCTGTTGGTATCTACTTGTAAGGTTCTGAGAGAACGCTACATCAGGTCTAGTGCACCTCACAGCATACATGATGGATCCTACAGCCGAAGCATAAGGTACTCCTTTCATTCGCTTCACCTCATTAGGTGTGGAGGGACCTTGAGTCTTACTCAATTCTACATTGGATTGCATTGTGAGACTCCCACGTTTGGAGGCATCCATCCTAAACCGCTTTAAGATTTTGTCAACGTATGCACTTTGACTTAAACCGATTAATCGCCTTGATCTATCTCTATAGATCTTGATTCCTAGAATGAACGCCGCTTCACCCAAGTCTTTCATGGCAAAACATTTTCCAAGCCAGGATTTTACATCTTGTAGCATTGGAATATTGTTTCCCATGATTAATATGTCATCTACATATAAGACTAGGAAAACGACGATACTTCCACTAGCTCTTCTATATACACATGGCTCATCGGGATTTTGAGTGAAACCAAACTTTTTGATCTCCTCATCAAATCTCTTGTTCCAGGTCCTAGATGCTTGCTTTAACCCATAAATGGATCTTTGAAGCTTGCATACCCGTCTGGGATGTTTAGGATTCACGAACCCTTCAGGTTGCACCATATAAACGTCTTCGTTCAAATGGCCATTCAAGAAGGCGGTCTTGACATCCATTTGCCAAATCTAGTAGTCATAGAACGCTGCTATGGCTATAAGAATCCTAATAGCTTTAATATCTGCAACAGGCGAGAAGGTTTCTTCATAGTCAACCCCGTAGGTTTGAGTGAAACCTTTTGCTACAAGACGAGCTTTAAAGGTGTGTACAATGCCATCCATATCGGTCTTCTTCTTGAAGAGCCATTTACTCGCAACAGTCTTACAGTTGGGAGGGAGGTCAACTAAGATCCAAACTTCGTTATCCCTCATGGATTGCATTTCCGCATTCATAGCTTCAAGCCACTTATCAGATTCAGGATCCGACAATGCAGCTTTATAGTTAACGGGTTCATCATGATCCCCTAACTCATGTTCCTCAGCATCGATATAGAAACCATATCGGTCAGGTGCGTGAGACATCCTTGCGGATCTACGAATGGGAATAACATCACTTTGAGATTCAACATTTTCATGTTCAACCTCTTGGTGATGTTCACTAGTGTTCTCAGAAGGTCGTGCATCTTGACTTTGAATTTCATCAAAGTCTATGGTGCTCCCACTTGCTTCTTGTGATATGAGACTACTCTCAAGAAACTCAGCATACCGAGCAACAAATATTTTGTTCTCGGGTGGGTAGTAGAAGTAGTAACCCATTGTTTCCTTTGGGTATCCTACAAAGATACACTTGATAGATCTGGGCTCAAGTTTGTTTGGTGTTTCTCGTTTAACGAGAGCCTCACAACCCCAGACTTTAAAATAAGACAAGTTCGGGACTTTCCCGTGCCATATTTCATATGGAGTCTTATCAACCTTCTTAGTTGGAACCATATTGAGTATGCGTGCAGCAGACTCTAGAGCGTAGCCCCAAAAGGACATTGGCAAAGTGGTTGGACTCATCATTGATCGAACCATGTCAAGCAAGGTTCGATTTCTCCTCTCTGACACCCCATTATGTTGTGGTGTATAGGGAGGAGTAAGTTGTGAGACAATCCCACGACTCTTAAGATGATCTAAAAACTCAAGGCTTAAATACTCGCCTCCTCGATCAGATCGAAGTGCTTTGATTGTCTTACCGAGTTGATTTTCTACCTCGTTTTGGAAGGTTTTGAACGTTTCAAAAACTTCATGTTTATGTTTAATCAAGTAAACATAACCATATCTACTGAAGTCGTTAGTAAATGTAACGTAGTAGTTAGCTCCTTCTCTAGACGTAGTTCTAAATGGACCACATACATCACTATGTATGAGTCCAAGAAGATCATTAGCTCTTTCACTTGCATGAGTAAAAGGCTTTCTTGCCATCTTTCCAGATATACAAGATACACATATATCAAATGATTCATCATCATTTGACTTTAAAAGCCCATCATGTTGCAGCTTCGCAATGCGTTTCTTGTTTATATGGCCAAGTCGGCAATGCCATAGAAAAGTAGAATCCAAGTTGTGCTTGGACTTCTTTTTGCTACAAGTATAAATAGAACCCTCATTTGATACATGATTATGCATATCAATTTCAAAAATTCCATCACGAGGAATAGCATTAAAATAAAATACATTATCCTTGGAAACTTGAATAGTACCATAATCAGTAAATTTATGTGAAAAACCATTATCCCATAAACGCGAAAGAGAAATAATTCCTCTAGTAATAGAGGGTGAAAAATGACAATTGTCTAGTACAAGAATCATTCCACTAGGGAGGATAAGATCATAGCTCCCTATGGCTTCGACAGCTGCATGGTTGCCATTGCCCACGTGCAAGTCCAAAGCGCCTTTATTTAACTTTCTGATCCCTCTAAGCCCCTGAATAGTATTACAAATGTGAGTACCACAACCAGTGTCATATATCCAGGTATTAGTTTTAGGGAATGAGTAGAGTTCTATCATGAAGATACCTGATGTGTCGGACGTGCCGGCTTTGTTCTTCTTTTTGTCCACTTCTGCCAGGTAGTAAGGACAATTCCTTCTCCAGTGTCCAATCTCATGACAATGATGACACTCTACATCCTTAGCAGGATGCTCCTTTTTGCCAGGTGGGGGGAACTTGCGTTTAGGGTCATGAACCATAGTGGCTTTTCCCTTGAACTTCTTACCCTTGCCTCCTTTAGCTTGTGGCTTCGGTTTTTGGATATGACCTTTCTTGATAGCAAGAACAGAGGGAGCTTTCTTGGGCATACCCTTCTCTGCAAGCTTCAGCATGGCATGCAGTTCAGGTATAGTCTTCCCCATGCCATGCATATGATAGTTCTGAACAAACTGATCATAGTCTTTGGAAAGTGAAGTGAGTATCAAGTTCACTCCTAAGACTTGTGGCATAGGGTAGCCAAGTCGGTCCATCTGATCAAGGTAGCCTTTCATTCTCAACACATAAGTGTTGGCAGATTGGCCCTCCTCCTGCTTGAAGTTATGGAACGCTTTGACCGTTTCAAAGAGTTCTTGTTCTGCTTGTTGTTGGAACATCGTCTTGAGTTCCTCAATCATGTCATATGCAGTAAAGTCTTCCAAATGTTTTTGGATTTCAGGGACCATACTACATAACATTAAGCCAGCCACTTCTTGTTGTTCAGCAACCCTTTTAGTATGGGCATTGCGAACAGCAGCGGTGGCAGTAGCAGGAGGTGCTTCAGGTAAGGCCTCTTCCAAGTGGTGCAACTTTCCTTCTGATCTAAGGACAATCCTCAGATTTCGAAACCAGTCAAGGAAGTTTGTACCACTCAATTTCTCCTTATCGAGAATTGATCTGATTTGATTGTTAATGGATTGATTCGTTGTCATCTACAAAATAAACGAAGTTCAAAGTTTTAGTACTTTCAATAATTAATCCTTTAAAAATTAACTACCCAAGTTTATATAAAAACAATTAATTTTCCGAAAAGGCTAAGATCCTCATTGAGGTTCTACCATCACATCAGTTGATCTGCTAGAAATGATAGATTCAATAGGTAGATGACGTTCATCAATTGCAAATCATGTGCAATTCTTAGATCCTTATGGGACTCATGACATAAGTGAACAGTTCACAAAATATCAAACATGGCATGTTTAGTCCCATCCTTGCCTCGGTCAAGGTCTCACCACTTAACCGATTAAGTCATCCAATTTGAGAACATGCGAGAATAAGTCTAGGTCTCTCGCATAGATAATAATCACCTTGGGTTACAATTTGCATCCGTCTCACAAGATGCAAAAAGTAATTGCAAGTGATCTCAAACGATTGGACGGCATGACTTAAATTTTAGACGGGTATAAAAGTTTGATTTACAAATCAAAAGTGTGTACGAGGAAGCATGCATTCATCCATCGTAGCACAAGTTAAAAAAAAACATTTTTAACTTAAGTCTAATCTTGTTTTAATTTATGTGTGTCAAGTTGTCCATGTTAAATACTAATATAAAACCTAAATGGATTTAATATTAGATTTAGACAATACAAAAAAAAATAAAAAAAATAACATCATAACACGTTAAGAGTTATTATGAAAAACAAGATTTTAGTTTTAAATCATATTTAAACTTTAAACTAAATCAAGGATTTAGTTTATAAAAGGTTTGTGATTGGTTTCAAGTTTTTATAAAAACATTTGCAAGTAATATCAAGATATCAAGCAAACAAGCAACCGCACAACCACAAGTATGCAAAGCCTCAAACCGATGAAAAACCTATTCTTGATCTCGTGAGCCATCACGAGGACCAAGAAGTCAACTAAGGGTAAGTCAACATAACCACAAAGTGGGCTCCCACTTGCTCCAAGACCATCAAGAGCAAGTAGAACCAAAAATAAACATGAGGCCCAAATCTGCCTAAATATTTCAGTCGACTTCTAGGGCCCAAAACCCATAGAAGGAGTCTTCCCTAGCCTGAGCTCCAGTTGAGACTTTTGAAGGCCTATGAGTTGTGAATTAGCACACCAAATTTGGGCTTCTATCTCCTTATAGAACTCCGGGAAATCACATTTTAGTGCAGGTCACTCAGCAGCTCCGAATTTCACAATATGTCTTTAATTCTTTAGCCATTCCCATCCAAGCATCGGTTACAAATGATTTATGACTAAAAACATTTAACCTATCATTAACCTACTGTAAAATGCCCAAACAGTGGCTATAACCAACATCAAAAACATATTAATGAAGTCGAAACAATGGCAAATCCCCAAAACTGAAATTAAATGCAAATCAACACACAACATGTCATATTTGGTCTAGGTTTTCATCGGCTTTGCATAAGAAACATAATAATACCATAAGATTATGAATATAACAAGGTGTTGGCTATGTCCATGGCCAAACATGCATGTATTTGCCATGGAAATAAAATTAAACAACAACAAACACTTGTTAGCCAACGAAATCGAAAGAATAATCAACAATTAATTAAACCCCCGATTGGTGCGTGTAACCAATGACCTTAGGACCTTAAAACCACATTTTATAAACCTTGTAATTATCATATATTTACAGAAAACATGGCCATTAGGGCTGTTTAAAACCCGATTCAAGGATCGTTCCAAAAAATGCGTTTTAGGTCATTTTACACGTACCCGTAATAAACCCATTTAAGTATGCGTAACCCATGACTATGAGATCATTAAAAACTGATTATAAGACCTCCTAAAAGTCTATAATGCCATGAAAATAATGCCATAGGGGCTGTTTTAATATTGGATTAACAAATCCCTCAAAAACACTCATATTTAGCCATTTTTACGCATACCCGATAATCATATGACATCATATGATGGCTCGTGATACCAATACAGGTGCTTAATAATTAATAACATGTTAAATATAATCAAAACGCAGCGGAGTAAGCACCTATTGACGGATCCATAGAGTCATATGATTAATCAATAAAATGGAGATAAAAGTATACCTTTGTAGCGTGATCGGTAGAATCGAATGATGACTATCACCAAGAACATGAACCACCTATGAAACCAAGTGATCAATGGAGATCACCTCTATGATGTATCCACACTACACTTCCTTGTATACCAATTAGATGCTAGTCTAATAACCGTAACTTATTAATAACTTTGCCTACATTAGACAATTGCTTCAAAGAAAACAAAAGAAGAAAAATAACATCACATGTATATTCATTTCACTATCTTGCCGTGCATACTTCTTACCAAAAAAGAATAGGATGCATATGTTATGTATATATCACATTGATTGTAATTTCAATCATACTTAATATACATATTGGTTACAAAGTTAACATTTAACTTTTTCAAACCGTTTCATATATCTTTCTTTGACTTTTAAAGGCCGGCTATATTAAGGCTTTAAAATGGGCTTTGTCAAATTGTTGGTCAATTCCAATAAACTAAGTACATGCTTAGTTATTAGAAGCCCAATGTTAATCCCTAGTTACGTGGGTTATTTATATTGTAAATACAATATATACGATATATTAAGTGGTACCTCTGTGTATATGTGTGTGACCCCATAGGCTCACATGTGTCTAGCCGTATAATTATTTATTATGACACGAGCATACTCCAACAGTTTTAACATCCATTTGCCATATCTCATAGTCATAGTATGCTGCTATAGCTATGAGAATCCTAATAGCTCGTAAGTCTGCTACAGGAGAAAATGTCTCCTCGTAGTCCACACCAAAAGTTTGAGTAAAACCTTTAGCTACTAAACGTGCTTTATAGGATTGTATTTCACCATCCATGTCAGTTTTCTTCTTGTTGATCCACCTATTTTTCACTACTTTAGCATTTTTAGGTGCGTCCACAAGAATCCAAACATCGTTGATTTCTATGGATTTCATTTCCTCATTCATCGCAACTATCCATTTTGACTTTTCTGGATCAGACATTGCGGATCTATAGTTAGCAGGTTCACCAAGATCCCCTACTTCCTCCTCATCATCCTCTATGTAAAGACATAGTTTGTCTGGCACACGTATGGTCCTTTGAGACCTACGTGGAGGAATTAATTCCGGTGGAACTCCCAGACTTTCTGGTTCTACAAGAATTTCTTCGCTAGTATTTTCAGAAGGAAATGTATTGATATAAGGGTTTTGCTATGGTTCAATTTTACTCTCGATATCCTCTCGAATTGATCTAGGTCTTAAGTGGAATGATTGTTCTTGGTTACTAAATAAAAGGGTTTGGTTTCCTAGTCTAATAAGAAGTGAAATGAAAATTTAAAACAAAGACAATTACTTTAATTACGATTAACAAAGACTTGTATTAAACTTAAGATTAAAATCAAGATTAAAATTAAAATTTAAATTTAAACAAACATAAAGAAACAGTAAAGTAGACAAACAGTAACCTAAAGGGGAAACTTGATTCGGAACTTTTAAACCTTGATTCGGAACTTACTCATGCGGAACTTGTTGATTCGGAAGTAACTGTGCACTTACTCATTCGGAAGTTGAGCTTGGTTCGGAACTCTTGGATTCATCCGGAACTTGTTGATCCGGAAGTTACTAGTTGATTCGGAACTTTCCGAATGAAGGAGCTTGGTTCGGAAGTGGCTTGATCCGGAACTTATGCTTGACTCGGAACTTTCCGAATGAAGGAGCTTGGTTCGGAAGTGGCTTGATCCGGAACTTATGCTTGACTCGGAACTTTCCGAATGAAGGGTTGGTTCGGAAGATTTTGCTTGATTCGGAACTTACTGGTCCGGAAATCACTGATTCGGAACTTACTGCTTGGTTCGGAAGTTTCCGAATGAAGGCTTCATTCGGAACTTTTTGTTTGATTCGGAAGTCTGGAAACCCAGAACAGTAGCAGGTATGCGAAGAACAAGGAACACGAATTTTACTCAAAATCAAACCAAATACTTAAAAAGATTTTACCAAATTAAACACAAATCATTTAGATACCATAAGCAACGAATCCCACTAATAAAAACGCAAATCCAAACAACTTTTGAAGATCAAATCAAGAAAAATAAAAACTTAAGAACTTGAAGATAAAGATGAAGATGAACAAGATTAAATGGAAAGATTAAACAAAAGCTTTGTATTGAATGATTAATGTTTCGACGAGATAAACCAAAGATTAAAATTACAAGATTGGAAAGACAAAGATAAAAATCACCAATCACCCTAGTGGTGATGGTGTTCTACGAAACAGGGAGAAGAAAGAGTGGGGAAAAAGAAAAATGAAAAGCTTCTCTAAAATGTGTGAGGGGAAGGCTATTTATAGCCTTGTCTTGTGGTTGGTGAGTGGGCTTTCTCCCGTTCTTCTTGTCTTTTCGTCTTTTCAGAAAAGTTTCCGTTTTCGATTCTGATTCGGGATTTGTTGTCGATTAAATTCAACTCGTCTTTTAATTTCTTCGTTTAATAGACTTGAGTTTCTTCGACTTAAATAAATCTTCCATCTTTGGTCCTTTTCTTCGATAAATCTTCGAATAGGCCCAGCGACTTCAAATCTCTTGCATCTCTTGGACAATAGACTTTATCTTGAGTCTTTTTCTTCAGTAAAACCCGTGCAATCCCATGTTTTCTTCAATATTCATCCGGTTGGCTCTGAAAACACACTAAACACAAAAACCACGCATAATTCCAAACAATTGATATTAAATACGTGTTTTGGTCTCGTTTTAGCCCGAATTAAGTGGTAAAAGGATGGGTGTTTACACACCTATCAAATCCCCTACACTTAACCATTGCCATGCCCTCATGCAATGTTTAGTGATAAAGCAAGCTTACACTTTTCTCATAATTAATCAACCTTGGCCAAAATTTAAAGTACTTGATAGGTGTGTAAACACCCATCTTTTCTACCACTTAATTACAATAATAACCGGACCTAAACGTGTATTTTATGTCTTTTATGTCGGAATTATGCGTGGTTTGTGTTTTTGTTGTAATTTAGGATGAAATTATGAAAAGTGGAGAAAACACGAACATTCACGGGCATTTACGGACTTTTATTGAAGAAAAGGATGAAAGACGAAGTCAAGAAGTCAAGAGTGCAAAAAGAACGGAAGTCCACGACCAATTCTGAAGATTTATCAAAGAAAAAGTCAAAAGACGGAAGTTTATCAAAAGCCGAAGAATTCAAGTCTATTTTATTGAAGAATTTAAAGACGAGTTCAAAAGAAATCCCGAAGTCAAAAGTCCCTTAAGTCCAAGATTAAAGAAGATTAGAAGAAAAGGACTAAGTACGCAATTAATGAAGATTAAAAGAAGGAGGGACTTAATTATGCAATTAAGAGAAAATGAAAGAGGGGAGGAAGCTTCCTTAATCCTCCCCTATAAATAGATTAGGATGTTTATTTTTACTCTTGTTGGCTAAGTGTGACAATTAGTCTTCCACCCTTTAATTACTTGTCATTTAAATATTTTTCAATTTAATTACCTTGTCTTGCACCTTAAATTCATTTAATTTCAAGTAAGTTTTCATTTAATTATTGTCAATCTTTACTTTATCTTGTCAATCTCTTATCTACCTTTCTTAATCTTTGATTTATGTGTTTATGTTTATGTGTATGTTCATGCTTTTATTTTGATTCAAATGGTTTTTGATTATTGTGTTTAAAGTTGTTTGATTTCATGTTTTTGATTGTTTGTTGATGCTTATTTGTTGATTCGGTACTGTTTTTATTTATCCTTGTGTTTGATCTTGTTTAATTTGTGTTTATATCTGTTGCTGTTAACATCTTCCTTGTTCTTCGGAAGTATTGCTTTGTTTCTGTGTTTCCAGAAAAAGTTCCGAACCAAGGAAAGGATAGAAGGCTTCATTCGGAAGTCCAAAGTTCCGAATCAAGGAGTTTCATTCGGAAGTCAAAACTTCCGAACCAAGGTTGTTCATTCGGAACTTCAAAAGTTCCGAATCAAGGAAACTCATTCGGAACTTCAAAAGTTCCGAACCAAACTTGTTCATTCGGAAGTCAAAACTTCCGAACCAAGACTCTTCATTCGGAAGTCTAAAACTTCCGAACCAAGCAAGCTTCATTCTGAACCTTCCGAACCAATTCCAAAAGTTCCGAACCAAGGGCCTTCATTCGGAAGTTCTAAACTTCCGAATCAAGGAGCTTCATTCGGAAACTTCCGAATCAAGGGGTGACCAAAACTTCCGAATCAAGGCTGATTTTACAAGTTCCGAATCAGTAAGTTCCGAACGAAGCATTGTTTTGGATAAGTGACATATTCAGACCAATTTGTTCCGGATCAAGGATTTTGGTAATATTCCAAGTGAAGAAGAATCATTTCAACCAAGGTGACATTTAGGACGAGTGATTGTTCCAAACGAAGGTTTATTCTGAATGAGCTGTATTCAGGTTCTTATTAGTTTTCGTCTTTGATTTTTATTTTCAAGCTTTATTTTTCTTGCCTTTTATTTAATTGCACTTTTAGATTAATTGCCTTAGTTTTAGTCGCACTTTAAGTTTGCCTTAGATAGATTTAAGTTTACGTCATTTTACTTTAGTGCCCTTTAATTTCAGTCACGTTTTTAAATACTTGCATTTTATTTTAATTAGACTTAGATTTACGTTAAGAGCACTTTTACTTTTAAGTCTTTGCATTTAAATTTTAAAACACCCAAAAATATTCTTTTTTACCAAAGATCAACTAAGTCACACATAGAGAGCTAAGATCAATTCGATTAGATTCCGAGAACACGAACTTATTAATCTTTAATTTTTATACGGGCCAAAAGCCTTGTATTAAATGGCGCCGCTGCCGGCTCTTTTCGTTAAGATCAACAGTTTTCTGTGCTAGACACGTTTCTTTTTGGGATCCGTTCACTTGTGAACGTTATTTTTCTTGCATAAAAAAATTCAAAAATCATAAAAATTAAAAAAATTCATAAAAACCATAAAAATTAAAAATTTCAAAAATCCAAAAAGATTTTATCTTTATTGTGTATATATATTGTTTTTGTGTTTGGTTTGTTTTCTTTTGCATTTTCAGGTGTATGCGTACTAGATCTTCTAATTATCAAGAGCCCGAGCCTCAAGAAGATTTAGATATGGCAGGTGTTAACAACAACAACATTCCACCGAACCTGAATAATAATAATAACAACAATGCTCTTCCACAGCCCGATCTTCGGACCATGGAGGAACTTTGTCAACCAACAATGTTTGGACGAGGAGGACCGATTGCGCCGATGCAAATCCACGCTCCTGAGTTTTCGTTGAAGCACCACATGATTCAGCAAGTACAAACAAACCCATTTAGAGGATTGCCTGATGATGATGCCAACAAACACCTCGACAAGTTCATTACAATCACCCAAAGCATGAAGTTGCCTGGGGCCACAATGGATGTACTCCGCCTACAACTCTTCCCACATACTTTATCACATCATGCCGAGAAATGGTTTGATCGTCTTCCGAAGAATTCTATTCACACTTGGGATGACATGACTCAACGCTTTCTTTCGCGCTACTTTCCACCATCCATGGTCACAAGCCTTCGCAATCAGATAAGCGGTTTCATGCAAGACCCTGATGAATCTCTTTTTGACGCTTGGGAGAGATATAATGTCTTGATCGACCGTTGTCCAAACCACAACATGCTTCCGGTCACCTTGATCGATACTTTCTACAACGGATTGACTTTTCGAGATCGTGATACGATTAATGCAGCCGCCGGTGGCACATTCATGAAAAGGAGACCCGAGGAGTGTAGAGAGTTAATAGAGAACATGACTACTCATCATAAGAACTGGGATTCCTCTGCTTCTTCTAGAAACAACACGAGAGTCAATGTTTCTTCTACCTCAGCAAACCCTGAGATGACCGAACTCACCCGCATGATGGCTGAAATGAGCAAAAGTATTACGCTTCTCGCTTCAAACCAACAACAACAAGTTAAAGCAGTTGCTAATCCTTGTGAAACATGTGGCGGTCCTCACTCATACACCGATTGTCCTTCGACACAAGGAAATCCGGAAAATGTGTATGCAGCTTACGGTAATTATTCTCCGGAAAATTACCAAGCTAGACAACAAGGGGATAGAAATCTGCTGAGCTACCGTTCCAACAATTACCTTTCACCCGGTTTTTCTCCTCAAAACCAAAACCCCGCCAACAACTACAATAGAAGCAACCAAATCCCACCTCGTGCTTCTAACCCTTATCAACCACCCACCCAACAACACCCACCCATTAACCCCGATGTTGACACAATCATGAGAACTCAAGGTGAGCAAATCAAGAATCTACAGAGCCAAATAATCAATTTGAAAGGAGATATCTTGAAGCAAGGTAATGACATCAGAACCGAGGTTCGTGAAAACCTTCAATCCTCCTTCATCACTCAAACAACTGAATTAAAGAATCTATTGGCTAGTTTCTTGCCCGAAGCTCAACCTTCTTCTTCCTCGGGTTCTCTACCTTCAAACACCGTCACTAATCCGCGAGCTAATGTGAGTGCTATAACTACGCGTAGTGGAATTACCATTGTCAATCCACCTGACTCACCACCATCATCTACAACTCCTCCACCACCATGTATCCCTATTTCTCTTCCACCTAGTAGTAGTACACCATTACCGTCTCCGCCTCGTCATGACGATGTATCTCGGAAGGACCCTTCAACATCACAACCTTCACCAACTACACCTCCACCTAACCCTTATCAGCCCAGAATCCCATACCCTTCTCGCATAGGCAAGACCAACGAGCTAACCAAGAATGACTGTAATGTAATGAAATATGTGGATATGCTATCTAAAATGACCATCAACATTAGCCTTGTTGAAGCACTTTGCCACATGCCGAAATTTGTCAAAGCATTCAAGGAATTGCTTAGCAAGAAGGAGAAGCTGATTGAACTCGCCAACACACGCTTAAATGAAAACTGCTCTGCAGTCCTTCTTAGAGAACTTCCGGAAAAACTTGGCGATCCCGGTCGTTTTGTGTTGCCTTGCGTGTTCAACAAAACTGAAGAATTTACTGCCCTTGCTGATCTCGGGGCTAGTATTAATTTGATGCCACTGAGTGTTTGGAAAACACTATCATTGCCCGATCTCATTCCTACTAAGATGACTCTTGAACTTGCAAATCGCACTCTCGCTTACCCCGTTGGTATAGCCGAAGATGTGTTTCTTAAAGTTGGCACATTTACCCTCCCGGTCGATTTTGTCGTAGTTGATTATGAAATGGACCCTCGTATTCCTTTAATACTTGGTCGGCCATTCTTGAGAACCGGACGTGCTTTAATAGATGTGGCCGAAGGTGAGTTAATCTTACGAGTCGGGGATGATTCTAAAGTTTTTAAAATGGGGAAGCTTACTGGAAAATCTTTTGGAGGCCGAGAATCAGTGAATATGATAAATGTGCTCGATGACTTTACCGTCTATGACAATCCTCTATTCGAGTCTTCCACTGATAATCCACTCTTTGAAGATAATGTGGATGATTCTCACTCTACTTTGGACGCTTCTCCCATTTATGCTTCTCAACCGGTCTTCGATGCTTATGATGATGATGATTCTAGCTCAGATTCGGATGATTTTGATTGTACTTCTGAGTATCCCGAGCTGCCCACTTTCGATGATTTCGATGAGGCTGATACTCTATCGAGCGATTCTTCACATGATGAAGATCCTCCACCATCACTCGATCCTACTTTGGACGATTATTCATTTGAGGAAGATTTCTCTGAATTTCTCAACACATACTTCCCTCATGAGAGTGATGCTCCTCCTTTTGACTTTGAAGATTATCGTCTTGATCCTACTTTGGATTTGAAGAGCATTTTGTCAAAGGAGACGAAACCGGTCGACACCGAAATCCGTTGCACGTATAATTTGACACCTCTTTGTCCCACTTCTGAGGACGAGGTTGTGCTTCTTTGCGGATCTTCTTCACACTCGGCTGAGCCTGAGTGCTATTTTCCTTTGAAGGAAAAGGTGTTCGATCCCGGTATCGAAGTTTTTAAGCCATCTCAGTATCCACCTGATGAAATAAAAGGAAAAATCTTTGGACCCATTGAAGACATGCTTGCACCGCACCATACTTGCTTCTACTATGCTCCATCACTGCTTAAGGGAACCTTGCTACTTCTCTTTTGGCTTGCCTTGTTCGCCTTAAGCTCTTGCTTACTGATGGATGAAAACTATGTCTTTGATCCTGGTGGATATTTTTCATGCTACTTCCGTTGATGATCAAGGTCGAGTCAGGCTCACGACTCGGTTAACAAAAACCAAGCGCTTCTTGGGAGGCAACCCATGCATCTATCTTTTCGCTTTCTTTACCATAAGTGTAGGGGGGACCCTTTGGATTGCTATTTCCTCTCCTCACTTCTTACTCAGGGATTCGAGCTTCACTGATCCACTCTTGATGATTCTTGACGACCCGTGATTCCGTGTTCTACGTCTTCCCGGTTCTATCCTAAACTCTTTTTGATTCACTATTTTATATTTTCTCAATATTAAAATAGGAATCTCTTTAGTTGTCTTTCCCTTAGCAAGATTTAAACAACGTGCACAATGTCCTAAGTGTAGGGGAGCTTACTCCCACATGCTTAAACATTGAGGACAATGTTTATCTTAAGTGTAGGGGGGACTTCTATCGAAGTTAAGTGGTCTTTCCCTTGTATTTGTCCTCATTTTAACTGGAAAATCAATTTTTCGACATTTTTCAAAATTTTTGATCTATTTTGGCCTATTAGTTGTTATCTTTGTATAGTTATTTCCTTTCTTTGCTAGAATAAATGTTTAATAAGTGGTTTTAATTTTCAAACGTTGTGAATCTTTTGACTCAATCCGAGTTTACTCTAGCTAGTATCCTTAACGTGTTTAAGTCAAGTTTTGCTAGGCTTTTATATAGGGAGCTATAAAACGCGAAAGTCTTAACTCTCACGGGTTAAGAACAAGAACTTTTCGCAAGTTCCTATAATTGATCCTAGAGAGTCGTTTATCAAGGGAACTTTAAGATGCGATTTCTAAACTTGAAAAAGTCTAAGAATTTGCAAGATCCTATAGGCGACTCGAAGACCCAAAACTTTGATTTAATAGGCTAAGTATCCACGAGTCTCATTACTTGAGATTTTAAACTATAGAGAACGAGAGATGATAGAGCCAATTATAAGTTCGGTATTCTTTCATGAATTTATGTGAGTTAATTATGAGCCTATTCTCCCATCGCTAGCTAATAATTTATCTGCTAATAAATAAGGTTGTACGATTTGAAAAGTTACTTAGCTTCTAGCCCCAGATCGTTTAAAAGTTGCTCGGTAATGACGAGAGTTCATAGCCAAGGCATAACTTATGAAGCGGGGTGCGAAGATTGGCGAGTCCGAAAAGGCCCTAACAAGGCATGAGGGCTATGTTTTGTTGCTAAAGATCCAAAGTGATGTGAAGAATCATTTATCGAAAATCAATATGAAGGATCGAGACACACGACGTAAAGCAAAACTCCCCAAAAGTCATGGAGAAGTGTATCCGAAAAGACCCTAACAAGGTATGAGGATAAATAGATCCAAGTCATAAAAGGAGGCGGATCGTTGTATATCAAAGTCCAAAATAAAGATTGGAGAAAAATGAAGAAGTCGTGGTCCAAGTATGAATCTCTCAAAACTTCAAGTGAAGAAATTCCAATTATGAAGAGAAGACCATTATTTCATGAACGTCTCTCAAGATTTGAAGTATGAAGTCGCTGCCAAATATCGGCCCGAGAAAGGTCTCAAATCGCGAACCAAGTTATGCCAAGATATGAACTTTTTGATATCCCGAGAAGCAGTTTTAAAAGATTTGGTCCTTTAACTAACTATTGATTAAATCGTGCACTTTATTTTCAGACTAAATAACTATCGAAATAAGTCAAACAATGCATCTTCGTGATCATTCAAGACAAATAATAAAATATAAGAGATACACCTAGGAATAAGGGAGTCTAAGTGAGTAATTGGCCCACATGAGTTCGTGTTAGTTTACTAACTTATAATAACAATGATCTCGTTTTTAAGCTTGGTTTGGAGAAAGTGAAAACTTGAGGATGATGATTATTCATAACATTTTCAAAACCCAAGGTATGCTTTTGATTTCTTTATTTTTGAATATCTTTAATTTTCTATCTCTTTAATAAAGGCCAACGTGGATTGATTACGATGAAAAGTGTAATCTTGCTTTGTAACTAATGCATTGCATGAGGACATTGCAATGGTCAAGTGTAGGGGATTTGATAGGTGTGTAAACACCCATCTTTTCTACCACTTAATTACAATAATAACCGGACCTAAACGTGTATTTTATGTCTTTTATGTCGGAATTATGCGTGGTTTGTGTTTTTGCTGTAATTTAGGATGAAATTATGAAAAGTGGAGAAAACACGGACATTCACGGGCATTTACGGACTTTTATTGAAGAAAAGGATGAAAGACGAAGTCAAGAAGTCAAGAGTGCAAAAAGAACGGAAGTCCACGACCAATTCTGAAGATTTATCAAAGAAAAATTCAAAAGACGGAAGTTTATCAAAAGCCGAAGAATTCAAGTCTATTTTATTGAAGAATTTAAAGACGAGTTCAAAAGAAATCCCGAATTCAAAAGTCCCTTAAGTCCAAGATTAAAGAAGATTAGAAGAAAAGGACTAAGTACGCAATTAATGAAGATTAAAAGAAGGAGGGACTTAATTATGCAATTAAGAGAAAAGGAAATAGGGGAGGAAGCTTCCTTAATCCTCCCCTATAAATAGATTAGGATGTTTATTTTTACTCTTGTTGGCTAAGTGTGACAATTAGTCTTCCACCCTTTAATTACTTGTCATTTAAATATTTGTCAATTTAATTACCTTGTCTTGCACCTTAAATTCATTTAATTTCAAGTAAGTTTTCATTTAATTATTGTCAATCTTTACTTTATCTTGTCAATCTCTTATCTACCTTTCTTAATCTTTGATTTATGTGTTTATGTTTATGTGTATGTTCATGCTTTTATTTTGATTCAAATGGTTTTTGATTATTGTGTTTAAAGTTGTTTGATTTCATGTTTTTGATTGTTTGTTGATGCTTATTTGTTGATTCGGTACTGTTTTTATTTATCCTTGTGTTTGATCTTGTTTAATTTGTGTTTATATCTGTTGCTGTTAACATCTTCCTTGTTCTTCGGAAGTATTGCTTTGTTTCTGTGTTTCCAGAAAAAGTTCCGAACCAAGGAAAGGATAGAAGGCTTCATTCGGAAGTCCAAAGTTCCGAATCAAGGAGTTTCATTCGGAAGTCAAAACTTCCGAACCAAGGTTGTTCATTCGGAACTTCAAAAGTTCCGAATCAAGGAAACTCATTCGGAACTTCAAAAGTTCCGAACCAAACTTGTTCATTCGGAAGTCAAAACTTCCGAACCAAGACTCTTCATTCGGAAGTCTAAAACTTCCGAACCAAGCAAGCTTCATTCTGAACCTTCCGAACCAATTCCAAAAGTTCCGAACCAAGGGCCTTCATTCGGAAGTTCTAAACTTCCGAATCAAGGAGCTTCATTCGGAAACTTCCGAATCAAGGGGTGACCAAAACTTCCGAATCAAGGCTGATTTTACAAGTTCCGAATCAGTAAGTTCCGAACGAAGCATTGTTTTGGATAAGTGACATATTCAGACCAATTTGTTCCGGATCAAGGATTTTGGTAATATTCCAAGTGAAGAAGAATCATTTCAACCAAGGTGACATTTAGGACGAGTGATTGTTCCAAACGAAGGTTTATTCCGAATGAGCTGTATTCAGGTTCTTATTAGTTTTCGTCTTTGATTTTTATTTTCAAGCTTTATTTTTCTTGCCTTTTATTTAATTGCACTTTTAGATTAATTGCCTTAGTTTTAGTCGCACTTTAAGTTTGCCTTAGATAGATTTAAGTTTACGTCATTTTACTTTAGTGCCCTTTAATTTCAGTCACGTTTTTAAATACTTGCATTTTATTTTAATTAGACTTAGATTTACGTTAAGAGCACTTTTACTTTTAAGTCTTTGCATTTAAATTTTAAAACACCCAAAAATATTCTTTTTTACCAAAGATCAACTAAGTCACACATAGAGAGCTAAGATCAATTCGATTAGATTCCGAGAACACGAACTTATTAATCTTTAATTTTTATACGGGCCAAAAGCCTTGTATTAGTACTAAAGGGAATTAAGACTTTGAAGGAAACAAAAGGATAGAAAACCATTTTCACTTGAAAATAGCTATATGGAAATAACTTGCAAAGAAATCGATGACTTACATTAGGGCTTTGGTGCTGCGAAGATTTATCACCCTCAAGTTTCACGTTCCCCAAACTAAGCTTAAAAACGAGATCATTGTTATTATAAGTTAGCAATTCAAACACTTACACACATGGCTTAATTAAATGCTTAAACTCCCTTATTCCTAGGTGTATCTCTTATATTTTATTTTTGTCTTAGAATGATCATGAAGATGCATTTTTGGACTTATTTCGATAGTTTATTAGGGCTGAAAGCAAAGTAGGACGATTTGATCAATAGTTAGCTAAAGGACAAAATCTCTTAAAACTGCTTCTCGGGATATCAAAAAGTTCATATCTTGGCATAACTTGGTTCACGATTTGAGACCTTTCTCGGGCCGATATTTGGCATGTACTTCATACTTCATATCTTCGAGAGACGTTCTTGAGATAATGGTCTTCTCATCATAATAGAGTTTCTTTGCTTGGAGACTTTTGAGGGGTACTCCAATCTTTGTTGACCACGACTTCATGATTATTTCTTCAATCTCTAATTGGGATTTTGAGATACAACGATCCGCCTCCTTTTCGGACTTGGATCTATTTATCCTCATACCTTGTTAGGGTCTTTTCGGATAGACTTCTCCATGATCTTTATGGGAGTTGATTGCTTTTCGTCGTGAGTCTTGATCCTTCATATCGATTTTAGGAATAATGCTTTTCACATCACTTTGAATCTTCAGCAATAAAATTGAATCCTCATGCCTTGTTAGGGCCTTTTCGGACTCGCCAATCTTCGCGCCCCGCTTCATAAGTTATGCCTTGGCTATGAACTCTTATCATTACCGAGCAAATTTTAAACGATCTTGGGCTAGAAGCTAAGTAACTTTTCAAATCGTAAGACCTTACTTATTGCAGATAAATTATTAGCAAGTGATGGGAGAATAGGCAAATAATTACACCAAGTGAGCTTGCGCAAGAATACCGACTTATAATTGACTCTATCATTTCTCGTCCTCCACAATTTAAAATCTCAAGTAATGAGACTCGTTGACACTTAGCCTAATAAACCAGTTAAGGCCCATATGGTTAAGGATACTAGCTAGAATAAACTTGGATAAGTCTATTCGGGTTGAGTCAAAATAAACGCAACGGGCCTAATAGATCAAAGACTTCTAAACTAGCTACACCACTTTATTAAAATTTGACTTTATTGTGGGATATATACATATGAAAGCAACGATAAAAATTTAAAAATTACAACTAAATGGCCAAAGTTAATAAAAAATTTGAAAAATGTTGAAAAATAGGATTTTCCGGTTAATTGAAGGCATTTTCATGGAAAAGTCCACTTAAAACTTCGATAGAAGTCCCCCCTACACTTAAGATAAACATTGTCCTCAATGTTTAAGCATGTGGGAAAAGTTTCCCCTACACTTATGACATTGTGCACGTTGGTTAACTCAAGTTAAGGAAGGGACGACTAAAGTGATCAATTTCAAATGTGAGTATGAAGAGAATTGAATCACGATAGTTGAGAGATAGAACCGGATTTCGGATAAACACGGGAGCACGGTTCTTTAAAGATTCCAAGAGTGCACTTATCCCTGTAATCACACCATACAAAGACAAACACATATAGAAGTCCCCCCTACACTTAGGGGATTAAAATATAAAAGGATAGATACTCGGGCTGCCTCCCGAGGAGCGCTTGTTTTTGATAACCGAGTCACGAGCCTGACTCGACCCAAAATTAGTTCATGGGGAACGTGGTGAGGGATGGAATCACCTCCTTAGAGGTGTCCTCACCAAAGTACAACTTCACTCGTTGGCCATTCACCTTAAAATTTGGTCCATCAGGTTGAGCGAGCTCGAGAGTACCATATGGAAAAATTTGGGCAATGGTGAATGGGCCGGACCAACGAGATTTGAGCTTTCCTGAAAAGATTTTCAACCGAGAGTTAAAAAGTAAGACTTTGTCTCCAACATGAAACTCTCGGTTTTTGATCTTAGAGTCGTGAATGAGCTTAGTTCTTTCCTTATAGATCAAAGAATTTTCATAAGCCTCATTCCGAAGTTCATTGAGCTCATTGAGTTGGATCTTGCGTAGGTCACCGGCTTTATTTATATCAAAATTAGCCCACTTCAAGGCCCAATAAGCCTTGTGCTCCAACTCAATGGGGAGGTGGCACGCTTTCCCGTACACAAGACGATAAGGCGTACAGCCGATTGGGGTCTTGTAAGCAGTACGGAAAGCCCACAAAGCATCATCCAGTTTATCAGCCCATGAGGCACGATGCTCTCCCACAGTCCTTTCAAGAATTCGCTTCAGCCCTCGGTTGGATATTTCAGCCTGGCCATTAGTTTGTGGGTGGTAGGCTGTGGAAAGACGATGATTTACACCGTACTTAGCCATGACTCGAGCAAATTGGTCATTGCAGAAATGAGTCCCACGATCACTAATAATGGCGCGAGGCACACCGAATCTAGCGAAAAGAGCTTTCAAAAAGTTACAAACCACCCTTGCGTCATTAGTAGGCAAAGCTTTGGCTTCAACCCATTTGGAGACGTAGTCAACGGCTACAAGGATGTATTTGTTTCCTTTAGAAGAAGGGAAAGGCCCCATAAAGTCGATACCCCAAACATCAAAAATTTCACACTCTTGAATGAAATTCTGAGGCATCTCGTCTTTATGTGTGATTTTGCCTTGCTTTTGGCAAACATCACATCGCTTGACCATATCGTGAGCGTCACGGTATATGGAGGGCCAATAAAATCCCGAATCAAACACTTTTTTAGCGGTGTAGTTGGGACCAAAGTGACCACCGGTGGGTCCTTTGTGGCAAGCATCAAGGATGTCCGACGCTGCCGGTCCATCAACACATCGGCGAATTATCAGATCAGCACATTGTTTGAATAGGTAAGGGTCGTCCCAAAAGTAAGTCTTGATGTCGGTAAAGAACTTCTTCTTTTGCTGGGACGTCAACCCTTCCTTGAGAATTCCACCCGCCAAGTAGTTTGCAAAGTCCGCAAACCACGGGGTTTCATTCGGCTTCGAGTTTATAGACATTAAGGTCTCCAAGGGAAAAGAATCATTGATTTCTTTGGTCGGATGATCCCCTTGGTAAGGATCCTCAAGTCTACTAAGATGGTCCGCGGCTAGGTTTTCTGCTCCTTTTTTATCGCGGATGTCGATTTTAAATTCCTGGAGCAGCAAAACCCAGCGAAGAAGTCTTGGTTTGGAATCTTGCTTTGTCAACAAGTACTTCAACGCGGAATGATCGGTGTACACAATGGTGGTGGAAAGGACAAGATAGGGGCGGATTTTTTCAAAAGCATAGACAACAGCTAAAAGCTCTTTTTCGGTTGTCGTATAATGCAATTGTGCCCCAGTCATTGTCTTGCTAGCGTAATGGATCGGTTGGAAGTGTTTGTTCACTCTTTGTCCAAGAACCGCTCCAATAGCAAAATCACTAGCATCGCACATCAACTCAAAAGGAAGCTCCCAATTAGGGGTAACCAAGACGGGTGCCTTAGTTAGCTTATCCTTAAGTGAGTTGAAGGCTTCAAGGCACTCTTTGGAGAAGATAAAAGGAGTATCTTTTTCCAAGAGGTGGGTCATCGGGCGAGCGATTTGCGAAAAATCTTTGATGAATCGACGGTAGAAGCCCGCATGACCCAAGAAACTTCTCACACCCTTCACGGTTGAAGGTGGAGGCAACTTTGCGATAACATCGACTTTAGCACGGTCAACTTCAAGACCGGCTTTCGAGATCTTATGTCCAAGCACGACGCCTTCTTTTACCATAAAATGGCATTTTTCCCAATTTAGAACAAGGCGAGTGTCTTCGCACCGCTTTAGCATACGTTCTAAATTGGCAAGGCAAGCAGAGAAGGAATCCCCGAAGACCGAGAAATCATCCATGAAGACTTCCATGGTTTGTTCAACCATGTCATGGAAGATAGCTAACATGCACCTTTGGAAAGTCCCGGGCGCATTACATAAGCCAAAAGGCATTCTTTTGTAAGCGAAAGTGCCATAGGGACAAGTGAATGTAGTCTTCTCTTGATCTTGGGGATCGATGGGTATTTGAAAATAACCCGAGAAACCATCGAGAAAGCAGTAATATTCATTACCGGCTAAACGTTCAAGCATTTGGTCCATGAAAGGTAGAGGGAAATGATCCTTTCTCGTGGCATCATTGAGTTTGCGGTAGTCTATACAAACTCTCCACCCAGTAACGAGACGAGTGGGAATCAACTCGTTGTGTTCATTGGGAACAACGGTTATTCCGCCCTTCTTGGGCACACAATGGATTGGACTAACCCACGGGGAATCCGAAATAGGGTAAATCATACCCGCATCAAGAAGTTTGATAACCTCTGTTTTGATGACTTCATGTATTTTTGGATTCACCCTTCGTTGGCTTTGAATAGTGGGCTTATAGTTGTCCTCCATGAGAATTTTGTGCGTGCAGAAGTGAGGATCAATTCCACGAATATCCGAGATTTTCCAAGCAATAGCCTTCTTGTGAGCTTTAAGCACGGCAACGAGGCGAGTCTTCTCTTCATCTTTCAAATACGTTGCAATAATGACGGGCGACTTCTTGTTGTCGTCAAGGAACACGTACTCGAGATGTGGCGGCAACTCCTTAAGTTCCAAATCCGGAGGATTTTCGACGGGAGGCGTTTTCAAAGTCGGAGTATCGATAGCAATGACCGTGGGAGATGGAGGCGAAGGATTGTCTTCGGTGAGAAGATTGTCAAAGAAACTCATATCTTCATCCCCCTCGGTGGGAGAATCATTAGTAGCTAAATTCACATCTCCCATGGTATCTTTAAGATTGTTCCAGAATAAATCACTATCTCCAAATAGAGACAACGATGAATCAATGGAGGACACGGTCTCAACAGTGGGAAGAGAGGTAGGAATACTTTTGCAAGCATCATTAAAGTGTTCTTCACAAGCCTCATCAAGAACGTCAATACAATTAACGCTCTCATATGAATAAGGCTGTTTAGACAACTTTCCCATGTTGAAGACTACTTTGTCGTCACCCACTCCCATGATAAGCTCACCGGCTTCAACATCAATGAGAGTGCGACCGGTCCTAAGGAATGGACGACCAACAATCAGTGGTACACGAGGGTCCATCTCGTAGTCGACGACAACAAAATCAGCAGGGAAGGTGAATTTGTCGACTCCTACAATGACGTCTTCGGCTATCCCCACTGGATAAGCAACCGTACGGTTGGCCAATTCCAAAGTCATTTTAGTGGGGACTAGCTCTGGGAGAGATAATTGCTTCCAAACACTTAGAGGCATGAGATTAATACTGGCACCTAGATCGGCTAGGGCCATGCAATTCTCTACTCCCAGGAAATTGCAAGGGATAAGAAAATGACCCGGATCACCAAGCTTGATTGGCAATTTCCTTAAGAGCACTGCAGAGCAGTTCTCATTAAGTTGGGTGTTTGCAATGTCGAGGAGCTTTTCCTTGTCGCTCAGAAGGTCTTTAAACATTTTGGCGTATTTGGGCATGTGAGCGAGAGCCTCAGCGAAGGAGATATTGAAATTCTGTTGTTTAAACATTTTAAGAAAGTTAGAAACCTGAATATCATCCTTGCTCTTTTGCTTCTCTTTCCTCAACCTAGAAGGATAAGGTATATTGGAAGAAGAGGAAGGCTTTGGGAGTATAGGATCACTCACAACCACGGGTGGAGGAGGGGTAGAAAGAAGAGGTGGAGAAATTTGGGAAGGAGAAGGAGGAGGAATAGGAGCAGGCGACTCGTTCTCCTTAGTCACAACCACGGGTGGGGGTATAGGAAGCTCGGGTTCCTTGGTACCTTTACCACTTCGAGTGGTGATTGCTTTTATCTCCCCTCTTGGGTTCGCAACGGTGTTACTCGGAAGAGTACCCGAAGAAGAGGGTTGACTACTTTGGAAAAAACTAGCCATCATGTTCCTCAGATCATTAGTCTGGCTATCCAACGTGTTTCTCATGTCAGCTCTCAAATCATTTCCTTGCTTGACCAAATCTGCCTTCAAATTGCGCACTTCCTCTTGGAGATTTCCCACAATCACATCATTGGTTCTCATGTAGGTGGCGACCTCTTGGTGTAATGCAGTGGTGGCTTGGTTGGGAGGAGCATTGTATGCAGGTGGTTGGTAAGCAGGTTGTTGGTAGACTTGATTGTTACGTGAAGGTGGTTGTTGTTGCTTGTGAGGTGGGATGTATGGTTGTCGAGGTTGTTGTTGTTGTTGAGTAGGGCGGTTAAGGTTTTGTTGTTGGTTTGGGTTGGTTGGAGGAAAGCCAGGTGGTGAAAGATAGTTGTTTGATCGATAGCTCAGCAAGTTACGGTCACCTTGAGGTCTAGCTTGATAAGCAGGTTGTTGGTAGGTGCCATATGCCGCATTTACATTCTCAGCAGGGTAATCTTGGGTGGCGGTACAAGTTGTGTAGGAGTGGGGACCACCGCATATCTCACAAGGTTGGCTGACAGCGTTCACTTGTGCATTTTTGGCGTTGTTGCTGTCGGTGTGGGTGACAAGCGATTCAAGAAGCGTGGTGATTTTGTCTAATCGCTTTTCGCTGTCATTAGTGCTAGCACTAGCAACATTGGTCCTAACACTCTTGGTTTGCACACGAGATTTGTTCTCAATGATATCCCAAGCAGCATTGGAAGTCTTAGCCAATAAATTACCCCCCGAGGCACTATTCAGTGAATCTTGGTCACTCATGCTTAAACCATTGTAAAAAGTATTGATTTGATGTACTTTGGTAAAACCATGTTGTGGGCATTTTCTTAAAAGATCTTTAAAACGATCCCAAGATTCACTGAATGACTCATCGTACTTTTGTTCAAAGTTTATAATCTCATTCCGCAAAGCGGTAGTACGAGAGGGTGGAAAAAAGTAGTTGATAAACTTTGTTTCCAAATCCGTCCACGAGAGAATACTCTGTGGCGGTTCCTTAGCAAGCCAATGTCGGGCTTGTCCCTCTAAAGAAAAGGGAAAAAGTTGTAACCTTATCACTTCTTGTGGAACTCCATTGAACTTGACCGTGTTAGTGAGTTGTAGAAATCTCTTGATGTGGTCGTGTGGATCATCAATGGTTCGTCCCAAGAACGGTTGCGCTGAGACCATCTGGATAAAGCCTGATTTAAGCTCGAAATTGTTGGCGACAATTGGTGGGATAACAATTGGATCCGTGTTGCCATCGACATGAGCTTGCAGCAATTCAATCATGGGGCGGTTATCCGGAAGGTGCTCATTGTTGTTGTTATTGTTCATATTGTTGAAAGGCGGATTGTTGTTGTTATTATTGTTGTTCGGAGGTGGTATGTTATTGTTGTTTTGTACACCAGCCATGTCTAAGTTATCGAGAGGCTCGGGCTCTTGATAAGACGTAGATCGAGTGCGCATACACCTGCAAAAGAACGAACAAAGAAAAACAAAGCAAAAATATTTTTGGTTTTTATTGTTTTTTAATTTTTAGGATTTTTGAAAATTTTATATTTTTTAGTTGTTTTTGAAGATTTTCTTGAAAAAAGTAACGTTCACGGGGAACGGATCCCAAAATCCAAGTTTTCACAAAAAACTTTTGATCTTAACGAGAGGAGCCGGCAGCGGCGCCATTTGATATAAGGGTTTTGCTATGGTTCAATTTTACTCTCGATATCCTCTCGAATTGATCTAGGTCTTAAGTGGAATGATTGTTCTTGGTTACTAAATAAAAGGGTTTGGTTTCCTAGTCTAATAAGAAGTGAAATGAAAATTTAAAACAAAGACAATTACTTTAATTACGATTAACAAAGACTTGTATTAAACTTAAGATTAAAATCAAGATTAAAATTAAAATTTAAATTTAAACAAACATAAAGAAACAGTAAAGTAGACAAACAGTAACCTAAAGGGGAAACTTGATTCGGAACTTTTAAACCTTGATTCGGAACTTACTCATGCGGAACTTGTTGATTCGGAAGTAACTGTGCACTTACTCATTCGGAAGTTGAGCTTGGTTCGGAACTCTTGGATTCATCCGGAACTTGTTGATCCGGAAGTTACTAGTTGATTCGGAACTTTCCGAATGAAGGAGCTTGGTTCGGAAGTGGCTTGATCCGGAACTTATGCTTGACTCGGAACTTTCCGAATGAAGGAGCTTGGTTCGGAAGTGGCTTGATCCGGAACTTATGCTTGACTCGGAACTTTCCGAATGAAGGGTTGGTTCGGAAGATTTTGCTTGATTCGGAACTTACTGGTCCGGAAATCACTGATTCGGAACTTACTGCTTGGTTCGGAAGTTTCCGAATGAAGGCTTCATTCGGAACTTTTTGTTTGATTCGGAAGTCTGGAAACCCAGAACAGTAGCAGGTATGCGAAGAACAAGGAACACGAATTTTACTCAAAATCAAACCAAATACTTAAAAAGATTTTACCAAATTAAACACAAATCATTTAGATACCATAAGCAACGAATCCCACTAATAAAAACGCAAATCCAAACAACTTTTGAAGATCAAATCAAGAAAAATAAAAACTTAAGAACTTGAAGATAAAGATGAAGATGAACAAGATTAAATGGAAAGATTAAACAAAAGCTTTGTATTGAATGATTAATGTTTCGACGAGATAAACCAAAGATTAAAATTACAAGATTGGAAAGACAAAGATAAAAATCACCAATCACCCTAGTGGTGATGGTGTTCTACGAAACAGGGAGAAGAAAGAGTGGGGAAAAAGAAAAATGAAAAGCTTCTCTAAAATGTGTGAGGGGAAGGCTATTTATAGCCTTGTCTTGTGGTTGGTGAGTGGGCTTTCTCCCGTTCTTCTTGTCTTTTCGTCTTTTCAGAAAAGTTTCCGTTTTCGATTCTGATTCGGGATTTGTTGTCGATTAAATTCAACTCGTCTTTTAATTTCTTCGTTTAATAGACTTGAGTTTCTTCGACTTAAATAAATCTTCCATCTTTGGTCCTTTTCTTCGATAAATCTTCGAATAGGCCCAGCGACTTCAAATCTCTTGCATCTCTTGGACAATAGACTTTATCTTGAGTCTTTTTCTTCAGTAAAACCCGTGCAATCCCATGTTTTCTTCAATATTCGTCCGGTTGGCTCTGAAAACACACTAAACACAAAAACCACGCATAATTCCAAACAATTGATATTAAATACGTGTTTTGGTCTCGTTTTAGCCCGAATTAAGTGGTAAAAGGATGGGTGTTTACACACCTATCATGTATCTTCTTGAATTTCTTCAAGATCATAATTTCTCCCACTGAATTCTTGATTTACAAGATCACTTTCAAGGAAGTCTCCATACCGAGCCACAACTACTTTGTTCTCAGCCGGATAATAAAAGTAGTAACCCATAGTTTCCTTAGGGTAACCTACAAAGATACATTTTACTGAGCGTTGTTGAAGTTTATCTCCAGAGTCACGCTTCACATACGCCTCACAACCCCAGATTTTTAAATAATACAAATATGGCTTTTTGCCATGCCATAGTTCATATGGTGTCTTATCAACCTTCTTTGTGGAAACCATATTTAGAATACGAACAGCAGATTCAAGAGCATAATCCCAAAAGGATAATGGTAAAGTTGTAAGATTAAACATAGATCGCACCATATCTAATAATGTACGATTTCTCCTTTCAGATACACCATTTTGTTGTGGAGTATATGGAGAAGTAAGTTTCTGAACAATTCCATTCTCACTTAAATAATCTTTAAACTCTTGACTTAAATATTCACCGCCTCGATCAGAACGAAGAGCTTTAATCTTCTTTCCGAGTTGTAACTCTAATTCTGCTTTAACGTTTTGAATGTTCCAAACACCTCATGTTTATGCTTAAGTAAATAAACATAACCATAACGGCTATAATCATCCGTAAACGTCAAGAAGTAGCTAGCACCTTTCCTTGACACATGTCTAAGTGGTCCACACACATCAGTATGTATCAAACCAAGTAGTTCAGTAGCCCTTTCAATATTGCTATTAAAAGGTTTTTTGGTCATCTTTCCAGAGATACAAGATTCGCATTTATCAAATGATTCATCATTGACATTTTCCAAAAGACCATCACGTTGAAGCTTTTGTATGCGAGTCTTCCCAATATGGGCAAGTCTACAATGCCAAAGATAAGAAGAGTTCTTGTCTAACTTTATCTTCTTATTCATGCTAAAAACAGAATTATTTTTCCTCTTGGAATTATTATCATGCATGTTAATTTCAAAAACACCATTCACAGAAATTGCATCAATATAGAATAAACCATCTTTGAAAACAGAAATTCTATTATTATCAATTGTGTGATTAAATCCAAGATCCAACATACAAGAAAAGGAAATGACACCCCTAACAATTGAAGGTGCATAATGACAATTATTTAAAAACAGTACTAAACCCGAAGGTAAAACTAATTTAAATATTCCTATAGCTTCAACCGCTGCTTGTGCGCCATTGCCCACTTGCAGAAATTATTCCCCATAGGAAAGCTTCCTCTTCAACTCAAATCCGTGCAGGGTATTACAAATGTTAATACCACATCCCGTATCATATACCCAGGAGTTTGATTTGTATGAAAGATTAAATAACTCTATCATAAATAAGTTACCTGAAGATGCTGCAGCAGCTAGCTCAGCCTTCTTCTTATGTTCTTGCATTTCATGGAGATAAAGAGAGCAATTTCTCTTCCAGTGTCCAGTCATCTTGCAGTGGTGACAAGTCTCCTCTTTGTGAGATTGACCTTTCTTGACAAAGTTCTGCTTTGGTTTTGATGGAGTCGCAACTTGTTTGCTCTTAACAACCTTGCCTTTGCCTTTCTGCTTCTTATTCACTTGCGGTTTTGGTTTCGTCACTCTACCCTTTTACACATAAAGTACTTGAGGAGTAGCAGTGGATGCCTTATCTTTCAACCCCTTTTCAAAGTCAATGAGCATTGCATGCAAATCATTAACCGTCTTCCCCGTGCAATGCATATTATAGTTACGAACGAAATCATTGAAGTCCTTATTAAGGGACCTATTGATCAAGTTAATAACCATATTATGATCAAAGGGTTGTCCTAGTGTGATGAGTTGTTTCATATAACCCCTCATATCCATATAATGAGCACTTACGGACTTTCCAGGAGCTTGCTTGCAACTATGTAGAGCATCAACCAAATCATAGATCTCTACAGCTTGCGGCGATTCATACACAGCCTTGAGTTCATCAAGCATTTGCTGAGGTGGAAATAGCTCATACTTCCTTTGAAGTGATGGAGCCATTCTCCCTAACATTACAGCAGCCACCTCATGGTGCTTCTTAACGTTAGCAGCGTGTTGAAGACTTTCCGCATCAGATGCTCCTTCAGCAAGATCCTCTGGAAAAGGAGTTTCCAAGATATTGATAGTACCCGTTGCTCTCAGAACAATTCTTAGTGAGCGATACCAGTCATTGAAATTAGGGCCAGTAAGTTTAGGCCGTTCAAAGAAAGCTTTGAACGCCGAGCTTATTGTCAGATTGCTTTCGGGTTGAGCCATTTCTACAAAAATAAGTTCAAACATTAGTATTTTTGATAATACAATTCAAGAAAATAAAATTACCCTGGTAATGAAACCATAGTATTTTTCTTGAAAAACTAGAATCCATATTGACATAGATTTATCACATCAGTTGATCTGCTAGTGACAAATGTATTCAATACAGTAACTTGTCGAACAATAATTGACAAACAAATTTGCAATTTCTAGATACGTTAGGGATTTACATTGCCAAAATCATTTGCATTGTAAACATGTTTTATCCCTACTTTATGCCTTAAGTTTCCAGTTCTCACTGAGTGACTCAATCAAGTCGACTAATCTAAAGAACGTAAAACCTTCATGTGTAATCTTATTCAGTCATGAAGTTTTCTTTCCATTACAACATCGTCCGATATCTTATATGACGACAATTGTAACTTCAAGTGTTCGTCAATTAGAGGGCATATGACTTGAATTTTTAGGGTATAGATTTTGGTGTCAAAATCATGTATGGAGAAGCATGCATACATCTTCATAACATAAGTTTAATAAAACGTTTAGTAAACCTTTTGGTGAGACTAAAAGTTCATCATATATTTGCAAGTTGAGGTATTGGTTAAACCAATTAAAGATTTTACACACAACTAAATTCACACCGTACTTTTTCTAGAACTTAGCTAAAGCACAAAGCAATAACCTTATTCATTGTGTTTCGAATGTGAATTAATGCAGTTAAATCAACCTTAAAGAATTAAACAAATAACAACCGTAGGTAATTCCAATTTTGACGCACAGGCGAGCCGAGAATTTGGTCAGCGCTGAAGCATAACACCTCCTTCCTTAACCGGGTACTTGACCAGCGGTGCGTTATACCCACTTTATAGTTTGTCAAAATTGAGTAGGCCGTTAAGTTGCTATTGCAATTCTAATCAACACAAATCATATGTAATTTAGATCTCAAAACAATTCATTAATTTTGATAAGATTTAGTCCATATTATTTTTCTTAGAAAAATTACCCTTGTTTACAACATACAATCTAAAAAACGCATGAAAACAAGTAGTACAAAAAAAACTAAATCAAATAGCCACATGCATAATAATTTATTCAAAGAACATTAAATCTAAGGTTTTTATGATCATAAAAAGTTTTCCCTAATTTTAAAACTTTAATCAAATAAAGCAAATAGCAATCAAAATTATATGATCCGTAAGAAACATGCATGTTTATTACGGATCTCCCACATTCTCTTAACAATTAAAAACTATGGATCGTAACCACACATGACATAACAATCAATTCATGCAAACCATCTAAAGTTTAATTACCATGTAATTTTAGGGTTTACCAAAAGATTTTTTTTTTTATAAGAATTCGGCAGATCCGAATTTAAAAAACAAAAACAAAAAACTTTATTTTTTTATAAAACCTAAAAAACAACATGTAATTATTAACACAAATCAATATTAGTTAAAAAACTTTAGATCTTGATAATTAAAATCATGTTAAAACGGCTCTCGATGCCACTGTAGGTTTATATTTACCATAACAATTAAGTAAAACCCTAATATGGATCAAAGAACACACAACGGAAGCAAATTAACAAGATCTTTAATTAACACGATTATAATTAATCAATGCTAGGGTTACATACCTTTATCCTAGCAAGATTTACAAGTTGACGGAACGGTCCCCGGTAGAGATAGATCACGAACACCACCAGAATGTAATCTAAAGCAAGATTACACCACGATCTTGTACACACGTGATACGGCGAGTTAACCGTGAGTCTAGCACGAACAAACCCGAGCTTCCAAGTCTATGGAAGATCTACCCAACAACCCTAGAGAGGGGCTAGGACTAGATCTAGAATAGCTTAATAAAAAGTAAAGAAGAACCCTAATTTAGGGTGTTTGGCCGCCGGGTTTTAGAGCAAGAGAAAGAGAGACATGAGGTGAAAATTATGAAGCTTTAGGTTTATTTATATACACCTCCCCAAAAAGAGGTTTCCGGAACTTTTCCGACACCTTCTTTTAGCTGCTTTAACATTCTATAACGGTCGTTTAATACTTAACTTTTAATTACTTAACGATCGTTAACTACGGTTTGATTTAATAAATATATAATAAATATATTTAATAAATAAATTAACTCTTCACGTAATGTGTGCAATTCCGTGATCTCGGGTTCGATCTTATCACACGACTATCGATTTTTAAGTCCATAAACTTTCACCCTATTTACTTACAATAATCCTGTTTGATAAGTTTACTATTAAATTCATAAACGCGGAATTCAACCTCAAGTGCCATGTTTTATAAGCACTTGGTATCGGCCGTTATATGGTCGGTTTGTGTCTTCTAGCGCGACCCTATAACGCCAAGCAACACCTCATGCCGCGCCATAAGAGCTTACACCAAGCTAAGTTATCCAACGTTTCCTTTTTGTTACTAACGAGAATGAGACTAGGTGCCCGTAAGCCATAGTGATGTTACACAAGAATCAGAGTGACAAGTCTCATTCTCATGTCAATTTTCGTTACTAAGGTGGCTTGACGGGGAGAAAGCGGCGATGGGACGTTGATCCATCTAGCAAAGTCTAAAGAACTAGTGCTGAAATTCGAAAAAGATGCTAGACGAGAACGGTGAAAAACTCATTTCATTAGTGGTTGAACATGTACATGTTTACGACAAATAGTTGAACAACCGATGTGTATCATTTGTGCTAAACTGTTAATCCTAGTAGTACTTTTTAGTTAAAAAAAATGCAAGTTGGTTTGATAACGGGCCAGTCGATTTGCATTGAATAGTACACCCGTGACAACACAACACGGATTACGACAGCAAATGTGTTGTACCTGTGAAAAAAGGCCCACGGATTCTCTGTTGGACCTACTAATTAAAGCAACCATTTTAACCTACTACTTCTAGGATTCCTTTCTACACTAAACTTCAAATATCATATTCTATGCTTATTATTAACATGTTTTTAATTATTCAGAGGGTGTTTGTTTTAGCTTATATAGTAGGTTTATAAGCTTATTAGCTTATAAGCTAAAACTAAGTGTTTAGTTAAACTTATATAAGTAGTCTTATAAGTTTATACATAGGGGTTTTGCTAAACCTAAGATTTAAAGTTTTTATAACAATGAATGAGCTTATATAAAAAGACATTAATGTTCATATTTAATGACCACATCATTTAATATTTATGTATATTTTTATCATTTTATCTTATTAATTATGATAAGCTAAATTAAACACTAAATATGAGCTTATAAGCTTATAGTAATATATAAGCCATAAATGGCTTATATAATAAGCCTAAACAAACAAATAAGCTTAACCAAACACAGAATGTACTATTGTTAATAAAAAGACTGATTCCTTTAGACTACCTGTAACAGAAGTTTATTTTCGGTCCACGACTTAAGTCAAATTCGATCGACCCATTACAGCGACCGAGTCAACAAATTTTTCCCTCCTAACTAGATCGTAGGAACAACCGTCTTCTCCAACATTTCTCAGCTTCCTTTCTCATTATTCATATTCTTTTTATTTTTCTAAATCATATTTATTTAGTTTAAATTAAATTTTGATTAGATAAAATTTAAAATAAATTTTCAAATTTAATATATTGAGTTTTGTTTAATCCTCACAACATATATTAATTTAACTATTTTTAGAGTTAGTTTTACATAATGCAATTTACCCTCTTTATCTCTAATTAAGTCTTTTTTAATCAATTTTTTAGTAATATTTAATTATAAATATTATTGTAATATTTTTTATTTTATTTAAATAATTATTTGTAAAAAAAAATTTAAAAATTAAACTAGATCGTCTTGTTGAGGCAAATAAATCGCAGCAGGTCGTTGTTGTATGTAGCCTTACAATCTCAACAGAAATTAGATCGTCCCACATTCGATTTTAGTTGGTCAATATGTTGGAAGGGGTGCGATTCAGGTTGACACGGTTGGGTTCGGGTCAACTCGGGTTGAGGCTAAAAATTAAAACTCGGGTCACTCGGGTTTGGGTCAACTCAGGTCGGGTCAAAGGGTCGGTCAACCCGCGTATAAGTAAAAAATGGTTTATTTAAGTATTTACAATGTAAAAAGTGTTAATCGAGTTGGGTCAAGTCAGGTTGGTCGGGTTCTGGTCAAGTCAGATCGAGTCAATTCAAGTCAAGGCTAAAAACGATAAACCCGAACCCTACCTATTTAAAACTCGGGGCAATTCGGGTCAACCCGATTTAACCTGAATAAGTTTTTGGACTCAAGTAACCCGACCCGAAGAGACTTATTTGGGTTCGAGTTCAAGTTCAAGTCAGATTCGGGTGGTCGACTTTTATTCGCACACATCTTCCCTTATTCTGCTTGTATATATGTGTAGGGCTGAGCACGACAGACTCAAAACCGACCCGGACCGGACCGAACCGAACCGGACCGAATAATTTCGGTCCGGTCCTCGATCCGGGTTTTTGACGAATTCAGTCATCGATACGGTCCGGTTCGGTCTTATCAAAATCTCTTCGATTATGTCTAATAGGACCGGACCGAGTATCGAACCGGACCGGATCAACCCGGATCAGACCGGACCATTTCGGTCCGGTCTCGGTCCGGCGTTTCGGACTATTTCGGTCTTCGGTCCGGTTCAGTCCGGTCTCGGACCGATGCTCAGCCTTATATGTGTGTGTGTAAATTAACTCCCAACCCGAGAGCTATGATCAAACAATGTGGAATAGAGAAACAAAGGATATGTATAGACATTGGTTCACCGCAGGGAGGGTGAAAACCAGAGTAAAGAACAAGAGATGCGTGTGTGTGCCATTGGTCCAATTACACAGTGCTCGCTCATATTCACTCGCCATCGGAACTAAATAGACTATGGAGCTGGGGCGTATCCACATGAGAGCCGGGCGTGGCACGGGCTACACCCAATTTTAGGTCATGAAAGGTAAATTTGTTAAAAAATAAGTCTGTTTACGATACGTGCAACACCTATTTTTACGTAATGTAAGGTATCTTTAGTACTAATAATCATAAAAAAAATTGTGCAACACCTAATTATAAATTCTGGGTCCGCCTCTGCTATGGAGACATAATCATGTCCTTGATTTGGCTAATTAAACCAAAGTGCTATCGGCGCCTCTCCAGAACTAAGAGGGTGTTTGGTTAAGCTTATAAGTGGGTTTAGGCTTATGTTATATAAGCAAATTATGGCTTTTATATAATAAGCTTATAAGCCTTTGTTTATGTTTGATTTAGTTTATATAACTAATATGGTAAAATGACAAAAAAAAATACATAAAAATAAAAAGGATAGTAATTATTAAATAAGGGTATAAAAATCTTTTTAGGTAATATTTTTATATAAGCCCAATTAACCTTAAATATGACACAAATTCTTGGCTTACCAAAACCTCCTTATATAAGTTTAAAAGCCCACTTATATAAGCTTAAACAAACACTTGATTTTGGCTTATAAGCTTATATAAGCTTATAAGCCTAGTATATAAGCTAAAACAAACACCCTCTAAATAGACTTGAAGACAATCAGACATGGCGTATGACAGGATCAAACGTTTAGTTTAATTTTGCATGCCTCAAGCCTTTTAGTAAATGTAGGCACCGTTTTCAGAAAGAAATCAAAATTATTAGCCATTTGGGTCTAGTGATTATAGAGTAGTAAACAATTTGAATTACTTGTATAGCAGTTGGATTTAGACCCTACACTTTAATGAGCTCTTTTTAGTCGACTTTTATAAGAAAACTTACGTACCTTTAGACAAAATAATACTGTATTCAAACTAACACAAGTACAAATCTACAAGTCATTTTCACAGCCAGAAAACCTTATTTAATCATGCAGCAATGTAGCAACATAAAACTCTCTCAACATTCGATGGTAAATGAAAAACAGATAGGAACGACGGTATAAAATCAATCACACATGACACAACATATAATCACCGTTTTGCCATATAGTTTACCGGTTATAACTCACAATAATACCAGATATATATGCTGTTAACCAGCAAAGAGCATAAGAAGATAGCAACATTCTTCACATAAACAATGAATTTTACAAGTCAAACCGTCAACGTATATAAACTCCAGGAACATAAAAGGCACCAGCATCTGATACTTGCCTAAAAGAATCATATCAAAACTTTCTTTTGCCATGGAAGTGACCAGAAAAACCATGTAAAGTAAAGCAAAACAGCATTAAAGTATGTTATTTGTTCGGTCTCTGTTCTCATTATTTGACTGCTGTGTAGAGAGCAGAGGAGAGGTGAGTGGGGAGACTGATTTAATTTTGCGATCATGGAAGTGTAGCTCTGAGTTCTTTCCTGTCGCAACCAAATGACTGCACAGCATGATTGAAAATATTGATTACAAAACAGTAGTTATACAGGATATGTTATATTTATAACATATCAACGTGTTGCAAAAAATAGTAAATAAGATAAAAGTGCCAAATGGCTTATACAGGAGGCCCAAAATTACAGATAAGAAGAAGAAAAGACAAATACCTCAACCCCAAATCCTTTACGGTAAACATTAGTGAACAGCTCAGACTCATCTGGCATTGGGCTCTCCTGTAAATTCAGAAGAAAAAAATAGTTGTAAGATAATACCACCGGCAATGGATGTATGTTAACCAAATAAGTGAAAGCTCAAAATCCAAGTAATACTCATAAACATCATTGTTATTGTTAATCAAACCGCCATCTGCAGATGGTCAAAACTTTCTGAATAACTAAAACAGAGCTTTGAGAGGCTTCTTTACCTTTGCCTTAGCAATGGCTTCATCGACTTCTTTTCTAGCTTGTTTCTCGATATCCTGGGATATAAAAATTTATGTTAGCTCATTGACAAGCAGTAACCATTTAAACATCATAATGTTGTTATATATGATGTGGCAACAAAACTGAGATGTGAATGGGATCCACGAATTGGGGATTCAAGAGTAAAGAATAACCATGACAACAGATTAGAAACAAAGTATCACCTTGAGCTCTTTTTCAGTGGCTATATCATGAGCCAGAATCAACTTCCTTATTCTTTCAATAGGATCACGTTCCTGAAAGTGGCAATTTAGACATCATAAATACTCGGTGGTTAAGATTAACAATTTAACATATATGTTAGAGATCAACCAACCTGTCTGACACCACTAATCTCATCACGGGTACGGTAGGTGCTACCAGGATCAGACATAGAGTGACCATGGTACCTGTACGTGTCCATTTCCAGAATCTGAAAATATCCATCAACAAGACAAAAAGGTTAACACAATGTGATCATTAGAAAAAGGTGCTTACATGAATATTAATGTGTTTATGACATGCTCGCATTACACTGTGAAAGAGGATTTTAAAACATATACTTCACAGTTCACATCATATGATGTGTAAGTGTTCTATATATATGAATTTACCAAATTAGCTATGATGAAAAGAAAAAAACAAATAAGGACATCAAGAAACACAGATTACTTTCGCAAAGAGACATGCATATAACTTATAAATTTCTAAGCATACGACAACTACTGTTTTCTGCTGTGACCAATAAGAATGAGATGCAGTTTCTGTGTACGGGTAGTAATCTGTCATGAAAGCAAGATAAAACTTTACTCACAATAGGTCCGTTCTTCAAAGCATGTTCCTTCGCAAATTTGCAAGCTTGTTTGACAGCAAAGGCATCCATACCATCAACCTGCATAAGGTATACAAACTAGTTAGTTCTTGAGAGACTTGGAACTTATCCTTGTAATACAGATAACTGTGGCTTGTAATACTATTAACTGTGACTTTCATCTTAACATATAGAAAAATAAAAAAAATGTATGATCCATGTTTTACAAAGATGATATCACATAACGGAATAAAGGCATTTACTACATTCCACGGAAGTGTAGGGCATGCATATTTATTAGGCCTAAATTAACTCGGTAAAATAAACTAGAGAATTTCAACTAGATGAACAACAAACCCCTCAATTGTGTCAAGAGTATTGCCACGCATTCCATGACAAAGAAATAGTAGTGTATAGGCATTGACAACTGGTATGATTATTTAAAGGCATTAAGATGATATCAGCAATCTTAAATTGTCACACGAGTAGATCTCACGCTGTAGCTATCAAGAGCATGTACAAGCAGAGTTTTTTAAACCATTATATAACATGTTATCGTGTGACTTGATGTATGCCATTGTGCACTAATGCTTGATGGAATTTATATTTCAGCGACTTTACTACCTATGCTACTTCCTGATACAAGAGACACAACCTCCTTGGAAGCAAAGATAAAGTAAACCAACTAGGAAACATGGATATGGTATGGACCGTATAACATTTCAAGAAAGCTGATAATATAGCCACAAAAGAGACGCTGTTTCATAATGTTTAACGATATAAAAGCAACTAGCAATATAAAAGCAAGAAAATACAAGCCACAAAGAAAAGAGTCCATCTTAAAATATAGAAGGCGGTAATATGCGAGTAAGGATCCTCTAAAGTTCATAAGAACTTCAGAGGTAAAGTTTCCTCACAAGAATAAAGATAACCGGGTCCCTCGGTAGGCCCAACTGTTATGCTTGTGAGGGCGCTTCACCTCTAAATTTCATAAAGTTCTTATGAACTATAGAGGATCCTTACTCTTCTTTAAAACAGATCTGAAACTGACCAAGTACAAGTTAGTAAAATGCCTACTTAAAACGTAGTAATATTAACAGATTTGTAACAAGTAGTTTATCTTACAGGTCAGACTGAGATATGACTTCAAACGCAAAGAAAACTTTCAAGCAAAAATGCAAAATATTGTTCGGCAGGTGGAGTTGGTGATACTAATCATAATAAACCACCAGCAACAAGTGATAATAATTTATTCCGATCAAAATATAGGAACAAACTCACAATGTAGTAATATTAACAGATTTGTAACAAGTAGTTTATCTTACAGGTCAGACTGAGATAAGACTTTTGAAGGCAAAAGAAATTTTCAAGAAAAGTATTGTTCAGCCGGTGGAGTTGGTGATAGTAATAATAATAAACCACTAGCAACAAGTGATAATAATTTATTCTGATCAAAATATAGGAGCAAACTCACCTTCAACCCCGGAACATAGTCTCCTCGCTTGTAGTAAGCAGGGCTCTTTGCAGCTCTCCATTCGGCTGTACCCATACCATCTGCACACCAATCCAGAAAATCTCAATTGCATGCATTAGGTGTGCACAAATGCCCACAAGCTCAATAAGCAAAGAATATATGAACACTGTTTATTTTTCTAATACAAGTAGATAAATAGATACAAACACGCTAGCTTATTGACTATTGACCATTTACTTGCTAGAGGTTCTGCGCTAGAACTAAAAGTTCAGAAACTGCCACCGACTTCTAATTTCACGGAGTTCCAACAACAATTTTCACCAAAATATTAAATGATTATACTTAATATGCAGTCCAACTTAGTTAACTAACTTTGGCATGTGAATTTTCGATCCAAAAAAATATTCAAAATATATATTTTTATACAAAAGAAAGATAAGAATCCTAGCAAAATCATCGAAATGTGCACTCTAAACACAAACACATTTCACACACATTTCACTATTACGCATTAAATTACCTTAAAATCTAATTTGGTGGACTTAACATATGCAGAATTCAATGCTAGGTGGACTTAACATGTCCATAATTAAACCAAATAACTAGATACTTCTCTTATACTCCAAGCAACCCAACTGATCCAAGAATATACAAACCCACATTTTTAATATCTTCTATCACAGATATAAGTAGCTACACTACCAAAAATAACACATAATCACTCATAAAGTAGAAGTCCTTTAAGTAACAGAATTCCGTACAAACTTATTCAAATATACCTTAGAAAGTACTCAAAAGTCAAAACAGATCTTTTTTTTCATAAACTATTTAATTTAGTAATTTACTAACATTGTGTGCTTATCATGTTTAAAATTCAAAACCCAAACACTTCTTGTATACTCCAACATATATCCTAATCTTCAGTTCTCCACATGTTGTATATCCATACACACAACTAAACCATGATAAGTCACATTTTTAAGTCACTAAATCATGTTAATAAATAACTCTCATACTACAGTATACTTTTTCTATACTCCAAGCCAACCAAGTAATCAAACAATATTATTTTATATATAATAAATAGCTAAACCACAATAAATCACATTTAACTATATAAATTGTTGAGCTTCCGGATTTAGCGAGCTTATCATATCTAAAAGCTAATTCACAAACACTTCTTCTAAACTCCAATACAACAATTATATGGCATGTGACTAGCTAAGTCAGAAAATCACATATCACTATTAGCTATACAACTGTCAAAATTTTGTATCTTCTTGGCAAGCGTATCTTGTCTAGAATTTATCACCTGATTAACACAATACATATCCTCACATCCACACATATGATACCCTCTATTATTAAACATACTAATTAACTTAAGGCGTGTTTGCTTAAGCTTATTTATGGGCTTACGAGCTTACATGTATCCATAAGCCTATAGCAAGCTTAAGCAAACACTGTGGGGTCTTGGTTTAAGCTTATATGGAGGCTTATGAGCTTAATTGATTTCAGCTTGAATTTCATAAAGCTCCAATTTTCCGACTTATTTTGAGACTCATGGGCTTATATAAGTTGATCGTATCACATAAACTTATATAAGCCCACAAGTCTCAAAGTAAACCAGAACACCGAAGCTTATAAAATATAACCCAAACGACAAATAAGCTTAAACAAACACCCCTTAATTACTAACTAAACTAAAACACACCACATCTTTATCTCTCATAACCACCAACACACAAAACAAAATCAAACAAATCAAATTGTCCTTACAGTGATTATTCTCGCAAACAAGGATGGCAGGCAAGTCCCAAAGCGCAGCCATATTCAACGCCTCAAACAGCTGCCCTTGATTGGCCGCCCCATCTCCATACATAGCAAAAGTCACACTCTCCTCCTTCTTATACTTTTGCGCAAACGCCAACCCGCACCCCAACGGAACCTGTGCCCCCACAATCCCATGCCCCCCATAAAACCCAGCATCCTTCTTATAAAAATGCATCGACCCACCTTTCCCGCGAGAACACCCGTCTTGCCTCCCCATCAACTCCGCAAAACTCTCCAACAAACTCCCCCCACGCCCCAGAAAAATACAATGGTCACGATAAGCTGTAATAATACAATCCTTTTTGGTAATAGCTGATTCCATACCGATACACACAGCTTCCTGGCCGTCGTAAAGATGGCAGAACCCTCGGATGAGTTTGGATTTGTATAAAGAGTCAGCGGCTATCTCCATACGGCGCATGAGAGCCATGTCGGTGAAGAAGGTCATGAGTTCTGAAGAGGTGGTGGTGATGGATCGAGATGGGGGTTCGCAGTTGTGGCCGGTGAATGGGATGGAGGTTTCGACGGTGATGGGTGTTTCATCGGTAGAGTAAGGGCGGCGCGTGAGGAAAGAGGTGGTTGTTAGGGGTTTGAGGAAGGAAGTGGTGGTGCGGCGCGTGAGTGACATGGTGGCTGATCGGTGGATCCAAAAGGTGGGATTGGTGAAGGGTTTGGTGGAAGGGAATAAAATGAAAGGAGACTAGTATGGGAGGTGAAATGAAATGAAATGAGTGTTTTTTATAAATAAATAAAAGTGGGATTTTTGTTAATAGATAAAGATGCGATTTAATTGAATAGTATTTGTTGGTGGGATGTGGTAATTGGTGGTTAATTACGGCCCACTACTGGTCTAATATTTCTATTATTTAATTTTCCTTTTTTATCTATCTTCCTTTTGTTTTTGTTTTTTTAAAAGCAAGTTAATAATTACTGATTTTAACTTGTAATGATATTTAATCAAGCAGTATACAAGTCTTGAATATTTTTTTAAAGAATGAACCTTACTCCTGCTTGATACTCAATATACATAATATAGAATAAAAATATAGTAAACTAGCGATTGAATCGGATTTGAAAATTAAACTGAACGGGATCAACTAGATCGGGTCAAACATATTTTATTTCGGTTTTAGGTCTCGATCAATCTGATTCGATTCGATCTTACAATAAACTTGGCAATTATGCCTTTTAAGAGTAAACCGAACCAGAAAATTTTGGTCTTTGAACCGGCGTTTTGGACCTATTATTCAGTTCCGGTCTGCTCAGATTTTCGGACTGTGAGTACCCCCTATTTTCTACTAAGGTAAACTTTGTGTTGTTTAACTCATTGTGAGATATGTATGATGTAAACAAAATTGTGGCTAAATAAAAACTTTCGTTATTTTAAGGCGTACGTTAAAACTAGCAAACTCGTAACACACCTTCTACACAATGACGACCCTAACTAAACTATCTTTTGTCCAAAAACATAAATGCTCAAACAATCAAAACATTGAGACTCGATTTCAAACCATCAATCGTCTAGCGCATGCTCAGAGGTTCTCCATTTGAGAAAATCCTCAGTCACTTCAAGTTTGGATGCATCAGAAATAATTTGTTTTAAACTCATGGCCTATTTTGTAACGATAACCAAAATTGCGAACTAAGCCGAATAATTCGTTTAAGAAATGTTTATGGATTAGAAAAATAGCACGTATATTTCATGAAATGCTAAGTGGACTCTATTTTTGCATGTAGATAAATAAGGGAAGGATGTAGAATTTACTGATTTACTCCCTTTGTGTCATGATATAGAATGGTAATTTTATTTCCAGAATCTATTATTAGCTGTCACATATGGATAAGCCTTGTAATATGATTTATCTTACGTTACCTATATATATAGCAGATATGAAATGCATGCAAAACAAGCTTGACGAAAACACAAGCAAAAGGTGTTTATTACTTGGGACAGGAAAGTACAATATAATAATTGCTTATAAAGATGAGACATGTCCTTTGGACATCTTTAAACGAGAGGTCATAAAGCTAAAATAATAGGCTTTGAAAATGAACAATTATTTATAAAAAAAATATATAAATATACGTAAACAAAACTTAGCAAGAAACTACTACCGTACACCGTGCTGCGCATCTCTGGCTACCTCAACTGGCCACCCTACCAATCATTATCTCATATTCAGTTTATTATGACTTCAGAGTTTAACTTTACAAATTAATACCGCCTATATTCAACCAATTTATATTAAAAATTACGGAGTATCTTTTACTCCGTAGCTAATAAGCTTAAGGTAAAACTCTTGAATACCATTAATCAGAGTGCACCGTGTAGATTGCAGGAAAGGCGAATTGTCATTGATGTGACTCCACGCACAATAACATGGTCCCGCCAGGTCAATGCCCGTTGGTACCATCTCTAGCTATTAATGCTTATACAGTAATGAATAAGAATCAGTAACATAGTACATGCTTCTAATTCATTTTTTGTCTCATTTTGTGATTCTAGATTGGTGTTAGGACCAACAAAAACCTAAATGAAAATAGATAAAAACTCGGGACAACGAAAACTCGAGCACTGATTTTAATTTTTAATATTGAAGAAGAAAAAATTCCTTTCGCATGAACTTTAAACCATCTAAGACTAACATTTAATTTAGATTTCATAATGCAATGGTTTGTGGCCACAATAAGTTATTAGCATACACAAATCTAATTACACATGCTACATTCACCTGCAATTTTGGATGTCTTGAGCTCCTCTTGGTTCACCCTTTTATCACACTAGCCTTCTCTCTTGTGCTTTGTGCTTCTTCTGAATCAGGTCAACATAGGGTACGGATAAAAGATCAGCCACAGCAATGAAGGAGATTTTGAAGTGCATTTTAGAATTGAATTTCAATTATTAATGATATGTGATGCATGACTGAATTCTATCTATTACTCGATAAGGATCATTAGAGGGAATATTAGTTACGCCGAGTCACTTTAAGATCGGCTGAATGATTGTAAAGTCGATACATTACTGAAAGTAGTAAATGATACTAAGAAGAGCATTTTAAGAATGCCAAATTATAATATGCATGATTATTATCGTCTGTCATAAGCCTGTCAGAATAAGGGGGTGTTTGGTTTGCTTATTTTTATGTGCTTATCTGCTTTAAAATGCTGCCAGGGGTATATACTAGAAACATTTTATCTGGACCAAAGAAGCACATTACCAGTGATGACTTCAGCAAGTCAAACATTCAAGTATCTGTTTCTTTATCAAGAGAGCATCCACTAACCATCCATTTTGGTGGTATATACGCATCACATAAACTGTAATAATCTGATGAGTCTCAAATTCTAGTAGCAGAACTACTGCTGAACATGCACCTACATGAAAAAAAATATAAGTGAGAACAACATTAATGCATTGTAATTGAAACTAATAGTTAAACTGATCATCATATTCACAACATGAGCTTGATGCTACCTCTTTCAAATATCTTATCCTAAATTGAAACACACGAAAAAATATCAAATCCACCATTCATAGTGTTTGGCAACTAATCACCGAAGAATGCACACAATTGACTGACCTACACATTTCATCCTGCAAGTTCACTAATTGGTGGACGGTCCATCACGTTGGATGCAGCTACTGCATTTCTTTGTAGTTGTGGATCAATATCAGGCAATTTAGGAATCTGGATCCAGAAAATTGTTAAAAATATAGAAAAAAAAATTGAGGTTACTCTGGAATTAAGACAGAACCAAATATGTACCTGCGCTAAGATATCCATTGTTCTACGTAAGAGGCGTGCTAGATCTCCTTCATCCATTGCACAATCCATCATAATTTCTCTCCAAGTCAAACCAGAAGCCCAGGCTTCAACCATGCCAGAAAACTGGCTATCCAAGCAGCAAGATATCTGTATGCCACATCATACATTGCCTCTTGTTTTTAGAAAATAAAACAAGAAAACAAATAATAACCAGATGTTTCTGTATAGAGGCAGGTCATAACATTCAATGGACTAACCTCTACGTTATGCTTTTCTTGAAGTTGCAAGAGCGATCTTCTTTGGTCATCCAGAAAGTTGATAACATCTAACACTGCCGTGGAAGGCTCATAAATATAGCTGCAAAAAGAATATTATATAAAAACATTTACTGTTTGCACACTTAAAATCAAATAAACCACTTAGCTTAAGTACAAAGTAAATATTTTATACCTGTTATTTTTTGAAGGCCTGACCTTAATTCCTTCAGAGACAATGCTTCCACAAACAGCAGCTAGCTGTGGAGGCTTTAGATCTAGCAAAATTTTGTTACGAAGAACCATAGCAATCCAAATCTCATTTTCCCCTCGAAGAGCAGAAGCAGTTTCACCAAGAGGAAATATCACATGTGTGTTTATATCCAAAGCCCTTATTTCATGTATGACACTGCTCACCTGTCAAAAGCAGTTACCACAATTATAAAAAAACAATAACAGCTATTTATATAAAACACAATTGTTGTTATTGAACATAATCACATAAATATGGAATTGCCCCTTCTGCTAATAGTATGTCTAATATTTATCTCAAATTCACAAACGACAAAACACTGGAAAAAAGTAGTCATGTGGCATGGCATAACTTATTATGTCGAGTTACCTGCATAAACTCCTTCCAGCCAGATGGTTCAATCTGCTCAATACGAGTTATCAAACGAGTTGATCTAGCTTTCAGGCGTCGGATCTTTTCCTCCGTGAACTTAGCCACATCCACTATCTTTTTGTATTCTTTAAAGCCTTCAGTCCTAGCTATTCTTTTCTTCAACTGAGACACTTTATTCCGCTGATTCTTGTAAGATTCTACTGCATCATAGTATGCTTGTGAATATTGCACAACCTACGCAACAAGGAAAAATAGAAAACTCATGAGGGCAAACATCATTCATGCATAATGCTATGAATTTTAAGTTAATAGGCATCATTACCTCACTATCCTCCGGAAGACTACTTAAAACTGGGACATTCAAACTCCAAGACCATGTGTCTAGCGACCCTTCCATGCACCAAATACCTCCAAGTTCAGATTGACTGAGCTTCTGCCATTGCATTTCCTCCTTTTCAAGAAGAACGGTCATGATTTCTCGAGGTAAAGCGTCACCATTCGTCAAAGCAACATTGGGGAAGCCAGTTCTATACACTGTCTTAATACACCTCTCGGTGAAAAGATACCATGTGTTATCCGAACCAAGAGCCACATAGTAAGATGGTTTTGTACTAAGACTTTCGACGTCATCGGAATCACCTTCAGATATTACTTTTAGAGCAAATGAATCATTCTCAACAACCTGAATGTAGCAAACCGATATGATATTCAAAATATAGAACCTGGAAAAAGCTATACCTATGAATTGAGAGACAAGTTTGGATGCGCAAAGAGGGCACATGCAAGAACACATACCATGCTTTTTAGTTTTGAACCATCCATGGAATCAACATCACCCAAATAAACAGCAGGGACCAAATGTTTAACTCCAGCACTATCATGATACTGCAAGCACACAAAAGGTAGATGTTCGCCGTCTACTTTTTGTAATAATGGTCTTAAGGAAGACATTCTTTCCATTTCCATCCTTCTACGCAGTTCTGTTCGTACACGCTTTTCTCCCTGAGAAACAGATGCATTTTGATCAAAATAAATGATTACGGAAAAGCATAAACCATGTAAATGTTTTATGATAAAAAGTTAGTAACAATGATATCTTAATATTTTATAAACATAAAGAGGCAGACATACTCTGAGTTCTTCCTGCAAATCTGCCATTTCTCTGTATGCTGATTTTGATAAAAGATTCTTGCTCTTCTTGTCAATAGCTTCATCACTAATTTCAGAAGTCAAAATCTCAATCTCGTTCTGTATTTTATTTAGCTCAACTTGTGCAGCAAGCATAACGTTACTCCCAACATAATTTCCAAAACTCTGTTCAACCAATTTCCTTGCTTCTTCTAGGGTGCGTCCAGCTCTGGAAACTTCTGTACCTTCGACTTCATTTGGTAACTGAGTAACTTTAGCCCCCTACCAACCAGAACTCTTGATCATTGAATGTTGACACCAAAAAGATAAAAAAGTAACATAGAATACGTACCGCAAGAAGATTCAACACCATTCCATATGATGCAGTAAACTGTGAAACAAGGGGCTGTAGCCCAGCAAAGAGAAGTTTGCAACATTCTTCTGCCCCTTCATAGGGAGTCTGAACAACAACAGCATGACCCTTTTTGTCGATCCCTCTACGTCCAGCACGACCAGCCATTTGAAGCAGTTCGTTGGTGCTTAAGAAAATACGGCCAGCTTCACTCCTTTTGCTGAGAGATGAAATCACAGCCGTACGTGCAGGCATGTTGATTCCAGCAGCAAGTGTTTCAGTAGCGAAGACGACTTTAATCAGTCCTCTTTGGAATAACTCTTCTATAAAAGATTTCCAAAGAGGCAAACAGCCAGCATGGTGAGCTGCAACCCCTCGAAGGACCCCTTTGACAGCTGATTCTCTAACAGCGTCAGGATATTTGAGCCTGAACCTTTTTAAGGCTAAATCTATTTCACTCATCTCACACTCATCTAAAAGCTTGCAGTCTTCGACATACTGAACTGCCACATCACACCCTTTCCTGCTAAAGATAAACCAAACTGCAGGTAGCATGTCCCGTGTCTTGAGCTGCCATACTGTGTCTATAACTTGGGGAACCTGTGATTTTTTAAAGTTACTTAGAGATAATTCGGTCGAATAATACATTAGAATAATACACGGAGTGAAACAGGTACTTGTGAACGACGAACGTTGCTTCTGTCATTCCTTGAAGAAGGTGATACATCATTCTCAAACTTTCTTGAATTCCTCCTCCTAGGCCTTTCATCCTCATATGACCTATCGAGTTGCATATAGTTGGTTGATAGCTTCCTGTTATGTCATTATAAATTCCAGTTGTCACATGATGAAAATAATTGCTATGGAACTGTTGACTAACTAAATAAGGGTTGCAGCAGAGTTAACCTATTCATGCTGGTTCCCGTCTCATTGAGAAGAGGAAGCAATGCTGTTTTAGTAGAAAAATGCCAATTCAAAGGAACGGGACGTTTCGTCGATGTTACAAGTTCAGTTTTCCCGTGAATCTAAAAAATACAATTTTAATGATTAAATATACTAATTAAGGTGTAATAATAGTACATCTTCAACATAAGTTCAAATATTGGATGCTATTGTTAGTAATGTAATATGAATACCTGATTGATCCAACCAGATAATTCATCTGGATTTGCTACTGTTGCTGATAAGCATATAAGCTGAACTTCTTTGGGGCAATAAATGATCTATGATTATGTGTACACACAATTAGAATACACCAAACAGTTAGCTTTAGTAAAAGAAAACTAGTAGAACACTACGCACTATTTCTTCCCAGACTGTTCCCCGAGATATGTCACTTAGATAGTGTACTTCATCCAAAACGATCACGTCAACATTAAAAAGTCCACTGTCGGATGACATTATTCCAACACTGCATCCATAAGAAGGATATATAGCTAAAATGCATATTAAAGAAAATCACAATTATAGCCAAAGATTAGTATCATATAAAACGTATGAAGAACTTACACCGTACACACCTCTGATATAACATGTTTCGCAGAATTTCAGTGGTCATAATAAGAACTGGAGCATCTCTGTTGATGGCAGAATCACCAGTAAGAAGACCAACATTGTCTTCACCAAATGCGTCACTGTAACAGCAAGAACAGAAGATCATCTATAAACAGATGTATTAACTAATTAATAGATATAACACTAAGAGTTAAGTTTTCTTTATTTCTAATCATTTTCTTTCATAGATGTAGAAATGCTTTATACCAAAACTCGCGGAATTTCTGATTGGATAGTGCCTTGAGAGGAGTAGTATAGAATAATCTCTTTCCTCTAGCTACCGTAGCAACAGCTGCAGCTTCGGCTATCAAAGTTTTACCTGCACTTGTGGGTGCGGAAACTACAACTGACGAACCCTTCAGAAAAGCTTGAATTGCTGAACGCTGCACAAAATCCGCATAAACAAAGGAATGAAGTATGAAAATTCAAACAAGCTTGCGTAAGGCACGCCCTTTATTACTTTAGCGTAGCCAAAGGATCTACTTGCATTGAATTGTACAGGCCTAAACTGGCCAACAACTTGAGCTAGGTCACCATACTTTCTGTAATGATTAAGCTAATCCTAGTGAGCAATATGATGCTTATGCTAAATAAGGACTTAAGGTTGTCTACAACTAACAGGATGCAGCCTATCTAAGTGCTACACAAGCAATAGTCGCAGGCTTTTCGCTCTTAAAGGTTTCATACTTATGAGCTGACTAGAAGATACCAAAGGCTCAAAGTCCATCTAGTGAATTTATGGTATGATACGAACAAACAAGTTTATCATATAAACAGATACGGAGTATTTACCAAGAGACTCTTTAAAGCTTCATTTCTCTTTTTTATATTAGTTAGAACATTAACAACCAATCCTTTTACAATGAACGAATTTCATCACATACATATCATAGCTTCTCATATAACTTGTTTATAAAGACTAGCTCAAACTAATCAATTAAACTAAATGGCAAACATCCATAAAACTGCATATGAAACAAGCGGATAACAAACATTTTTTTCTAGACATCATTACTAAGATGGGTCGTTAGATGTGTATAAACCTAAGAAACCCATTTTTTCACCTAGGTTTGGCAAACCTATTCGAATTATTCTACCTTTAGTCCAAAGTTTTATGACATTGCCTTTATGACAACACTTTTAGACAACATGTTTCCATTATCATTTCTAAGCTATATAATTGAGAAATGATTCAAAGGCCTAAATATATGACTAATTTCACGCTTAAACACATGTGTTTTGTGAAGAATTGGGTCCCTTGTGCAGTTTCAGGCGTAATTTCATCTTGTTGGTTTCTGCTAAGGTTCTGCTTCGACACAAACCAATAATAAAAGTATAAAACAATGAAAAATATTTATAGGCAACATTTATTTCACTCTTTAAACCAATTCCAACTCCAACCATTCTACCTTTAGTATAAAGTTCACAACATTGCCTTTAAGACACTACTTTTAGTCAGCACGTAATACTCCTATTATCTTACTAGCAAGATGTTTACATTACCATTCGTAAATTATACAATTGAAAAGTGATTGAGAGGCCTAAATATATGACTAATTTCACGCTTATACACAATGTGTCAGTAGTGTTTTGTTTTGATAAAGCATTCGGTAACATGTTTGTATGTTTGTTATCATTACGTGTAAACGCTAGTTGCTAGTAAATGCTCCTTCGAGTAACATCTTAATTTTGGAGCCTTTAGAAAAATCATGAACGCTAGTTGCCAGTAGCTTCATATCAGTTCTGTTCTTACAGCGTGCTGCCAAACATATCCATAGTTGCAACCAACAAGATGCTCTTAGCCTCTAATGCAAATTTAGGAGTAATTAGGCAAATTTCTTATATTGTACGCTCTAATTGACAAAAGAAATGGCAACTAACCTGAAACTTGTCGATACGGAAATTATAAACGGACGCAAGCTCATCAACATCAATAATCCCATCACCATACTCTCTGACATCATTTCTTATCCTCTCAATCCTCTGCCACTTAAACTCCTCAAATCCACTCTTACTCTCCCCAACCACCTCCTCCACGTCATCATCATCATCCTCCACGTCATCATCATCATCCTCATCAAACTCATCAACAACAACAACACCTTCATACTCATCAGCAGCTTCTTCTTCGTCATCATCGTCTTCGTCATCTTCTTCAGTATCAGATACCTGAGAAGATGATGATGATGATGACGTGTCGCGTTTAGGGAGCTTGTAATTGAGTTTGAAATTATGGTGATGATGATGATGATAATGGAATGTGTGTGTTTTGGTGAAGTGTGTGTTGTAACGGAAAGATAAGGTGGTTTGGGAAATGGTTGTTGTGAAATTGGGATTAGGGTTTTGAAGTGTGTATAGGGAGTTTAGGAAGGAAGATGAAGTGAGGGTGTTCATGGCGGGATTTACAGATTGGGTTGTACTTTTCTCTACAACTCTATTTATTTATTTATTTGTTTGGTTTTGGTTTGAGACGACGTCAAAGAAAAGAAAGAAATTTGAAATTTGCAAGTTAGAGTGCCGTCTTGCTCACTTGCTCTTAAAAGGAAGGTTTGAGCCGCGAGTAGGCGTGTCAAAAAAGTTAGACCTTAACCGAATCTGACCCAAACTCGAACCTGAATAGTCTATTTGGGTCGTGTTCAGTGGCGGACGTAGAAAATTTTAACGCACGGGGAAAAAAATCTTTTTGACAATAGCAAGGGGAAAAAACTAAAATCCGAATAAAAACCTGAGTATTTTAACTTAAAAATTGAAGATAGTTAGGTTTTACAATGTTAAATGTTAGAATTTAATGAATGAGTGGTGGCAATTTGAGTTTCGTGTGAGGGGCATTTAAAAAAAAAGCCTCAAATTTAAACAAAAAAATACACTAAAATCTCGTCTTTTTGATCGAGCTATGGGGGGCCGCCACCCCGAGGTTATAATGTGTGTCCGCCCCTGGTCGTGTCACTCGTGTTCAAAAACATATTCGGGTCAATTCGGGTCAACCCGAATTGACCCGGGTTCTAATTAGCCTCGGGTTCGGGTTTATATTTTTTAGCCTTGACCCGACTTGACCTGACCCGACTTGACCCGAACTCGACCAACCTGATTTGACCCGAGTTTTTTACCACATTTTACCTTGTAAATATACTTAAATAACTCAATTTTTAACTTTTTTACTTATACTCGGGTTGACCCGAACCCGAGTTGACCCGACCCGAATTAACCCGACCCGAATTGACCCGAACCCGACTGACCCGAGTTCTAATTAGACTCGGGTTCGGGTATGATTTTTTTGAGTTCTGACCCGACTTGATCCGACTTGACCTGAACCCGGTTGACCCGACCCGATTCCCACCCTTAGCCGTGAGCATAGTCACTATTTTTTTATCATAATTTTAAAACCCACTAAAAACACTTTCTTTTAGCATAAATGGTCGTTTTTTAAAAAAAAAAAACAACGGCGCTAAAATATTCATAATACAAGGCACGGTACAATATTTCGCGCCGTCGCTCACAACGTCGACTGACAATTACGGATTGGAGGGCGAAAACACGACTCATGGTATAATGGCTCGCGTCGTGGTGGCCAGCCGAACGACCAGCCACTATACCGTGCAAGTCCTAGCACACTCATTACTAGGCCGAACAAAATCAATCGAAAATCAAATCGAACAAACAAACTGAATAGAGCAAAACTAACCGAAATCAAACCCGTTATTTTCTATTAGGTTATTGTTTTAAGGATTTTTGTTATGGTTTTATTCGATTCAGTTTAGTTTTGGATCAGTTCGAGGTAAAAAAATACCTATAAATTTTCGGTTATATCAAGTTTCAATTGGTTTGGTTTGTTTTCGATTTTGTTTGTTCACTTTTGTTCGATTTTCGATTCATGTTATTCTTCATAGTCGGTTTTTTACGGATCGATGCTCACCTTTACTCACGACACTTGCACGTGATTTCTGATAATGGTTGTGTCATATTAACGTCACATAAAAATGACACACATAACTGTCTATGATCTTATTTTGTTATTATCTTTTTTTAAGTTAACATAGGACGTTTACAATGTGAGAAGCCATGGTTAACGCATAATACTTTAATGAAAAAATTTCACGTTTGGTCCCTATCGTTTACCCCAAACATCAAGTTTAGTCCCTATCTCAAACTAAGTCCACAGATCATCCCTATCGTTTACATTTTGGATCAAAATTGGTCCCTATCTTGGATGGGCGTTAGTTTTTTCCGTTAAGTTCAATAGAGAGAGTGGTATTTTGGACTTTTCCATATTATCAAGTGGGACCCATAAACTTACATTAAGGATGGTAAGGATGACAGAATGTTTGTCATGATCTTCTTGTTGACTCTTGCATGGTAAGGATGACAGAATGTTTGTAGTTAATGGATTGTAGCCCCACCTTTTCATCCTATCTTCTGTTTTCAGTCTTCTTCCCATCACCAACCATAGTGTCTTCAGGATACAGTAAGAAAACCAAACAATGTTATACGATGGAACACACCTTCAGCGAATGTGGCGTGTCAATCAGTTTAGTACCCCATTCCTGTAAAGTCTGACTTTATCCCCATAACTCGAAACTCCAAACAACCGCGACAGCAAACAACCCAACTACCCATCTTTATCTCAACACCTCGATATCCACGAAATCTCATAAACCCAGAAATAAACTCTTAATCATCAAACACGGATCATGACAATACTAATTCGTTTACCCACTTCATGGTAAATCGATCTACAGTTTCAAACCGAATCCATCTCGTGGCCACAAAAGTGAATTTCTCCTATCGAATTATTTCGATTTGGTTCTCCTTGTGAGTTTTTTTTGAATCGGTGAGTGATGATGGTTTGGAATCGGTGATGTTTGGTTTATGGGATAAATTAGATTGATTGGATAGTGTGAGGTATAATTTTTGAGGGTGTCGGTGTAGATTTGGATCTGTATGTATGAAAGAAAATCGATGGGTGTTGGTTTTGTTTAAGGAATCAAATGTGAAGAGTGATATAGAGAGAGAGGCTGAGAGATGTGTGAGAGAGACTATTTTTTATCCAAGTAAAAGACCAAATTACCCCTCCTTTCATTTCATTTAACAGCCAAAACTAACCTTCATCCAAAATAGGGACTGTTCTTGATCCAAAATGTAAACGATAGGGACGATCTGTGGACTTAGTTTGAGATAAGGACCATACTTGATGTTTGGTGTAAACGATAGGGACCAAACGTGAAATTTTTTCTACTTTAATTGTACAAGCAACACATTGTAGCTATTACCAAGTCGGTATGCATTTAATCACCGTAGGTTTTTGAACACACAAACTTTATACGGTAAAAGTAAGTCCTAGGCATTTTATTTCTTTTAAATACTCCTTCATAGTGCTAGGTTTTTTTTTTGAACGGTTAATAATATATTAAAAAGCTGCTAACAAGGCGCTAGGAGCAGAAAAATACAAGAAGAACAAATCTAGAAGATAAACAATAAACCTATTTTAGATCCTTCCAAAACTTTAATTGCGAGGACTGCAAATAGGATAAAAAAACTCATGTCAACCATGTGGCAAAAGAAAAATCCTCACCCACGAAGGCCGAGCCACCGGTTTTCACTTCGGGGTGTTTTAGATGTAGGCCCAAACAAGCCTCGGGGACAAAAAGAAAAAATAAAATAAATACAATAATAAAACATCATCTCGAAATACTACTCGAAACCAACAAAGGAGATTTGAGCCATATAATCCAACTGCACGACATATGACCTACGCTCTATAGTGAAGCCAAGAAAAGGAGGAAGAAAGAATATTATCGTAAATGTAACTTTTTCTCATCGGTTGTTCATAAAAAATGATAATGTTACGATACCTCCAAAGCCACCATAAAGAAGCAGCAACAATGATAGAAAAGCGTCAAGTCTTCTCTCTAGACGCATGCCACGAACCAAACCAACCTTTCATAGTGCTAGGTATCGTGACTAACCCAACTCACCATTCCTATGTGGCACTTTGCCACAGCTCGCCACCACGTCACCATAGTTCGCCACAAGCTCGCCAAACAAAAACTCGTGCCAATGAAATGGAATAAGACAAAAGTTTGCGGGTCCCATTTTTTATTTATCTTTCTTTGATTTATGAGTTTAAATAAAATGGTAGTGGTGATCGGTGAATTTGTTTGTGTGGCTGGTGCATGTAAAGGATGAAAAAAAAGTAAATTTCTATTTAAACTGTTGTAGTTTGGTTTATTTACAGTTTTTGTTTTAAATTTATAATTTTGTTTTAAAATGTATTTTTTATTATATAATAAAATACATTTACTCAATATCGTGTGAACGTCGCGTATGATTAACTTGCACTCCTTTGACTCTTTCGACTAGTGTGACGGCCTAGTGGTCAGCGAATTGGGTCGTTTAGGAATAACTTGTGTTTTTTAGATATTGGCGTAAAATAATGCATATGTTAAATTGATTTTCAGTAAAATATTAAGGCTGGTGGGAGTGTGGATGATCCCACGAGCAACATGGCTTAAGCCACGCGCTGGTCCCATCCCCCCCCTTACAAGCCACGCGCGACTTGTTCCCCAACCACCAAAAAACCTTAGCAAACTCACCCAGGTGAGTTATATATCATCGGGCCCCACCACTAAATATAATCGTTTTTTTTAATAAAAAAAAATTTACCCAAAATTTACTAATAAATACCCCAGCATCTTCTTCATTTTTCACACCCAAAAAATTAAACATCTCATCTTCATCTCCATCTTTATCGCAATCAAAAATGGCATGCTCATTCCCACATACCGAAATCGAGATTAAGGCTATGATTTAGAGACAAATAATTCAACAACAACGTCGTTATGATGAGCTTACGAAGTTAGGTGATGATTTCGATGCTGCGTCCGAAGAAAATACGAAATTGCGCACGAAATGTGGGATCTGCCGTGATCTCTCCCCACAAAAGCGTCAGTTACTCGACACGTATTTTAGAGATCAATCTGATATCGATTTCACCTTCCGGAGATCTATGTTTAGAAAGTCGATCAAATTGCAGGCTAGAATTGAAGAAAATACTAAATGGTTGAATAACTTGGGTTCTTCGTCCCAATCTCAAACAACTCATATCGGTTCTTCGTCGCAACAACACCGAAGAAGAAATGAGTCGCCCGATCTACCCTTTCCAATTCCAAACGACTCAGATGGCAGAATGACTGACAATGAGGTGTATCAAGAATACCTAGATCAAAAAGTGTTGAGACAAACTCAGGAAGAAGAAGAAATGGAAAGAAGGGAGCTGGAGGCGCAAATTATGGCGGAAGAAGATGAAGAAGAAACAATGCGTTGGGAGTTACCTGGTCAGTTTTCGGATTCAGATCCGGGAACTGACTAAATCGTATTAAGTTTTTTTTATATTTATGTTTTTTAAATGTTGTTTTTAAATTTCCTATGTATCGTCTTTTAATTTCGTACTATGTTTTAATATACTCGTGTTTTAATAAAATGTATGAATAAAAAATATTTAATAAAAAGATGGGGTGATGTGGAGTGAGTTTGGGTGAGTTTGGGTGAGTGTCATTACCTCCTGTAGTGAGTTTAGGTGAGTTTTGGTGAGTTTGGTAAAAAGCTGACGTGGCGCTGAGGTGCAGGTGAGTGGGTTTCACCCCACTCCCACTAGTCTAAAAGTAAAGTTATTGAATGTGTTTTTGTGTGATTCCATAATGAGAGATATATATTTATTTATAATACCACAACTTGAAAGATAAAGTAACTAACTTTAAACCTAATGAACCAAAACCCATGATCGGGTTTGGCCTATAACAACACTTCCCCGCAATTTGAACGGCAGTTTTTCGGACCGATAAGTTGGAATAAATGTTGAAAACCGATTCTTCTTCTCTTTATCTTATGTTTGTTGTACGTTTGCACGAAGATGAACTTGTATTCGACGACATAATTGACATTGCTTCGCAGTTTCCTACATTTTATGGCGTTTGCTATTTTTTTTATGTCGTGACTTGTTTTGCCTTTAGGATGGAGCGACAATATGGTGTCAAATTTTGTTGTCAACAACAATAATCTTCGACAACGAAAACAGTTACACGTGGAAGAAAAAAAATAGGGTGAACTTTTTTTTACGATTAGAGTTTAGGGTGTGAGAACCCGTACTTTCCCATCATTATTTTATTCTTTTTATTCGTGTTTCTGAATTTTCCAACGTATTACGTTTTCTTGTATTGCTATATGTAAATCCTGAGATTTTTAAATTATATTTTTTAAGTATTTTTATGATTATTGATAAATACTTTATATGGAATTATAAAAAATTTATTTTGTTTTTCCATATTTAATTTAAATCAAAGTTTTTGATTTAAAATCACCCGCGTGCGTTTTACAACGAGTTTATTCAAATCAATGTACAACGAGAATTCCTAGTGATCGTGATACCGACGGATGCCCAAAATTTTACGTTTATTTATCGATTGTTTCGATAATTAATATTTTCGACGATTTCGTTTTAATTACGTATTAAGTCGTGTCGGGAAACCATATAATCATTTTTATGATGCATTGTAACTTTTGAAAAGTATTTTTACGAAACCCGAGCCCCGTAAATATTTTCAATATTTACCAATAACCATTTTTCTACCCTTTAAAACTATTAATTGTTTTTAAGTCCACAGGTTTCAAAGTTGGCAATATTAGCCCCTCTACTACAATCATATATAAACCATTTTTTTTACTTACAACACACACATAACAAGCTAAACAAAAAAAACACACAAATCCTCCCTCCACCTCCATTCTTGCCGCCACCCTAAACACCATAAAACACCATCATCCACAATGATCCAATCAAAACAAAAATTAGACCCATGTTCCAAATCTTCTTGTCATTCTAATGATACAAAAATCTTCCACATGCATCAAGGTTTTTATAACTTTGTGATTTATGGTGGGATTATGTTTAAATTAGTTTGCATGTATTATTTTTGGTAAGATGATCTTATTTTGATCATAAAAAGTTTGGTTTTTGATCTTTGATTTTTGTTAGATTTTGTATACAAGTGTTTTTAGGAGTGTTTGGTTGATATGAATGATGGTATAGTGATCCTAGAGGTATGGGAATGAGTGGTTTTGGTTGAAAAATTGATTTGTCATGTTTTTTAAAAGGCTATTTTGGGACAGCAGGTCCTTAACAGATTTTTCGTGGGTTGAAGTTCTGAGAAAGGCTAATATTATTTGATATTGTTGTAGAGTTTTCCGAGACGGTCGTTTTGGTATAAGATAGAGCTTCTAAGTCATACGAGTCAAAAGTTATGCTAGTTTTAGTTTTCGTGTACCGGGAGACGCAAGTCGGCACAATCCAAAATTGTGGCTGATTTTGGGTCGACTATCGGGGACTTTAGGCTTGGTTAGATAGTTGATACTACTGATTTTCAAAGTTTACGAACTGAGTTTGATGAGTCTAGTAGTGGTTTCAAAAGTCGGATTGTCGAGATTGTACTTTTAAAGTGGTCCAAACGGTTTTACAAAACAAGTGCACAAATCTGTCCTAAATTTTGAAGTCGAGTAAAGTGTCGAGCTGATGGATTTTAAAGTGTGAACTTTGGCTCAAATTTTGGTGAGGTCTTATACAGGTTATAAGTGACCTTGACACCAATTTTCATGTAAAACGGAAAAGTCTAGATAGGGTAGATCGGTGTGTACATTCGGGATGTACTTGCTGATTTTATTTTGGACACGTAGTTCAATGTTTGTGTTGCGTGAGTTTGAGTATTTACCATCGGACAAGGTGACTTACTCAAGTGCTTAGTCATTATATAAATGACTTAGCTACTGGTCCAAGTAAGGTTAAAGGATGGTTTGACTTGCGTTAACTTGGCGTCGTATAACGAGTCATTTTCAAGTGTTCAAGTGTTTTAACGAGTAACGTTGGATAAAAGGATTCATTTGGTTCGTGTCAATGGTTTTGAAACATGGATACTTTGAAACAGTTGAGTCATATTATATTTGGTACATATCGATATTCGAGTTCGAGTCTTAACGCGCGCCTTATTTTTGATAGGTTGCGGTTTTCGTGTTTCCTCGGGCATCCATATCGTCGGTGATCGTCTACCACTACCGTTTCTACTCAGTTGCTGAGTACGTGATTGACTTACCTCGTGGCTAAGGTGAGTTCATAGCCCCTTTTTACTTGTACATGGTTTCTAAACACGGGGTGAGATTTTACATGGTGGAACACAACTAAATATAAAACTGTATTGCTATCCAGAACTCGTATGTTATTCTGAACGTGTATGCTTTACAGATGATTTCAATGGTATTATTTCTTTTAGATGTTAGCCTTGAGTTTCCTCTCCTATCATGAACCGTTAATTGTCCCGTATGCTTTGCGCTAAGCGCGAATGTTGTGGGTGGATCCATCGGGATTGACAATCCCCGTCCCGATTACTTTGACGCACTAATATTCGTTTATACTTGAGTATTTAGGCTGAATAATCCCTAGAGGAACTTACATTTGAGTTAAGCTTCGGTTCATGAGACTAAACAACAATAATATGCATCGTGACTATGGACGTACATAGTTAACCCCCCCATTACGTGTTTTACAAATTCTATTGTGTTCCACACGTTTACTGCTAAACCTATGAATATCACTCAACTTTATGTTGACGATTTTACATGTTTAATCTCAGGTATTATTACTTAGCTTTGCTTGGATGGGAGCCCGCAGGATATTATCGCAGCTTGGAGATTTCTGTGTATAATTTAACTTGGTCAAATCTATAAGCTGTCAGAAGATAGTTTTCTGTATTTTTAGTAACTAAGTGTTATAAACCTTGACGAAATAATAAAATCTTTCCGCATATAAAGCTCTGGGACCTATGTTTATAAACTCTGACCTTTTATGATGTAATGTACATGTTTTTATTTCGTCAGCTTTGTATGAACTATAATTCATTGTTTCTTGTACTATGACGTGTTACCCCCTCGTTGCCTAGCTGTTCAATGTCAGATTCTGGGGGTCTCACAGATTGGTATAATAGCGATGGTTATAGGGAACTGAGTCATTTTTTCAAAAACTTAGTCTATAACCGAAAGTTCAAATATTTCATGTTTTAAGTGTCAATCATAGAATCTGCCAATGTTGTTCGATATCTGCGCGGGTAACTCTCTAATCCTCATTACTTACGTTTAATTATCGTTATAGTATTTCATCTCTTGATTACATGTTGAAATATTACGTTACCCTGATAACGATAATTATTGTGTCTTTTCAAAGCCTTGGTGCTTCGTGAATTATCATTCGATATTATTGTGATTACATCCGCCTATACTGTATTTCTTGAATTCTTATTCTTGTGACTTGATCTTATTACAATGATTCTATATCGTTATGACGTTACGTACTTGTATTCAGAGCGCGTATGCTGCCGACTTTTCATTGCTCATTTTTCTGAGTACTATTGCTAATTCATTTATGCGTGATACGACTGACTTCATATACTCGTTCGTTTTGAATCATCTGTTTTCCTCGACTCGCTGTTACATGATGTGCATACTCTCGTGATACCATCGTTCGGAATTGAAGAAGTGTTGTTTTCGATGAAACTCCTGATTTTCATTCTACTACCGTACGTGTTGCTCTCATTGTTTAATTCTTTTAAAATATCTATATAGATACGCATATTTTCTTTCCGACCGTTCGTGATTGAATGTCTAGTCTATTGACCATTGTGTAGCTCAATGTGTCTCCGAAAAAGACTAAAAGACATCGCGTGAGTCACACATCTCAAAGAATTCGTTGAATCAGTGTTGACTAATATCGTGGATTTTCGTAATCTTGATCGACCTTTACGTCACCGTTTTACACGACAATTGTACATGGCTTACATCTTATTTCATTGACCATTCTACGTTTCGAATTCGACTTACAACATCCGTTGTACCTTGAACACATGATCGTCATTTATTATGTGACGATTGTTTGGAATACGATCCTACTAGTATCCTCCCTTTTTCATTAAACCTCCTCGCCTCAGGAGTGTGACTTGATAATATTTTGTTTCTTTCTCGGTATGTCTTGTGATTTTGGAAAATCACGCCGCGAGGAGACCTTCCTGCATTGCATCTTGCAGCCGAAGACACAGAGGATATGCGTCGTTTTTTATCTCTCAGATTACCGCTGGCATTCTTGAATCATTTCCATACTGTGTTTTCTTTACATGACTAATTATACAATTTATTCTTTTTCGTCTTTATGGAATCCACAAGTCCTGTGTGTACATTAATTATGTGTTACTAGCAGGGTGCCCGCGCAATGCAGCGGCGGGTACCTTGTGACTATATTTTGCGACGAACAAATATTGTTTTGTTACAATTTTTTTTCTAACAATCACTGTAAGAAAATAACGCACAACCAAGTCACACTCAAACCGCCTAAACCACCAACAAGTCCCATTCTAGTGGTGGTGATAGTCTCGACCTTCGTGGATGCCTTTTCACGCATTTTGCGCTTCTGTTTGTGTTGCGTTCGGGAGAGACAGAAAGATGTAGCAGATGGAGAGACAGAAAGATGTAGCAGATGGAGTGTGTGTTTTATTTTAGTTTTCAGGTATATGTGTGGGAGTTATTATAGGTCTGGTTACTACATGGGCACTTACTATGGGCCTTAATATTGTGTAATTGAATTTTTAATGGTGACGTTACTGAATAATAAGTAGGGTGTTACACTTTTATAAATTTATTAATACATTTAAATGTAACTTTTGTTTAAGTGTATGTAACAAGTTTTTAAATTTCCTAATTAAGAAATGTTTAAGGCTGAAAATTTTAAGACTTCTAAAAATAGAAAAAGACTTAAATCTTTTATAAAGTAGTAAGATTATGAAACTGGATTTAATTTCAAGTTGTGTCGAAAAATATACTTTGTATAGAAACTTTACAGGAAGTTTAACAGTGTCGAGAAATTTTTTTTATAACTTTAGACATAAAAATATATATTTCTACTTGTTGAGACGTCCGTTTAGGACATAAAATTTGACCAATAAACTTTAAAAATCGAGCAGGTTACGCTCATTTGAGATTGTGAAATTTAAGAACTTATTTTTGCGTAGTTCTAAAATATCGTTTTGCTGACAGATTTAATGCAAGGGCATTTTCGTCCATTTTTATTCCGTTTCAAGTCTCGGGTAAAACTAGAAAGGATTTCAAAACATTGTTTTATATCGAAATGCATTAGACTTTGAGTCTTAGAATATCATTTAGTGAGTCAATTGGTCTAGTCAAACCCAAAAGTCAAAGCTGACTAAAAAGGTCAAAACTGATAGAAGTTAAAAACATGGATTGAAGCGTTTTTAGTTCGTTTGAGCTCGTAAAACTTTAACTAATGGTATTTTGCAAACTAAAAACAAGGATTGAGTATGAACCAGCATAAAATAGTAACTTTGAATTCGGTCATACATATACATAGATCTTGAACTTTTGAAAATTCGGTAACTTCCTAATATAGAAACCTTTCGGAGTAATTGTACTATTGGTTAACTGATGCACTACTTTCTTAAGAGTATTTTTTTGTCAAATAAATTACGATGTGCACATACGGATTCTTTTATCCTTTCTTTTACATATAACTTATTTGTCATTCTATATTGTCTTTCTTTGCTTCTATCGTACAACTGATTTGGACCGAGGTTGAAATTCTTGCATTCATATCATTCGTTAACATCTAGACACGTGTCTCTTGACGGTTTCGGCTAAACCTTTTGAAACCTTAGCACCTTGTAACCATTTCGTTGACTGTCTTGGACTACTCCTTAATTCCCTCTTGTAACCCACTCGCTACTTTATAAACTATTGTCATGTTACCATATAACTCAAACAGATATTGTTTGCGAATCATTTTACCAAAGGTTTCATTCGGGCTTTCTTAAATAATTGAATGTTATCTTATAAAATCAATTTATATTAATTTTACAATGTATTTTCATAAATTGTTCTAATACGGTCTTATAAAGAACCCTTGTAACTATACGAATTGTCGATTTAAAACAGTTAGCCAGTAACTGATAGGCGAAAAGTTTCATATGTTATTTTGATTCCTGTTTTTACAAATGCTATTATATACATATTTTAAATTATATGATATGTAATACTGGTTTGACGAAGCTGAGCATCGCATTGCTAGTCCTAAATTACGCATGGCCTGATCACCTATGCCTAATTTAGAAGGAGACATGCAAGGCCAAATAGTAGTCGCCCTAAATATTTGACCAACAACCAACTTTTTAATATGTTCCTTAAAAAGTTAGATAAATAAAGTTTAGAAAACTTTTACATCTTATGCGAGTAACAACAGTTCGCGACCTACACATATGAACCCTTATCTTTTCTTGAACAAAGTACATGTCTCAAGCACAAATTTCCTTACTCAGCGATCTTTGCTTTACTTGTTACCTCATCATCCTCACGATACAATTTTCGTTACCATTTGTCTAATTTACTACCATTGATACCGGACTTGAAAGTTTTAACGATTGTTATGCTTCTATGATCGACCATCTCTATCTATCTTGGTAGAACAACGAAACGTCTTTGGACGCAATTAATGATTTACGACTGGACGTGAACAATGATTTCGTGTAACTGTCATGATGTGTGTTAGACTTTGTCGTTTTGAAATTCATTCGTGTGAATCATGTGTTGATTTTGCCTTTCATTGCTAATGTTTTCATTTTTTTTACTGAATTTACTCTCAATTGACCTCTTAAGAATTTTCTTTGATTCGAAAATTCGTTGTGTGGCTTTTCCCTTTCGATCGTATGTCGACCACCGAGAACTTCATAAGTCGTTATTAGTGTCACCAACTGCACTCAAGAAGCGATGACTTGCTATAATCCTTTGTTTCTTATTATTGTTATCATCGACGCGTCTATTCTATCACGTTTGTTAAGAGATGATACGACTTTCGTTTTATTCCTTTGTGTTATTGCTTGTATACTAATTGTTGATCGATATTCGTTTCATAATCGTTTGCTATTTTGTCACTTTTTGAAAACCAGAAACTGTTACGTGTTTATCGTTTGATATCTTAAACACTTTCTTGAATTTCTAAAAATTATTATTAATTTTTAAAAAACGTTTTATACATTTTACCAAATGTTTAAATTGTCAAAGATACCCATTTCAAGTTTAATATTGAATTTGTACATCCTCTTGGGTAAATTTATAACTTATGTTTAAACAGTGTCAAGTTGTATCTTTTAAAGTAATTGATTTTATCATACTTTACTGTCAACCTAATGAAATTATTAAATTAATTTATAATTTCCAACAATGATTCTAAATAACTTGGAAAATCTGATTTTTCCTAATGGTAACGATAAACCTGAGCTTTTAACGATAATTTCATGTAGTCACCCGAAAAGCTCTTAAGCTGATCAAAATAACTATTTGAACTGAGTTACTTTTACCTTGAAGTCCTGATCAAGAAAAAATTTTGACAACTATTTACCCACTCGTTTTATATAGAGTTTGATTTTAAATCACTACACTTGGTAAAATTTTCTTTTAATCAAGAAAATATTTAAAACTAAGTTTTAAAGTAATACCAAAATACTAGACAACTGATTTTAACAGCCTGTATTTAAAATGATCATATGTTATTCATTTTTCCCTTCTATTTTGCTTGTGACTACATTTTAAAATTGTCACGTTTTACAGTTGTACGATTTGTGACCCTTGTTGATTTACAATCTTGGTTGATTTTATCGCACTTTGCCTGTTTAAGCGATTCTTGTGTTCATTCTTGTTAGTTTACCGCACGTATTTCCAACAACTCTAAAAGATCGTTATTCTAATCCAAGACTGAAAATTTATACGAAAAAGAGTTAAGAAACTGAAGCATAGTAAATTATAACCGTTAAGATTCGTCGTGGTACGGAAATTTACCTGGGAAGCAATGAATTTTGTTCTACACTTTGTACCTCCTCTTTTTTGCATCTTCTACTGTTTTCAGGAGAACTCTGGGGACCAGAGTTCCTTTAGGGGGGAAGACTGTGAGAACCCGTACTTTCCCATCATTATTTTATTCTTTTTATTCGTGTTTCTGAATTTTCTAACGTATTACGTTTTCTTGTATTGCTATATGTAAATCCTGAGATTTTTAAATTATATTTTTTTAAGTATTTTTATGATTATTGATAAATACTTTATATGGAATTATAAAATTTTTATTTTGTTTTTCCATATTTAATTTAAATAAAAGTTTTTGATTTAAAATCACCCGCGTGCGTTTTACAACGAGTTTATTCAAATCAATGTACAACGAGAATTCCTAGTGATCGCGATACCGACGGATGCCCAAAATTTTACGTTTATTTATCGATTGTTTCGATAATTAATATTTTTGACGATTTCGTTTTAATTACGTATTAAGTCGTGTCGGGAAACCATATAATCATTTTTATGATGCATTGTAACTTTTGAAAAGTATTTTTACGAAACCCGAGCCCCGTAAATATTTTCAATATTTACCAATAACCATTTTTCTACCCTTTAAAACTATTAATTGTTTTTAAGTCCACAAGTTTCAAAGTTAGCAATATTAGCCCCTCCACTACAATCATATATAAACCATTTTTTTTACTTACAACACACACATAACAAGCTAAACAAAAAAAAACACACAAATACTCCCTCCACCTCCATTCTTGCCGCCACCCTAACACCATAAAACACCATCATCCACAATGATCCAATCAAAACAAAAATTAGACCCATGTTCCAAATCTTCTTGTCATTCTAATGATACAAAAATCTTCCACATGCATCAAGGTTTTTATAACTTTGTGATTTATGGTGAGATTATGTTTAAATTAGTTTGCATGTATTATTTTTGGTAAGATCATCTTATTTTGATCATAAAAAGTTTGGTTTTTGATCTTTGATTTTTGTTAGATTTTGTATACAAGTGTTTTTAGGAGTGTTTGGTTGATAAGAATGATGGTATAGTGATCCTAGAGGTATGGCAATGAGTGGTTTTGGTTGAAAAATTGATTTGTCATATTTTCTAAAAGGCTATTTTGGGACAGCAGGTCCTTAACAGATTTTTCGTGGGTTTAAGTTCTGAGAAAGTCTAAGATTATTTGATATTGTTGTAGAGTTTTCCGAGACGGTCGTTTTGGTATAAGATAGAGCTTCTAAGTCATTACGAGTCAAAAGTTATGCTAGTTTTAGTTTTCGTGTACCGGGAGACGCAAGTCGGCACAATCCGAAATTGTGGCTGATTTTGGGTCGACTCTCGGGGACTTTAGGCTTGGTTAGATAGTTGATACTACTGATTTTCAAAGTTTACACACTGAGTTTGATGAGTCTAGTAGTGGTTTCAAAAGTCGGATTGTCGAGATTGTACTTTTAAAGTGGTCCAAACGGTTTTACAAAACAAGTGCACAAATCTGTCCTAAAATTTGAAGTCTATTAAAGTGTCGAGCTGATGGATTTTAAAGTGTGAACTTTGGCTCAAATTTTGGTGAGGTCTTATACAGGTTATAAGTGACATTGACACCAATTTTCATGTAAAACGGACAAGTCTAGATAGGGTAGATCGGTGTGTACATTCGGGGTGTACTTGCTGATTTTATTTTGGACACGTAGTTCAATGTTTGTGTTGCGTGAGTTTGAGTATTTACCATCGGACAAGGTGACTTACTCAAGTGCTTAGTCATTATATAAATGACTTATCTACTGGTCCAAGTAAGGTTAAAGGATAGTTTGACTTGCGTTAACTTGGCGTCGTATAACAAGTCATTTTCAAGTGTTCAAGTGTTTTAACGAGTAACGTTGGATAAAAGGAATCATTTGGTTCGTGTCAATGGTTTTGAAACATGGATACTTTGAAAACAGTTGAGTCATATTATATTTGGTGCATATCGATATTCGAGTTCGAGTCTTAACGCGCGCCTTATTTTGTTGGGAATAAATTAAGGCCAGATCACTTGAGCGCTGACAAGAACAAATCAAGCGTTGACAGGAACAAAGCAAGCGCTGACAGCTCAAGCGTTGACAAGTTAAAGTCAAGCGTTGACAGATTGAAGACAAGCACTGATGGAAGATATAAGCTACACGTTTATTATATTCTAGAATACTTCTAGTAAGGATAGAAACGACAATGTATTTTCTATGTTTATCTTTACCTAGAATAGTTGATACGTAGCTTATTGTACAAGGCTTCTTAGTCTATAAAAGAAGGCCTTTAGGTTAATGTTCAATATCAAGTTTTATATAAGTTTTCATTCGTAAACATCTTTCATTGTAAGCAAGTTCGACATTCATAATCAAAGTGAAAGTTTTGTTTACATCTTGTGTTCTTGTTTAAGTGTTAAATTCCGCATAACACTTAGATTCACAAAGTATATACAAAGGTTTCTCTACGTGTTATACTTGATCTAATCTCGTATACACAAAGCTAATCGATCTAAGTTTGGGATCAACAAGTGGTATCAGAGCTTGTTGAGGAACTTTTGATCTTTGAAGAACACCAGAACGATACACGAACACCAAAACCCTAATTTTCTCAGAAACCCTAAAAACAGCAAAACCCTAACAACATCATGTCTGAAGCAATAACCACCTCCAATTCACCCTTACCAAACATCAGGATTCCCATGCTTGATGCAACCAACTTTGACTTATGGAAGTTCAACTTTGAACAATATCTGGGGATCTATGACTACACACTCTGGGAGATTATTGAATATGGAAACTCATTCAATAAGGCTCAAAAGATTCTTGATGCCATTAGTCAAAGAACAGCTGTTGAAGGATGCCTTGAAGAGGATAAGAAAGAAAAACCTGGAGATGGTAGAGCTGTAGGTGCTGAAGATATTGCAAAGAAAAGGGTTGACATGAAAGCCCTAAATATTCTAAAAGTCTCTTTGGGACAAGAAAACCAGCACAAATATAGAGGCTATGAATCTGCTAAGGATCTTTGGGAAGCACTTGAAGTTGCATATGGTGGCAATGCAGACACTAAGGAAGAAAAGAAAAAGCAACTTCTGCATGATTATGCTGTCTTCAAAGCTCAACCCAATGAGAAACTGAGTAGTGTGAGAAGCAGATTGCTTGACATCACAAACAAGTTGTCCTTCATGGGGACACAAGTTGGTGATGTTGACACCAATGCTACCTTTCTTAAAAGTCTTGGTGAGGCATGGAAGATTGAGGCAAGATCTATTCTTGCCAATAATACTTACAAGAGCTCCTCGTTTGATGACATCTACAACAAACTAAGACTGTTGGAAGATGAAACTCTTTCAGATCATGGAAGCAAATCTAGCACCAGCAACATGGCCTTCTTCTCTCATAGTGAAGGTCAATTCAATCAGAAGGACTCTTTTATGCATCCAGTTACTGGATCATCATTTGTCAGCGCTGGAACAAGTCCTGTCAACGTCTCCTTTTCAGACGCTGACACCCGTTCATGAATGACTCCCCAAGAGTTAAACCTGCTGGTTTGGATTTGGATACTGTGTGTGCTTACATTGCTTCTTTGCCCAATGGTTCAGTGATTACATATGAGGACCTTGAGCAGATAAGTGATGAGCACTTGGAAGAGATGGACATCAAGTGGAACATGGCTCTTGCTAGTATAAGAGCAAATAGGTAGAATAGAAGGTTCAAGAAGAAGATGACCTTCAATGCTAAAGACACAGCTGGATTTGATAAATCCAAAGTTGAATGCTACAACTGTCATCGTATGGGACACTTCATGAGGGAATGCAGATCTCCTAGAAGATCTGATGCTGGTAAACCCTCAAGTCAGGTTGTTAAAGCTCAAGATTCCAAAGCCATGGTTGCAGTTCAAGGAATTGATGGTACTGGATGGGATTGGAGCTATCTGGCTAAGAATGCTGAAGAGGACAAAGCTTTGGTTGCTGATATTAAAGAAGAAGAGCATGTTGAATATGCTCTCATGGCACACTCCTCCTCTTCATCTGATAATGAGGTATATGATGATGCTTTCTGTAGCAAAGGTTGTAGGTTAAACACTGATAGACTTAACAAAGAGGTGTTAAAACTAAAAGATGATATGAGCACTGAAAGGTGTAAATTGTCCAATTACCAACTAGCTCTTACTGAAACTGAGAAAACCGTTTCTGAATATAAGAAAATGGAATTTGATTTAAAAGATAAGATAAATATCTTAAAACATGAGCTAGAGGGTAGTATGGATATTAGAAATATCATGACAAAGGTCAATAGAGACCTACAGGCTAAGTTAGATGAGGTCATTAAGAATAAAGATAATGTTGACCTCAAGATTCAAAGATTTGATAGAGCCACCCAAACCCTAGGAGACTGTGTAGCTAAACAAAGGGATCCTAAGGACATGACTGGGATTAGGATGAATGATTACTCTCTGGTTCCACCACCAGCTGGTGACTTCTATGGTGTCCTTAGAAAGGATTTATCTTGGACTGGTATACCAGAATGCCAAGAAGAGGAATTCATTCCTCCACCAAGAGTTGTCACTCCAGTGGAAGAGTATCAACAAAAACTGACTGACCTAAATGAGTGGAAGAAAGCTAACCCTACTTTATTTGTTAAGGGAGGTTTGTTATGTGAAAGTCCCAATGAATCACCACCCATTAAGGTTACTCACCCAATCACTGGTAAAGCTGTTGACCTAGGCTCAAACACTGTTAGAAGACCTACCATTAAATATGCAGAGATGTATAGGAATAATAGGTCACCCAAGAGTCAAGTTAACAATCATGGAACAGGTTTCTTCTCTTCTAGACCTAAGAGTGTGTCTAAGAAAGCCTGTTATACTTGTGGTAGCTTTTCACATTTGGCATACAAGTGTGTCAACGCTCCCAAAGCCAGCGCTGATAGGAACAATTTCAGCGCTGATAGGAAGAAAGTCAACGTTGTTAGGAAGTCAAACGTTGTCAGACCCAAACCTTGTGTGCAGCAAAGTCCACAAGTGATTAGACCTGCCCCATTCTTCTCTAGAAGGTCTAACACTCATGGACAAAGACCTTTTCAAAAGACAAATACCTGGTCAAATAGGCAATGGGTTCCTGTAGCAAACCCTAGGTTCAACGCTGACAAGGGTAATTTCAGCGTTGACAGGACAAAATCCAACGCTGACAGAAACGTGACCAGACCTAAATATTTGCAGCCACAAGGTAAGGGGTCTAAAGCTTCTTCAAGCTTAACATGGAGACCCAAGAAAGATCAAAACCCTAATAATAATGGAATTTCAATGACTTGCAATAGATTTAATTACATTTCAAAGGTCATTACAAAACCAATTGGGGTTAACTGGGTATTTCATCCTAAAAAGGATGAGAATGGGGTTGTTGTGAGAACTAAGTATGTTCTTATTGAACAACCAGATGAATCCAAGTCTTCTAAGACTTGGGTTCCCAAAGAAAACTAATTTGTTTTCTTTATGTGCAGGGCATTCAAAGACAGATCAATGACTATGGATATTGGGATAGTGGATGCTCAAGGCACATGACAGGAAAGGAAGACTATCTGACGAACTTCACTCCTATTAAAGATGGTGATAAGGTATACTTTGGAGGTGGATATGGGACTATCACAGGCAAAGGAACCCTTCTCACCAATAATCTACGTTTTGAGAACGTCTTCCTGGTAAAAGAACTGGATTATAATCTGTTTAGTGTATCACAAGTTTGTGATAACAAAAATAAGGTTCTTTTCACTGATACTGAGTGTTTGGTGTTAAGCAAGGATTTAAGATCCCTGATGAGAAATATATTGAATATAGAACACCTAGGCATAAGGACATATATAATGTGAATTTAAATGGGATTAAAGTGAATACAAATATGTCTTGTTTTTATGCTAAGGCCTCAGTAGATGAAAGTAATTTGTGGCACAGGAGACTAGGGCACATAAATTTTAAAAATATAAATAGACTTGTGAGGCTTGGTTTAGTTGATGGTTTGCCTGAGAAGGCCTTCCACAATGACCACTCTTGTGTTGCATGTCTTAAAGGCAAGCAGCACAAGGTCTCATTCAAGTCCAAGCAGGTGCATACTAGTTCCAGACCTCTTCATATGCTACACATGGACCTCTTTGGTCCAACAAATATAGAGAGTTTGAATGGCAAGTCATATTGTTTTGTTGTCACAGATGACTTTTCTAGGTTTACTTGGACATTCTTTCTAGCTATGAAGAGTGACACAGCTGATGTTCTTATTGATTTTATCACTCAAATTGAGAAAAGGTCTGGCAATGAGGTTAAAATGCTTAGGAGTGATAATGGTGGAGAATTTAGGAACAAGAAGCTTGATGATTTTTGTGCCAGGAAAGGAATTACTAGGCAGTTTAGTATTGCTAGAACCCCACAACAAAATGGGGTTGCTGAAAGGAAAAATAGAACCCTCATTGAAGCAGCTAGAACAATGTTGGCTGATGCTCACTTTCCAATAGCCTTTTGGGCTGAGGCTGTTAATACAGCATGCTATGTGCAAAATAGAGCATTGGTTAACAAAATTCAGAACAAAACACCTTATGAGTTACTTTGGGGAAGAAAACCTAATATTGGTTTTCTCAGACCTTTTGGTTGTCATGTAGTAGTTTTGGACACTAGTGATGCCTTAGGGAAATTTAGTGCAAAAGGTGATGAAGGTTACTTCATGGGGTATTCAGTGCAGAGCAAAGGTTATAGGGTTTATCTTAAAGAAGACAAACGTATTGTTGAAAGAGTACATGTTAGGTTCTTAGAGAATAAACCTAGTGATCCTGAGAGTGGTCCTAGTTGGTTGTTTGATTTGGAACCCTTATCTAGAACTTTAAATTATATGCCTGTTACTAATCCAGACATTGTGAAGGTAACTTCAAATGTTGTGGAGGAACAAGTTGTTAATGTTTCAGGTACACAGGTTCATGAGAAGGTTGGATCACAAGCAGAAAATGCATCTCCTACATTTGAATATGTCACAATTCCCATTTGGACAGATGCTTTTGCTGCTGCTGCTGCTGGACAAGATAATGGTGGTTTCCAAATACCACCAGATACAAACATGCATGGTTCTTCAGGCGCTGACAAAGGCAAATCTAGCGCTGACAAGACCAATTCAGACGTTGATGGCTCAGACGTTGACAACAACAGTTCAAGCGTTGTTAGCCCAAGCACTGACAAACAAGGTTCAGACGTTGACAACACCTTTGCACATCTTTTCTCTTCCACTTTTGAACAAGGAGAACCTTCCAATTCCCATGAAGAAGGTCATCCTTATGTTGACATAAGAGAGTCTGATGAAGAAGACATTGGCAACATGGAGCATGAGGTTGAGGACACCAGACTTTTTGAAGGAGGGGTTCTCACTTCCACAATGAAGAATCACCCCCCATCTCAGATCATTGGTGATATTATGACTCCAGTTCAGACTAGAAGATCTCATCAAGGTCTTGGTGGGTTTATTGCCAATATTTACAAGAAGGTTGATACCCCTCTTGTGCAAGCATGTTTGTTTGCATGTTTTCTGTCACAAGAAGAACCCAAGAAAATATTTGATGCTCTCAAAGAACCAAGTTGGGTGGAAGCAATGCAGGATGAGCTTCACCAATTTGCAATTCAGGATGTTTGGGAGCTGGTTGATTGTCCTAGATATGTCAGACCTATAGGGACAAGATGGGTTCTAAGGAACAAAAGAGATGAAAGAGGTATTGTGGTCAGAAACAAGGCAAGGTTAGTGGCTCAAGGTTATACACAAGAGGAGGGGATAGACTATGAGGAGGTCTTTGCACCAGTTGCAAGGATTGAAGCTATTAGGATTTTTCTAGCCTATGCATCTTGCATGGGCTTCACAGTCTATCAAATGGATGTCAAAAGTGCATTCTTGTATGGCACCATTGTTGAGGAAGTATATGTCATGCAACCTCCTGGTTTTGAGGATCCAGAACATCCAGATAAAGTGTATAGAGTCAAAAAGGCTATGTATGGCCTTCATCAAGCCCCTAGAGCATGGTATGGTACTCTGTCTACTTATTTGGTGGACAATGGATTCAAGAGGGGCACCATAGATCAGACACTATTTACAAAGAAGAAAGGCAAAGATGTGCTGCTTGTGCAGGTCTATGTTGGTGATATCATTTTTGGGTCTATTGATCCAAAGATGAGTGAGGATTTCTCCAAGCTTATGACAGACAAATTCAAGATGAGTGCTATGGGGGAGATGAACTTCTTTCTTGGTTTACAAGTTCAGCAGAAAGAGGATGGTATCTTCATCTCCCAGGACAAATATGTTGCTGAGATCTTGAAGAAGTTTGGCTTTTCTCCACATGAAAAGAGGGCTACTACTCCTATGGATAGAGAACACCCTTGGGGAAAGATTGGAGATGGGAAAGATGTTGATGTCAGGCATTATAGATCCATGATTGGATCCTTGATGTATCTTACTGCTTCTAGACCTGATATCATGTTTGCTGTGTGTGCTTGTGCACGCCATCAAGTGACTCCCAAAGAATGTCACCTTTATGCTGTAAAGAGGATCTTTAGGTACCTAAGATGCTTTCCCAGTCTTGGTTTGTGGTACCCAAAGGATTCACCATTGGAGCTGATTGCATATTCAGATAGTGATTATGGAGGTGATAAGTTTGATAGGAAATCCACAACTGGTGGATGTCAGTTTCTTGGGAGCAGATTAATATCTTGGCAATGCAAGAAACAAACAGTGGTGGCTAATTCTACAACTGAAGCAGAGTATGTGGCTGCAGCAGCATGTTGTGGTCAAGTGTTGTGGATTCAGAACCAGCTGTTGGACTATGGGTATAATTTCATGCATACTAAGATATTTGTTGACAATAATAGCACTTTATGCATCATTAAGAATCCTGTACATCATTCTAAAACTAAACACATAGAAATTAGACACCATTTTATAAGAGATTGCTTTGAGAAAGGTTTAATACAACCAGATAGGGTTGACACTGAGGAAAATGTGTCAGATTTATTAACTAAACCTTTTGATACTGGAAGATTTCAATACTTGATAACAAGTATTGGAATGGTTAATCTCACTTAATATGTGTTTTGTATTCTTTTTGTAAAAGTATGTACAGGATGATGCATTATTATTATTGGTCTTATTGATGATTTAGATTTTCCACTATATTTTTCTAACACTGACAAAGGTTGTTTGAACACTGATAAGTGTTTTTGCAACGTTGTCAGCAATATAATTGTCTAACGCTGACAAAGCTTCCTTCAACGCTGTTATGTGTTATCGGGGCGTTGTCAGCAACAATGTTAGTTTTGTGGTTTTCAATCTAAATGTGCAGATGGTGTTAGCAGTATACCATTGGATACAGAGTTGCTTATGGATCAAAGGAGAAGCATTTGGACAAGTTTTTATTTATGGATGATGGTTGGAATGTTTCATTCCTATCTTGACATAAATTTTTTATGTTCATGCATGATTTTAGCAAACTTTTTGTATCATAGTTTAAGGGGAGGTTTTAGGAACCTTTAGGATTTTTGGGTATCCATATGATACTCTTATCACAATTCTAGATTGTGTCCACAGGTGAGTATGGGTTAGTTTTACTAAACCATGAGGCACTGTAGCATGCATAGTATATCAACTTTACATGCTGCCAAGACATTTTTGGCCTAGAATTGGTTGTGGTCTGTTGGGAGACTTGGGAATGATTTTGATATGAGATTTACCTGGGAGTAACAAGGATTTTAAAAGGTAACTTGGTTGTTAAGAATTTTGGTTAGCAAGGGACACTAGAGGACTGTTATGTCTATCTTGCTTATGCAAGTGTGCATAACTGGACAGTGCTTGCCGCCCTATAATAATTATCAGCTTTTGGTTATCTTCTCTAGGATAAATTACTTGTTAAGGTCATTTTTCTCTTTTTAAAACAATTTTATTTTTGGACGCTGACAAGAATTTTCCAAGCGTTGTTGTGACCAAATTGGACGCTGACATGGCTTTAGGCGAACGTTGACAAGATTATAGCCGTTGGGCGTTGATAGGTTATTTTTGACCGTTGACACTCAATGGGACCTACCCAGTTGTTACTTTTTGACATATTTTCAAGCCGTAATTTTAGGAGTTGTTACTTTCATTAAATGCATGAGATAACTTATAACTTTTTCAATATTTTCATGATTAGTTTTTGAAAATCTTTGCCTATTTTTGGGCCAATCACATGCATTCTTTATCTCCTATAAATTTGGCTCCTATTTTAAACAGGGTATCTATAATTCTTGTCTAACACTTTTCTCTTATCAACTTCATCTTCTACACTTCAAATTAACAGCTTTCATCAATGGCACCAAAGTTTAACTCAACAGAATTGGATTTGGGGTTCAAGTCTCAACACAACATGATTGCTTATCTTGTTGCTGATAATGATTTGTTTCCTCAATACACACAAATGGTGGCGTATTTGAATGCATCCCCATTAAGGTATCCTCTTTCTCATGCACCACTCATTCCAGTCACACACATTAAGCAGTTTTGGAACACTGTCAGTTCCTCAACAGTTAATGGAGTGACCACATTAACTTCTATTGTTCATGGGAGGTCTTGGGTGGTTACTGAGGCCTTGGTACGCCAGGCCTTGCATCTTGATGATGCTGATGGTGTAGCCATCCTTCCCATAAATGAAATAGAACAAGGGCTTAAGGCTTTCGGATATCCTTTTCCTGATGAAGGTACTCTTAACAAGTACCATAAGCAGGAATTTCCCCCAGCCTGGAAGTACCTCATTCACATCCTCCTTCAATGTTTGAGTCCAAAATGTACTGCACACAATGAGATCAATAGATCCATTGCAAGTGCTATTGTGTGCATTGCAACAGGGCAAAAATATAACTATTCTAAAATGATTTTTGAAGGGATGTGTAAAAACAAGGGGACAAAAATGACTTTAGCTTATCCCCGTTTTCTGCAAATGATTTTTGATGATCAAGGTTATTGTTCATGGGATCACAATGATTTTTATAAGATCCCTGAACAAAAGAAAGCTATTTTTACAAAGATGAATTCACCACCTCTTAGAGACTTACCTTTAACCCCAGCCATGCTTGCTGTTATTGCAGCAGCACAACCCCAACCAGACCCCCAACCTCAAATTGACCCTCAACCACAACTTGAACCCATTCCTGAACCTTTACCCTCACCTGAACAAATGCAAATTGACCAAGAACCCTTTGACGCTGACACATCAAATGTTGGCGTTGATGTGCCTATTTCCAACGCTGACACACAACCATCACAATCCCAAACACCCCTTAACCAACCCACATCTACCCATTCTTCCACACCATCTTCCACACCACCTGAATATCGGTTGATAAAACGCCAAAGGACTACTGGAGTGTTCTCCTCTGGTGGTCCTAGCCATGTAGCAGAGAGAACCACCACCACAAGTGTGGCTGGTGACCTGGATGAGGCTGGGACTATTGGTTCTGGCTTAGATGCTGGCCAAGGCAGTCCTACCATAATTAAGTCCTCATCCTTGCCCAATGAACCTGATTTGGGAGGTCAAATCCCCATTTCAGAAGAGGGCAGACTGGAACCAATGACTCTTTTAGAATTGACGGCAGTCTGCATTAGCTTGCAAAAGCAAAATGCAGACTTAGTACAAATTGTCAGCTCACAAGGCCTTTAAATCAAGCAATTGAGGGAGAGGATTGTTGTTTTAGAGAGTGATCATGCTAGGAGGGGTATGGAGGAGTCTTCCAAAGGGGAGGAAGATTAAAGAAATCTGAGTGATAAGAGCAGCCAAGATGGTCAATCAATGGATGTTGCTGAAGCTCTTACAACTTTGAAGGAACAAACAGGTTTTGATACGTCCTTAATCTCTCCAACCAATCTAAATTTATCATTTACAGCTATGTTGAGAGAGGTTACACAAAGCGCTGAGGGAAAATATTTGAGCGTTGACAAGACAAATTTGGACGCTGATAGAAGTATTTTGGGCGCTGATAGAGGAAATTTGGGCGTTGACAGACCTGCACATAAAGGTGATGTATTCCAGTCATCATCTATCATCAAAGAAGTTTCCACTCAGGTATTACCATCTACCTTACCAACCATTGCACCATCAGATAAGGGTAAGGGTAAATTGGTAGAAGAAATTGTTCCAAAGGATGCAGCCCAAGTTGAATTTGATAGAAGATTGGCTGAACAAATGATGGAACAAGGTGAAAAGGAAAAGTCACCATTTGTTGTGACTTCTGAAGAAGAAAGTGATGGAGATAGCTCAGACTCAAGTGTGATGATTATAGAACCAGAAAGGCTTGAGTATGGTGATGAGCTTGCTAGGGAAAAGTTGAGAGACTTAAAATTGCAGGTTGACTTTGACATGCCAGAGGTGGTTCAGATGTACAATTCTTGGGAAGAAAGCTGCATGGATAATCCAGACTTGACCATTTCAGATCAAATATGGGGTTTGGAGCTTCTTCTTAGAGTTCAGAAGGATTGTAAGGTGATTTTGAAGCACAAGGCAAGCAATATTCTCTCAGAATTGAAAAGGGATAGAAGAGAGCTCTACTTTATGTTGCTCAGATGTCATGGAGTTGGATGGACACATCAGAAGTTGAAGGCTTTGACATTTGATGAGTTGGAACATAGGGCTTATCCTATTTGGGTGAGAGTGCAGGAAGAAAACACTCTCAGACTTCTTTCAGATGAAAGAAATGAGCAACTTGCAGAAGAGATGGAAATCAAGAAAGCTATGATAGTTCCCAGGCCATTGAAAAAGGGATTTAAACTTGAGTTTCCAAAAGATATGAATCCACTATATCCAAGTGAAGCAGTTATTAGAAAGAGCCTCAAGCTCTCCCCATTAGAAGCTTCAGATATGGTGCAAGTGTTACCATTAGATTCCAGGAATCCAATTGTGAGTTATGATGAGGATGAATGTGGATTCTGGAAGATTGGAAGATTTGGCAACGAGGTACACACTTTTACCACTCTCATATCTTTATTTGCAAGTTGTGATAGAGAAGACTTGGTGGACCTTTGGAGGTTACTAGAGACCAAGTATGAGGCTGAAGCACCAACTTCAGCTAATGGAATAAAACTTTGGACCACATTCAAAAGAATGTGTGGGACAAATGAGGAAGATCCTGAAATATGGAAGGATCTTGAAGATGACCTCAATGGTCTTCAATGGAGGTTATATTCAGCTGCTGGTGTATATCATTTGAGTTCTACAAAGTTTGCTGAGTATCTACTTGTGGATGCTCAGTATTTCATATCCAAGGCTGTTTTGGAAAAGATGAAGGACACCCAGCTGGAGATAGATTATTCAAGTGACGTGGCAAAGAATTTGATCAGATTTATTCATTACCAATATGAGAAGGTTTGTCAGACTCCTCCAAGTTCTTAATGCTTATTCAGAAACTTGATCATAAGAGTGGATATCAAGTTTAGGGGAGGATTGTTGGGAATAAATTAAGGCCAGATCACTTGAGCGCTGACAAGAACAAATCAAGCGTTGACAGGAACAAAGCAAGCGCTGACAGCTCAAGCGTTGACAAGTTAAAGTCAAGCGTTGACAGATTGAAGACAAGCACTGATGGAAGATATAAGCTACACGTTTATTATATTCTAGAATACTTCTAGTAAGGATAGAAACGACAATGTATTTTCTATGTTTATCTTTACCTAGAATAGTTGATACATAGCTTATTGTACAAGGCTTCTTAGTCTATAAAAGAAGGCCTTTAGGTTAATGTTCAATATCAAGTTTTATATAAGTTTTCATTCGTAAACATCTTTCATTGTAAGCAAGTTCGACATTCATAATCAAAGTGAAAGTTTTGTTTACATCTTGTGTTCTTGTTTAAGTGTTAAATTCCGCATAACACTTAGATTCACAAAGTATATACAAAGGTTTCTCTACGTGTTATACTTGATCTAATCTCGTATACACAAAGCTAATCGATCTAAGTTTGGGATCAACATATTTTTGATAGGTTGCGGTTTTCGTGTTTCCCCGGGCATCCATATCGTCAGTGATCGTCTACCACTACCGTTTCTACTCAGTTGCTGAGTACGTGATTGACTTACCTCGTGGCTAAGGTGAGTTCATAACCCCTTTTTACTTGTACATGGTTTCTAAACACGGGGTGAGATTTTACATGGTGGAACACAACTAAATATAAAATTGTATTGCTATCCAGAACTCGTATGTTATTCTGAACGTGTATGCTTTACAGATGATTTCAATGGTATTATTGCTTTTAGACGTTAGCCTTGAGTTTCCTCTCCTATCATGAACCGTTAATTGTCCCGTATGCTTTGCGCTAAGCGCGAATGTTGTGGGTGGATCCATCGGGATTGACAATCCCCGTCCCGATTACTTTGACGCACTAATATTTGTTTATACTTGAGTATTTAGGCTGAATACTCCCTAGAGGAACTTACATTTGAGTTAAGCTTCGGTTCATGAGACTAAACAGCAATAATATGCATCGTGACTATGGACGTACATAGTTAACCCCCCCCCATTACGTGTTTTACAAATTCTATTGTGTTCCACACGTTTACTGCTAAACCTATGAATATCACTCAACTTTATGTTAACGATTTTACATGTTTAATCTCAGGTATTATTACTTAGCTTTGCTTGGATGGGAGCCCGCAGGATATTATCGCAGCTTGGAGATTTCTGTGTATAATTTAACTTGGTCAAATCTATAAGCTGTCAGAAGATAGTTTTCTGTATTTTTAGTAACTAAGTGTTATAAACCTTGACGAAATAATAAAATCTTTCCGCATATAAAACTCTGGGACCTATGTTTAAAAACTCTGACCTTTTATGATGTAATGTACATGTTTTTATTTCGTCAGCTTTGTATGAACTATAATTCATTGTTTCTTGTACTATGACATGTTACCCCCTCGTTGCCTAGTTATTCCATGTCGGATTCTGGGGTCTCACATAGGTTTTGTGCATTGCAAAAAATAAAATCCTAATAACAAATAAAACAATAAATTGAAAAATATGTAGGCCGATGATTCGAGGATGATAACTTTTGTTGGTGGATCTAAATTGGCTTTGATATCGTGTAAAATAATAAATATGTTTTATTGATTGGATGCGTTACATAAGAGATTTTATATGTATTTATACAAAATACATAACTTTGATAATAAGACTAGCTAATCCTAAATATAATAGACAAGAATTCAGGGCCTGTTTGATTCGTAGATGAGTTTAGGTTTAAATTTGATGTAGAATTTAGATTTGAATTTAATATAGCAGAAAAAAATAATATCTAAAAATATATTATATTTTAAATATAATTTAAATATATTATGTAATTAAAAATTAAAATCTATATAAATTAAATAGGTTATATAATTTATAAAAAGTTATAATAAAATGTTGTAAATGTTTGATGGTCAGAAACGATATGTACTCTATCCGTCTCATAATAAGTGTCTACTATGAAATATTCTAAGTATTTGTTACTAAAATTTGACCATAGATACTTGTATTTATTATGTAATACTCGATGACAATTATACTAATGAAAATATATTTTAGGGAAAATCACTTAAAAATGTAGTAAACTTACTACTTTTTATGGTTGTGTGTACTGAACTATTTTTTTCTCATTGTGTGAATTGAACTTTTTAATTTCGATCATTATGTGTATTTTGAGACGATTCTGCGTTGTAGAATTACCACTTTACTCTTCAAAATTTGAAAAAAGTAGGGGTAAATTGGTCACAAAATACACACGATGATAAGAATTTGAAAGTTTAATACACGTAATGAGAAAAAAATAGTTTAGTACACACAACCATAAAAAGTGGTAAGTTTACTACTTTTTCGAGTGATTTTCCCTATATTTTAAACCGAATCTATTTATATGACTTTCGTCAAGTATTATATAACACAAATACAAACATTTATAGTTAAAGTTTAGTAACAAAGACTTTGAATAGTCAATAATGAACACTTAATATGGGATGAAGGTAATATATGCTAAAGAATTCTATATGCCCGAAAATTTTGATTAAAGTCCAAAGTCAAGAATTTGACCCCAAACAAAACTTCTAGCTTTGATTTCCATTTCTAAAAGCAAATGACGGAAACCAAACGCCTCCTTATTATTAGTTTTGGGCCAATTAACCTATCTAAAAGTATATAGTGAGAGATTCGTATTTGACCGGAGCAACCATAAATTTATTTAATTCATAGTTATTGTCTAGTGCCACATTTATCTTTTCAACACGTTCATAAGATTGTGTTATTTATTTGTTTAATAGTATTTTTTTATATCCATACTACTTATAAAGGATATAGGCCTAATTTTTTAAGTACACCTAACTATGGAAATTAGAAATCTAAAACGGAAACTATAGGAATCTTTTTATAACTTTCTATCTTTAGGTTCTGACTTTTTTCAAATCTCTCTACTAATACTTATTCCACACACAAACCTTGTTCTATCTAAACCCTAATGAGTAATGCCCTCAAACAAACTCAGCCGCCGCCACCACCACCATCCTCGAAAGAACACAGCCACCACCACCATCACCATCCTCATAAGAACACAACCGCCACCACCACCGTATCTGCCGAATCCGCCACCATCTCTTGATGGTTTAGGTGGTTTCAAGGTAGTTTCGATTGGTTGTTGGTTCGGGTGGTTTTTGTGGTTGGTTATATGCGAGCCTCCACATACCCACAAGCCACAAACCACTTTGTTGCCGCCGTTCATGGTGTGCGGCGTTGATGGTCGACAGACACACACAAAACCCCTAATCCTTGCAAACATACACAAAAACACCGAGCCTCTGTCTATCATAGCCGATGGTTAATTGATGTGTCTCGTCGATGGTTGATTGATGTGTCTGCTTGATGGTTTGATCTAAGTTTTCATAAGATTTTTGGTATTCTTTTTATTGCAGCCAATGCCTGCTGCCACATGTTGTCGACACCCGCCACGAGAACCATGTAATTTGTATGATAAAAGAGCTCGTATTTTGTTGTGGTGTTTTGTTTAGAAAATTGTTACATATTAAGTATACAAATTGTTAGTCCTAAAATGAGATATGAGATTATTGTTCATTTATGTTTATTCTATCAAAAATAGATACAAGTAATATTGGTTGAATAATTGTTACAGGTATAGAATTTCGTTTACAAGTAATATTGGTTGAATATTTAAGAATTATTGTATAGCAATTATTTAGGAATTCGTAAATCATTTAATATTGTTAAATGTTGAATCTAATTTTTGGAAATAGTTCTAACCTTTTTAATTATGATAGGGTATCTTTACCTTAATCCTATTTTTAGGAATGTTTTAAACACATAATGGTGTAATTGTAACTGCAATGGTATAGGCTGGACACATTAAGAATGTCAACCGAATTCATATTTATGTTTTTAGCATAATTATAGGTCCCACATGACCAAGACTAATTTCAGTTTAAATTGCCGAGTTATGAAATGGTCTCGCCAGATTATATGTCGATACAACAATCTGATAATAATGCAAGATGCAATTTATACTTGTAGATTGGCTCGTGCAGGCAACATTTAGCCTTATTAAATTCAGAATTTTAAATTTTCTATCACACCATTTGATAATTTTTGTTTTTTTTCTACCAATTGGCTATAAGATGACTTATGTTTGTTTATTCATTTGCTACAGAAGATGATCCCCGATGATGCGGATTTTTATCCCGACTCAATCGCTTAAAGTGTTCGTAAAGGGAATGAGGTTATTGTTTCTACTTTATTTTTATGGTATGTTTTTTAATTGTCATTGATTTTAGGGTTTCAAATCGGAATGATTAAATCGGTAGTTAAGGTTTCGGATGGGAGTTAGTTAATCGTAGCTCGGTTTCGAATCTGATAAGCTAATCGATACCGGATGAGTTAATTGGTGGTTCGGATTTGTATACCAGAGATTTAATGGTCGTTTTGAATCGAAGTTAGTTAATGGGCAGTTCGATCAAAATCGATAAGCAAGTCTTCAATACGCCTAACTTTACCGATAATTATATAGTAAATAAATAGTAAATTGTGTAAATTTGATGGTTTTATCAGTTATATTGAAAGTTTATGGGAATTTTGAGGGTGCACATAAACATTGTTTTACCAATATAAAAAATCAGACACTTTTTATAGTTTTCACCTGGCAAGTTTGTAGAGTTTTTTTATTTATTATTTGTGTATGACACTTGCAGGATAGACAATCACAACCGGAGGACTTTACACAGAGCATTATCGACTTGGTTAGGTCTCAGCAGCTGCATTAGCCCTAACAATATTTTGTAGATGCATTAGCCCTTATGGTCTAGCTTACTCTTGAATGCTAATGCGAAATATGACTTATGGATGGGTGAACCAAGTGTGTGTGTTATTGTTTTTTAGTTGAACCAAATCAAAATTCGTTAGTGACCTAGAACAAACAGCATGCCATTACAATATATTACGACGTCATTTTGTCCAAATGCTTAACCCAAAGAGTTTAATCAGTTTGTTTGTTTCATTACTAATAGCTAGAGTAATTAGGCCTTTTTTTTGAATTTTTGAATTTTTTGTTTTTGACTTTTTTTTATAAATGCTCTTTTTAGTTGATAATTTCTTGATGCAGGTGTTGAGAGATCGGAAGTGATCGGTATGGGTGTTGCTGATGTGGTTATCATGGTGGTAAGTGCTATTGATGGATGGACCACACAAGATAGCACACTGCTTGATCAAATAAAACGCACTAAGGTATCAACTTTTTATCTTTTTACCGAACCCGTATTTATCTGTAGATATCGAGATTTGATAGCTTATAGAAACTTTGCATATAATATCTTATTACCCAGAAATTTATAGATATAATACCTTATGCACAACACCTTTTGGCTAATTGGTCAAAAGGATTGATGCTTCCATACGTTTGATGATTCTTGCTTTGCTGGTGCGCTTTTGGTTATGTCATGGTTGTTGCACTCGGTAAGGTATTGAAGTAAGTGTAATGGTAAGCGTACTTGACACATAACACTTTGATCTCCTAAATTTATTTACAATTTTAAAACTGAATTGAATGCGAATTAAAAGAATAAAAACGCTAGGCAAAACTTCCCAATTCTGCTTCAGGAATTACGTGCTATTAGTTTTTGTTTTCTGTCGTTATACTTGATCATATGTTATCGGCTTTACTGCTACACCTGGAGGCAACTTTTATCTTGATCATGCTTTAGTGTTTCGGTTTATAAAATCTTTTTGTCGATTGTTCTTAATATTGAAGAAACTTAACAACATTTTTATTGATCCACTATCTGCTTGAAAAGCAAAAGTTTTAACGAATTTGAGGGCTAGCGGATAACTACATAAATAAGAAATCCCAAATAATTATATCACCTCTCTCTATTTAAAACATCTTAAAATGTACACTTAAGATATTTGCAGCTTATGTGGATTTTCCAGGTCATTCATTTGACTTATAAGTTGTAATTCGGTGATGCATCCCTTTTAGATACGCCAATATGATTACACAAGGGTTTAATAGAGACCACAAAGTGCAATATCACATTACTAATATGTTAATTCTTAGATGTGCATCTATTCGTTAATACATTAGGATTTTGCAAGGTATGCATGTATATCTGTTTCTATATACGAATGTTATTTGGCGAATATATGATAAAAGTCACATCCCATTCCTCAAGTCTGTAGAAGTTTGAGTTAGTGTTGAAATCTGAGATGATTAAAAGCTCTCGAGTTGAGCGATCCTTGCATATAACGTATTAGGTTTGCCAGGCCAAGTGATATAAGTTGCAAAGAGGGTGCTAATTGCCAAGTAAGTTTCTTTGTTTAGGCGAAAAACTGAGTATGTAGTGTAACTTAGTGAAAGAGTGTTTCAGTTGCCTTTGTATCTAAAGTGGTAAAAAATTGTAGGATGAAATGTGTACGCCTGTTTATTGAAATCGTTGTTTTTGGTAGCCGCGTGTCACCATCCAATAGAACTACATTTCCGAGTTTAAGTATTATGCAAATTGTAACTTTGTATGCCTTTTAATAGAGTCCAATTATTTGCAACATTTCCTCTTAATTGACTAAAAAGGGTAAGCATAAACTTGTTTCTTTAAACACCAAATAAACGTCTATGTTGACCCGTTAACCATTGCTGGAAGGATTCTTTTACATTGAATTGGCCATTTAACCCATTTAGTAGCAAACTCAAACAGATTAGCTTACCATTACATATAACTTTCAAGAGTCTTACCATTACATATAAATTTCCTAATCAAAGTTAATATAGCACTCCAAATGATATCAACTGTTTTGTTTATCGGCCTACTTATTTTGCAAAGTTAGTTTGTGTGGGGCACAACTACTCAAACTTCTTTGCAAAGTCGAGCATCTCCTGTTTATTGAGTTTCCCTTATCTATTTTATCTAATTTTTTCTTTTCTGATTCTGTTTTTATTTTATAGGTTCTCGAGGGAGCCCTAAAAGGTCTTCGTCCAGATGAAGCACCATTACCAATTAAGTTTCTTTTTCCAAAACCTTTCATTGGCACCGGGGTCATTGGTTAATATGCTTAGCAAGGGCTTAATCAAATCTAAATCAAACAAGGAGTCATCTCCGACCCTTAAAGCAGCCATAGCTGGTGCAAGAGCCGCTGCATCACAGTTCTCGAAGAAGATTAATAGCTCACCTACAGTTGTATTCCAAGGCCAAACAATGGGATATTGAAGTACGACAGAAGAAGAAAAAAAACAAGCATAAAACAATGAAGTTGAAACTGAACCACGAGAAGGATAAGACAAAGAAGAAAACGAAAGAATCAAATTAAGTTTCCTTTTTAAGCTTCGTTGACGGGTATTCTTAATTTCGTCATATGCAAGATGCGAAAGAAACCGAAACACGAAAAAAAAAGTAGAATGAGCAGATGTTGAACATCATTGGCTTTTGACATTAGATCTGTTCCTCACAGATTTATACTTAACAAATGTTTATGTATGTTGTGTGTTACATGTTAGTTTTTTTGATTGAGTTGAAATGTGGCATGTTTATACCGTTTACACGAAATACTTACCACAAACGTACAATACCATCTATCGTTCATTATCTATCGCTAGGAATTTTCGGTGCACACTATGACATTTTGCAATTACAATTTGATCTTACCACGGTATAGAGTATCGTTAATTATCTGTAGTCACAATTCCGCCGCTATGCGCGGGTAAACGTCTAGTAAAATCAAAATCCGGCACAATTCTAGACTAAACAAGTAAGCAATTGAAGTCGTGAATGAATATAGATGACGTAGTTTTTTCAATAACTTTCGAATGAAACGTAACTGGTATTAGTATTTGAGAAACCACCTAAAAAAACAAATGCTTCTAGAAACCATCTAAAAAAACAAATGCTTCTCAAAACACTTGCTTCTCAAAACTAAATCATTTTCACTAGGAGTCCCCAGGAAGCCCTTTCAAGTATGTATATGTTATCAATATCTTGAATTCTAGAAATTGGTTTCTATGTATAATTTAAATGAAATTCTTTTCGCTTTTAATGATTCACTGATTTGTATTACAAGTTAACAACTAAACTCAAAATACGAAATGTCTATGAAATTAGTAAATATTACATTATTAAGGAGTATGGGTTAGTTATTCGATTTCAGACTACTTATTCAGAAGGCAGTCCTTGCCAGCTTCGAATAATAATTAGTGATTTGATTCCGATATTTGACCAAAAGGTAGTCCCTACCAGCCCAGATTCCCACATTGAAGGAAAACCCCAAGGAGAGACTGGAACTTTCTCGCATGTGATAACAACCTCCCCAAAGACACCTTTGGTGGCCAACTGAGCTCACGCTGCGTCAGGATATTAACCTATTAGCAAATGATGAAATGACAATGGTCATAGCTTTGGATATCAAAACAGATATGTGAACAGAATATGCATATTGGTTTTTGGCTAGGTTTAAGTATGCGATTATCCAAAGTTGATTAGGTTAGTGATCCAAATATGACTTGTAATAAACCGTGACTTTATTTTGTTAGCTTAAACAAAGTTGTAGTCAGTTGTTGTTGTCTTTTTTGTTATATATATTGTGGCTTTTGACGTCTCTCTTATCCTTTTATAAACTTTGCAAGTCACAGTATGTGGATGCAAATGAAATATTGCTGTTGGGTAGAAGCGAACTTTTAATACAAGTGTTAGATGCTGCTACATATATGTAAAGTTAAGTAAAACACATAATGCAATTTGGTGTTAATTCGAGATTTGATTTAAAAGTGATTTATATGATGAACTTCGATAACGCGGAACCGCTAGATCGCGAGTTGTATCGAGCATAAGTAGCGAACACCAACAGAGTACAACCAGATCATCACTAATAAGTTATAACAAAACATGTTGAAGACAGTTTCTTTATGCCTCGGCTGTTTAAAGATTATTCAGATTGCAAAAATCTTTTTGAAAACTGACACATGAATAGTCACATAATCAGTTTGTTGCAACTACTCGCAAGTAGATTATTCATAACTGATGATTATCTATCCCCATACATCTTTGATGGATAACTTCACTATTGACAAACATCTTCACTATATGTGACTTGAAAACATAATAATTAGATGGCCATCCGAGAGACCCTTTCTGGGTCGGTAAACATTCTGAGTAAATTTTGTTATTGCAGAATGTGCACATGGAAGATTTCTTATTGGAAGGGCCATAGTTTGTAAAATGATTACTAGAGCCTCAAAGGGAGGTTGTGACAGGGATGGTTGTTGATGTAACAGCCACAAATGAAACATCATCTTCGTCTACGGCTTGAAAAATCGACACTTTTTTATTGCTTGGACAATCTGATATGACTTATACTTATTGTCGTCGACAACCTCTATCATACTTAACCGGCTCTTTCGCTTGTTTGGTGAACAAGAGGTATGAATGCAATCTTTAATCTTCAATTCATTAGGTTATTAGGTTTAATTTATGCTTAATTTGCTTTAGTTATGCTTTTACTATTTTCAGTTTGAATAACTGTTGCTCTTGTGTGTTGTTGTTATAATCTCTATAAGACGCCGAATTGATATGTTGGTTTGATGCAAAAGAAGCACTTTTTGAGAGTTTGGATTGTTTTTTTTGCTTTTGTTAGTTTAGTTTGATGTACAATTAGCATTATGGAGGAATAATATGTACTGAAAGTTTTGGAATGATATGTGAGAAATTGGCCACTAGATGCGGTTTGGGTCAAAAAGGGTCATTTTTATTGCGGTGGGTGGGTCGAATAGGTTGAGTTAACGGGAACTCTTCTGTCCAGTGTATTATATATAGTTAGTGTGTTGATAATGCGATCACTAAATCACACTGGATTTACAAGATAATCGGCACCGTATACATGTTTTTTTTTTTTTTTTTTTTTTTTTTTTTTACATGTTTAGTTATATCTACCTTCTGTTTAATTGCCACAACCTCTTACCTGATAATGTTTTGGCCTACAAAAGAAACATATATGGAGACAAACGATAGACGATTTATGGTGAATATTTGACTAGAGTTTTTCTTTCTGTAGACATCTAAACCTATACTCTCTGAAGAAGGGAAAAATCTGGATTTCATTGATGCTATTATCCCTCCTCAAGAGTTACTAAAAGTGTCAAGGCAATGGGCGTTAGATATTGCCGACCTCCTCAAGAGTTACTAGAAGTGTCAAGGCAATGGGCGTTAGATATTGCCGAAAAGCGTAAATCGTGGGATGCAAAATTCGGAACTGCTAAAGCTATTCGAGCAGATTTGTGCACTAGAAAAGAAGTTGGAGAATGGCTATAATGCAAAGCTTAAAGTGAAGCACAAAGAAGACAAGAAACTTTTGACAGGACTATATTCGCATCTACACAGAACATGTATGACCAACTTATTGAAATCTTACAAACTCTAGCTTATCAGGTTCAGGATGGTAAGAGGTTTATTGTTGATCCCCTGATTCTTACATAATGAAATAACTGTATGTCATTCTGAAAGTTAATTCATTACCATTGCCACAAAGGTTATTGATTGCCCCATTTCGAGTTATTTGATACGAATTTATAAGTTAAACTATAAAACAAGCTGTGAGGTAAAAGAACGTCATATTCTATTTCCTTCATGTGTCTAGACATGCATCGTATCTTTCCTTGGTGCTTTATACATGCTGCCAGAAACCAAAGTTATGATTAAGAGATTTTCTGAATGCAGGTGGGATGATTACTTCAAACCGATGAGTACCTTTGGTCTGACAACTCGTCATTTAATCTTTGTGTAGTTAACTATTATTGTATCTCGCGGTAAACATGGCTTTACCAATCTTTCCATAACCAACTATTGACCAAATTCATCACAATTTTTGCAATTAGACTTTAACAATCTTTCCGTAATAACCAACTATTGACCAAATTCATCACAATTTTTGCAATTAGACGCTAACATATATAAGAGACCAAGGTTTAAACTTCATTTGGTTCACAGACAAAAAAATTTGGAATTTTTCCCCGGTAGCCTGTACATGGATCTCTCTCCGTATACCAGTTTTTTTTCTTCCTGGGGGGTAAAGGGGACTTATCACCCCCAGTAAAATATATTACCAGCGTTTTCTATCTTAAAAGATAAATCATTACTTTGTTTGGATTTAACTTAAAACCAAGACACAGTTTGATGCACTATACTTGAACTTAAGGTTTTGAAGTCTGCTTCATCCATGTAAACGTATAGATCATACAATACACGACAATTCATCACCAGCAACGGAATATACAGAGTGATTTCTTAATCTGATTACTATCAGTCAACCTCTATAAAATCTTTTAGGGATAAACAAACTATAGAGTTTATAAATCTTGTACCAACAACCATGCAAGTGACGTCATAGGTCAAACTGATGATGACTATTGCTGCAATATATATAGCAAGTTTTATAGACAAGAGATGTCTGAAACTATGAAGAAACTAATTAATAATTAGATATGGGAGATAACTGTGGTCTATTATATATGAGGCTTTATAATTGCCACACGAAAGCATTGCACCTTGGTGTCTTTTTTAGACTCATAAAATTAAAATTGGTGTGAACCAGGAAGCAACTTGATTTCAGACATTTTGCACTCTTCCATTGCAACACGTTTGCAGCATACCTACACTCAGGAAAAACAAGGAATAAACACTCAATACATTTAATAGGATAACAAGGTTGAAGTGTTGAATGATTGAAACAGAAACATATAATATTATTCCTTTATATGCCCGTATCTCCTTTTCATATAAAAGTAAGTCTGAGGTTGAAACTTAGAAAGGAAGAAATAGAACAAAAATTTATAGTTGTTAAAGATATTGCACTAATCGCATTCCCTGAATCAGTGTATGAAACTTTAAAAGAACCAACTCTATAGAACATAAGGAGTATTGTTTTTGATACATGATATTCAAACTAGCTACTACAATACAAGTAATATGTGTACTCTCTTTGTTACTTTGAGCACTTAATTTTGAAATAGAAAATCAGTTTTCCCAAGAAACTTAGGTACTTTGGTAAAATTTAGTCTATTTGACCTCAAAATTATTCAAGGATGCAAATACCTCATGCAATTGTTTGTCGAGCATCCATGGATTGAATCCTGGAGAGCAGCAACTTATGGAACTTCAATACTTTGGAAGAATGTCCATTTGGAAGATTAGCACGCTCTTGAGACAGCATACGGTTGTTGACCCTTTTTCTACCCTTCCGTACCAGAGAATCTGATGTACCCATAACATAGTATACCTGCCACACAGCGTGCACGAAGGTCAAGAAACCCACAAGTTTCCATTAAAATTGATTATTTGTGAATTATCTTAAGTTTTTTGATAATAAACAAATAGAAGGGATCTTTGCACAAATCGGTTCTACCAGTGATGGAAACAGGTAGACGGCTAATTCTTACTTTGGATCTTTTAGAAAAATGGAAGTGTGTAATTCTGAAAAGGAAAGATTTGCAAATTTCATGGCATGAAGGAATAAGATTTACCTTATATGTAGAGGCCGCTATCTTGAATTCCAGCGTGTTTACTAGATGAATTCCTTCTGTAGCCTTTGCCATTGCCAAAACCTCATTTTCAGAGGCATACTTTTTCTTGTTCCTGTAGACCCAAGAATAAAAAGGCTTTCACTTAAGAAGCACAGAGGCAAAAGAGTACAAACTTATTATTCCGTATAAAGTTAAGCATTATGTTAGTCGAGGAAACCAAAAACGTAGACAGCTTGTATAATTTAACTTTTAATGCGCAAGATACAATTCCTTTAGCTATAGCCTACGAAAGTTAAAATTTCCAAGCTGGGGGTTGGGTAGTGTCTGTTTAATACACGAGTAGAAATTAGGAATACGCATGGCAGAATAGGTACCCTGTTGGTCCATTTTTGAATAATGTGGGATATTTGGAGTTTCTTTTACCAAGACCCAACTCAATTTCAACTACAAAACTCTACGAAACTGACTTCAACCAATAGAAACCCAATCCATATAAAAAAACTAGGTAGAATTTGTCTACTTAAGCAGGTGTCTATCGTACCAGATCATTTTCTAACAAGCTGGCATAAAAATAATCAAGTTTAACAAATAAAAACGAACATCCTATAGATAGTTCAATAGTGGGTTGAAGACACGCTTAAGGCACAGAACTTCTAACGATAACCACATACCTCTTCAAGAAGATCTTGTGCCTCTTTTTTCCTGGAGCAACTGGAAGGAGGTGAGTATTCAGGTATGCTGCAAAATTCGGGTCCATCAAGGAAGAAGGTGGTTCAGACTTCTCATATCCAAAGTTTATTAGCTGTATGGTCAATCGAGTTTGTCTATTTGTTTCTGGAATAGATGACTGCACCAAAACATTACTTGTTAAACAATGCTACACATAACTGTACGCTATGGACATTAGATAGCAATATCTACCATTTACTCATGAATGGGTCAATTCAGGTTTTGTTTTTCTCTCTCTAATAGGTCAAAAATCGCCGAAGGTGAGATTTTTGTTGAAAAATCTGATTTTTGTAATCAACTTTGGCACACTAATTTCTAATAAAAAATCAACTGTTTGGACAAAAAGTGTTACCAATTAACTCAACCTGATCAGCGCATAAAGAAAACGCATTTTACCCAGAGCTGTTTTACCTTTTGAAAAACCAGAGACCCGTTACCCAACCCACCTGACCCGTCCATTTAGTCGCCACTATTGTAATAACTAGAAAATGGCATATGGGGATCAAGAACAGTACTCACACTGACAAACCGGAAGATCTTTGACTCGTTAACAATCACACTGGCGTTTGCACTATAAAGTTCATCCACAAATTTCTCCCCACTTCTCAAATTTTCATAAGCATAAAGACCGAGAAGCTTGTTATTAACATCATCCATTGTGATCGCTAGTAGCTGTAGACATCATTATGAAAAAAAATAGTCAGTCAACTAGAGAACGCAAATGTATGTGAAACAAGAAGAGAAAGAGATGAACATGTCACCAGTTTAATAAGCTTGTCAGTAAGCTTGTCCAGCGTGAAAACAGGGAACGACCAAGTGCCAAGAACAGCCCTGCATTCATCCTCATACTTTGCACTATCAATAGTACCATCGAGAAAACTATAGAGTAGTTCTAAGAATCTGTAAAACAAAAGGAAAGAAAAAAAATGCTTAAAATGATTACTGAGAAATTTCTGGAAAATGCAAAAATAAATCATAATAGCTAAAAGTCTAAAACACCTAGCATATGAATCATTCGGGGTTGTATCATTTGAACCCCTCCATTTCTCAACCAGAGACTTCTCTTTTGCCTCTTCCAGTCTTGTATACAGTATCTGTTAATTAATACTAGCAGATATCAATAACAGAAAATTAACGAATAAAAGTAACTAAATTGCAATATAGTCAGCTTTACTTGATGAAGTCTAAAGAAAACATAGAAATCGTCATTTCCGTAGAAGACCCGAGACTTTTTCTCTTTATTATGCAATGTTTCAGGAACATGTAGCATAAGGGGCTTCACTCTTTTCATAATCTCTTCTGTTACTGGACAGATCTCTTCACCCATCCCATTCACCATACCTTTACCCTGACCCTTGGTATCATGTTCATCAGGAGAGAAATCCTCTGCATCAGCAGATTCACTTCCTGAATCATCACCATTCTCATCAACACTGTGTCCATTTTGTAAACCACCTTGCTGATGTTTGTTTTGATAATTATTTTTATTCATTATTGTATTTTTTGATTTATGGGTAGACCCCACACCATCTCTGTATGCATCCAACTTGCCCTTATAATGACTTTCAGTTCCACTAATTCTATGTGATTTTTCTGGTGTGGTACCAATTGAAGAGTCGCTTTTATGCTCCAACAAATCAGTGTTAGAGAAACCATTCTCTTTAACTCCGTTGTTATTATCTAACATGCTAGCTCTAGAAGACGATGAATTTTCAGTTTCCCCTACTCTATTGATAGCAGAGTGGTTGCTTGTATTTTCAGCATCTTGAACAGCTATATGTGAAGGACGAGGGGGAACACCAAGCATCGGTTCCACAAAAGTAGTCCAAATCTTCAAGGCTTCGTCGATTTGTTCAGGGGAACAACTTTGTTCAATAGAATATTTCATGAGTTGATACAGGTCTTCATGGATTCCCAAATCAGAGTACTTAAACTCTTGATGCGGAATGAAGTTTTGTTTTTTGGGTGCAATTCGCTGACGAATGTCATCCTCTGCAGATTTCTCTTCACTGGTTTCCTTTATTTCAGCCAACAAAGCTGCAACATAGAAGATAAAAACATTACTAATCAATAAATCATCCATGATAAATGAATCTTAACTGCTAAGATGCATCAGTTTACCTTTAGCACTCAAGCTCTTTGAATCCTGCTGCTTGAAATAGAAGCTGCGATGGTCAAGTGACTTGTGATAGTTTTTAGCATAAATTTCTGCCCAAACCTTTTTAGTATCAAAACGACATCGCAACCACTCCTCTTGTTTCTGCTTCAGACGGGTTAATATTAGTGGAAGAGCAAGAGATGCATTCTTCTTTAAAACATCCATCACGTCATTCCCATGATCACCGTATAGACGTCCAATGCATCTCAAATGTATAGCTTTAGCCGCACACACACACACACACACACACAGGAAATCAGTGAACAATGCTAGAAAATTAGATTGATAGGAGTAATTTTGGTCTCTGGAGATGGCAATATTAATCCATTTACTCCAGAAAAGTATAAAACCTCCAAAGTATCGATTACTATTGAAATAATATGATGTATTTATATTTATGAAATAAAAAAAATTGGAACAAAAGTATTTATTTTTATGAAATAAAAAAATTGGAACAAAAGGACCAAAATTATCCATGTTGGCCCAACCATGTTCGGACCCGTTACTCAACCTCCACAAACTCGCCCATATTGCCACCTCTAAGGATCACTAATGAGATTCTGACCTGTGAAATCTTCAATATGAACAGTATTGTTCGCATTGATGGTGTTATCATTAATCCTGTCCAGCAATCCTTCCACACGTTTGACTGTTACATTCACTGATTCTATTAACATGTCCAGTTCAAATCTGAAATAAAAAACCAACAACCAATCAACCTTCTGAGGAATAGAGCTTCTGTGAACATTTAATATTAAAAATAAGATAAATTACAGAAACCCTTGGTAGAGTAAAAGAGTCATTTCATAATCTATTGACATGTCATGCGGAAAACAAGACATAGTGATCTTATGTAGATTTAAGCCATATCGAACCTGTCATCTTCACATCTAAACAAGCTCTCTTCGTACTGGTTCTTACGCATGTGTTTAAAAGAATAATCCTCGCTTCCAGACGTAACAGAAACCCAGTGATCATTCAACACTTCATTACCAATCTTTGTTCTTTGACTTGCTGACTGAATTGGGTACTGTATCAACCAACACTCACTTTAAATTAAAAGCCCAAGTAAAGTGCAAAACTTAGAAAACCAAATGCCCTTAATGCAAAATTTCCTACATCATCTGGTAGAAGTCGGTAACTTGGAGTGCAGCATTCACAGTCAGAAAGGTCAAGTTCTTGAATTGATTTTGACAGATACTTCTCCTTGATGGAAAGTGGCGTTGGTTTACATACAGATCCTGCAAAAAAACTAGTTATAAGCAACATAAGACTTATAACACCATTACGTCTATGTGAAGATAGTTTAAAATTTTACAAAGTCAAATTCGTAAAAAAATGAGAATCATGTAAAAGCTGCATTGAGATATATGAGATTGCAACTACTCTTTCTCATGGCGAGAGCCATCTGCATATATATGCATGAAGATATTACTAACTCACATGGAAATATAAATTAATTAGGTAGGTAAATAAGGACTTAAATATTTACTTGTCTTTTCACTGCGGTCTATAAACTCATTGACTTCTTCCACAAGATCCGCATATGCTCCAAGCAAGCTATTTACCTAACAAAAATAGAAGCTTCTTTAAAATTACCAAACTTGTCCAGAACAACATTTTATCGGAATGCATACAACACAAAGTAGTCAAGTTGTTGAAGTAATTCCTTTTCACAGTCACAAGGAACATCTAATGAAACAGTGAACATTACTCTAAATGAATACAACGATACACGTCTAAGATACAATCAATTGCTTGCTTAAAGCATCGAACGTCCACATCGTGGCCAAACTCGTTAAGTATATAAATTAACAGACAGTTCACATGATACAGTCAGGGACAAAAGCGGCATAATATGATAAATATACAGAATACAAACTGTATCGGAATCAATGGACGGAGAATAGCTGAAGATATGTAAACATTTACCTGCACTTGCAGCTGTGGCCGCGTAATATTATCTGTGCAGTACTGTTCAATGCACTTCAGAAATGCCTGATAATCCTCTGAGTTACTCAACCTTTCCTTCACCTTCTCACGGAGACAAAGCATTTGACCATGCAAATCTTCACAACACAAAAGAATTTAATAAGGACACTGGACACTATATAACTACCATAAAGTAATTCAAAATTCTTAAGAACTGAATGAAACCTTGATGAAAAAGTTCAGCTACAGAGTCCTCAAGAGTACGATCAAGCATTTGTTTGGTATGTGTCTCGTCACAATCTTTCTCATCTGTATGATGTTCTCTAACTTCTGTATCTTCTGATGTGTCCATTTCTTTCTCATCATGTCTCCTATGTTCTTTATCAGCCACGATACTTCTTTTATCATGATCTGGATCCGGCTGCTCAACACTTGCTTTGCATTCGGCATGAGAAGTGATAGCTCTCTGGAAATAAATATAATATAGATTTTTTTAAAGTCCTTTTCTTATTTCGACCAAATCTAGCCATAAGACGATTAATGAATGTCTAGTTTAAATTGATCGTTAATAAATGCATTTAGTTGAGCCAATGGGTGAATACCTTTTCAGAGTTATAGTTGTTACTGGATTGACCAGAATGATGAGATCCTACTTCTAAAGAACCCGGAAAAAAGCCAGTGAACTCCTGGAGCAGGTCTTGCTGGTCATTAAGAAGAGCCGCGACCTGAAAGACAATAGTAACCGAATTTACAAATTAAGAACAAACAAAATAAAACGAAAAGACAACACAAGAGTATGTACAAAACAATATAGCAACAGTCTTAATGACGAACCTCTTGGTGGATTTCCTTGAGGGATTTATTTTCTTTTCTATACTCGCACAAAGCTTCAAGAAAATATCGATACACATGATCTTGACCTTGATATCTCGTCTGCAAGCAAATACAGTATTAGACATAAATTTTCCAACGGAAAGATTACCATTTCAAACCACTTTTTTCTTCAATTAAGTTGCTATTACCTTTATTTTGTTTACAAAAACCATGGCATCTTTGAATTCCAAAGGCTTCCTAACATGCGGTTTTTCATCCTCTCCTGACAGACTGATCTGAGATCCCTTTGGCAGAAAGGGATTGAAACCCAAAATTAGTTCCTGATGCTCTTTGAACAATTCCTTCACCTTCGCTATGACACCTTTGGAGTTTATTCTACGGAAATACAATAGTCAGAATCAAGAAAATGTTTTCACACAAAATTAACTGAAAGACGTAACACCTTAGCCAAACCTTTGTGACTTGAAGTCTTTCATGACATTAAGAAACTCGTCGTAGTTTTCCTTTTTGTCTCGAAATGCATTTTTAACTTTGTCCAGGTATGTAAGGGCATCATGGGTTGTCAACTTCTGCGAGCTTCCTTCTTTCATCGTCTGATTCCCAGATCTTCATTGCAAAATATATAATAAACAAATTATAATAATAACAAACAACTAGAATCATAAGCCTTAACCATATCTCAGTACAACAAGCATCCTTAACGATAATTCCGTTTGTTCAGTCTAAGCCATCTGTTACCTAAACGTGGGAACTTGATTGTTACACAAGGATTGACCAGTCCAAAGACTCGCCACTGGAAAGTAAAAATCCATCTAAAACTAATTCGCCTGATTAAACACGGCTATTGACAAGCACCTCTACCGTTTAACATTTAACTTACCAAATTTGAACACAAGTCTTATTCATATCTCAAAATACCAAACAATCAACATTTTGTTTATCTTTGAGTCATCCTTAACTCGAACACAAGCAATTAATATCGATTCCCAAAAACACGTGATTCGATTCCAAAATTCGATACACAAAATACGTCAATCAATACACAAAATAATTGAAATTCAAAAAGGTAGTTATTAAATAGTCCGATCCTAACGATTGTCACTGAAAAAAGTGACACGTAAGATACATTTTCAGACGATTATCCCTAAATTATACGAAGCTTATAAAAATAATCCGCTCGACTATCAATAGGGTCAATGGCAGGGACGGGACCACGGGCCCGAGAGACCTAATGTTTTTTAATGTAGTGTTAATTTTTGAAAAAAAAAAACATAGATTTTTCCTAAATGCATCTTAAATGCACCCGGTTCATCAAAATGTGTTTCGAGTGTTATTTAGTTACTATACTAAAAAAATATATATGTAAACCCGGTCATATTTGGTCCCGGTTCCGGCCCTCGTCACAACGTCACGACTACATTTACTTTGAACCCTAGATAATCAACATCCTACATAAAGTAGGAAGTACAAACACCAAATCTGCTCATTGCACACCTCACAATATAATCAGTGAGTCATACTATTCGTACCCCTTAACCTTTTTCTACCACTAATACCCCTCCTAATATTCGGTATACTTATAGGAAGAGACGGTTTTTTTGTTCCGTACTTTTCACATTTTATAATTTTTATAATTTTTTAACTGTAAAACTTTATAATTTCCGTTCCGTAATTTTTTACCAGTTTTACTCACTTTATTAACAAGAGAACATAGCTTAAGGCTCCGCATTTTTAATGTTTTACTACTTTTGACTTATCAAACTTTATAATTTCCGTTCCTTTTTTTATTTTATAGTTTTATAATATAAACAAAATTATTAAAAAAAAATTAATTAATTTTTTTTAAATTATTACTTGTAAAAAAGGGGTATGATTAACCAAACCCTAATCAATTCGATTTAAACTAAACAAATAATTAAAAAAAAACTAATAGCACATAAATTAGAGATTTACGATTCCGAAACGAGTGAGCGCTTGACTTTTGGGCTGCTATAACCATCCTCATCACCTCTAACACGCTTCATACCTTCACAATTACAAAAAAAATCATTCAGCGATTAACTAATTATCAATTAATTAGAGATATAATTAATAAATAATTAATCAAATTATACTTGACACACGCGTGAACAGATCACCACACTTTAATTCAATTAAGCTTCAACGTAAGTACTTCTAACTAACAATGTAACTAACTAACCGTTTTTACGATCTTCAATTACACACAATTCAATTCAGCATGTATGTGTAAACACGAGTATGTATGTATATAGGTTATTTATGTTTTTATTTTTTTATTTTTTATTTTTTTATATTGTATGTGAGAAAGTGTGTGTAAATGGGAGTAGACCAGGGGGGCAGTGGGGGCCTTTTATACGATTCTGTTTTTTTTAAGTAACTGGGGGAATTAAGTGTTCTGTTAGGTTGTTTATGTGTTGCAAATACGGAGTAAATATACTCCATATTTTCACTATGCACCATGCACAACTATAATAACACAAAACATCCTTCAAGAATAACAAGGCTAGTAAATAATGATAAATTTTATAAAAACATTTTTAGTTGTACATAGGCTGAGCACGACAGATTCAAAACCGACTCAAACCCGACCGGACTGAACCGAATCGGACCGAACAATTTTGATCTGGTCTTCAATCCGGGGCTTTTGACGAATTCGATCCTTGGTCCGGTCGGTCCGATCCGATCCGGTTCGTTTTTATCAAAATCTCTTCGATTATGCCTAATAGGACCGGACCAGACCGGACCAACCCGGACCGGACCGTTTCAGTCCGGTCTCGGTCCGGATTATCAGACCATTTCGGTCATCGGTCCGGTCCGGTTCGGTCTCGGACCGATGCTCGGCCCTAGTTGTACATAAAAAACGTAATTTTTAAAAACTTACCCTTGACATCTAGGTTTATAGGTTTATGGTGCGAAAAATGCTAAATATACGACTAATAACGTGTTGACATAGGATAAGTGTTCAATGATGTTTTTTATTAAGTTAGGAGTCTTAATTATATAACGGTTATATTTATCTTTTTATTATATTAGTTAGGTTTTAAGTATGTTTGAATTGAATCGATAAATAGAGCCTGATTTTTTTTTTCTCAAAGTTGTGAATTTTATTCTCGTTAAGAAAATGATATTATCCCGCTCATTTGAAATTCGTTAATTATCAACTTATGATCAATTAATTACAAGAAGCCAAGGTATTAATTAAAGCACACTACAATAATATGCTAATAAATTTTAATCACTATTAATGACAAAAAGTCAACCAAAGATAACAAAACAATGTTACATAAAGCTAGTTATATCGGCGATCTAATTCGATTTTCATTTTTTCGTCATCTCATTTTTTTTTCTCCGACGACTTGCAGGTGATTTGTTTTCAAATCAAGATCGATCTATATTAAAAAAAGGTACTTCACAAAAATACACTTTTATTACTGTATTAAACATACACACAAAATGAAAAAGCAACTAGATCGTCTGTACGGAGTTTCGCCTTTCTCTCCGATGATCGAGTCGCCACATCAATGACGACCGAGTAGGACACATGTCGGTCTACCCATCTAATGCGACTAGCCTATCCTTTCTTGAATCGTACTACCTACGACGTAGAGATGACAAGTACATACACTGTCAGACTTCATTAATTGCACTTTGCTTTTGGGTTTCTAAAGGATCTACGGCGTAGAGTGGATAAGCACCTACACCGTAGATGTCGAATTTATAAAGTTTTTTCAATTAGCCTTGATCTTGTCGCCTTGTGTATAATGACATAAAGTTAACTCCGGCGTAGATGAAATGAGGGTTTACGCCATAGAGCCTTCAAATATAGAATATTCTATCATTTGTTTTGTCTATAGCGTAGGGTTGAATCCATCTACGTCGTCGACGCCTTTTAATTTTTGAACTTGGTGCCTTTTCATGTCTTATTCTACCATTTTCTTTTGTTTTTCGTTATTTGCTCGCTTTTACATGCAAAATACAAAATAGTTGTTTCTTTGCAATATTCAGTGTTATTAGTATTAAAGCTTGAAAGTCCCTACTACTTAGCTTAAACAGCTTAAAAGGATAATTAACACAAGTAAATACTTTTCAAATGTAAGACTTTATTATTGTATAACAATTATTGTTATGTATCACACAGTTTGATGACAATGTGTTGTGTACTCTTTGGGCAAGTAAACTTTCAAATGTTACAAGTTTACTTGCGAACTTAAGAACACAGGCACAATTGATTCTTCTTTAAGTTCGAGAGAGTTAATGCTTAAAATCTAACAAAGTGAACAACATTAACTCTATGATACATTTCTTATTTATAGTGGTACGAGGTTGACATTGATGGCTGAGTTGATAGCGACTTAACAAGAGAGGTGAGGTCAGACATCTGTCACAAGATGCTCTTCTATTCTTGGTAAGCTGCTACAACCCTTTAGGAAAACAAACACAATTTCCATTTCCTTCATAACCTCGTACTTTAGACTGCTTTAATCAAAGCTACTATTTGTCCCTCTCAAATAGTTCCCGCCTAGACACTAAGGGTTGTCCAAAGTGTGCTAAGTGTTAACAGGGTATTGCCACCCCTGTTAACACTCAACTACCAAGACTCATTGATACATCTTGGTTGTTATCCATCACAGCCAATGAGTATGTCTTCAAGTAATCTTTGACTTCCTTGACAATGTCTCTGACATGGATTCTTTAGTGATTGCTCACATAGACTTTCTTCTCTGTGTGTCTTATGATACTTTCCTGTCTCCTTGGCACAAGCATGTTTATAACACACATCTTATTTACATTTAAATCTATACCTAAGGGAAATTTAACAGGCTTAGTTTCCAAACAATCTTCACATATTTAAACATAAATACAGCTAGATTTAAATAAGTTATAGTAAGCGAGATAACAGCTTCTTCTTACATATAACAAATCTAACAAACATAATTCATAATTCATTGAAACTTAAAAAGATTACAAGTACAGAAAGGTAAGTACAACAAAGTTATGAAAATTTAAAGAGGCTGTGGTTTCTTCGGTAATCGTCATTTCTGAATTTTTTTCTTCAGCTTCAGCTATATCCTTTCTTGAATCAAGAATGGCCTGAAGTTCATTTGCAAACACTTGAGCATACTCGGTGTTGAACTTTAGACATTTCTTCAAACAAATCAGCTGAACAGTAGAAGCCATCCCCAGCTCATTTTCCCTTTGAAAGCAATACTGACATCCCCTTTTCATGTATGCCATACCTTTTTCAGGCTCTGTATATGTTTGACCATTGATGGGACCTTCAATTTACTTAGGAAGGACGAGGTTCCTGTACATCCCATCGACTTGGATGTCTTCTGTCACAAACTGTTCTTTAAGAAATTGGTTGAACCTTTTTCTTTTCCTTTCACTCTTAGGTAACTCTTTTCGAACAACTGTGGAGGGGGATTAATTTTAAGCTTTGTAGATGTTTCTTTCACCCAATTGAATTTGGCCTTCAAAGTTTTAAGAAGTCCAAAGTTTGCATGTCCATACTTCTTTTCAGCCAATTTCTCAAGTTCAAACCATTCAGACAAACCAAGAGTTTTTAGTTTGAATTCTTCAAAAAGATCCATGTTGGCCTGTTCGTTGTCCCTCCATATAACCATTTGAGCTTTGTGAGTTGACTTGTGAATGGTGTATTTAAACTTGGTAATTTTCCCTGGGTGAAGTCTTGTGTTAACGCATGCATCATAGTCAGCTTTAATTTTCTTGAGTGCCTCTGTGCGTTTTTGCTCCATTTGTCTTAGCAATTTACTTTGCTCTTCTCTTTGTAGAGGGTTCGTCTTCCTTATTTTGGCCTCATTTAACCCTTGGTCTGTTTAATCTCATCCAGCCTTATCAATTCCTTTAGCTGGGTTTCAATTTCCTTAGCTGTTAACGGTTTCTCTCCTACAGCTTTAAACATTGTGGATTGAGCTAATTCGGCTGTTGATCCTCCTATCTCTAGCATCACAACTATTTTCTTTAGCTTGGCATATGTTTCTACCACACCTATTTCTTTTCCTTTCTTCGAGACAGAGGATGGTGAGCTTGTTTTTTTCTAACTCTTCTTCATATTTGGTGAATGCCATTTGAGCTTGGTATTGAACAGCTTTTGGGAGGGTATTCAGTTTCTTTGCAGAAGGTTCATCCGAATCAACAGGCTCATTGGTGTTAACCAGAGCTAGAGCCTGTGATTGGTTCATATGTTCTTTTTGCTTCTGCTCCCCTTTAGTACCATCATCATCAGGTATGACTATGGGTTTGATGACTTGAAGGGGAGAGGGTGTAAGAATTGTAAAACCCGTATTTAAAATCTCAGAATATTAAATACGCGTAGCCGCAGCTTTAACCTTATTTAAACGTTAACAGTAATTACGTGGTCTCGGTTTGATTTAAGTATTACAAATAAATAATGATTCAGAAAATAATTATTAACTTTCAGAAAATACGTATGTATTATTATTATACAGAAAATAATTAAACATTCCAAAAAAATTAAAACGCGAATTAAATGTTATAAGCGGAACGAAAAGATTAGACAATTAATGTTTTTGTTCCTTTTGGGCTGCGGCTTGAAACAAATAAGGAGAAGGGACATATGGGCTTGAATCCCAACATGCTATTAACAAAAACAAAGAAAGAAAAAACGGGGGTTACCCCTTCTCCACAATCAGACGAAAAAAAAAAGAAAGAAAAACAATTAGGGTTGCTTGTTGTTGCTTGCCGACAGAAAATACAAAAAAAAAAGGGAAAAGAGTGTGCCGCCAGTTTAAAAGCAAAACATCAAGAATCAAGTTTGATTGTTTCTGATCTTCGATTCGTGTGCAAATCATTCGGATCCTTAATCCCACAATGGTAAGTGTGCTATTCCTTTCTTATACCTCGAATCATACATGTTTAATCAGTAAAAATGCATTATAAAAAGGGTAATCACCAATCAAAACGCATAGTTGTATCGGGTTTGTTTAGCTTCACAAAAACCGAGACCGGTGGGTCTCGGAGTGGTGGTCTTGAGCCAGTCGTGACCCACCAGGGGTTGCGGGATTGTTTTGGGTCTCTACAGCAACACCAAACCAATCAGGGGTGTTTGGATCTATTGACAGCGGGTAAAAACAATCAGCAGGGGTGTTTGGTTTTTCGAACAGCAGCAAAAACCCCAACCGGGGTGTTTATTTTGTAAAGGGGGTGTTTGGGTGTGTTCAAAACAGTGGGAAAAATACAAGGACGGTGGGAATAAACAATCAAACCAGTGGGTACTTACTAAAAAGAAAATAATAAGGTTTAGTTATGATATTAGTGACAGTTTAGCGACGAATTAACTGTCCCAGTTTGTTAGGTCCGATTTGGGACAGTTTTGAAAGTCCCTAATCAATGCGAGAAACCCTAATCTTAACTTAATCAACACAAGGTATTACTTTTCAAACGTAATCTTATTATTGTATAATAAAGAATTACAAGTGTTATGGATAACACCGTTTGATGACAATGTGTTGTGCACACTTTGAACAACAATAACCTTAACTTATGAATACAGTCGTAGCTGTTTGATTCACTAAGTTACACGCACTAATGATCTTGATATTGCAAAGTGTTAAATCTTAATGCTAGGTTACACATCCTATTTATAGTGTTACGAGTTTGACTTGAACAGTACTTGATGTCGACTACACAACTTTTACAAGTTCCCACATCAGTCACATGATGTCCTTCTATTCTTGGTAGTCTTCCATTATGCTTTAAGGAACAGTTGTCCAAAACAGTTTCCTTATTCTTCATATTCTCGAACACACAAATGGCATGTCCAAAGTGTGCTGAGAGTTATCAGGGTATTGCCACCCCTGTTAACTCTCAACCCCTCAGAGTCCCTAATACATCTTGGCTGTTATCCATCACAGCCAAGGAGTATGTCTTCAGGTAATCTTCGACTTCCCTGACAATGTCTCTGACATGGACTCCTCTGAGGTTGCTCACAGAGATTCGGATCTCTGTGAGTCTTGTGAAACTTGCCTGCCTCCTAGGCACAGGCAAGGGACTATCTATCAGCCTAATTATGTTTAAATCAATGAACAGGGAATCTAACAAGTTTAGATTCCCAACAATCTCCCCCTATTTAAACATAAATAGTGCTAGATCTAACTAAGTTAAGGTAAGTGAGTTTAACAGCTTCTTCTTACACATAACAGATCTAAACAAACATACCTCATGATTTTATTAAGACTTAAAGAAAAATTACAAGTTCATTACATAAGTTAAATAAAAGATGAAGGTAAAAGGGCTGATACTTTCTTCAATAGTCATCATTCTTGATTCTTTCTTCAGCTTCGGCCACATCTAATCTGTTATCAATTTCATCCTGCAAAGTCTTTGCAAACTTCTTGGAATACTCAGAGTTGATCTTGAGACACTTCTTGTGACAGAGCAGCTGAATAGTTGAAGCCAGGCATAGCTCATCTTCCCTCTGAAAAGCATATTGGCAGGCTTTGTTCATAAACGCCATTCCTCTTTCAGGCACTGAGTAAGTCTGACCATCAACAGGGCCAACTATACCATTAGGAAGGATCAGATCCCTGTGCATGCCATCCACACGAACATCTTCAGTAACAAAAGTTTCATCAATGATTTGGGAAATTCTTCTTCTTTTGTTGCCTGTCTTTGGGGGTCCTTGTTCGAAAAGCTGTGGTGGGGGATCAATCTTTAGTTTGGCAGCTGTTTCCTTGATCCAGTTAAACTTAGCCTTAAGAGTTTTAAGCAGAAGGAAATTCGCCTGTCCAGTCTTTTTGGCAGCTAAGGCTTCGAGTTCAAACCATTCTGATAACCCAAGTGTTTTTAACCTGAAGTCGTCAAACACATCCATATTCCCTGTTTGATTATCCCTCCATAAGATCATCTGTGGAGTATTTGTGGACTTGCGAATGGTGTATCTGAACTTGGTTATCTTGCCAGCAGCATACCTGTTGTTTACGCAGGCATCATAGTCAGTTTTGACTTTCTTTAGGGCCTCAGCGCGTTTAAGTTCCATTTCCCTCAACCTTTGTTTTTGTTTTTCTTTTTCAGGAGGTGACATCTTCCTCAGAGTGGCTTCATTTAATTCTTTGGCTGCCTTGAGCTCACTCAGTCTTTTGAATTCTTCAGCCTGTTGCTCTATTTCTTCAGGCGTTAGAGGTCTCTCATCAGAAGGTGTAAAGGTTGAAAATTGGGAAAGGTCTGTTGTGGATCCTCCTGTCTCTAGCATCGCAGCTATCTTCTTAAGTTTAGTGTCAGTATCAGCTAACACTATCTCTTTACCTTTCTTTGAGACAGAGGACTCCACACTTATATTTTTCAAATCATCAGCTCTTTTGAGGAACGCTGTCTGAGCCTGATTTTGAATAGATTTTGGTAGGGAGCTCACAGTGAATTTAAGCTTCTTGGCTGCTGGTTCATCCTCATCCTCAGGTTTGCTGATGTTAACTAGGATCATGGATTTAGATGAGTCAGCGCCATCTTGTGTTTGTTGCTCCCCCTGAGTCTGATCCTCATCATCAGGTATTATAACTGGTTCGATGACTTGAAGAGGAACAGGGTTTGTTGAAGGATTGGCTGAAGATGAGGCTTGTTCAGCAGATGCAAGGCTGAGTTTAGTATTCTTCTCCCCCTCACGCTCATCCTTACTTCCCTTATGCTTGGATGAACGTGCCTGAAGTCTTCTTGCAATCTGCTCCACAGAGGCAGCCATGGCACGCTGTCTTTTTCTGGATGCCCTGGCAATCTTCAGCAATAAGTTGGCATTAGCATTGGTATTTGCCTGAACTCTCCTGACAATAAAACCAGCATGGTTGTATTGCCTGTTGCGCACTGCATTGAAGTGCCTGTTAATGACGGTTTCTTGTTCTTGGAACAATGCAGGGACAACGGAGTCAATGGCATTCTTGATTCTTGTCGAGAGATGACTTAGTCCTTGAGCCACACCTTTCCTTGTACCCTCTTGAATAGGCTCAGTGACAGCCTCAGTCACAGCCTTCTTTATTATACCTGGAAAGGTGACAGTAAAATTGTGCATCTCTGACTTGATTACATCCAACTTTCTTGACAAGCGCTCAATATCAGACTGATGGTGTACAGGCTGAAGATTCTTGATATTGAGGCTTTGTTGAGCAAAATCATCCTCCCTTGGAAATAAGTCGAAGTTAGTCTGAGAAGGATGATCAAACAAAAGGAATTCAGCTGTTGGATCATAGATGGGTCTTTGGAGGACTGTTGTTGCAGATGTAGCAGAGTTTTGTGTGTCAACAGCTTCCTTAAGAGGAGAAGTCTGGTTATCTTCTTTAGGAGGAGAGACTGACAGCTGGTCATCCTCATCTTCTTCCTCTTCCTCATCAAACATTCCCTCAGGGAATTCATCCTCAGGCATGGGTGTAAACTCAGCGACATAATCTTCAACAGACAGCATTTCTTCATCAGCATTGAGCACAAGTTCTTCTTCAATCTGAATGTCCTGAGTAATTGTTTCAGCCTCCTTTTCATGTACCTGAGGATCTTTGACTGGCTGTACAATTTCAGCCTGCAAGGTTGTTGAAATTAGTAACAGGGAAAATATTAAGTGAATGGTCGCCATTTCGCTGTCCCAGAGAGGCTGAGGGTGATTACTCAGCCACTCCAAAGGATAAATCCTTGGGATTCTTTTAAGTGTGAATGAAGTGTGGTTAATGGTCGCCATTCGCTGCCCCTAGGAAAACTGAGTGTGATTATTCAGCCCCCCCAAAAGGTAAAAACCTTTGGGACTCTTTTGATTGTGAAACATATGTTGTTTAATGATCGCCATTTCGCTGCCCCTAGGAAAGCTGAGTGTGATTATTCAGCCCCCCCAAAAGGTAAAACCTTTGGGACTCTTTTAAGAGTGAAACATATGTTGTTGTTGGTCGCCTGTTACGCTGCCCCTAGGAAAGCTGAGGGTGATGATTCAGCTCCCCCTGAAAGGATAAATCCTTTGGGACTCTTTTAATGAGGGAACCAAGAGGCTGTGTGAAGTACAGCCATCAAGGTTGAGACATTCATGTATTCAGGTTGTTGTTAGCCTGAATACTGTCTAGAGGGTTCAGGGTCATCGGGGTGCTTTATAAACACAAATGAATCACTCCCTGGTGCAAAGACAGAGTGTACAGAAGTCTTAAGGAATTCTAAGTGAAATGACAGACTTCTATGGGTCGAGGATTACCCTAACTTCACCACTCTCTCCTACAGATAAATGAGAGTGGTTGCTTGTGAGCCTCTAAAAATGTACACTGATTACCTGTGAGATATCAGCTTGGTTTGGCTGGTTTCCTGTAGTCTCTGCTGACCTAGAGACACTAGACGCCTGTTGTTTGTCAGCCAAAGATTCTGTATCCACAAGAGTATCTGGACCAGAGGCGGTTTCAATCTCCTTTTCCTTGGCCTTGCTAACAGCTTTAGGTTGAGAAGAAGAGGGGATTTTCTTCTTCTTTGGCTGTTGGCCAGAAGAAGCCTTGGACTTGGTAGTGTGCTGCCCAGAGGTCAAAGACGTAGACTTGCCAGCGACACTAGAAGTATTCACCTTCTCAGAGGAAGGGAGCAAGGGCTTCTCAGCGTTGGGTACCTGATTAGCAACGTTCAGCATGTGAGCGGTCACAGGGAAATCCTCAGCTCCTATCTCCTTGTAAATGGCGCCTGTAATGCGATAGGGCTTCAGGGCTGTCAAGGCCTTGTTATGGTAGTTTTCTCCCAGCAAACTCTCAAAGATCAGGGACAAATAACGCACATAGCAGATGTTCTTTTCCCTGACCTGATTCCTTCCTTTAAGTTGTTCTACTAGGTTAGAGAAAAGAAGGCTTCCAACGTCAACATCAGCTCCCCAAATTAATCCATAAGCAATAGTCTGATGTTTGAACGACATTTGATCTTGGGATCCCTGCATGCCTCCCAGGGACTTCACAATGTGGGTGAAGAGGACACGCCACATAGGTGAAAAATACTTGATCTTCAGAGGTGCTTTAGCAAGGATGTCAGCTGGTGTGAGGGCAGGGTTAATGTCGTGACAGGGATTGAGTGTGGCCAATGCTTCCTTGACAGCCTTTTTGTCAACTGTCTTCAAGCACTCATCTCCATGTTTAAGTCCGGCCACACTGGCAAAATCAGCAAGGGAAAAGGCAAAAGGATGTTCATTGCAAGAAAGGCTAAAGGTAATGGTGTCTTCTTCAACTTCGGCAGAATACCAAAATTCCCTAAGGTATTCTTGGTAAAAGGTGGAAGGAGATTTGGTGAAGGCTTCGTTTAGGTCACAGTTTTGCATGAAGTTTACCAGATCCGAGTAGGTGTTGTTGGGTGCCTTGATCCATCCAATAGCGTTATTTGAGGCGATGATGCTCTCGTTGATCTCGAAGTTCACATTGGAGGCTTTTGGTACGGGAAACGCCATTGATGTAAGGTTGAAGGTGAATGAAAATGGCGGATGGTTGAGAGAGATAAGAGTTTTAGAGAGAGAAAGAGATTTTGAGAATGGTGGTGGGTGAGAAGAGAAAGAAGACAATATATAATCAAATATGAGTGAACAGTTATTCAACCGTATTAAATGCAAAAAGCGAAAATGACTGCTCAAGTGGGTCCCATTGACCTTTCAAAAAAATTTGTCTCCTCGTTATCCTAAACTTAAATGATTAAAAAATGTGAGAATGTTTTTCGCATTTACTTGGAACGCAACTACCTAGTTACATGTGAAAAACATTTAATAAAACATTTAATATAGAATCAATCATTTAATGAACACATTTAATATCAAGCCACAGGCTTTGAAATATTGAGCATCCCTAGCTCAGCAACTAGCCTGTTGAACGTAGGTTCAGCCAAAGGCTTTGTAAAGATATCAGCTAGTTGCAGCTCTGTGGGAACAAAATGCAGCTCAATATCTCCCTTCATAATATGATCCCTGATAAAATGATACCTGATATCAATGTGTTTGGTACGAGAGTGAAGAACAGGGTTGTTGGATATGGCAATGGCGCTGGTGTTGTCACAAAAGATTGGCACTTTGTCATACAAGATTTCATAGTCAGCCAATTGACTTTTCATCCAGAGCACCTGAGCACAACAGCTGGCTGCAGCGACATATTCAGCTTCAGCTGAAGACATAGCCACAGAGTTTTGCTTCTTAGCACTCCATCCAACCAATTTTCCTCCTAGGATTTGACAGCTGCCTGAAGTACTTTTCCTGTCAATACAGCATCCAGCATAATCTGAATCTGAATAGGCCTTGAGATCAAAGCTTGATTCCTTTGGATACCAGAGTCCTAGGGAAGATGTTCCTTTGAGATACCTGAAAATTCTCTTAACAGCCACTAGATGGGATTCTTTTGGGTTAGCTTGGTACCTTGCACAGAGACATGTGGAGAATTGGATGTCTGGACGACTGGCTGTTAAATACATCAGTGACCCAATCATGCCTCTATATAAAGTCTCATTGACAGAGACCCCTGACTCATCAGGGCCCAAGTCGTTGGGTGGAAGCATGGGGCATTTCACTGAAGCACAATCAGCCAAGTCATATTTTTTAAGTAAATCCTTAACATACTTTTCTTGACAAATAGAAATTCCCTTAGGACATTGTTTAATTTGAAAACCCAAAAAGTAAGTTAATTCACCCATCATGCTCATCTCATATTTCTTGGTCATTAATTTAGCAAAGCGTTTACTAAGATTGACATTTGTTGACCCAAAGATGATATCATCCACATAAATCTGCACAATGATGAAATCACTCTTGTCCTTGAAGGTAAAGAGTGTTTTATCAATAGAACCCCTGACAAATTTGTTTTCAGATAAGAAATTTGAAAGAGTTTCATACCATGCTCTTGGAGCTTGTTTCAGACCATACATTGCTTTGTGAAGTCTGTACACATGGTTGGGAAACTCGCTGCTCTCAAATCCTTCAGGTTGAGCAACATAGACTTCCTCAGCCAAATCACCATTGAGGAAGGCACTCTTTACATCCATCTGAAAGACAGTGATGTTCATATAGGCAGCATAAGCTAGAAAGATTCTGATGGCTTCAAGTCTAGCAACAGGTGCAAAAGTTTCATCATAATCAATTCCTTCAGTCTGAGAGTATCCCTGTGCTACCAATCTTGCCTTGTTCCTGATGATGTTCCCAATTTCATCCATCTTGTTCCTATAGATCCATCTAGTGCCTGTGATATTCTTTCCAGGTGGAGCTGGCACTAGTGTCCAAACCTTGTTCCTTTTGAACTGATTGATTTCTTCTTGCATAGCAGCTACCCATCCATCTTCTGTCAGAGCCTCAGCAACTCTTTTAGGTTCAATTTGAGAAAGGAATTCAGCAAATAGACATTCATTGGCTGAGGCTGACTCAGAGTCTTGGATTCGCTGTCTGGTTGTGACCCCTGCATTTGGTTCCCCAATAATGTTGACAAGAAGAATGTGTTGATCTCTTGACCACTTATTTTGAGGAGCTGGAGTTTCAAGAACAGGGGTACTTGAAGGCACAGCTGGAACAATTTGTATCTCATCCTGCTGAATAGGAGGGCTTTCTTCAAAAACTACTTCAGTGTCTGATTCTTCTTCAGCCACATCAAGGGAAGCAATTTCATTATCAGCAGGAGCAACCTTAGAGTTTTGAAGAATTGGTGAGTCATTAATATCATGAGAAGGACCATCAGAGATTTGAGGTTCTTCTTCATCAAGTCCCTGAGAGGTAGGAACTTCAATGTTGTGAGTAGACAGAGGATCAAAAGCAGGAACATAAGGAGTAAGAGTGTTGGAGTGGTGATGACTGGTAGGTCTGGGTTCTGTGAACTCATCACTTGGGAAAGAAATATTTTCATTAAAATCTACTTCATCACCCTCTGTTCCTGTTCTCTGTATGACTTCATCATCTTCATTGAATCTGACATGGAAAGTTTCTTCTACTTCTTGTCTTCTGATGTTGAATACTCTGAAGGCTTTGGCTGTTGGAGAGTATCCCAAAAAGAATCCATCATCAGCCTTTTCATCAAACTTTCCAAGTTTATCCCTGTAGTTATAAATAAACACAGGGCATCCAAACACATGAAAATAGCTGACGTCTGGAGATCTTTTTCTGAAAACTTCATAGGAAGTTTTGCCATGTCTTTTGACAATGATTGATCTGTTTTGAGTATAGCAGGCAGTGTGTACAGCTTCTCCCCAAAATTGCTTTGGTAAGGCTGCACCATTTAACATAGTTCTTGCTGCTTCAATCAGAGTCCTGTTTCTTCTTTCAGCCACACCATTTTGTTCAGGAGTGCCAGCTGAAGAGAAGTTCTGTGAAATCCCTTTTTCATCACAAAATGATTCAAGTTGATGATTCTTGAATTCTGTACCATTATCACTTCTTAGAGCTTTGACTCTAACATCATTCATATTTTCCACCTGTCTGATGAAGGACATGATGGCATCAGCTGCATCACTTTTCCTTCTGAGGAAGAACACCCATGTATATCTTGAAAATTCATCAACTATGACCAAGGTGTATTTGTTGTGATTAATGGTTTGAGGTTTGACAGGTCCAAACAAGTCCATGTGAAGGAGATGTAAGCACTTGTCAATAGAGAATGATTGCCTAGTCTTGAATGAAGACCTGTGATGTTTTCCTTTTACACAGGCAGAACAAGTTTTGTCTTTGGAAAACATTACTGAAGGTAGACCAGCAACCAAGTTTTGAGTGGCTATCTTATTGATGTTCTTGAAGTTGAGATGAGATAGTCTTTTGTGCCACAGCCAGTTGACACTTTCAGAGGCTTTGGCAAGAAAACAATTTGAGCTGTCTTCAGAGCACACAGCCATGTTGATGACATAAACATCTCTCCTTCTAGGTGCAACCAGCACAACATCATTATTTTTGTTGAATATGGTTCCCTGAGTCTTAGTAAACAAAACCTTATAATCAGCATCACATAACTGGCTGATGCTAATAAGATTGTGCTTAAGACCATTCACATATGCAACCCTGGTAAATGTGATCCCATTGCAATTCACTGAGCCATATCCTTCTGTGTCACCTGAAGAGTTATCTCCAAACACCACTTTGGGACCTGGCTCCTTTGAGTATCTGTGCAGGTATTGTTGAATCCCTGTCATGTGTCTAGAACAGCCACTATCTAGATACCATACCGATTCCTTGAGATATTTCTGCACAGATACATAGAAACAGATTAGTTCCTATGGTGAACCCACTTTCCAGTGGGTTCCCTGAATTGCTTGTTAGCAACTCTTGTGTTCCTGAAAAACTTTTGGCGTTGGGATGGACAGTTCATAGTTTCATGGTTATAACTCCCACAGATATCACACCCAGGGAAGTCACCACACTCATCTGAGTGATGGTCTGTGAACCCACAGAATTTACAGGGAGGATAAGAATTGTAATTTCCCTGTTGTCTTTTGGAACTCTGTGGTCTGTCCCTAGAGGGTGTCTTAGTTCTTTTAGCTGCCATGTGTCTGTCATGATCTAAGGTCGAGTGGTGAGATTTTTTACAAACATTGCAATAAGGTTTGATTAATCTTTCCCCTTTGGGTTCACCTAGGACTGACTTAGGTTCATGAGAAGTAGAGCATTCAGCGGAAGGCTTAATGTGTTGTTTCAAGAGTTCTACTTCTTTCATAAGAGACAACAGGCGATCTTCAGTGGTGGGGTCAACCTTATTCACAGCCTTAGTAGAAACAGGCTTAAAAGCTACTTGTTTACCAGTTGGTTTAGCAGGTACACGAAAAACTTTAGCTGGAGGATTCTCAATATCTATCTTAAGTTCATCCTTAGCAGATCTAGAAGAACTGCTGGGTTCAACTCCAGAGAGTTTGGGCAAGGGTGGAAGCTCAGCCATATCTTCAGAGACAAGGTCATTAGTCAAAGAGGTGTCTGACATATGAATAGTCTCTGTAGATTTAAAGACAATGTCTTTAGGTTTGGTGATAATCCTCAGCTTTTTATGTTTAGCAGTTATATCCCTGTTTAAGTCTGCAGGCACTTCATCCCTAAGCAATTCATCTATAGTAAACCTAGCACACAGCCATTTTTCAATAACTTTGTTTAATTCAGTGACTTGGTCATTCAAAGCTATGTTTTTCAAGGTTAACCTAGCTACTTCATTTTGCAGGGATACTTTCTCTAAGTTAACTCGCCTGAGAGTATCACATTCAGCCTTAGCATTAATCATTTCAGTTTTAACAGAGTGAAACTTGTCAAGAAGGTTCTTCCTTTGTTCCTCAACAAAGTGCAAGTCAACAATGGTGTAGTCAAGAACATGCTTACGTTCATCACAATCAGACATAGAAAGAAGCCTGTGTACCTTTTTCATTGTGATGTCGACCCATTGTCCTGATCTTGCATCACCTTTTCCAACAGCTGGTTCATCATCAGCTATTGCCATAAAAGCCCTGACTCTTGTGGTATCTTCTTCATCTGAAGTCAATGGTTCATCATTCCAATCATAGGTTTCAGCAACCAACCCTTTCTCAGCCTTTTTCTCACCACCTTTCTTTTTGGACATAGCTTCAATCTTCAAGTTCATCTGTTCTAACTCAGCCTTAAGTGCCTTGTACTTATTTTTGTAGTCTTTCTTCTCAGTGTCTGAAGAATTGGATTGTGATGAGTTGTTATGTTGTTTGAACTTGTAGGGTTTGGATGAAGATGATGGATAAGAGGGTGAGGATGTTTTGGTGGAGGGACATTCTTTTTGAAAATGTCCAAGCTTTCCACAGGCAAAACATGTTTCTTTTGACCTGTCAGTTGGTTTGCTGGCTGATCCTACTCTTCCAGATCTTTTGTAGTATCTTCTTTGGTTGGCTAGCAATGCTCTTTCATGAAATTCTGCATTGAGGTCTGACAAGAATTCTTGGCTGCTACGAGTATCTTCTTCCATATCAGAGTCGCTGTCAATAGGATGTGTTGCAGAGATCAAAGCTTTGGAAGATGCTCCTTGGACAACAAATCTTTCAGTCTCTGATTTGTAGATAGTATCGATCAGCCCTTCTTCATAATTGTACTTTCCATAGAGCTGAGCCAGGGTATCATTTTTGATTGAGTTGTTAGCTCTCTGAGTCTGATTCATGCTCAGCCACTTTCTTGGAAGGCTGTTGACAAAGGTGGCATTGATCTCAGCTTGACCAATAGTAACATCATTCATAGCAAGGTCATTTAGAAGAATCTTCAGCCTAGTATAGGTTTGCTGAACTTTTTCACCTTCAAGAGACTTAAAGGCATTAAACTGAAGTCTGAGTGCCTGAATCTTTGTCTCTCTTGTTTCAGAGGGTCCTTCATGGCCAAGAATAAGGTCTGTCCACATCTGTTTAGCTGTGGGACATTGAATAACAGACTTCATGATATGCTTTGGAAGACAGGAAATTATGATGCTTTTGAGACGTTTATCTTGGTTTGCTAATTTCCTATCAGCAGCGGTCCATTGTTTGACAGGCTTGGGAAGAGGGTTTTCTTCAGTAGAGGTGAGTGCCATGGGGATATATGGACCATTTTCTAAAATTTCTAAGAGAAAAGGTTCAAGACCATCAAGGTATACAAGAAACTGACTCTTCCAACTGGCAAAGTCTTCTTCATCAAAGACTGGTACACTGGTTACGTGTGATCCACCTCTTGAGTCAAGAAGTTGGGGTAGATCATCGTCATTTGGTGGGGCGGTAAGTCTTGGTGAAGATGGGTTTCTGGTAGGTGAGTGTGGGCTAGAGGTTTCCGGCATGGTGGATCTTGATTATAAAACGGAGAACGATGTTTCTTGAAGGTTTTAATATCAAACACCGCTCTGATACCAATTGAAAGTCCCTAATCAATGCGAGAAACCCTAATCTTAACTTAATCAACACAAGGTATTACTTTTCAAACGTAATCTTATTATTGTATAATAAAGAATTACAAGTGTTATGGATAACACCGTTTGATGACAATGTGTTGTGCACACTTTGAACAACAATAACCTTAACTTATGAATACAGTCGTAGCTGTTTGATTCACTAAGTTACACGCACTAATGATCTTGATATTGCAAAGTGTTAAATCTTAATGCTAGGTTACACATCCTATTTATAGTGTTACGAGTTTGACTTGAACAGTACTTGATGTCGACTACACAACTTTTACAAGTTCCCACATCAGTCACATGATGTCCTTCTATTCTTGGTAGTCTTCCATTATGCTTTAAGGAACAGTTGTCCAAAACAGTTTCCTTATTCTTCATATTCTCGAACACACAAATGGCATGTCCAAAGTGTGCTGAGAGTTATCAGGGTATTGCCACCCCTGTTAACTCTCAACCCCTCAGAGTCCCTAATACATCTTGGCTGTTATCCATCACAGCCAAGGAGTATGTCTTCAGGTAATCTTCGACTTCCCTGACAATGTCTCTGACATGGACTCCTCTGAGGTTGCTCACAGAGATTCGGATCTCTGTGAGTCTTGTGAAACTTGCCTGCCTCCTAGGCACAGGCAAGGGACTATCTATCAGCCTAATTATGTTTAAATCAATGAACAGGGAATCTAACAAGTTTAGATTCCCAACAAGTTTTGACACAACCTTTTAGCGACAGTTAGCAATAGTTAGCAACAGAAATTTCTGTCGCTGATCCAGTTTAGACTTTACGTTTTGTTGGCTTGTTTTAATTTGACCGAGAATGGGGAATTTCAGTAGGCTCGGGTTAGACTTAAAGGATTTATAAAAAAGACATAATTATACCTTATTTTATCACTCTTAAAAATAAATGTTTTAAAATGGTTTAATTAGTAAATTAATTTATTTTATTAAATTAGTCTTATGAAAATTAAAAGGGTATAATTTATTAAATGATTTTATTTACATTAGAAATGTTCTAATATAGGAAACTTTCTATTATTAACAGGTTACTAAATATATAACTTTTATAACGTCAGAATACGTGTTATACCGTAATTAATAATAGAATAGGAATACGTTGATCAGAAATATGAGAATACCAGTTTATCCATAAACCGTAATACAAGAAAAAATTAAATTAAATTTAAAACATATAAGAATCAGTAACAGCAAACAGAAATCAGACGACTTATTTCCGTCCATTATTTATGTAGTATCCGTGAAGTCAGAGTCGATCCTGCATCTTTCATTCTGACTTCATTACTGGACACGAGGTACGGATTTTCCGTCCTTTCAGTAAGGACTTCCTTTCTATGCATGATTAGGATTTCCCGTCTTCAGCCAAATGTTTTTCCCCAGTATATGTTTAAGTTTTTCAGTAATCATATTAATAACTAAATAAATTTCCTGAGCATTATATACAAGCACGACCAGTTTATGTACTAGTTACGGAGGTACCGTAACCACGGCACTAGAGGCACCGGTGTCGTGACTCACATGCAGGAGAGTGATATCCTGCATCGTCCCACTCAGCTCAGCTTGGCCATTTTATCAGTATTTTTAGTGGGGCGTATGGATGCATCCTAGGCTTATATGTGTTACAAGTTATCAGGGTGAATGTGGTGTGTGCTCTACATCCTTCACATTGGAGCTGATCCCTTCACCCAGCACAATTATTTAGAGGTCACCCCTCTACAGCATGACGAGGTCACCCCTCCAGTTATTCATGCACGGTTGTTACAGCACGTGACCTATATAAGCTCTGGCAAATAAAATATATTAATTGCATGTTTTTAGAATTAATAGTTATATTTAAGTATCAATATATATGAACCAGGTTTCTCATATTTTATGCAGAGTTCTACCACATGTTTCATATCAGTCTTACAACTTCAGTATTCTATCGCCTGTTTCTTTCAGTATATTCTTATCATGCTTTATATCCGTTCACTGAGCGTTATGCTCAGCCGTAGTTCCTTTCATGTTCTAACGGCAGGTACACCAGGACGCTCTTAGGATTCTGAGAGCATGTGCATTTGGATGGAAGCTATCCAGACTTCTTACTTTATGCATTTCTTACATTATTCTGCTTATTTGGACATTGTTTAGTCCTTTCCTTCAGTATTTTACTTTTCTTGTTTTGGGCTTATGTTTGGATTACCGATGTTTGATTCTGGTATTTCCTTTATGGTCAGTTAATGTTTTAGGACATTTACCTTATGCTTTGATGACACGCCATAAATACACGTAACGGTCCACTTGTCCAAGTGGGGTGTTACAATTATGGTATCAGAGCCTGGTTCGACCTGTAGGCTCTAAAACTTGACATGTGACTAGTGGGTAGTCACCAGGAACTTCTCAGATTTTGGCGTTGTTATCTGTCATGTTCTTCATGGATTGTTCAGTCAGTTTTCTTCATTTATGAGTCAGTTTTCTTAAAGTTTTAACTAAGTAAAAGGTTGGTACAGGACTGGCCATATTTAATCGCATGTGTTTTCATTCGAATTTTGTTGGTGAACCGACCCATAGGCGTTCACCCTTGTCGTTCAGATTTTTGGTATAGATGAACTGACCATATGCGTTTACCCTTATTCATGTCAGATTCATGTTTCTAGTCAAATATTACTGGGTGAATCAGCCAAAAAAAAAACGTTCACCATTGTTCAGGTCAAATTTCATGCTTTTCAGTCGAAGGTTGTTTTGTGAAACGTTTCATAGTTGTTCACCTTTGCTCATATCATGACATTTTATTAAATTTTGACAAGTATGGTTTGAACTACAGCCAACCATATTTAGTCTCAGATTGTAAATTTCTATACATGACAGTTCTCGTACATTTTGACAAGTATGGAGCGAAACAGAATCGCCCATACTTAGTCACATGCTTCCTACTATAAATACTGTGGATTAAACCATAACTATCCACATCAGTTGATGTTAAACCTCAGTTGATTATTCTTCTATGTTCTTTGAACCAGTCAAGTTTATACTCTCACGTGAATGTCGTTTTCATGCTGACTAGGTTCATGTCTCCTTATGAGGATTATGTTTTCAGCAAGGTGATGATGTTTTCATGCTAAGATACAAAAGGGGTTACAGTTAAATCCTGTTTTTTTTAATAATCAGGGTTGATCTTCATCAGTCATGTCTTCATGCTGACCATTGTTGAAATTCCGTTTAGTCATACTTTTTAGCCTCTATACAACCAGCATTAAGTCTACGCAGAAATTATCAGCCTATCATGTTAATCGTTTCAGTTCAATTTACTACCGTTTAAATCAATTTATTCCTTTGATAATGTCAAACAAGCGACACCAGTATCGATCATCCCATAAAATTTCCACCAGCTCTATGTACAGTATTTCACGTGTACTCTACGTACAGTGTCTCAGATTTGCTCCATGTGCAATATTCATTTTGTACTTCATGTACAGTAGTCCAAGTGTACTCCAGGTACCCTACTCTATGGATATTGCTAATCGATCTTCAATCATCTCAGATGTTTCCACTTGTCGATATTCTACCAGGTGCTGATGCTGCTCGTGAGTTGAAGATTTTGCTAGATGTTGATGCCGCTAACACTTTGAAGACCTCACAATTGCTGATGCTGCTGATACTTTGGAGATTTTTCAAGATGCTGATGGTGATGCTGTTATACTATAAAGACACTGCAGAGCAAGGACGAAAACTATAAATTTGAAATTTCTAACAAGAGAAAATTTCAACCATCGGACAATACCATTCTAGTCCATGCCTTACTTCCTCAGTTAGATGTCACACGTTACTCAGCTAACCGTTCATTCAGAGAGTGGGAGCCGTAAACCAGCCGACTACTCAGCAAAATAGTTACAAGAATCACGGTCATGATAATGACCGTCATAAATTGACAGAAAAAGCAGTAGTGACAACCACCGTGCTTATAATTTATCAGTCAGTAACCATCGGAACCCCGGAACGGACGTGACCAGAAATAAAGAGGTCAGTAGTCTAACCGGTTCCCCAATCCTAGTAGTTACCAAAATTTTTAACCTTGTTCAGATTCATCTACTAAAAAACACGTGTCAAGACATCAGTCAAGGCATAGGCCTCAGGTATCTTTTCAGAAGACACATATTAGGACACCAGTCATGGTACACGTCATACGAATCTTTCCTCAAAATACGAGTCAGAACTCATAACTCCAGTATGTTTCTAAACCAGTCCCTCAGAAATTCGGGGTACCCTTCAGAAAGGGGTATAGCCGTTCTATTATGCCACGCATGAATCAGATCATTTAAAATTCAGTCACCACCACTAGATTATTATTCAGATTAAACAGACGGTAATCATTATGTGAGGTTACTGACGAACCCACTCAGTGGAAGTCGCCATGTTACTCCACGTATTCCTATGTCAGCTTTATGTAAATCAGGTATTTACCTACCTCTCAGCCAAAAAGGACTCAACAGTATCACCATATTTATTAAAGCCTTATTTTCAGTTAACGACGAGATCCGTCTTACTAAATCCCAAATATATTCATTATACTTTCGGTCAGAAAATCAGTACGAATTATTTCTGCCTTACAAGCGCGTGACTATCAGTCCATAGCTACGATGACTTTTACCTACCTGCTATTAATTCACTTCTGAAATTCCTTAAATTCATGATCAGCAGATTATTCTAGAGTTCCAGATATAACTTCAGAAAGTTTTCAAGAAATTCCTTCCTAACCACGAGACATAAATTTAACATCGAGCTAGTCTCAAGAACAGATCCTGTTTTCAGAACTCTTGATCACAGGGCTTAAGCTAAGTTAAAAGAGTCGCAACAATTGCTACAAGAATTACCGAAACGAGGCTTTATTCGCCCTAACGCACCACCAGGAGGTGTATCGTTTTTGTCTATCAGAAAGAAGGCTGGTAACATGAGATCATATATCGATCACCGAAAATTTTACAAGATCACTATTCATAATTTGATGTTCGTCTCATGTATGGAAGGTTTCTCTGATCTGCTATGATGTCTTAAACATTTCTAGAAAAATTCCTGATTATGCCACCAGCAATGGTGAGAGAAAGAACATGAGAACTTTTTTTTCAGACTGCTGTGCACACGTTATAGTCTCCCTAATACTCCAGCTATAGTATGAAATTATGAATAATTTTTTCATGGGTTCTCAGACAAAATCTTCAGTATATTCATTGATAACATTCTGATCTGCTAAATTCTAAGAGAAGTACATGAGGATCATCTTTTCACGATCCTGTAGATTCTCCGATAGGAGGAAATTATATAAGCAGCTGTCCAAATGTGAATTTCAGTTGAACGAAGTGGCATTTCTGAACCACCCTATTTCAGCAGAAAGAAATTTCAGACAATCCTGCGAAGGTGAAGGCCATCACCTGATGGTCCTGACCGACGCTTGTGAACGAAGTACGAAAATTTTCTAGAACTCAATTGACTGCTACCGCAGAAATTGCTGACACTTCTCACTAAAAAAAAAATAAAAAAATTCTTCCATGACTATCCAACCAGATTTTCGCCAGAATACCCCATAATCCCATGTAGAATTTTGATAGAAACAGTATAACACGTTGAGGCAGCTATGTTCATATCTAATGCCTGCCATTCCAGCAAGTTTAAGATAGAACGCCGTCATGCTATCAAGTTATTACTACTAGTAGAAATTCTGGACCGAAAGCCGACAAGACTCCATGGAGATTGTTATCAGTTTACCACACACTCAGAAAAAGTATAATACTATTTAAGTCATCGTCGACCATGTAATCAACCTACGCGTTTCCTTTCGTCTGGAAGGATTACGCAATAGCGGAACTCTAGAAAATTCAGCAGTAAATCGTATGATTTCGAGGCATTCCATCGATCATCATATTAGACAGAATTCATGTTCACAATCACGTGTATGTTTACGTTCACTTTACGTTCACGTTTATTTTCACTTTCACGTCTAACTCGCAGTATGATGCTGTTTCAGTTCATCTTTTATGCTATCACGTGATTTAAGCTCACGTTTGTGTTCATAACATTGTTCACGTTCAAGTTCGTATGCCATTTCGCGATACACGTTCCTCAGTTTATTACCGAATACGGTTAAAGATAGCTTGAGAAATCAGACTCAAGTTTAGCACAACTATTCCATAACCAGGCAGGCGTTTCACATCTCAGGCCGTATCGTTTGGCATTCATTCCTCAGTCAGCATACGTTCATGATATGTTCTAGTATCACGCCTACAATATGTTTCACGTATCACATTCATGATATACTTCATGCACAGCGTTCCTCTTATGATCACGAACCACGTTCACAATTGCTCACGTAGCACGTTCACAATTGTTCACGTAGTTTGTCCCTTTATGATTGCAGCAGCTTGCTTAGAGATATGAATGTTATCTTCGCAGAATACTTGTACGTACCGTTTCATGTATACTACATGCTATAGCTTATTCAGTCTATCAGACTCAGAAAATCCATCTTAAGTGTGGAACCAGAAACTATTCAGCATCATCAAGACCAAGATTTTATTATGTTTAGACCCTTGAAAGAATCGTCTCGATCTGGAAGCCACTCGAAACGGAGGAGTCCATCCGGACCTCTCATTCCTTTTCCTTTTATAAATCCAGTTAAGTCCTTTCAGTCATGTCACTTTCCATGTCCTCTCCAGTCATGTCAAGTTTATACCTATCAGCAACATTATGTCTTAATTAGAAGACAAATTACCCTTGAGCTTATTTGTCTTTTCAGTTTACGTGTTCTTTAAGTTCTTATAACTTCATCAGCTTATTATCTTTAATTCGAGGACGGATTTCTCCTTTTTAGAGGGGAAGAATTGTAAAACCACGATATTATCGTATCCTTAATTCGAGGACGAATTATTTTTTTTAGAGGGGAAGAATTGTAAAACCCGTATTTAAAATCTCAGAATATTAAATACGCGTAGCCGCAGCTTTAACCTTATTTAAACGTTAACAGTAATTACGTGGTCTCGGTTTGATTTAAGTATTACAAATAAATAATGATTCAGAAAATAATTATTAACTTTCAGAAAATACGTATGTATTATTATTATACAGAAAATAATTAAACATTCCAAAAAAATTAAAACGCGAATTAAATGTTATAAGCGGAACGAAAAGATTAGACAATTAATGTTGTTGTTCCTTTTGGGCTGCGGCTTGAAACAAATAAGGAGAAGGGACATATGGGCTTTAATCCCAACATGCTATTAACAAAAACAAAGAAAGAAAAAACGGGGGTTACCCCTTCTCCACAATCAGACGAAAAAAAAAGAAAGAAAAACAATTAGGGTTGCTTGTTGTTGCTTGCCGACAGAAAATACAAAAAAAAAGGGAAAAGAGTGTGCCGCCAGTTTAAAAGCAAAACATCAAGAATCAAGTTTGATTGTTTCTGATCTTCGATTCGTGTGCAAATCATTCAGATCCTTAATCCCACAATGGTAAGTGTGCTATTCCTTTCTTATACCCCGAATCATACATGTTTAATCAGTAAAAATGCATTATAAAAAGGGTAATCACCAATCAAAACGCATCGTTGTATCGGGTTTGTTTAGCTTCACAAAAACCGAGACCGGTGGGTCTCGGAGTGGTGGTCTTGAGCCAGTCGTGACCCACCAGGGGTTGCGGGATTGTTTTGGGTCTCTACAGCAACACCAAACCAATCAGGGGTGTTTGGATCTATTGACAGCGGGTAAAAACAATCAGCAGGGGTGTTTGGTTTTTCGAACAGCAGCAAAAACCCCAACCGGGGTGTTTATTTTGTAAAGGGGGTGTTTGGGTGTGTTCAAAACAGTGGGAAAAATACAAGGACGGTGGGAATAAACAATCAAACCAGTGGGTACTTACTAAACAGAAAATAATAAGGTTTAGTTATGATATTAGTGACAGTTTAGCGACGAATTAACTGTCTCAGTTTGTTAGGTCCGATTTGGGACAGTTTTGACACAACCTTTTAGCGACAGTTAGCAATAGTTAGCGACAGAAATTTCTGTCGCTGATCCAGTTTAGACTTTACGTTTTGTTGGCTTGTTTTAATTTGACCGAGAATGGGGAATTTCAGTAGGCTCGGGTTAGACTTAAAGGATTTATAAAAAAGACATAATTATACCTTATTTTATCACTCTTAAAAATAAATGTTTTAAAATGGTTTAATTAGTAAATTAATTTACTTTATTAAATTAGTCTTATGAAAATTAAAAGGGTATAATTTATTAAATGATTTTATTTACATTAGAAATGTTCTAATATAGGAAACTTTCTATTATTAACAGGTTACTAAATATAGAACTTTTATAACGTCAGAATACGTGTTATACCGTAATTAATAATAGAATAGGAATACGTTGATCAGAAATATGAGAATAGTCAGAATTTACCAGTTTATCCATAAACCGTAATACAAGAAAAAATTAAATTAAATTTAAAACATATAAGAATCAGTAATAGCAAACAGAAATCAGACGACTTATTTCCGTCCATTATTTATGTAGTATCCGTGAAGTCAGAGTCGATCCTGCATCTTTCATTCTGACTTCATTACTGGACACGAGGTACGGATTTTCCGTCCTTTCAGTAAGGACTTCCTTTCTATGCATGATTAGGATTTCCCGTCTTCAGCCAAATGTTTTTCCCCAGTATATGTTTAAGTTTTTCAGTAATCATATTAATAACTAAATAAATTTCCTGAGCATTATATACAAGCACGACCAGTTTATGTACTAGTTACGGAGGTACCGTAACCACGGCACTAGAGGCACCGGTGTCGTGACTCACATGCAGGAGAGTGATATCCTGCATCGTCCCACTCAGCTCAGCTTGGCCATTTTATCAGTATTTTTAGTGGGGCGTATGGATGCATCCTAGGCTTATATGTGTTACAAGTTATCAGGGTGAATGTGGTGTGTGCTCTACATCCTTCACATTGGAGCTGATCCCTCCACCCAGCACAGTTATTTAGAGGTCACCCCTCTACAGCATGACGAGGTCACCCCTCCAGTTATTCATGCACGGTTGTTACAGCACGTGACCTATATAAGCTCTGGCAAATAAAATATATTAATTGCATGTTTTTAGAATTAATAGTTATATTTAAGTATCAATATATATGAACCAGGTTTCTCAGATTTTATGCAGAGTTCTACCACATGTTTCATATCAGTCTTACAGCTTCAGTATTCTATCGCCTGTTTCTTTCAGTATATTCTTATCATGCTTTATATCCGTTCACTGAGCGTTATGCTCAGCCGTAGTTCCTTTCATGTTCTAACGGCAGGTACACCAGGACGCTCTTAAGATTCTGAGAGCATGTGCATTTGGATGGAAGCTATCCAGACTTTTTACTTTATGCATTTCTTACATTATTCTGCTTATTTGGACATTGTTTAGTCCTTTCCTTCAGTATTTTACTTTTCTTGTTTTGGGCTTATGTTTGGATTACCGATGTTTGATTCCGGTATTTCCTTTATGGTCAGTTAATGTTTTAGGACATTTACCTTATGCTTTGATGACACGCCATAAATACACGTAACGGTCCACTTGTCCAAGTGGGGTGTTACAAGAATGGTAGAGTCAGTTGTATTAGTGGTGGGATTGACAGGTTATAGCTTTAACAGTTCTTTCTTCCCCTCACGTTGAGTAGCCTTTTTCAATCTTTTAGATGAACGTGCTTGGAAATACCTAGCAACATCCTCCACAAACATAGCCATTCTCTTATGTACCTGTCTAAAATGGTGATAAATCTTGAGTAGCCTGTTGCAATTTCTGTTGACAGTGCGACTTACATGATCAGCCAAAACATTAAAATTTTGGCGTTGACGATTGCATACAGCCTCAAACTCCTTGTGCAAGACAAGCTCATGGGCTGAAAACATGTCAGGCACTTCAGTAGTGATAACATCTTTTATTCTAGTAGACAAGTGGCTGAGACCTTGACTAACAACTTTTCTAGCTCATTCTTTAATAGGCTCCTCAATGGCATCTTTGATATCCTTTATGATGATAGTGGGAAAATTCAAGGTGAAGATCTTTACCTTAGAGCCTATTCGAGCCAGCTTCCTAGACAGCCTCTCTATGTTAGAGGGATGATGATAGGGCTTTAGATTGTGAATGTTCAATGCTTGATGCTCATAGCCATCTTCCTTGGGTTGGAGATCATAATTAAGCTGTTGTGGATGATCAAATATAATAAATTATGTAGTTGGATCATAAGGAGGTTCTTTGACAGCCTTGGAGGCCTCCTTTGAAACAACAGGTGTTGTTTTAACAATCGAGTCCACTTTCCATGTGATTGGTGGTTCAACTGTTGTATCTTTGGGAGGAGATGGAGGAGTTTGGAAGTCATCGTCTTGATTGTCATGTGCATCATCATCTTCTTCCATCTCATCACCAGTGAAGAGTTCATCATCTGGCATAGATTCTAGTTCAGAGAAATCACCAATGAGGTCCATAATGTCATCCTCAGGTTCTTGTATGTTGCATCTGGAATATGCTGCTCTTGAGAGGTTTTCTATGTGTCCTCTTTAGAGTTGGAGTTGTCAGTCACAAAGTGATCAACTAAAGTAGAAGATTGTGAATCATGCAGTTTGCTTTTGTTAGTAACAGGTGAATTAAACAAAGGGAATGGTCGCCAGTACGTTGTCCCAAAGAGGCTGAGGATGGTTATTCAGCCTCTCCAAAGTATAAATCCTTGGGATTCTTTTAAGTGTGAGTTAAGGTATGGTTAGGATCGCCATTCGCTGCCCCCTAGGAAGACCGAGGATGATTATTCAGCCACCTCAAAAGGATAAATCCTTTGGGACTATTTTATCTGTGAAATAGGTATTGGTTATGATCGCCTGTTACGCTGCCCCTAGGAAAGCTGATGGTGATTATTCAGCCCCCTTCTAAAGAATAAATCATTTGGGACTCTTTTATTTGTGAAATTGTTATTGGTTAAGATCTCTTGTTACGCTGAGGGATTCATTTTTCTGAGTTAATTTGACAACTTCGTTTTGAAGAGTTAATTTTTTAGAATTGACAATTTTAAGATTTTCACAATCAGCCTTATATGTTAACATTTCTTGTTTCACAGAGTTATATTTTTCAAGTAAATGATTTCTCTGCTTTTTAGGTAAAGCTCGACTTGAACTATCAGGGAGAATAAAAGATATCCACTTTGAAGCACATCTCACATGATACATATAAGAACTCGTATTTTTCCCGGTAACTAAATTATTCTTTATTCGTACTTTTTTTCATTTTACAATGTTTAACCTGTTTCTTTTACTTTCCATACGTAAATCCTGAGATCTCGAGAATTTTAATTAAATTTTATTTTAACTATTTTTCGATCATTAATAATATTTTATTCAGAATAATAGAAAAAACGAGTTATTTTTATTTTTCAATATTTATTTACAATAGTAACCCGAAATTTAAAATTAACGTTAGACCGAACTCTAATTTTATTCTTAATATCCGAACAATATTTATTACCCGACTTTTAAATGTCATGTTCGTTCTATAAATAATATGAAATTCTTAACTAACAGGTAAGGTTAAGGATTTAACGTATCGGATACGTGTCATATATTATTTATCGGCAAAGTTTATGTCCGTCATCGACCGTAAATATCCCCATTATGACATATAAATGTTTTCTATCGTGTCATTCGTTTAAATGACGCATTAATGTTTATTAAATAATAAGCCCTCATTTATATATTGAAATATCAATGTTCTCCGAATGTCTAAATTTTTATTTTATATTAAGCGTTTATTTTACTTGTCTAACGTATATCTTTCAAATCACGTGACTTTTAAAATACTGGGTTTCGCTAATACCCGTTTTATTTTATTTTTTTTAACAAAATAGAATTATAAACACTCCTATCTCATCCACTGTTTGCGTCAAGCATGAGGTGGGCACCTAAAAACTGTTGCCATCTACTTTTGACACGTTTTGATGTCATTGTATCTATCCTAAAAGAAAACATATCTCCACTGCTCAAGACTATATTAAACAAAAATCCTACTTGGTGTTGTTCTTCTACCGAGAGAACATTAACAACAAAGTTAACTATTTTTATTACTAATTCTTTCAAATATTGATTTAAGCTTTATAATGTATCAAAAACTAATTAGTTGTTTCAACTAGGAATACTTGTGCCTAGATTGTATTCATGTTCGTATGAAGGACTCCGGCTTCATTTGTTTAGTTCGAGTTCGATTTCGGTCGGTGTTCGTATTTGGTTTTGGTTTCGATTCTTGAGGGTTGTAGTTTGGACGCGGCTGATTTGGATCACGCCTAGCTTTTATGCACCTTCGAGTTTAAGGTTCGTAAGTCGTGGATCCAAGTTTGTGTTTTGCTTCGAGTCTCGGGCAGATTTATCGTTGTTAGTACTCGTTCTCATGTCGATATATACACTTTTATATACTCGTGCATGACGATTCCTAATCAACTCGTATTCCGGCGTTGAGCTAATGCACTACTTAATAATATCCACTCATTATTACGATTGTTAGTCTTTACTACTATTCAAATAAAATGGCAAGAATTAGAACCAACAGTAATTGGTAATGAGAATGAACAAGTGAATATTTCACGTCATTTACATGCAATACAATTTCATATTTGCATCTCTAGCCCTTGAATCATTAAGCTATATACAAAGTAGTATTATAAGTTTTAAATGTAACACTTTTGGTCCCTCCTCATCTTATAAACTTCAAATGTAGTCCGACCATATTATTTAATTATTTTTAACTATATAATTTTTAAGAAACCTTTATAAAACTCGTTATTCTCCTACATTAGTCGTTTATATCTCTAAGACGCGTTGTTTTATTTTAGGTCTTCATTAGAAGCTTGTGGTTTCTCGGTTTATCTTATTTCATCGTTTTACTACTGTCACTATTATCGTGATCGTTATACTCGTTTGATATCGTTATCGCTAAGGTGAGTTCATAGCCCATTTTTACTACTTATACATTGTTTCTAAACGCGGGGTGAGATTTTACATGGTGGAACACATTCATTTAAAACTGTATGTTATCCAGAACTGTATGTTATCCAGAACTTGTATGTTATCCAGAATTTGTATGCTATCCAGATCTTGTATGCTTTCCATAACTTGTATGCTTTCCATATCAGATTACCATTATTATTATTGCTTTTAGTTTCCATAGCCACTAAGTTTCCCTACCATTTCATGCACCGTTAATTTACTTGTGTTACTAAGCGCGAATGTTGTGGGTGGATCCATCAGGATTGACAATCTCTGTCTCGTATTACTTTGACGTATTACATTTGTTTATACTTGAGTATTTAGGCTTAATACTCACTAGGGGGACTTACCTTTTGTTAAGCTTCGGTGTCATGAGCCAAATAGCAATAATATACATCATGACTATGTATAATGTACATAGTCATCCCCCTCATTACTTGTTTTACAAATGAATGCTTGTGTTCCACACCTTTATTGCTAAACCTATGAATATCACTCAACTTTGTGTTGATGATTTTACATGTTTAATCTCAGGTATAATGCTTAGTTTTGCTTGGATGGGAGCTCGCAGGATATTATCGCAGCTTGGAGATTTCTATGATACTTTTAAAAGTTTGGTTTTGGTAAAAACTGTAAGAAGTTTATCCTATATTATTGGTAACCATATATTACAAAAACCATGATTAAATAATATATTTTCCTCTTATAAAACCCTGGGACCTTTGTTTAAAAACTCTAATGTTTATGATGTAATGTATACGTTTTTATAACGTCAACTTTGTATCGATAGTATTTCATTATTTCTTGTACCATGACGTGTTACCCCTTGTTGCCTAGTTGTTCCATGCCTGATTTTGGGGGTCTCACAGATTGGTATCAGAGCGATGGTTATAGGGAACTGAGTCGTTTCAAAACTTAGTCTATAACCGAAAATTTCAAATATTTCATGAATCTAAGTGTCAACCACAGAATCTTCCATTGTTGTTCGATATCTACGCGGGTAACTCTCTAATCCTTATTATCTACTTTTAATTATTGTTTTAGTATTTCATCTCTTGATTACATTTTAAAATATTACATTACCCTAATAACGATATTTACTATCTCTTTTCAAAGCCTTTGTGCTTAATGAATTATCATTGGATATTACTTGATTTCATGTGCTCTTACTGCATTTCTTGAATTCTTGTCAATTGATCTTGTTGCAATAATTTTATATTGTTATGACATTACATACTTGTATTTAGAGCGCCTATGTTGTCGACTTTTCATACTTACTTTTCTGAGTACTATTGTTATTTCGTCTATGCGTGATACGAGTGACCTCACATACTCGTTCGTTTTGAACTGTCTGTTTTTCTCGACTCACTGTTACATGTTGTATGTATTCTCGTGATACCATTGTTTGGGATTAAGAAGTGATGCTTTCAATGAAACTTACAATATTTTTTTTACTACCTTGTGCGTTACTTCCATTGTTAAACTTCTTTAAGATATCAGTTTAGATATCTAAAACGCTTTATGACCATTTGTGATTGGATGTCTTGAAAAATAGTCTATCGACCATTGTATAGCTCAATGTGTCTCCGAAAAAGACTAAAGGATATCGTGAGGGTCATACATCTCGAAGAATTCCTTGAATCCGTGTTAAATAATATCGTGGGTTTTCGTAATCTTGAGTGACTTTGACGTCACCATCTTACACGACACTCGTATATCAATTAAATATTATTCCATTGACCATTATACGTTTCGACTTTGAATTACAACGTCCGTTTGTACCTTGAAAACACCATCGTCATTTTGTAATTCGTATCCTATAATATAACGTGGCGCTTGTTTGGAATACGATTTTACTCCTATAAACTTGTATCCTCCCTTTTCATTAAACCTCCTCACTCCGGGAGTGCAACCTATTAATGTTCCATTTCTTTCTCAGTATGTCTTGTGATTTTGGAAAATCACGCCGCCAAGAGACCTTCATGCATTGCATCTTGAAATCAAAGACACGGATGCATGCCCGTTTTGATTCTTTAGATTATCATTGGTATTCATAACCCATTTTTATACTATATTTTTCTTTATATGCTTAATCATACAATCTATTCTCTTTTGTCTTATGGAATCCACAAGTCATGTGTGTACACAAATTCCGTGTCGTTATGAATTTTGATTAAACTTCAAGGTGTGTTGAAAAAAAAATATACTTTCTTCAGAAAAATTACCTGTAATTTAACGATACCGAGAAAATATTTTTATAAACTTTAGACATAAAATTTGGCCAGTAAATCTTAAAAACGAGCAAGTTACGCTCATTTGAAATTGTAAAGTTTAAGAACTTATTTTTTTTTTGCGTATTTCTAAAACATCCTTTTGTTGACAGATTTGATGCGAGAGCATTTTCGTCCAATTTTGATCCATTTCAAGTCTCGAGTAAAACTAGAAAGTTTTTCAAAACATTGTTTTACACCAAATTGCTTTAGACTCCGAGTCTTAAAAATGTCGTTTAGTGAGTCAATGGGTCTGGTCAAACCCAAAAGTCAAACTTAAAAGTCAAAGCTAATAGAACTTAAAAATATGGTTTGAAGCGTTTTTGAGTTTGTTTAAGCTCGTAAAACTTTAACAAATGAGATTTTACAACTACCAAACACTGATTGCGTTTGAAAATGTTTAAAATAGTAACTTTGAGTTCGGCCATACATACATATATCTTGAACTTTTGGAACCAAGTGATTTGATAAAACAATGATGAACTATATGTTTTGAAAAATATGTACATTTTTATTTACGTGTTAAATTTTTAAACTTTCCTAAAATAGAAACTTTTCAGAGTAGTTGTACTATTTTGGGAAATGATGCTCTACTTTCTTAAAAGTATATTTATGTCAAATAAATTACGGTGTGAACACATACGGATTCCTTTATCCTTTCTTTTACATATGACTTATTTGTCATTCTACATTGTCTTTCTTTGCTTCTATCGTACCACTGATTTGGGTAAAGATTTGAAATTCTTATTTTCATCGTTCGTTATCATCTTGACACTTGTCTCATGACGATTCCGACTAAACCTTTTGAAACCTTATCACCTTGTAACCATTTCATTGATTGTCTTATGAACTACTCTTTATCACCCTCATGAAACCCACTCGCTATTTTATAAGTTATCATAATGTCACCATATAAACTTAAACTGGTATTGTTTGCGAATCATTTTATAAAATGTTCTACATTGGTCTTAAAAAAATAAAATTTCTTGTAACATTAAAATTGTTGAATTAAATATCTAGCCAGTTACTTACTTGCGAAATTTTTCATAAATTATGTTAAATTCTAATTTACAAATGGCACTATATACATATTCTAAATCATATGACATGTAATACTAGTTTGACGAAACTGAGCATCGCATTGCCAGTCCTAAATTATGCATGGCCTGATCACCTATGTGTAATTTAGAAAGAGCCATACGAGGTTCAATATTAGTCACCTTAAATATTTTGTCAAGAACCAACTTTTTACTTATATTCCTTAAAAAGTTAGATCAAATAAACTTTTGAAAACTTTTACATATTATGCGAGTGGCTCCCGTTCATGATATATGCATATATATTTCCTTATATTTTCTTAAATGAATTACGTGCCTGCAAGTACATGTTCTTTACTCAACGATATAATATAATTCTATTTACCGCTCGTCTAGTTACTGACTATTGATATTGTACTAGGAAGTTCTAGTTTTTTTTTTTTTACTTTCTCCTCGACCAACTTTGTTTGAATAAATTTTGGTATACCTTCGAAATGTCTCCGGACGAGAATAACAAATTATGAATGTACATGAATAGTGATATCGTACATTCGTCATGATGTGTGGCTGACTCTATTGCCTCGAAATTCGCTCGTGTAAACCATGTGTTGATTTTGCTATCTAATTACCAGTGTTCATTTTACTTGAATCATACACAAGTGACTAATCAAGAATTTTTATTTAATTCAATTTTTTTTGAGGTTTTTATCTTTCAATCGTGTATCGATTATCGAGAAATTAATGAGCCGATGTTGGTGACACCAACTGCATTCAAGAAGTAACGAGTTGCAAAAAAAATTTGTTTTTTATTGTCTTATCACTGATGCCTATATTCTATCATGTTCGTTAAAAATCATTACGACTTTTATTCTAATCCCTCATGCCATTGCTTGCATATTATTTTGACTATTAATTGCTTCATATTCATTTGCAATCTTGTCATCTTTTGAAAACCGAATATGTCTCCTATTTACCATTTGATACATTAAACACTTTTGTGGATTCCTATATATTATATTTTTAAGAACGTTTTACACATTTTATCAAATGTTTAAATTACCAAAATACCCGTTTCAAGTTTAATGTCGGATATATACATCCTCTTTGGAAAATTTATAACGAGTATTTAAAAGGATGTCAAGCTTTATCCTTTAAAGTATTTGATTCTATCATACTTTACTTTTAGTCTAATGAAATAATCAATTTAATTTATAATTTCTAACAATGATTCTAAATAATTTGGGAATTTGATTTTCTCTAAATGGTAACAATAAACTTGAGTTTTTAACAATAAATTCAAACAAGTCATCCAAAAGCCCTTAAGCTTATCGGAATAATTATTTGAATTGAATTACTTTTACTTTGAAATTCTTATCAAGAAAATACTTAAGCTAAATTTGAAAGTAATACCAAATCCTAGACAAATAATGGTGACAACTTGTAATCCAAATGTCTATATGTAATTCATATTTATCCTCTATTTTTCTAATAAATAAATTGTCATGTTTTACAGTTGCGTGATTTGCGAATCCTTGTTGATTAACAATCTTAACTCGTTTTAGCGCACCTTGTCCGTTTAAGCTATTCTCGTGTTCATTCTATATCTTTATATTTCTTCGTACTGAACGGTTATTATTTTAATCCAAATTTGGAAATTTATTCGAAAAGGAGTTAAGAAACTGAAGCATAGTGAATTCTAATTGTTAGGGTACGCCGTGGTGCAGAAATTACCTGGGAATCAATGAATCAGTTCTAAGCTATGTATCTCCTTTTGTTTGAATCTTCTTCTGTCTCCAGTGGAACTCTGTGGGACCAGAGTTCCTTTAGGGGGTTGACTATAAGAACTCGTATTTTTTCCGGTAATTAAATTATTCTTTATTCGTACTTTTTCATTTTACAATGTTTAACCTGTTTCTTTTACTTTCCATACGTAAATCTTGAGATCTCGAAAATTTAAATTAAATTTTATTTTAACTATTTTTCGATCATTAATAATATTTTATTCAGAATAATAGAAAAAACGAGTTATTTTTATATTTCCATATTTATTTACAATAGTAACCCGAAATTTAAAATTAACATTAGACCGAACTCTAATTTTATCCTTAATATCCGAACAATATTTATTACCCGACTTTTAAATGTCATGTTCGTTATATAAATAATATGAAATTCTCGACTAACCGGTAAGGTTAAGGATTTAACGTATCGGATACGTGTCATTTATTATTTATCGGCAAAGTTTATGTCCGTCATCGACCGTAAATATCCACATTATGACATATAAATATTTTCTATCGTGTCATTCGCTTAAATGACGCATTAATGTTTATTAAATAATAAGCCCCCATTTATATATCGAAATATAAATATTCTCCGAATGTCCAAGTTTTTATTTTATATTGAGCGTTTATTTTACGTGTCTAACGTATATCTTTCAAATCACGTGACTTTTAAAATGCTGGGTTTCGCTAATACCCGTTTTATTATATTTTTTTTAACAAAATAGAATTATAAACACTCCTATCTCATCCACTGTTTGCGTCAAGCATGTGGTGGGCGCCTAAAAATTATTTCCATCTACTTTTGACACGTTTTGATGTCATTGTATCTATCCTAAAAGAAAACATATCTCCATTGCTCAAGACTATATTAAACAAAAATCCTACTTGGTGTTGTTCTTCTACCGAGAGAACATTAACAACAAAGTTAACTATTGTTATTACTAATTATTTCAAATATTGATTTAAGCTTTATAATGTATCAAAAACTAATTAGTTGTTTCAACTAGGAATACTTATGCCTAGATTGTATTCATGTTCGTATGAAGGACTCCGGCTTCATTTATTTAGTTCGAGTTCGATTTCGGTCGGTGTTCGTATTTGGTTTTGGTTTCGATTATTGAGGGTTGTAGTTTGGACGCGGCTGATTTGGATCACGCCTAGCTTTTATGCACCTCCGAGTTTAAGGTTCCTAAGTCGTGGATCCAAGTTTGTGTTTTGCTTCGAGTCTCGTGCAGATTTATCGTTGTTAGTACTCGTGCTCATGTCGATTTATACACTCTTATATACTCGTGCATGACGATTCCTAATCAACTCGTATTCCGGCGTTGAGCTAAGGTACTACTTAATAATATCCACTCATTATTACGATTGTTAGTCTTTACTACTATTCAAATAAAATGGCAAGAATTAGAACCAACAGTAATTGGTAATGAGAATGAACAAGTGAATATTTCACGTCATTTACATGCAATACAATTTCATATTTGCATCTCTAGCCCTTGAATCATTAAGCTATATACAAAGTAGTATTATTAGTTTTAAATGTAACACTTTTGGTCCCTCATCATCTTATAAACTTCAAATTTAGTCCGACCATATTATTTAATTATTTATAACTATATTATTTTTAAGAAACCTTTATAAAACTCGTTATTTTCCTACATTGGTCGTTTATATCTCTAAGACGCGTCGTTTTATTTTAGGTCTTCGTTAGAAGCTTGTGGTTTCTCGGCTTATCTTATTTCATCGTTTCACTACTGTCACTATTATCATGATCGTTATACTCGTTTGATATCGTTATCGCTAAGGTGAGTTCATAGCCCCTTTTTACTACTTATACATTGTTTCTAAACGCGGGGTGAGATTTTACATGGTGGAACACATTCATTTTAAACTGTATGCTATCCAGAACTGTATGCTATCCAAAACTTGTACGCTATCCAGAACTTGTATGCTATCCAGATCTTGTATGTTTTCCAGAACTTGTATGCTTTCCAGATCAGATTACCATTATTATTACTGCTTTTAGTTTCCATAGCCACTAAGTTTTCCTACCATTTCATGCACCGTTAATTTACTTGTGTTACTAAGCGCGAATGTTGTGGGTGGATCCATCGGGATTGACAATCTCCGTCTCGTATTACTTTGACGCATTACATTTGTTTATACATGAGTATTTAGGCTGAATACTCACTAGGGGAATTTACCTTTTGTTAAGCTTCGGTGTCATTAGCTAAATAGCAATAACATACATCATGACTATGGATAATGTACATCCCCCTCATTACTTGTTTTACAAATGAAATGCTTGTGTTCCACACCTTTGTGTTGATGATTTTACATGTTTAATCTCAGGTATAATGCTTAGTTTTTCTTGGATGGGAGCCCGCAGAATATTATCGTAGCTTGGAGATTTCTGTGATACTTTTAAAAGTTTGGTTTTGGTAAAATCTGTAAGAAGTTTATCCTATATTATTGGTAACCATATATTACAAAAAACATGATTAAATAATATATTTTCCGCTTATAAAACTATGGGACCTTTGTTTAAAAACTCAGATGTTTATGATGTAATGTATACGTTTTTATAACGTCAACTTTGTGTCAATAGTATTTCATTATTTCTTGTACCATGACGTGTTACCCCCTTGTTGCCTAGTTGTTCCATGCCTGATTTTAGGGGTCTCACAATACACTCAAACTTAGCACGTTGCCATTTACAATGAGATTTAAAATATCCGCCTCGATAAATAGACCGGTCCAACGTGTCTTAAGTTTGTCCAACATACGAAATCTCTCATGTAGGAAGCACATCAGGATCAAAGACACAATTTCCATCTCTACACTCGAACAACTCAAAGTAGGTAGCATCAACAAAGTAAGCTCATACGAGAATCCAATATCAATAGAAGTCACACTCTTATGTGGAGTAGATGAAAACCAAGATTTCCCAAACATACGGATCCCAGGATCAAAAACCTTTCCCTTTAGGGGAAAATAAGAGGACGAGCTCGTATCAACCATAGAAGATTCCCCCTTAGCTATCAAAGTATCATGAGACAATGAAGGTGTAGGAATTAAAACATTCATAATGATTATCTACATGTGTTGCTCCTTTTCCGACAACAAATTTCAAGCGATCATATCTTGTTCATTTTAAATCCGTTTTCTTTTACTTATAGTATACCAAAACGAATGTATTAACTTATATTTTCATAATCTCGTACTAATCTAGTGTCAAAACAATCGGTGGGGAAACGTTTTCGTGTTCGTCGGAAAGTTGGCCGGAAAAGTTTTCCGGCGGCCGAATAAGGTGGTAGGGGCCGGATTTTTGAGGGGGGGGGGGGGAGTGTATTAGGGTTTGTAAGTATGTTTTTGTAAAATGAAAAATGAAAGGAAAACGTGTAGTTTGTTGTATTTATATTAGTGAAATGAAAGTTGTTAAAATTAAATGGAAGATTGTATAATGTTGAGGGTAGTTGTGTAAGTTTTAACTTAACTTTTGTTTTATCGTGTTTAAATGTAACTCCGGAGTCGATCGATAAAGGTAACATTTGATTGAAAACTCGAAATTTTTACCGTTGCGTTTAAAATAGTTTTTCCACGAAAATAGGTTATTTATATGACAAAAAATTCATAAGTCACTGTAAATTATTTAAATTTTAATGATCTTCCAGGTTTCTCAAACAAGCGCAGTTTTAAATAAAAATGGACTTCATTTTGATTATTCGCGTTTTTAATTAATGTTATTAAAATAAAAAATATTAAACAATTTAATAAATCGTTTTATCAAGTATCTCGCGACAATTAAAAATGAAATTTAACTTTTAACGTGTCGTTACACAGACTGTGTGATTTTTCAGATTTTATAAACAATGTCCTGTTTTCAAATCCAATAAGTTTGGTAACGCTCAAAAATAAATTTTAAATAATAATTATTATAATTTATTATTATTTAATAGTGCATAAAATTCTCAGGTGTTACATCATCCACGTGGTATTTTGAGTTTCGTCCTCGAAACTCGTCCGTTGTTACCCAGTTGAGTAGTGTCAAGAAAAGGAAAATACGATGTTGTGCTCCAAATTTAAGTCGAATATACTTAAACCGCTTATTTTTAATTCTCCTTGGATTTTAGATTGTGTTATTCACAGAAGGTTGTGTCGAAAGGCAATGGGTAAAACTAGATTATATATGAAAGGTTTAATAGGTCAATTTGACAGAGCGGTTACGGTTCATAGAACAGATAAGGACACCTAGAAGCGAAGAGTTCGACAAGTCACCAACATCTTAAATGTCGGTAAGGGTTCATAGAAAAAATAAAGGACGATTAGAAGTGAATATTTCTAGCAAGTCGTCGACTCTGAAAAGTCGAAATAGGGTTCACTGTAGTCAGCTTGTTTGGCTCACGTCGATCGGTGTTCATTCGGAAAAATCTGTGCAACAATTCATGAGTCAAATGAACTTTATGAAATCTTTCGCCAAAACGCAATAATGATAACGGTAGTAAGGCAAAAATGATTAAACTCGTACGGATGAATCATCAGTCAAAAGAAACACATTCCATAACTGGAATAATAGTGTAATAGCTAAATACGAAATCACATCAGATGCGCTTAAGCCCACTTGTTTATAATATACATTTACATACAGAGGCGTCCCAATCTATGTAAATATAAATAATAAAACTTTGGTTAAGCGATTTATAACTTCTTTATTCAAATGTAAAGGCATTCCAATCCATTTCAATAAAGACCTCATAACTCATCTTACTCAAATATTCTCGAGAAAACTTACCATCAAAATAGATAAAGTATCTAAGAAAATAGATATTACCAAGAGAGTTTACAGCCAGTTTATTTACACCTTCCGTATTCAGATGTACCATTCCATCTCAATACGGAACCATAAATAAGCTCGCGATCCGGTGGCTTTTGATTTCACATTTGGATGTCCCATACCATCAAAATACGAAATCATAATTAACTTGTGGTTAGGAGACTCATGTTCCATATTCAAACGTCCCATTCCATTTAAATATAAAATCATAAGTACCCTGAATGGAGTCACACCGCACCATTCAGACAGGCAAACTATCCAAATGATATCACACACAATATTACATCACGTAATCGAAACGAGACGTCGACCAATTACACTCCAATAATAGGCGTTTGCGATACAGAGAGAGTAGACGTGTATGGAGTGTACAGTCATAAAATGTAATCAAGGGGATAATATATCATAATAGTTATCAGCGGCAAAATCTCATTGGAAATAGTTAAAATCTCTAAAACATTATTAGATGAATTATGAAAAGCATACGCATGAGTCGTCAATAAGTTGCGTTCCATGAGTAAACATTCAAATTCATAAGCGGGAGAAAATAAGTGCCAATCACGCAATAACGTGCGTAATAACAGTACCAAACAAAGAACCCGTATATACTACAATGATATATTATAATAGTTATTTGATAAATAAAGGAACTAGCCGATTACATGAGTCTCACTCATCGCCGAGGAAGACTCGGAAATAAATACGAATGTATATATAATAATTGTAACTACGTAATGCAAATAGTCAGGTTGCATCGTATAAATCAATCATAAACAGATAAGGCAATGATCTATATGGTGCATAAAGCAATCGCAAGCAGAATTCATGTAGCAGTATATGAGATAATAACAAACACGCAATCAAGCATTTATTGGATCCCAAATCATTAAACATAGAAAGCAGTTTAATAGGGACTATAGCCTCGTCTCAAGCAAATAATCAATCCGCACAAGTAAGGTCAAGTAATAGCGAACTACACTAGCAGCAACCTAAACATAATACTATAGTTCAGGCGCGAAAACATAAATCACATAAGTCTATCACGTATGTCATTTTCCAATTATGTGCTTAGTTTTATAGATAAAATATGACTCATCAAATCATATAGTTAATATTAGTATCTTATACTTAGGCAAGAATGTTTTTGTTGACTCGACGGAATTTTGAAAGTCTTTTGACGTAAATTTTAATCTACCCAAATTTAACTTAGTAAATTTCTTAACACACTTTCTACGGAAAATTCAACAGCCTTTCGGCGTCTTTTCAAATTTTGTCATTTTTAGTAAGTACTCAAATCTCGATCTAAATTCTCATATTTTCAACATTTTCTCAAATCACAATCAACCAATAACTTATTTTTCCGCAAAATACTCACTTACAACGTTCACGTAGTAACAATCGTCAATTAAGCCCAATACACGCTTTTACCCCTTTTCAATACGTTTCCAACAATCATATACAACATTTTATACTCATTTCGACACTTAACATAGCTCGGTTTAACTCGAAAACGTCATTTGACCTTTTTTAAATGATAGACAACAACTATTTTTAGTGTTTTCGCAAAAATTAAATTTTCCGACAACAAATTTCAAGCGATCATATCTTGTTCATTTTATGTCCGTTTTCTTTTTCTTATAATATACCGAAATGAAGGTATTAACATATATTTTTATAATCTCGTACTAATCTAGTGTCAAAACAATCGGTCGAAAAAGTTTTCATGTTCGACGGAAAGTTGGCCGGAAAAGATTTCCGGCGGCCGGAAAAGGTGGTAGGCGCCGGATTTTTGAGAGAAGGGGGGGGAGTGTATTAGGGTTTGTATGTGTGTTTTTGTAAAATGAAAAATGAAAGGAAAATGTGTAGTTTATTGCATTTATATTAATGAAATGAAAGTTGTTAAAAATAAATGGAAGATCGTATATTGTTGAGGGGTTAGTTGTGTAAGTATTAACTTAACTTTTCTTTTATCTCGTTTAAATGTAACTCGGGACTCGATCGATAAGGATAACATTTGATTGAAAACTCGAAATTTTTACCGTTGCGTTTAAAATAATTTGTCCATGAAAATAGGTTATTTATATGACAAGAAATCCATAAGTCACTATAAATTATTTAAATGTTAATGATCTTCCGGGTTTCTCAAACAAGCTCAGTTTAACGAACAATGGAACTTGATTATTCGTGTTTTTAATAAATGTTTTTAAAATAAAAAAAATAATAAACAATTTAATAAATCGTTTTATCAAGTATCTCGCGACAATTAAATATGAAATTTAACTTTTAATGTGTCATTATGCAGACTGTGCAATTTTTGAGATTTTGTCAAAAATGTCCTGTTTTCAAATCCAATAAGTTTGGTAACGCTCAAAAATAAATTTCAAATAATATTAATTATAATTTATTATTATTTAATAGTTCATAAAATTCTCAGGTGTTACATCATCCACGTGGTATTTTGAGTTTCGTCCTCGAAACTCGTTCGTTGTTACCGAGTTGAGAAGTTCAAGAAAAGGAAAATACGATGTTGTGCTCCAAAGTTAAGTCGTGTATACTTAAACCGGTCATTTTTAATTCTCCTCGGATTTTAGATTATGTTATTCAGAGAAGGTTTTGTCGAAAGGCAATGGGTAAAACTGGATTATATCTGAAAGGTTCTATAGGTCAATTTGACAGAGCCGTAACGGGTCATAGAACAGATAAGGACATCTAGAAGCGAAGAGTTCGACAAGTCACCAACATCTTAAATGTCGGTAAGGGTTCATAGAACAAATAAAGGATAATTAGAAGTGAATAATTCTATCAAGTCGTCGACTCTGAAAAGTCGAAATAGGGTTTACTGCAGTCAGCTTGTTAGGCACACGTCGATCGGTGTTAATTCGGAAAAATCTATGCAACAATTCATGAGTCAAATGAAGTTTATGAAATCTTTCGCCAAAACGCAATAATGATAACGGTAGTAAGGAAAAACAATGATTAAACTCGTACGGACGAATCATCAGTCAAAAGAAACACATTCCATAACTGGAATAATAGAATAATAGCGTAAATACGAAATCACATCAAATGCGCTTAAGACCACTTGTTTATAATCTACATTTACATACAGAGGCATCCCAATCTATGTAAATATAAATAATAAACCTTTGGTTAAGCGATTTATAACTTCTTTATTCAAATGTAAAGGCGTCACAATCCATTTCAATAAAGACCTCATAACTCATCTTACTCAAATATTCTCGACAAGACTTATCATCAAAATAGATAAAGTATCTAAGAAAATAGATATTACTAAGAGAGTTTGCAGCCAGTTTATTTACACCTTTCGTATTCAGACGTACCATTCCATCTCAATACGGAACCATAAATAAGCTCGCGGTTCGGTGGCTTATGATTTCACATTTGGATTTCCCATACCATCAAATACGAAATCATAATTAACTTGTGGTCAAGAGACTCATGTTCCATATTCAAACGTCCCATTCCATTTAAATATAAAATCATAAGTACCCTGAATGGAGTCACACCGCACCATTCAGACATGCAAACTATCCAAATGATATCACACACAATATTACATCACGTAAATCGAAACGAGATGTCGACCAGTTACACTCCAATAATAGGCGTTTGCGATACCGAGAGTGTAGACGTGTATGGAGTGTACGGTCATAAAACGTAATCAAGGGGATATTATATCATAATAGTTATCAGCGGCAAAATCTCATTGGAAATAGTTAAAATCTCTAAAACGTTATTAGATGAAATTATGAAAAACAAACGCATGAGTCGTCAATGAGTTGCGTTCCATGAGTAAACGTTCAAATTCATAAGCGGGAGAAAATAAGTGTCAATCACGCAATAACGTGCGCAATAAAAGTACCAAACAAAGAACCCTTATATACTATAATGATATATTATAATAGTTATTTGAAAATAAAGGAACTAGCCGATTACATGAGTCTCACTCATCGCCGAGGAAGATTCGTAAATAAATACGAATGTATATATAATAATCATAACTACGTAATGCAAATAGTCAGGTGGCAGCGTATAAATCAATCATAAACATATAAGGCAATGATCTCTATGGTGCATAAAGCAATCGCAAGCAGAATTCATGTAGCATTATATAAGATAATAGCAAACACGCAATCAAACATTTATTGGATCCCAAATCATTAAACATAGAAAGCAGTTTAATAGGGACTATAGACTCGTCTCAAGCAAAGAATCAATCCGCACAAGTAAGGTCAAGTAATAGCGAATAACACTAGAAACAACCTAAACATAATACTATAGTTCATGCGCGAAAAAATAAATCACATAAGTCTATCACGTATGTCACTTGCCAATTATGCGCTTAGTTTAATAGATAAAATATGACTCATCGAATCATTAGTTAATATTAGTATCTTATACTTAGGCAAGAATGTTTATTTTTGACTCGGCGGAATTTCGAAAGTCTTTCGACGTAAATTTTAATCTACCCAAATTTAACTTAGTAAATTTCTTAACACACTTTTTACGGAAAATTCGACAGCCTATCGGCGTCTTTTCAAATTTTGCCATTTTTAGTAAGTACTCAAATCTCGATCTAAATTATCATATTTTCAACATTTTCTCAAATCACAATCAACCAATAGCTTATTTTTCCGCAAAATACTCACTTACAACGTTCACGTATTAACAATCACAATTAAGTCTAATACACGCTTTTACCCCTTTTCAAAACGCTTCCAACAATCATATACAACATTTTATACTCATTTCGACACTCAACATAGCTTGTCTTAACTCGAAAACGTCATTTTGACCATTTTTGAATTACAGACAACAACTATTTTTAGTGTTTGCACAAAATTAAATCTTCCGACAACAAATTTCAGACGATCATATCTTGTTCATTTTAAGTCCGTTTTCTTTAACTTATAATATACCGAAATGAAGGTATTAAATTATATTTTTATAATCTCATACTAATCTAGTGTCAAAACTATTGGTTCGGAAAAGTTTTCGTGTTCGTCTGAAAGTTGGTCGGAAAAGTTTTCCGGCGGCCGGAAAAGGTGGTAGGCGCCGGATTTTTTAGAGATAGGGAGAGGGGGGGAGTGTATTAGGGTTTGTATGTGTGTTTTTGTAAAATGAAAAATGAAAGGAAAATGTGTAGTTTGTTGTATTTATATTAATGAAATGAAAGTTGATAAAATTAAATGGAAGATTGTATATTGTTGAGGGTTTGTTGTGTAAGTATTAACTTAACTTTTCTTTTGTCTTGTTTAAATGTAACTCAGGAGTCGATCGATAAGGATAACATTTGATTGAAAACTCGAAATTTTTACCGTTGTGTTTAAAATAGTCTTTCCACGAAAATAGGTTATTTATATGACAAGAAATTCATAAGTCACTATAAATTATTTAAATGTTAATGATCTTCCGGGTTTCTCAAACAAGCTCAGTTTTAACGAAAAATGGACTTCAACTTGATTATTCGATTTTTAATAAATGTTATTAAAATTTAAAAATATTTAACAATTTAATAAATTGTTTTATCAAGTATCTCACGACAATTAAATATGAAATTTAACTTTTAACGTGTCGATACGCAGACTGTGCGATTTTTCAAATTTTGTCAAAAATGTCCTGTTTTCAAATCCAATACAAAAATGAATTTCAATAACAATTATTATAATTTATTACTATTTAATAGTACATAAAATTTTCAGGTGTCGCAGAATGTCACTTTTAACACGATCGTTTCGACTGATTGAAGACAACATCCGTATTTGATGTCCTCATTTGATGTATTTAGCTTGTTTTTAAAAGAATACTCGCTAATCCACTATTAACTTCACAACTTCACTAAGATTCAACAACGTGACTAAATGCATTATTCTCCGTCCAATGGTATTAAATCAAAAAGCCCTTTGGAATCAAGTTCGTCACATCAATCGAAAGCATGACAGGGCAACGATATGAAACTTCTCTAACCAAATCCTTTACCTTAACATCTCTTCGTAAGGATACAAAATGTCCAAAGACAATAAAACAGTCTAATATACTCAATTTTGTACCTTCCTTTATTAAATTTTGCAAATTCGATGCCTCTATCGCAAGATCACGAAGATGATCAATACGAATAAATTTATTGTAAGCTCTAGTACCCCCTTTCACAAAAATCGAGCCTAATCATTTTTCAAGAGTTCGCACAACCTAAAAATCTCTTAACAAAATCCAAAAGGCATATTTAGAGTTTATAACAGAGATAAGCTCACGCCATATATATGTTTTTTTGTTGCTACCTTGTGACCAATATATATTTAGAGTATGTTTGACAATACTAGTAGGAGATAGAGTGAATCGTTGGAGCGGGTCGTCAGAGCATGTTGCTGGAGCATGAGTTTAAGTCTTTTAAACGTTGATGTTTGAAGCATCTCATTTAGTACTTTATTTTTGTTACATGCTCTTAATAGATATGTCAATCAAGCATAATTTATTTTTGAAAATTACTTACTATATTTTTCTAAAAGATATAAACCCATACTTAGATAAAACTTTTGTAAACTTGACATTACTCTATTATTAATAGAGGGGAATCACGGTTCCCAATGAACAGTGATCCCTTTCACAACCTTATTAAAATTAAACTATGTTATTTGTTTCCCCTAACAAACACTAGCTTCCCTCATAATGTTTACACACAAAACCCACACACCGTTGGTTTCCCGTCCTGTTTTCCACAAGCTCTGTTCCTTCGTTCTCATTAATGTTGCTTTAGTGGTGGTTTGCCTTTTTATTGTGTTTGCCCCTTCGCCCGTTGGCATTAATTAATTTGCCCCTTCATATATACTCTATTATTAATAGAGCTATCTCTCATAACTCTCTCACACATAAACGTCTGTGTGTGTGGTGATCTTGATCGAATTGTTCATCTGATCGGATCTTTGATCTATATACGTTTTACCGGTTGCTATTGTCGAGGTCTGTGTATGTGGTGACCCGATCTATTCTTGATCGGATGTTTGATGTATATACTTTTGATCCGTTGTTATTGTCGTGTGATTGGTTGGTTTGTTGGAAACCATAAGTTTTACTGAGGTTTGTTGGTTCAACCATCTTCTTTACTTATGGGTAAGTAAATTTTTGTACCAATTTTTATAAATTGGTGTTTGTATGTGCTTATTGCTTCTTAAGGTAAAAAGAAGTGATTTTTCATTTTCTTTTTGATAGCTTTGTGAGAGGGAGATTAGTTTATTCGGTGGCCTGTGAGAGGGGTTTGTTGATTGGGTTTCAAGATTTGCTTATATTATTAATAGATTGATTATAATATGCTTACAGACATTATGTTGACGGATGATGATGTCTTTGCTTAAAATTAAGCTTTATGCCTTTCGATGCCACTGTTGCTTTCGTTTCCCTATAGATGGCATGCGACGATAGTGACGGTTATGTGACGTAAAAGAACGGACACCTACTTTGCCGCTGAAATCCAACTGTATCTTGGCGGGGCAACACGTGTGCGTGCTTGCAGCCATGACGGGGTGCAGCCATTAAGGTGGAACCATCCGTATCTTGGTGTTTTGTGTTTTTCTAATGGAAAGTAGGCGTTTCATTGGTCTATTTCCATGTTTCCTAACATGTTGAATCCCGTTGTTAGATGAAGAAACACACCATCGGTGCGGTATCTTTGAACAAGATTAGCTTCATGAAAATACACCATAAGCCTTACTATATTAGCCGAAACAAACACTTTGTTAATGAATAATTAAAAAGAGGCACCCAGGTTTGAAAGTGTTGGTGTTTGGCATGTATCTGGTTTGATTTGGGCACCGCTGACATTATTTGTCATGTCATGATTTCGTATATCTAAAAGCGTGTATGGCCTTCTATGTTTATGGGAGGCTCTAATAATGAAAGACCCCGTGACGATTAAATGTAAATGACCGCACCGATTATTTGGAAAGCTGATATTTATCTTGGTCGGGCACTTTAAAAAAGGTGAGCTTATGAAACATGAGTTCAAAAACAAATAAGTCATCATCTAAAACATAGTGTTTGGACATGCTTATTATATTCTCTTATGAGATTATTGAGTATGCGCTGAAAATGCCTGCATCTTAGCGGGGCAACCTTACTGGGTTTGCAGTCATAACACATGTGGCTGGCTGAGTATTTTTTGCTCACACCCATGCTGTGTTTTCCATCATGTTTCTAAAGTGCGACGCCGTTTGAACCAAACTCATTTGTTATTTTTGGATGATGCTTATTTAGTTTTAACTTATGTATTGAACGAATCGTTTGTTATTTTGTGGAAGACGCTATCGAAACATGCGATGTCGCTGCGGTAGTGAGCTCTCTTCATGATTTTTTATACAGTTTTGAGAAAGGGATAATGAAAAGTGTTTAAAAAGGCTGTGATGATGGTATTTGAACCTCTTTAAACAGGTTCACTTAAAATTTGGATCACGTGTAGCTTGGCGGGGCACCCTTGCTCGGGTTGCAGCCATGGTGGCCATATTTTGTTTTTCCGATTACTTACTTATATGAGCCTAGGCATTTGGTCAATTCTCTACAAAATATTTTTAATATAATAGAATCATATATAATATATAATGTGGGCAATGAACATAATTTTACGTTGATTGTGCCTGGCTTGCCGATGGTCATAGCTTCGCTTGCCGATCATACGAAAGTGTGATTACGACCATGGTGGGTAAATCTGAGCCTTAAGATTAATGAAATTATTTTTGTGGTGGTTGATAAAAGTTTATGAGGTATGTCATTTGTAGTTCTGTCGACCAAACTGATAATTAGGTAAAGTACACTTACAACGGGAGGTATCCCGTGATTTCAGTTTTCTAAAGATAACCGTTGGATGCAGCTTCAAAACCGAGGAAGAGTTATGCGAATTTGATTAAGCTAACTTGATGCACTATATGATTATTAGTGCAATAGGTATTATGGTTAACGGTGCCTTTAACGGACACTTTGAGTGGTTTTGATTTCAACAGGTTGGCGGACATCACAACCAGACAGTCCTTCGTCAGAGGGAAGCTCACAAGTAATTTACTGATTTCTTAAAAATTTTACTTTATAGCGAGTATTAAGATATTTTCTTAATTGTGTACTTTCAGGTTGTAAGAGAATACAAAGGCTTTACACTTTCTGAGTAAGAAAAAGTTGGTAGTGAATGAACTTTATATGAAGTCGGAGACAAAAATTTAGTAATAGCGGACATGGATGACGTCTCTATTTCCTTGAAAAGCAGTACTGATAATATATCAAGATATGTCACCTTTTTCCCATTCTATCACTAATCTAATCTAATGAAATTCTGGAATCGTATATTAGCAATTTTATGATGCCAAACAAAAGATGGGTTGCAGATTTGTTCTATCGGGCATTTTTTATAACTGTGCGTAAACGGGTTTACCAATCCTTGGTTATACTCAAAAAATAATGTTTGGATAACAATTGCAAGCATGAATTACAGTTTTTTTTGTCCATATTTTGTAACTATCGTTATGGTGCAGGTTTCAGTCCGCCATCGGGTAGCGAGTAAATGGTGCCTAATGGAGTATGAGCTTGGAATCCGGCCAGGATCATGTGTCGGCCAACTGATGTATAGAACTCGATGTAAGTATCATGCACCAACCTGTATATTTTAACCATAAGTACTTAATATATTCCTATGAAACATAACTCTTTTTGCGAACATGTATATCAATGTAAAATTTAAACATTTTTGCAAATTGAGAAGTAAATAGTTCATCATATTTGAATTCGTTTATCTCATTTTCTACCACAAATGAGAAAATGCCTATGACATATCCAATGAAGAACCGTCCCATATCAAGTAAAAGTGATCCTTGAATTAAACGTCATACTACCAAAATAAGGCCAATACTAAAACCTATATATGTACACCTTTATTGTCATAAGGTTACATTAATTTGTAAATTAGCATGTTGAAAAAGATTGCTACCCAACTTTATTGTCATAAGGTTACATTAATTTTAAATTAGCATGGTGAAAAAGATTGCTACCCATCATGCTAACAGAAAATAGCTGATAATGCCATAGCCTTTTTTTTAACAACAAAAAATAAATATACTATCATTAGGGAACACAAAGTTAATCTCACAAAGATCTGTAGTCCATCTCACAGGTTGTGTTTTTCATCTAATAGTGTATGTGTTTAGAAATGAAGTTTTGATTGTCGTTTTATAAAATAAAGTTTGGGTCCGCAATAGAGCTAATTGATTCAGAGTATGTAATATTAGACTTATCTTCTACACAATTGTTTTAGGAATTATAAGGATGGCATCTACATGTTGAGAATCGGACGACATCTATATGGTAGAGAATCGGACAAATGCAACAAATTAGCAGGTAATACCCGTGTAGCAAATAAGCAATTTTATCCAAACAAAAAGCAGTCTCAAACACCTTTTTTTTAATATTTGAACTAAGTTCCTAAATACGTGTTTCGAGTCACGGATCTTGGTTTCTAAAATCTTAAAATTTATTTTGGGTTTGGTGTTTAGTTGTCATTATGAGTCGGATATATTGGTTCTGTGTATGTTTTTATATATGTTTGTGTGTTAATGCACGCGTGGCCGAATGTTGGATCAGGTGGGTATGTTGAAGCATTTGAGTCCAGGTATGTTATTTTAATGCTCAATGGGTAAGTGCACCTTCATTTTAACGAGTACTAATACTTGAAATGTGTTATTTTAAATATAGTACTAATACTTGATTTGTTTTTTTTTTTGTAATTTGAAGGGAAAAGGAGTGCAACAACGACACCGGAACGCCGACGTTTAAGCTACCACATAAAGTTAAGGTTTTGAAAGGCAGTAGTCATCGGGCTCTAATTTCAGATATCCAAGATCCAACAGAGTATGTTTGGACATTCTTATACGGTACGTTTGTACTTTTTTGCATTACAGACGAGTATTAGTTATGAGTTTTAAAGAAGCTTTTTGTTGGTAAATTAAGATTTATAAAGAAAGTGATTTTCTTTTTCTTTTTACTACAGGTGGTTGGACCAAAAAGAGTTGCTTACATTCTGTCCTGCAAAGGAGAGTGCGAAAAGGGTGCAAAATGATTCCGGTGATACTGAAAAGTGTCAAAACAGTCAACCAAGGTGTTGGAAATACGTTTTTACGTATTTAGGAAGATTCGGTCACTCCGACAATAGATTAAGTAGTAGCTCGTAGTTCGTGTTATTAAGTTAAACAAAGTTAGCAAAGCCTAGTCCACAAAGACTAAGGCCACGACCCAATGTAAGCCCAAGCCCATCTCATGGGCTTGGGTATATAAACCCTCTCCTTAGATGGAGAAGGTGTGGATTCATCATAATTTTACACATAGTTCTTTCATTTCTCTCTCTAAAAAGTGTGTTTGATTCTACCAAGTTTCTATCTCTTTTTCTCTCTAAAACATAAGCTAGATTTACATATCCAACAAATGGTATCAAGAGCCATGGGATGATTGTTTGGTTTTTGTGTTTGTGTTCTTGATTCTCTCGTCCTTTTTGATCCAAAATCATACGAACCAATTTTTTTTTTGTGTTTTTATGAGTTAATCTTGATATACTTCATCTAGTTACTTGTTATAGTGATTTGGTATTGTTATTTGGGTTAAAAACACAAAAATTTTGGGTGTTTGATTCATTTTTAGGCTTATAATCTCGAATTGATTGTGTTATTGTACTGTCCGAGAAAAGTGGTAAGTTGGTATCCATAGTACAATCTGATTGTTGTGATTGCATAAACCCTGGGGGTTTCTACTTGCGATCCAAGGTCACGATCACTAGTCACGATCACGAGTACGATCACTCGCTGCGATCACGAGTACGATCACTCGTTGCGATCCCGAGTACGATCACTCACTGCGATAAGGGAGTACGATCACTCGCTACCATCACCACTGCGATCACTTGTTGCGATAAGGGAGTGCGATCACCACTGCGATCACTTGTTGCGATAAGGGAGTGCGATCACCACTGCGATCACTTGTTGCGATAAGGGAGTGCGATCACCACTGCGATCACTTATTGCGATAAGGGAGTACGATCACCACTGCGATCGTTGAGTGCGATCAAGGAGTACGATCGTTGGGTGCGATCAAAGAGTACGATTATAGTGAGTACGATCCCCACTGCGATCCAACATTTTTTCAAAAACGTGTCGTGTGTAATTTTGACTTGGATTTTTTGGTTTCTCGAGAACATAATTTAGGGGATTTCAACATTATCTCGGCTTTAACACACAACAACAAATACATTTACTTTCTTTCTTTGACCGATCAAATTTGTAAATCTTAACTTATCGAAATGGAGTACACATCTCTTACGGATAAATCCATCCTCTCGGGTACGGATAATCGTCCACCAATGTTGGAAAAATCTATGTACGAGGATTGGACTTCCCGAATGGAACTTTACATGTTGAACAAAGAGAATGGACATCTCATTTGGGCATCGGTGCTCAATGGACCATTATATTATGGTACAGTGACGGAAGGTACAACTACTCGTCCTCGCACAACGGGTGAATTGACTGGAGATATGAAGATTCAAGACAAATGTGATAAGTATGCTACAAACATCATTCTCCAAGCCCTTCCTCCAGATGTCTACAAACTCGTCAGAAAACATAAAGTTGCCAAAGAGTTATGGGATAGAATTCGTGTTCTAATGCAAGGCACCTCGTTAACTAAACAAGAACGAGAGTGTAAGCTTTATGATACTTTTGATAAGTTTGCCTATGTGCCAGGGGAGACTCTCAATGACTACTATATGAGATTTACCCTATTGTTGAATGAGCTCAATATCTATGCAATGGCAATTCCTACGTTTCAATTGAACACCAAGTATTTGAACACTCTTCCTTCAGAATGGAAAAAGTACGTGACGGATGTTAAATTGGCTAAGGACTTGCATAACACCAATGTGGATCAACTTCAAGCTTTTCTTCAACAACACAAATGCCATGTGATCGAGGCTCGTTTGTCTAAACCTCAAGTTCATGATCCACTTGCCATGTATGCTTCTCAACAAAACATGGCTTATACTTATCAACAACCATCATACTTGCAGCAGCCACCACCACACACCTATCAGCAACCACAACAACCATCTTATCAACCACCAAGATGCCACAACAAGCATTTCAACAAAGTGTTCATCAACAATCTTTTCCACAACAACCACCATATCAGACATCACCATCACAAGCCAACACTTCTCCAATGGGCTATACTCCTCAGCAAGGATACTTTCCACTTGAAGCACAACCAGCACAAGCCTTCTACCCTAATGAACTTCCACCAATCCAAGCACCGGTCTTTACTCCAAATGATACGCCAGCTGATGTTCTAAACCATCTCCCTGCCTACTTGTCAAAACTTGTTGCAACTAGAGGATTTTCGCCAACAAACAATCAGCTCCGCACCTCTTCAAATCCTCGACAACAAGCTACTGTTCAAGATGGTAGAGTAACAGTGCAACCTATTCAGGGAAGGCAAAATTCATATGGACCTCCTACAAGGACTGTGAATGCTCAGGCTGTGAATTCTCAAGCTAATGGAAATGGAAGCCCCATTGGTCCTCAAAAGGTTGTGACTTGCTACAATTGCCGAGGACAAGGTCATATGGCTAGGTAATGCACTCAGCCAAAAAGAAGAAGGGATGATGCATGGTTTCGTGAGAAGATGTATTTGGTCGATGCTCAGTCTAAGGGAAAGATTTTAGATTCAGAGGAGTTAGCATTTCTTGCAGACCCAGGGGCATCAGATACTGAAGGCATTGCAGTCGTTTCCACTTCTAATGCAGCTTATCAAGCAGATGATCTTGACGCATATGATTCGGATTGTGATGACATTCACTCTGCCCAAGCTGCTCTCGTTGCTAATCTCTCTTACTACGGTTCTGATGTTGTCTGTGAGGTACCCACCACAACCAATCTTGGTAATGATGATAACCCACATCAAGCTGGGCATGAAAATGACAACCTCGAACAGCATTCGGGAATTAGTAACTTAAATGATGTGGTACCCAATCCTACACATTTGAGTGAACCTCAACCAAATGCTACGACGGGTATGGAATCTTATGCTCAACATGATTTGGTCATGGTACCTAAACATATAATTGATCAAATGCATATGGCCCTCAGACAATCCGTAGATACCAACTCCACCCTAACTGCTGAGCTTGCGTTGCATAAAGAAAAGGTCAAAACTTTTGAAATGGTCCCTCAAGCAGAAAAAATAACATGTTCTGAATTTGACCAATTTCATTTTGAAACGATTGAACACTTGAAAGAAATAGAATCATTAAAAGCTAATCTTTCCAATGAATTAAAAGCAAAAGAGTCGGTTGTCAATGATTTTAAGAAACTTAAAATGGATTTCGAAACTCTCGAGTCTAAAAAGTTTGAATCAAAAATTAATGCTACCAAACTTCTTAAATTCAAGGAACAACAGCTTTTAAAACAATACGCTTCCACAAAAAAGGTTCATCTTTTAACTAAATCATTTAAAGAACTCGAACTTAAACGTCTTCAAAATTTACCACCTAATCCCGGTTATGCAAAACAAGCTCATGAATATATTCCCGGTCTTTATGATATGACCATAATTGGCAAATCGAAAGAAGCACCTTATGTTCGTAGTTCTAAGGAGACACAATCACTTATGGAAGATACTCATTCTAAAATGTCTTCAAAATTCCATATGATTGATTATGATAAGCATAATAAAGATCAACTTTCAAAAAAGACACGTATTCGCTTACAAAAGGAATTAGCTGAACTAACAGTTCTTGTGCCCCCAAGTTTGTCAAATGAAAACCCTCCTAGTACGTCTCCTACACTTGTCAAAACGGATTTAACGAAGTTACTTCCACCGGTAAGTAAGGCGTCCGTTAACTTAAACGCGGTACACCAACACTTAGCCGATTTTGATAAGGTCATTTTGGAACGTACGACGGCCACGACCATAACGGAAGGTGAATGGAACTTTGAGCACACTAGATCTGCGTTCCGAGACGAAATTGTTTCGTTTGTAAAGAATGTTAAAGCTTGTCTTAGTAATCTTGATCAAGATTTGCAAGTTAAACGTATTTTCAATGAAATGGATGATGCTTATGAAAACAGTTTACTTGAAATAGAACGGGTTTCTCGCCAAACTGATCAGCTTCTGAAGCAAGTGATGTCTCATGATATTGTTTCCGTCTGTGTGAATAAAAGTGTTGATAATGATTCTATTGTGCATAATGTTGAATCTGCAGATAATGTGGTAGATAGTACTTGTCACGAATCTGACGCTGAATTTTTAAAGCTTCAAGATTCATATTCTTCGCTTTCAAAACGTTTTGATGAGATTCAAACACATTGTTTTCGCTTGAATGCAAGCAACAATTCAAGAGATCTTTGAAACGTCATTCGAAGGTGTTAATATCGATGATGCAAACTTTGAAAAGAATTTTCTATTGAACTTACAATCAAAACAGCGTCAGCCAAGTGACAAAGTTGCTAAATCTTTGCCGATAGAAATAGAGGAATCTAAGGAGCTTAACTGTGTGAACGTACTTGAGGCCGCTGAGAATTTTAAACTTGATCTAGATAATCGAGTTTCCAAGATTTTGTCCAAAGTTGATAACTTAAAACAAAAAGATACACGACACTTCGATTCAGTAAAGCCCGCATGTGCTAATACCACTGCACATACTCAATCCTTGATTGAACAATTGAATCGAAAGTCGGTGGAAATATCTAATTTGAGGGAACAAATTTTTGATAAAAATCTGGTCTTGGCTGAGTTAAAGGAAACACTTCGTACTCTAAAAGGTAAGAATGTTCTGGATAACGCAGCCACTGTCTCAGCATCGTCCTCTAGTGCAATTAAAGGGAACCTTATAGCCGTCACACCACTTAACAAGGGCCCTAGGACTAAACCATCTCAAAATTTGGTCACTAAAGATAAGGCGGAATCAAAACCAGCTTCTAATATTCCCGTGTTGCCTTCTACAGGAGTAAGCACCACTACTAAGGCCCAAAGATCTAAGCTTAAAAGAAACAAGAAGAATGATAGGATCTTGCCTCCATCTAGTAGTCAAGTGAAGAAGAAAGTAGAAGCCCATCCTAGGAATGTTATTTCTGTTTTGAATAAAAAGAATCATGTAGCTAAACCTAAAGGCTCTGCGGTTGTGCAGCGTTCTAAGCCTACTGTGAATTCTAATTTGAAATGTTGGAATTGCAATGAATGTATGTTTTCTAGTTGTCATGATTCTTGTCTTGTTGACCATGTGAATGATATGAATGCCCGGAAAAATAGATTAGAATGGAAACCGATTGGGAAAGTGTTAACCCAAGTTGGTTGGTTGTGGCGCCCCACTGGTAGAACTTTCATTATAGTAGGAAATATGTTCCCTTTAACTAGGATCACTCTCACTGAAGCGAAGAAAGCATGCCCTTTAACTAGGAGTACCAAGGCTACCAAAACACAAGCGTGTCCTTTAACTAGGAACACTGACACTACTGTAGGAACCAAGTGCCCTTTAAATAGGTCTACTCCCACTGTAGTGCCCGCGAATAATCCAAAACCTAAGAAAGTTGGAACAGTAAAACCTGTTAGTGCTAAGACTCACATTAGAAAACGCAGGAAATCTAAGGGTCACAAAAATGTTAGCAATTCTGATAATATTTTATCTGTATCTGCTAACATTCCGGAACCAATAGTTTCCAATGCATTGTCTAATGTTATTGTTGAAAACAGGTGGTCCAAATTGTTCTATGGTATTTGGACTCTGGTTGCTCCAAGCATATGACCGAAGATCGCTCTCAGCTCAGAAATTTCGTCAGCAAGTTTCTAGGTACGGTTCGATTTGGAAATGATCATATTGCAAAGATAATGGGTTATGGTGAATATCATATTGGGAATGTTATTATTTCAAGAGTGTATTATGTGGAAGGTCTCAGTCACAACTTATTTTATGTGGGACAATTTTGTGATGCAAACCTAGAAGTTGCTTTTCGAGAGCATACCTGCTTCATACGTAATTTAGAAGGGGTTGATTTATTAAAAGGTACTCGAGGGAATAATTTGTATACTTTATCTCTACAAGACATGATGGCCGGTTCTCCCGTATGTCTTCTCTCCAAAGCATCGAAGACTAAGTCATGGTTATGGCATCGACGGTTATCTCATCTTAATTTTGACGCTATTAATCATTTGGCGAAAAACAAACTTGTTCGTGGTCTTCCTAACCTTTCATTTCATAAGGATCATTTGTGTTCCGCGTGTACAATGGGAAAAGCACTAAGAAATCATACAAACCCAAGACGGAAGACACCAACCAAGAGAAACTTTATTTGCTGCATATGGATCTTTGTGGGCCAATGCGTGTTGAAAGTCTTAGTGGCAAAAAGTACATCCTCGTAATTGTCGATGATTACTCTCGGTTTACATGGGTGAAATTTCTTACAACAAAAAATGAGGCACCTAAATTCGAGGCACCTAAATTCATCATCGGATTTCTCAAGATGATTCAAGTGCGTCTTAACACTACTGTCCGACGCATTCGTACAGATAATGGAACCGAATTTGTGAATCAAATATTGCGTGATTATTATGAAGAAGTTGGCATATCTCATGAAACATCCGTTGCACGCACTCCACAACAAAACGGTGTCGTTGAAAGGCGAAATCGCACACTTATGGAAGCTGCTCGAACGATGTTAATTTACGCAAAGGCTCCATTGTTTTATGGGCAGAAGCAGTATCTACAGTAGTGTACACCCAAAACCGGTCACTAATTCGTAAACGCCATGGTAAAACACCTTATGAGCTTCTCCATGGAAAAGTACCAGATTTATCATATCTTCATGTATTTGGTTCTCTTTGCTATCCAAATAATGATGGTGACTATTTGGGAAAACTTCAACCTAAGGCTGATATTGGTATTTTCATTAGTTACGCACCCGCAAAGAAGGCATACCGAATCTACAACCGTAAGTCTCGTAAGATCCTCGATACTATGAATGTTGATTTTGATGAGCTGACCGCAATGGCTTCTGAGCAAAGCAGCTCTGAACTCGCACTTCATGAAATGGGACCCAGTACCATTAGTTCTGGTCTTGTCCCAAATAACCCTACTTCATCATCATTTATACCACCTACTAGGAATGAATGGGATACGTTGTTTCAACCGTTCTTTGATGAATTCTTTACTCCTTCAAGTATTGTTGCTCCAGAACCTGAGGTAATAGCTCCGGTAACCGAAGTTGTAGCTCCAGCAACCGAAGCAAAATCAGATATGTCTGCACCTACAATTGGTTAAGACATACCATCAACGAGTAATTCTCAACCAACACCCGAACCAACTACCCATGTCATGCCTATTGATGATGAAGAGGATGATGATGATCACGATTTGGAATTCGCTCAAATGCGTGAACTTCCATTCTTTGGTGTACCTATTCCCGACCCTAATCAAGTCGGGTCGTCCACCTCATAGGAAGCTCCTTCTACAGTCTACTCCAATCCACGGATTCGTGTACATGACAGTAAGTGGACAAAGGATCATCCTATAGATTCTATTATTGGTGACCATAATCGTCCGCTATCCACACGAAGTCAGCTACAAGAAAATGCAATGTTTTGTCATTTTGATGCGTTTCTCACTGAAGTTGAACCTAAGACATGGCAATAAGCTTTTACTCAATCCTGTTGGATAGAAGCTATGCAAGAAGAACTTAATGAATTTATACGTCTTGAAGTATGGGAACTTGTCCCATGCCCGGATCAAGTGCAATTACTCACTTTGAAATGGGTTTACAAGGTGAAACTCGATGAGTTAGGCTGAATATTGAATAAAAAAGCTCGACTAGTAGCTCGTGGATACAAGCAATTATTAGGCATCGACTTTATGGAATCCTTTGCACCTGTTGCCCGTTTGGAAGCTATTAGACTATTTCTCGCTTATGCAGCCCACATGAATATGATCGTCTATCAGATGGATGTGAAGACGGCATTTCTAAATGGTGAAATCAAGGAAGAGGTCTATGTTCAACAGCCAGATGGTTTTGTGAATCCTAATTATCCTAATCATGTATACAAGCTTAAGAAGGCTCTCTATGGGTTAAAGCAAGCTCCACGCGCATGGTATGATCTATTGTCACAATTCCTCATTACACAAGGCTTCGCTAAAGGCAAGGTGGATCCCACGCTGTTCATTCAGAAACGAGGTAAAGATATGATTATGGTACAAATATATGTCGATGATATTATATTTGCAGCCTCGACCCAAACCTTATCCGACGAATTTGGGAAACTCATGTCTTCCAAGTTTAATATGTCAATGATGGGCAAGGTATCATTCTTCTTAGGTCTTCAGATATCTCAGAGTCCCAGAGGCATCTTTATCAATCAATCCAAGTATGCCCTTGAATCGCTTAAGAAATATAAGATGGAATCTTGTGATCCCGTGGATACTCCAATGGTGGAACGAACTAAGCTTGATGCAGATCCACATGGAGTTGCCGTTGATCCGACACTGTATCGTGGAATGATCGGTACTCTTCTGTATATCACAGCTAGTCGACCTGATCTTCAGTTTGCTATATGTATGTGTGCTCGGTATCAAACTCGACCTATTGAGTTACACTTGGCCACTGTGAAACAGATCTTTCGATATCTTAAAGGAACCATTAATCGGGGACTTTGGTATTCGAAGGACTCTTCGATTGCACTTATGGCATATGCAGATGCGGATCACACGGGTTGTCAAGATACAAGGCGTAGCACGAGTGGAACTTTGCAACTACTGGGAGATCGACTAATCAGTTGGGCATCGAAAAGGCAGAAAAGCGCTGCAATTTCCAGTATGGAAGCAAAATACATAGCTATGTCCGGTTTCTGTGCTCAAATGAGATCGCAATTAACCGACTATGGTCTAGGTTTCAACAAAATTCCGATGTACTGTGACAACAAGAGTGCAATTGCCCTATGCTGCAACAACGTTCAATTCTCCCGGTCGAAGCACATTGACATTCGCTACCACTTCATCAAGGAGCAAGTGGAAAATGGAGTAATCGAGCTTTACTTTGTCCGATCTGAGTATCAATTGGCGGATATTTTCACGAAGGCTTTAGATCGCGCTCGAATGGAATTTTTGGCCGACAAGCTAGGAATGAAAACTTTCTCGCCCGAGACTCTAAAGGAACTGGCAGATGAAGCGAAAGAATAGTGATGGTAAGCTATTCTCCGTATCCTTGGTGATCATCTGTATATATTGTTTATATTTTTAAACACAAAAGCAAAATACAAAAATATAAAACCATATAAAAACCATAAAAATTGAAAAATCTAGAAAAATCCAAAAATATTTTTACTTTATTTTTCAAAGGCATGTCTTTTGGTACGATAATATTTACGGCCTTAGAAATGTTGATTAATATTGACACGGCGCCATAAATAGAGTTCGTACAAAAGTTGTAAATATTTCATAAAACATGCCTATATGGCTTGTAGTTAATTCAGACTGCAACCCGGTTTTCATATTAAAGCCAAGTATTTCTTATGAAAGCTTTGGCTCACAACGAGAATTAATTTTCTCGGACAAGGTTTACTTTAAAACCTTGTAAGGGATCAAGTTTACTTTATAACTTGGTCTAACACAAATCTATGTACGTTTCAGTGCATTTATTTGTTAAAACAAGAGAAGTCTTGTTTTTATGAAGCTATCATCTCTACAACCATAGCTATCTACAATTGGTATCTACATACTCGACGATTCAACTACTCAACCGACGACTACAACTCTTTCAATAGAACACGGGTCAACAATTGAGGGGGAGCAATTGTCAAGCATTCAGAATATTCGATGCCGAAAGTGCCAAGCTCACAAATTGGTGTCAAGACAACAATACCAATCGTACATGTGGTGTCAAGAGATGACTTCAGACGTGACGAGGCGACCAACATATGCTGACAAGAACCATTTGATCTTATCATATAATGTTCTCATCAATCAGGTCCAACCTTGTCAATTTTCTTTTCTAATATGGTTAATATGTGATCATGTTACAAATCGGTATCATATCTCATACATTTGGTATCATGAAGATAAAACGGACTTGCATTTTTCTTCCCAAAACCTTTGTTTAAACTTCATTAAATCAATTGATATTAAAAACATCGATTGGGTTAATATTTTTAATATGGGGGAGAAAATGTGATTTAATATGGGAAATTATCACAAATGGTTTGACTTAATGTGCTGGCTCATCCCGACATATACGAAATATTTTCGAATATCGTGGCATATGTTAAGGGGGAGCAAAACGGATTTGCATATCAAAATGGATTTTCATGGTGACATATACTTACCCAAAACCCATTTATTTCACGACGATGAAGATTGTGGTGACATAAGGATGGTAGGATAGGTTAAGTCCTATGATTCTTCCAGAACCGGAGGAATCTTCCCAAGGTCATTCCATAGCTAGAAATAGTAGTCCTTAGGAAAGTTGGAGAAAAGATTGTGAATGTAGCTGAATGCCGACCAAGTACTTAAGTTAGCACTGGAACAATCACAACAAGGTGCTAGTTATGACGTATTGGTAAGCATTGAAGGGGTTGAAGAATGAAAAAGAATTGTAAAGATAAAGGGTGTAAAGAAAGAAGCCCTCCTTACAACCTTAGGCAGAAACCGGGTCAATACATATGCTATTGAGATCATTTTAAATGATGCTCGATATTGAAGATAAGACATCATGGACCCAGTGATGCAATGCATAACCCATCCCAGCTAACTCAGATATCTCTCAAAAGGTATTTGTTTTTATCACACGGAGACAACACGTTATCTATCGATTTATTAACTCTGAATAAATAGGTATTGAAAAAGGTGGCACTCCTCTCCAGCCTCCGATCACTAAAATCCAAAATGCACGATCGAGTCTAGAGCCATTTGAGATCATCAAATATCTCATTAGGACACACTTCCTTGCTTCTTCACACAATGTGAAAAGTAAGAAAGATCTTAAGAGTCCTACGCAAAATCTTCATGATCTTGCCTGAACATCCGAGTAATACGAAAGTATTTACAATGAAGATGGAAATCCTTCTTGAGCGAATATCAAAAGCTCATGGTAGGTGACTTGTGTGATTCTTTATGAATCAAACTTGTGATAACTGGAAAGCAACAGTGGTTTAATTCTTAGATGAACTTAAACATGTTCCAGGCCTCTACGCAATATCTAAGTGATCTTGCCAGAACACTCAGAGTGATACCTTAGTGTTCACAATGATGAGTGGAAATCCTTCTAGTGTTAACCTTAAACAACACTTGGTAGGTAACTTGCAAGATTCAATATGAATCAAGCTCGTGACAACTGGAAAGCAACGATGGTGCGATTCTTTAATGAATCAAACTTGTTCCAGGAATCAGAATTTACGGCTTCAATCATGCGGATAATTTTATTCAAATGATTCACTCTTTACGTTCGCAGTCAGCTTTGGATGGTCGAGTAAAGAGAACGGGTTTACCCGCGAAATCTTATCAAGGAGATTTTTAATTAAATCTACCTACCACAAGTACGATATTTTATATCGTCCAACGGTCTTCACCGACCGGAGGTAAAATGCTAGCGAATTAGAATGAAATGTTCAAAGCCATTTCATTCGTGTCTACTTATGTTGCGGCATTTGAAGACGGTGGCGTTGCGGAATCCAAGAAGAAGTCGTCCCCGCATGCTTATATTTTATGCACTTAATACTTCATCCAATTCTATAAAGCCTAAAAGTCAAGTCTTTCGATGTATCGAACTCTGAAGCTTTCAAGAATTATGAATGTATAAGTATGTAGGACATAAAGTCACGAAGAGGCGAAGATCACAAGTGAAGGATGCACAAGATCAAGGCAAGAGATTAATGTTAAAGATTGATATCAAAGATCACATCAGCATGTTCACCAGAAAAGAAAAAGAAAAGAAAGACGAAGACTACGAGCTCAAGACAAGCATAGTATGCTAGGTTTATTTTGTTATTTTAACTTGGGTAATGCCCTTGTTTGGAGTGACCTCCCTTAGGGGGAGATTATTGGAAATACGTTTTTACGTATTTAGGAAGATTCGGTCACTCCGACAATAGATTAAGTAGTAGCTCGTAGTTCGTGTTATTAAGTTAAACAAAGTTAGCAAAGCCTAGTCCACAAAGACTAAGGCCACGGCCCAATGTAAGCCCAAGCCCATCTCATGGGCTTGGGTATATAAACCCTCTCCTTAGATGGAGAGGGTGAGGTTTCAACATAATTTTACACATAGTTCTTTCATTTCTCTCTCTAAAAAGTGTGTTTGATTCTACCAAGTTTCTATCTCTTTCTCTCTCTTAAACATAAGCTAGATTTACATATCCAACACAAGGGTGCATCAGATCAGTTGGCAATAGCAAATACTTTGGAGACCAGAAACAACTTCCCGAAAGTTTATAAAGGCAATATGTAATTGCCTCTAATCCAAGGTATAATCAATATGTAATTCCCTCTTCATAATATGTGAACTAACACTTACGTTTCGTGCAGGAACACCTTATTTGGTGGAGTCCGCCCTCGAGAATTGGTAAGGACCGTCTTAGTGTAATTTCACATCTCAATTAGGCGATTAGTTACACATAAATAACTTAGATGAATGTTCTGCTTCCTGATGTAATTTCTTATCTTTCTTGCAGGGTGATACACATATATTTTTCGCAACAGATTTTGTATATGTTATCGAAAACTTGAAGATCACAATTACTCAAAGTACACATTTCAGTGTTGGTGATATTTTATCAAGTGATCATTATGTCGTTTCACTAAAAGAGAAGGTTATTTTCTTTGACCCAATATCCAGGGACGGAGCTAGGGGGTTCCCGCGGGTGCCCGTGACCCCTATGGATTTTTTCTGTGTAGTGTTAATATGTGAAGAAAACATCGATTTTTTCTAAATGCATCTTAAATGCACCCGATTACTCAGAACGTGTTTCTGTCTTTCGTTTTAATTCACCTTTTACATATGTTATATTATGGTTCAAAAAAAATTGTGCACCCGGTCATATTTCGTTCTGGCTTCGTCCCTGCCAATATCTAACCCAAACATTTTGTCGCCTCTATGAAACTGTAATGATTGCAGGTTTCAATGCATGTATGTATCATAACAGTCTGTAACAGTACATATATTTATAACTTTTGCAGTTTCACGACATAGCCCACGCCAGTTGGTTTCAACGTCGGTATTCTACATGGATTGACAGAGGTATAATAACAAACAATTTATCCAGTACCTCGTAAATCGTTTATAAAAAAATTTAGGTCATTGGTGATAATAATATAGCTAATTTAATCATATTAACATAATTGTCATTCGCAAGAAAAAATAAATCAGGACAGGATATGAAGCTATCAAAAGTGACAAAAAGACCCGTTTTGACAAGCTACTAAACTGCCCCCACCACCTATTTTTTCCACATCTATTCATATGTTTATTTCTGATGGCAGGTTTTCGAAGCTATTAAAAGTGGTACAAAGGCAATTATGGTAAGGTAAGATGACGCCACGTGACGTGAAAACTTTGATGGTGAAGCTTGACGAGAATTGGCTGTAGCTTTTGCCCGAAGTAATTTTCTACTAATGTGGTAAGCTTGATGATATAACTGTTGTGGTGTCATTTAATTTGTTACCCGCGCAATCGACGAGTGAATTATAGTTTGTTTTAAACAATGTTCATCATAGGGGTAAAATTCTGAACAAAGGGCAATGATTTTTTATGTGAACAGACTCGACATATTACATTTGATTTTTACTTAAATAAACCCGATCCACTACATTATTCTTGATTAGGATTCATGTGTGGTTTTCGTGCGTCATCCATTTATTTACATGTTTGCCTTTTTTATTGGATTCATTCTTCTCCGTTTTTTGTGGTACATTCAATAATGTTTTTATATACTATGTCGTAATACATACTACTGACAGTCAATTTGTTTTTTTTTTCAACATGCTCAAATCCAATGCAGAGAAAATTTCTAAAGTTGGTGTGCCTGTAGAGTTGATGTGCGTGCACACAATGAACCTAATAAAGTTGCTGCATGTATACAAAAGAATACTTAGGCATCAAGTTAAGACCACCTGGTAGAATATCAACTTTTTGTTTCGACTAGAATCTTCCAACCAAACATAAAAACCCAACTGTCGCGACGAAGCACGGGCACCAATTCTTAGTACCTTTAAAATAGCAACCTTGTCTGGAACACCATTCTGTTGACTAGAGCATTAGATAAAAAAGTAAAATATTGTAGATAAGAAGAAAAGAAATTTAGTCATTATGGAGTCCGTAATTGTAGGCTAATTTATTGTATTTTTTGTTGTAATTCTCCTTATATATATATTCCTGTATCTTCAGAGAATGAATATACCAATTTGCACTATCAATTCTTATCTTGCATCTAAGTTTTCTATATGGTATCAAGAGCCATACAAAAAATTCTTTGAATCTGCAAACCACGTATGAATGGCTGGTGACAAGGGAGATGCGTCAACCCAAAACCCGGTGATCATCCAGAATGTCCAGGACGCCCCGTTTCCGACTGGTATCACCCTTGACGACACGAACTACTCGCTGTGGTCTCAATTAATGGAGATGCGCATCGGGGTACGAAATAAATCCGACTTTATCACCGGAAAAACACCGAAGCCCACGAATGGAGATGAAAAAGCACTTGAAGCTTGGCTGATAGACAACAATCGAGTCAAAAGCTGGTTGATTGACTCGATGTTTCCTTCCCTGATCCGCAGCTGAAATCTGGGAGGCAGTCGAAAAAACCTTTTTTGACGGAACCGATGAAACTCAACTATTCGAACTTAACCGGCGATCATTCAACACCCGACAGGGTGGACGTGCACTGCCGACGTACTATAATGAGTTGGTGAGTATCTTTCAAGAAATCGATACTCGAATCACTACACAGGAAGATAATGTTGATGAAACTGTTTCGGTGAACAAGACGATTACACGGCTACGTGTACACATATTTCTGGCCGGACTTGATGCAGAATTTAGTCAAGCTAGAAGCCAAATCTTAAGGAAAGACCCGCCGCTAAGCCTGGAATCGAGTTATGCTTACATTCGAAAAGACTACAGCCAACGACAAACGATGGAGGAACCCAAAGTTGAGCCCGACAGCCGTGTACACATGGTATCGCGTAATGGCCCTCAAAAAGGAAAAAATACAGCAGCAAAGAAGAACTTTTTTACATGTACACATTGCGGAGAAGAGGGTCACTCGAAGCAAAGATGCTATGAAATCATAGGCTATCCGGAGTGGTGGGATTTCACGAAAAAACCGAGGAAGAAACTCAGCCAAGCAATAGCTGTGACCTCCACTCACGATGCTCCAATGGCGGCTCACGTCACCACATCTAACTCTAGTATGTTTTGTAAAACTGAAACAAAACTTAGTAACTGGATCATAGACACAGGTGCTACATATCACATTATAAATGATAAAAAAACTTTTAACATCATCACATACCCCTAGGAAAAGTGTAATCCAAACAGCAAGTGGCAAATCAGAAAAAGTTACATGTGAAGGAAGGGTACAAGTGTCGAGTTCTATGAACTTAGATTTGGTTCTTGTAGTTCCATCTTTATCATCTAACCTGCTATCAGTTAATCAAATCACAGAAGCCTTGAATTGTTATGTAATTTTCTGGCCAAATTACTGTGTGTTTCAGGACATAGCAACACACAAGACTCTTGGTTATGGTATTAGGCGGGGGAGATTGTATTGCCTGGAGGATGATTCTAAGAGTAAGGCGTTTCATACGGAAAAAAAAGGAGGCGAATAAGGCTATGCCAATGTTATGGCACCGTCGTTTAGGGCATTTATCTTTCGGTTATCTCAAAAAACTAAAACCAAATTTGTTTTTAAATTTAGTTGAAAGTGAATTTAAATGTGGTATTTGTGAATTGGCAAAGAACACAAGGATTTCGTATGTTTCTAGCAATAATAAAGTTTATGTTCCTCTTATCAAAATACATTCAGATGTATGGGGGCCTGCTCCGATTCTCACACCAGGTGGTGCTCGTTACTTTGTGACATTTATTGATGAGTGTACTAGAATGGTTTGGGTTTCTTTGTTAAAGAATAAGAGTGATGTACTACTTGCTTTCAAGGAACTATACCACCATATCAAGACTGAATATAGGGTATATATCCAAATATTGCAATCTGATAATGGTGGTGAATATATAAGTCATGAGATGACTCAGTTTTGCTAAAAGAACTCTATCCGACAACAAACCTCTTGTGCTAGAACTCCTCAACAAAATGGATTGGCCGAACGAAGAAACAGACAGTTACTTGAAATTGTTCGCGCATCCTTGTTTGACATGAATGTACCACGAAATTTATGGGGAGAGGCCGTTAGGTCAGATGCATATCTCATGAATAGGACGCCATCTCGAGTTCTTGAATTCGCAACACCTTTACAAAAGTTACAAGAACTTGTAAAACAACCCATCCACCTAGGACTTGAACCACGAATATTTGGTTGTACAGCATATGTCCACCAAAACACCGGGAAACTATAACTAAGGGCGATAAGGTGCATGTTCATCGGGTATGCAAATCAGAAAAAAGGTTATAGATGTTACGATCCACTCGAAAAGAAAATTTATGTGACGCGCGATGTGTCGTTTCACGAAATTGTGAAGTTTTATGATGATGAGAATTCACTTCAAGGGGAGAGAAACGGAGAAGTCAATTCTCATGAACCTGTAGTAACTAAGTTCGTTGTGGAGGAGGAATTCGTACAACAAGGAAATGATCAAAATGATCATTCCAACGAAGCCCCAGATAGGCCAGAAACCGAACCCGAGTCCGAATCCTAATCCAGTTCTGATAGTGATGGACATGAACTAACAAATAATGAGAACTTTATGTTTGATGTTGTGTAGGGAACTGAAGCCCAGGCCCAATATCCTGTATCCGACACAGAACCGGAGGTCCAAAATTTCGCTTGAGTCACTGAACAGGAACATCGGTTTCCTGTTAGGAGTACACGAGGGATTCCAAAACCTCAATATAAAGCTGATTTGCATGCAAAGGCAAAATACTCGATTGGAAATTACGTGTCATATCACCGTCTTGCAAAATCGCACATGGTTGTCATCGACAAGTTATCAACTGTATCAATTCCACGAGACGTACACGAAGCAATGAAAGACAAAAGATGGAAAAAAGCGATAATGGAAGAGATTGAGGCACTAATAAAAAATCACACCTGGGATCTCATAATGTTGCCTCAAGGAAAGAAATCAGTGGGTTGTAGATGGATTTTCAACGTAAGACTGGACTCCAATGGAAACATTGATCGGTACAAGGCAAGGCTCGTGGCTAAGGGATATACACAAAAATACGGCATCGATTATGGAGATACTTTTGCTCTGGTGGCAAAGATGAGCACAATCAAAATTTTGATATCCATAGCCGTAAATGAAAACTGGCCTTTAAAACAATTGGATGTGAAAAATGCATTTTTAAATGGGTCCTTAGAAGAAGAAGTTTACATGGAGGCTCCTCCCGGTATAAATTGTAATGGGAAAGTTTGCAAGCTAAAAAAGGCGTTGTATGGTTTAAAGCAGTCGCCCCGTGCATGGTTTGGTAGATTCTCAGCTTTCATGAAGAATATTGGATTCAAACAAAGTGATCCAGACCATACATTGTTCGTTAAAAATGCAAACCAGAAAATTACAGCTCTCATAGTATATGTGGATGATATGGTGGTAACTGGGAATGATCATGCTGAAATCGAGAATCTTCAATCTTTACTTGCTATGGAATTTGAATTGAAGGACTTAGGCCCATTAAAGTATTTTTTGGGTATCGAATTGTCAAGGTCAAAGAGCGGAATTACCATGTGTCAACGGAAGTATATACTTGATTTATTAGCTGAAACCGACATGTTGGATTGCAAGCCAATAAGAACTCCAATGGAAATGAACCATCAGTTAGCAATACTTCCTGATCAAGTGCCAACTAATCGAGAGAGGTACCAAAAACTCGTTGGAAAACTTATTTATTTGTCACATACACGACCGGACATCGCTTACGCAGTAAGTGTTGTTAGTAGATTCTTGCATGCGCCAAGTGAAGAACATATGAAGGTAGTGTACAAAATTTTGAGGTATCTTAAAGCCACGTCTGGGAAAGGATTATTTTTTGGAAGCAAACAAGATCATAGTATAAAAGGATACACGGATGCAGATTGGACTGGCGATCGGACAGACGGTAAATCAACTTCTGGGTACTTTTCTTTTGTTGGAGGAAATCTTGTTACATGGAGAAGTAAAAAACAAAAATTGGTGTGGGGCGGAGGATAGTGAGGACAAAGGAGGGTTGTGGCCTCCCCACAACTTTATGTAGTAGTGTAAATTTTGCTGATTTTTATATAGTAAATTTTTTTTTTCCATTTTGGCCCTCTTACAATACACAAATTACGCGTTCGGTCCTCCCACAGTAAAATGTCTAGCTCCGCTACTGTGTCTAGATCAAGTGCGGAAGCTGAATATCGGGGAATGGTGCATGGCGTGTGTAAATTATTATGGATAAAGCGAATTTTGCGAGAAATTGGCATATCTGTAGTTAGCCCAATGAAACTCCATTGTGACAACGAGTCCGCTGTAAAAATACTGAACAACCCGGTCCAACATGACAGGACTAAACATGTACAAGTCGACAGACATTTCTTAAAGGATCATTTTGAACGAAAAACAATCAAGCTGCCACATGTGAGCTCGGAAAATCAGCTAGCAGATATGTTGACCAAAGGCGGTCTGTGGGAGAGTGTTTGAATGCTCTCTTGACAAGCTGAGAATGATAGATATACATTCTCCACCTTGAGGGGAGTGTTGACTAGAGCATTAGATAAAAAAGAAAAATATTGTAGATAAGAAGAAAAGAAATTTAGTCATTATAGAGTCCGTAATTGTAGGCTAATTTGTTGTATTTTCTGTTGTAATTCTCCTTATATATATTCTTGTATCTTCAGAGAATGAATATACCAATTTGCACTATCAATTCTTATCTTGCATCTAAGTTTCCTATACATTCCACTTCCCGATTACACATATAAACTGATAATTTTAATGAAAAATCTAACACTTTATATTTCTATCCATAGTTTTTGCCATACACTAATTTTTTAACTCTAATTCCGGGAAATTAATTTTGCCTTTCAGTTTACTAACATATATGCTCTACTTTTAAAATCTTCAGTTAGATCAACTTTCTTTCACTCTTATCAAAATCTCTCTCTCTTATTATACGTGATAGTATATCATAAATTCTTTCTAGAAATAGGCCTGGTTTCACATTCATACGTAGAACACAATGGGCTATTAGCTGTTACGAGTTTTCAGTATATGATATTGGGCCAAATTATGTACAAACCACCGGCCTACTATTCCGACTAGAATAGCTTATTGGGCCGAATTCAAACGCACTTTTACAATACTTTTTGTGTGCTTATTCTGAGCTTAATTTTAAGTTTCACAACTTAATAAGCTTGCAAGCCCATTTCTAAGTATGCGTATTCTGGTATCATTTGGGTAAACCTATATGCATATTCCATAACTGACTAATAATTTTGAAATGATCACGTCAATTTTTGATAAAAAATAAGTTATTGGGCCGCATTCAAACGCACTTCTGACTACTGACTAGTGACACAGCAAACATTCAAGGCTTTCTTTTTTATTTTATTTTAAAGGAGCTTTTACAATACTTTTTGTGTGCTTATTCTGAGCTTAATTTTAAGTTTCACAACTTAATAAGCTTGCAAGCCCATTTCTAAGTATGCGTATTCTGGTATCATTTGGGTAAACCTGTATGCATATTAGCAAGGTTCATAACTGACTAATAATTTTGAAATGATCACGTCAATTTTTGATAAAAAATAAATGAAGTTGGTTAGAGTATGTGCAACGGTGAATACAAACACCTAAATTACCGGCCGAAAGTTCCCCAAGTTTCAATATATTTAGTCTTGACAATGAAAACTTTCTAATGAACATAAATATTTTGGCACAATCTGAGTTAACTTTTGTACACATCACAAACGTAATATGCATTTTATTTTGTAAATTATATTCAAAGGTAATAAACATTAATCTTGATTTAGTACCTGTAATTGAAAATTTACTACTCCTATATAAGATACACATGTACAAAATACAATTTTATATAAGGGTGTCAATATGATTACCATAAATTATCCGGATGTGTTTGGTACATGAACTCAGCCTTGATAGTTGGGGTTCAAACAACTCCAAAATTAAGTATATAAGGGCATATTTACTATGATGTTTATAAAGAGGTTTATAAAGTTATGAAAGGGTCTAAAAACTTGTAAACCATAGTGAAAATGTATTTCAAATTTATTTAACATGAAAAAGTTTAAAATATTAAACCTTTTCATAATTTAATACATTTGAATATATGAGAGATTTATAAATTTAGAAGAGGTTTATGAATAGTGAAAGTAGATTTATAAAACAAAAACTTTTGTAAATTAGTATTATATCTAAGTTTGTATTTAGTTCTTTTTTGTTAAAAAAAAAATAGGAAATCTGAATTAAATGAAAGTGAATTCTTTTTGTCTGAAAATTAAATTCGTTTTGTCCAAATATTTGTTAGAATTGATTTTTTTATTCTTTGCGTCGTTAAATTTTATTTGGTTGAAAACAATTGTATACATGGAACGGGGTGGACTTAATTTCAGCTTTTTATGTCTTTGTTATTTAGCTTATTGAGCTAGAAGCTAATACGATGTTGTGGTATCTAAGGTTGTATCTCAAAATATTTGAAAACATTATTGTTTCTCTTTTGATAGAAACTAAACTTATGATAACTTTATATGAGCAAGAAATATAATTTAGGGAAAATAATTTGGAGACCTAAAAAATATGTCTAATTATATAATTAAATAGATGTAGCAATAATTTTTTGGGTTTTTACTTTTTAAGAAGCGAGCATGACTGTTGTCTCCAATACATACGTTAGGTATATAATTTGCCCAATTTAACTTGTCACATTCCTTCCAATTTGCCCAATTTAAATTTATATTATGGAATATGCACTGTGATATAAAGTTTTCTTAAAAACTACGAGTATTTTAAATATTCTTCCACATAGAAGAAGCACATGGCAAAGACAAGCGACACCACATGCATTGCCAATAAAGGTATACCACGTAAATTTTCTCAATATATAAACAATGTGATAGCTTACTTTTTATTTAGTTGTTCTAATTTTTCAATATGTTTATACGACTAAAATGTCCATTTATATTAGTATTATAATAATGCAATAATTTAATTCTACATTTAACTAAAATATAAACTTGGACTAATAAAAAGCAAAGAATAGAATAATAAAAAAGGTAGAAATGCCAACACATGGTTGAGTTTGCTCCAAGATGATAGTTAGCAAGTCATTATAGACCAATATTGCCAGCTTTGGTCTCTAGCTATTAGTTTCCTTACTTTGTATAAACTAGCTATAAGCAGTTAACAATAAGTTGTAAGTTGTAAGCTGTTTGCTAAAAAATTGTTAATTTTAATAAAAGTGTTTGGTATATTAGTTGTTAACTGTAAAGGTAAGATTTAAAATAATTTTAAAGGACATCTTTTAATAAATTATAATATGGTTAGAAGTTATATCAGTAATTTACAGCTTTAACAGCTTTTGACAATTTAAAAAACTGTATGGAACAACTTTTTATTTAATAGCTATTTTGTTAAAATAAAAAACTAACAACTCTAAAAAAATGTTATGCCAAACAGAACTATTAAATTATTTTTTAACAAAAAAGCTAACAGCTAACCAAACGTAGCCTAAAACTGAATTTCAGAATGTAGAATTGGGATAAGGATCTGATCAATAAAGTCGTCTTAAAAAGTTAAAATATCCATGCATCAACCATACAAAATTTCAACCTCATCTTAATGTATTTTAATCTTTAAATTTTCCACACCTTTTACATTTCATAACATTTTTTCAACATATTACTGTTTACTGCAAAAGATTTGACCAATAATCTAAACCGATCACTAGTAGCAGAGGTAGAAGTTTTATTTGAAAAGGTCAAAGGCAGACAATTTGTATTTTAAAAGGGCTAAAAGCTAATAAATACTTTTTTAACATAAAATTACCTTTCGTGGTTTAGTTTTTTTTTTTTTTGAAAAACTTTAGAGAGACCTTTTATTAATAATTATAATTTACATATTAGGAGAAGGCAAACGGGTAATAAGCTGCACCGCTAGTCCTTTTTGTATAGTAAAACCAAGTCTATTAAATACAACGTTTGTGGATTTAGGAGTCAAAACATTACTATTTATAACACGTTGTATTCTCGTAAGTAGCTACACCGCCTCAGGTGCAAGGAAACCAAATGTATCAAACGTGAAAGGAATAAACACGTGTTGATTTTCAACACATGCTTTCTCGTGTTTAGTCACTTTGCACGAGGCGACTTTTATAACAGCCTGACCCGCTGTAAAATCTCGACTAACTAGCCCCACGAGAGGAGAAACTCCTGTCAAATCAACGCACGCATGTTTAGTTGAATTGCCCATTTAGTCCGTTCAAATTTAAAATTACAAAAAACGCCCGTGTTTTGAAAGTTTGGTTCCACTTATAGCCTTTCATCGACTCGAAATAATTAAAATGCCTTTTTAAAATTTGACTAAACCACAAGGACCAACTTTACCGATCTTGCTTTATGTTATTATTAGTACTATATTGTTCTTATTATTATTATATTTTTTAATTTTTAATTATTTTAACTTTAATTATTTATTTTTTTAATTCAAGAGATAATAATTTTCTTTTTATCTATTAAAAAGTTTGAGATTCTTGAAATTAAAAATAAAAATTAAAAAATTTCAATTGTGTTAATAATAGTAATAACGATGTAGCAATTTAGTGTATTACATTTTAGGAAAAGTGCAAACTACGTGATAAATATAAGTTTAAACGTTTAGGAAAACGTAAAAATCGACGTTGAGTTCGTTCTCGAAGGAAGTGTTAGTTAGTGCGCTAAAATTAAACGGATTTGAATTAGTTACGTTTTTGAGAGAAAATTGTAGAAAAATAAAGACGGATTTCACTAAAAATTAAACTACGACAAATTAGCGTTTTCATGCAAATCGAGACGAAAAAAAAATTAATAAAAAATTCAAAAAATACTGCAAATAAATCCTAAAAAGTATTACTAATAATGAAAAATCAATAAAACTTTTTGAAAACCTTTTAATTATTACGGAGTATTATTTAGTTTTTAAAATCTAATTAAAGACCAAAAATTAAAAACAATGAAGAAAAAGCCCAAAATTAGATTTTATGATTTGTAAACCTCAATTGATTTAATTAAAAGCTAAAAAGCTTTTTTAAAAAATTTTTAAACTATTTATTCTATTTTTAATTGACTTTACTAAAGCCAGGATAATAAAAAACGATTAAAAATAGTGAAAGAAAAGGGAAAAATCTCAACTTTTTTTAAAAAGTCTTAAATTATAACTGAAACGAGGAAAAAATAAAATGGAGATGCTAGCTTAACTAAATAAGCCACATTAAGCTATAAAGCTCACGGCTTATATTTAACTGAATGAAAAAGAAAAGAAGTTAAATAAATAATAGGACGAAGGTTTGACAAGAAAAACGGTTTAATACACTGGTAAAGCACGCTAGTCCCACATGAGGGGTCGTGTGTTTAAGCCAGGCCAAATGCAGTTTTTTCTTTTTTTTTTCTTTTTGGACAAAGACTACCACAAAAGCAGTTGGCTTTGTGGGGAGTGAATATAAGCTATAACTAAGCAGAATAAGCACAACTAAGCAATCAAATAAGCCCATATAGCAAACAGCAAAACAAGCAATTTTACACTATCATCAGATATCAGACAAATCAGCAAGCTGTTGTGTCATATATCGGGTGTCAAATGAAAACAAGAACCCGGGCAAGTGAAGCTAACAGATTTTCTTTTGTGAAATTGAATTTAAGTTATAAGCTAGTAAAAGCTATAAAACTTGAAATTAACCTAAAGGAGACTAAGGCTTACCTAAAAATAACTAAATTCTAATTTACAAAATTTAAAACCTAAACACAAGCAAGATATGTGGTCTGATTTATTGGGCAGATTGAAACACCAAAATGGTGCAAGTGTGTTTCACACTTGCCTCAAATTAACCCCTAACTCTTTCAACACACCAGATAGCAAAAACAATAGACAAAAACACCTACTTTGGCTCAAAGATAACAAATTCTTATAACAATCATGAAACATCAATCAAAATGGCAGATTTATATCTAACATGCAAATTTGAGATCTAAACTTGCGCAAACCAAACCAAAATCAGATTTTAACTAAGCTACCCTAAGGCTAAGTGTGTAGGCCAGTTTGGTCAATTCTTGTTGTCACCCAAGCCTTACCCATGCAAAACCAAACACCCCTTTACTTAACTGTTTACAATATAACTTGAACAAATTAAACTACCAAGACATTTTGACCAACCAAATCATGTAGAAATCAAATAAATAACATGAATAAACACCTAAACTATCTTAAGCAGTCACAACATCAAGAAACCATTTAGCACAAAAAACTTGAAAAGAACTAAGGAATTCAAACTATACCTACACTTGACCATTTTAGGTCAGGTTAGCCAAGTGATGCCAACAACTAGTACTTCAAAGATCAACAGGCTTATAAGAGGCTGTTTATGCAAAGAGATAGGAGCCTTTGGACTACAGCAGTCCAAATAAGGGTCCTATACTAAAACAGTCAAAAGGACCATTTTTTCTTGGCCTATTGAATCACACAACAAAGACAAGCAAATGCAAGTCCCCAAAACAAACTTAAAAGTTGTGTGTCAAGCAGCTTTTAAATGAGCTTTTGAAACAGTTGTTCAAAAATAAATAATTTTCAACATATTTTTTTTCTTAAAATCTTTTGGTCATAGAAATCTTGCAAGTAATAAACAAAGAAGTAAACCTTGAAGTATAGTTTCACAATACCTTGATGTTGTCAAGATCAAGCTACCATGATCAGATTTACCCCAAGGGATCTCAAAATGAATTTGAACAAAACACTTTTTGAACAAAGCCTTTGATGAAAAAACAAATTTGCAGAAATTTTAAAAGTGCATGAAATAAAAAAACAAGTAATAAAAAGGAACTCAAAATATCTACAAGGCTTGAATATCACTTTAAATATTCAATATCAAAGGTTTAGAAGAAATTCTGGAACAAAAATTACAAAGGAAAATGCTAATCTATTTATACTAGAAACAAGAACTATCGAGTACATGAAACCCTAGCTAGTTATTTCTTTGAAATACCCTTGAGTCTTGAAAAGATGCCAAGTAATATGCTTGATTTTTTGTTTTGACCCATTTTGAAAATGGTCAAGATTGCTGCCATGTGATGATCTTTTGGCTTGTTGTGGTGTATGAGCTGTTAGAGATGCATCTTGGTCGTCCATTTTGTTGTGGGCAACACGAAAACAACCCAAAGCCATTGATCTTCTGCATCCTTTTGTTCTTTTGTCAAAACGTGGCCTAAGTGGGTCAGGGTAGATTTGGGCAACGCACATGGGTGATATGAAAGTTTATGGACTTATATTTAATAGTCGTGTGATAGGATCAAACTCGAGATTACGGGATTGCACACAATACGTAAAGAGTTAATTTATTTAATAAATATATTTATTATATTTATTAATTTATTTAATAAATATATTTATTAAATTAAACCTTGCTATAACTTTAAAGACCGTTAAATAATTAAGAGTTAAGTATTAACGACCGTTATAAAATATATAGAAAGTGGAATAAATAGAAAGAAGAACAGAAGGTTCCGGAACACCCCAAAGGGGTGTTTGGGCCATCGGTTATGGAGAACAAAGGGGAAGGAAAAAACTTTCCTTATATTTTTTTTGGGCTACAAGATTTAAGTCTATACAAATAACCCCCACCCTCATAATTCAACACACCAATCTCTCTTCCTCTTCTCTCTAGTCGATCGCAAGGAGAAACCCACAAAGGGTTTTGGTTGGTTTTCTTGTTCTTTTGATTTTGCTTATAATCTAGTCCTAGCCCCTCTCTAGGGTTATTGGGTAGATTTTCCACAAGCGTTGAAGCTAGGTTTACACGTGCTAGAATCACGGTTAGCTCGTTGTATTACGTGTGTACAAGAACGTAATATAGTCTTACTTTAGACTATATCTTGGTGAAGTACGTTATAAACCCGAAATGGTGATTCGTTCTTTATCTTGTGGATTTCCTTTAGCGTAAAGGTATGTAACCCCAATTCGATTAGTTATAATTGTGTTATTATGATCTTGTTAAATCTCTTCCGCTATATGTGTGCTTTGTTGGAAATACGTTTTACGTATTAGAAATGATCGGTCACTCCAACAATAGTCTAAGTAATAGCTCGTAGTTTAGTTTTACTTTATTATCCAAACTAGCCCAAGCCGAGCCCACAACTTGTGTGAGGTCGGCGGCCCTATGTAAGCCCAAGCCCATCTCATGGGCTTGGGTATATAAACCCTCTCCTTAGTTAGAGAGGGTGTGGTTCACTTTCATTTTACACATAGTAAAGTGTGTTTTCTACACTTTCTCTCTCTAAGTGTGTGTGTGTGTTCTCACCATCTTTCTATCTTTTTCTCTCTCTAGATTAAGCATAGATTTACAATATCCTACAAATGGTATCAAGAGCCATGATATGATTGTTTTGTTTTTGTGTTTGTGTTCTTGATTTACGTGCCTATTTTGATCTAAATCATTCGAACTAATTTTATTTTTTTTGTGTTTTTATGGTTTTTTCTTGATACAAATCTTCTACATAGTTGTGGTAGAGATTTGGTATATTTACTTTGGCTAAAAACCCAAAATTTTTGGGTGTTTTGATCATTTTTTGGCTTAAAATCTTGAATTGATTGGGTTTTGTCCGAGAAAAGTGGAATTTTTTTATCACTGTGGTACTATTCCGACAGAAGTTTACAGAATTCCATCGGAATGGTTAAGGGTTTCTACATTCCGATAAGTATTCCGATAGTGATATTCCGACAGGTTATTCCGATAGGTTATCCCGACAGGTTATTCTGACAGGTTATTCCGATAGGTTATTCCGACAGGTTATTCCGATATGTATTCCGACAGGTTATTCCGACAGGTTATTCCGACAGGTTATCCGGACAGGCTATTCCGATAGGTATTCCGACAGGTTATTCCGATAGGTATTCTGACAGGATATTCCGATAGACATTCCGATCAGATATTCCGATCAATATTCCGAAGATCCCAAAATTATTACTTAAAAAATTTCGATCGTGAGTTTTTATTTGTCTTGGAAATTTTTTGGTCATCGAGAACATATTTTAGGGGATTTCAACATTATTTCTCGACTTCTACACACAACATCAAACACATTTACTTTCTCTCATTGTTCGATCAACGTTTGTAAATCTTAACATATCGAAATGGAGTATACATTTCTTACGGATAAGTCCATCCTTTCGGGTACAGATAATCGTCCACCAATATTGGTGAAGACCATGTACGAGGATTGGGCTTCCCGAATGGAACTTTATATGTTGAAAAAAGAGAACGGACATCTCATTTGGGCATCGGTGCTCAATGAACCATTGGTATATGGTACAGTGACGAAAGGTACTGTTACTCGTCCTCGCACAACGGGTGAACTATTTGGAGATGCTAAGATTCAAGACAAGTGTGATAAACAAGCTACAAACATCATTCTCCAAGCCCTTCCTCCAGATGTCTACAAACTCGTCAGTAAACATAAAGTTGACAAAGAGTTATGGGATAAAATTCATGTTCTAATGCAAGGCACCTCGTTAACTAAACAAGAACGAGAGTGTAAGATATATGATACATTTGATAAGTTTGCCTATGTCCCCGGGGAGACTCTCAATGATTACTATTTGAGATTCACTCTTTTGATGAATGATCTTAACATCTATGACCTGGCAATTCCTACGTTTCAATTGAACACCAAGTATTTGAACACTCTTCCTTCATAATGGAGCAAGTACGTGATAGCTGTTAAATTGGCTAAGGATTTGCATCAAACCAACGTGGATCAACTTCAAGCTTTTCTTCAACAACACGAATGCCACGTGATCGAGGCTCGGTTGTCAACACCTCAAGTTCATGATCCACTTGCCATGTATGCTACTCAAAAAATGACTCCCCAACAAAACATGGCTTTCGCTTATCAACAACCATCATACTTGTAGCAGCCACAATAACAAACCTATCAGCAACCACAACAACCATCTTATCAACCACTAATGATGCCACAACAACTATTTCAAAAAAGTGTTCATCAACAGTGTTTTCTACAGCAACCAACACATCAGGCATCACCATCACAAGCTATCACCTCTCCAATGGGCTATACTCCTCAGCAAGGATATTTTCCAATTGAAGCACCACAAGCACAAGCCTTCTACTCCAATGAACTTCCACCAATTCAAGCAACCGTCTTTACTGCAAATGATACACCTACTGATGTCTTAAACCATCTCACTGCCTATTTGTCAAAACTTGTTGCAACTAGAGGTTTTCCACCAACGAACAATCAGCTCCGCACTTCTTCAAATCATCGACAACAAGCCACTATTCAAGATGTTGGGTCTACTAGATGTAGATCTTGCAGCATGTCAGGACCGGTGAATGACTTCTGTAATCACAAGTCAAATCACAAAGAGACTCTATACACAATATGAATGTAAAATATAAATATAATCAAGGAGAACAGAATAACTATAAAGACTTGATCCTTTCTAAGGATTTCTAATATTGATAATGACTAGAACTACATTTTGTGAAGGTGTGTATAACCCTTCTGCCTAAGGTTCCTTTTATACTACAAGGAAACCCTAATACAACATTAAAGAAAACGTGTAAAACTGATATGCATATCCTTTCCTAACATATCTCATGCATATCCTAACAGAATATTAAGTAAATAATAAAGTTTGACTTCGACTAGGACCAGGAGCAGGACTTGCTCCTACTACTACTAGAACCAGGAGGAACTACATACCTCCTAGTCTACCTATTACATTTAACTATTACAATGGTCCTAACAATCCTCCCCTAAACTTGAATTTGACCTGTTGAGTTCAAGTTTCCTGGAAAACGTGCAAATAAAGCTCGAGGATTGTATCAGAAAAACAAATAGCAGCATCAGAAAGATAAGAATCAGAGTAACCGCCGCAACATGAAACACTAGAAGCTTCTCCAAAGCTTGTAACAAATCAGCATCGTGTTGAATCTTGTCAGCAACATGAGCAGATTTGATGAGCCTTTACCAAGTAGCTGCTCGCTCTTGGGCTAGCCAGTCTTTCTGGTGGAATAAGCATCACCCTGGAAGACTAGAACCCAGCCCAACTCTTAGAACGTGAATCAATGGTGAGTGGGAGTACCCTGATGATTTTAGGCAAACCATCACAGCCGTCAACGGATTTGATACGTCTTTACCAGAAGCCGTACCCCTCTGGACTCGCCAACTCTTAGCAATGAAGCATCGGTGAGTTGAACACCCTATAGCTTTAAGCAAGCTATTACAGCTATCAACGGATTTGATAAGATCTTTACCAAGAGCCGTACCCCCTTGGATTAGCCACTTTTCAGTCCAAGACTATGGCAAGTGAAAACCATCCAGTTTTGGGTAACCTGGCAACCATCAACGGATTTGAGAATCGCACCAGGAGCCGTACCCTCAAGGTGAATCAACTTTTCCTTGTCGATTAGACATGGTATGTTGAGAACCATTTGTTGTGAGGACCAAGTCCAACACCAAGTGAAACCAAGAACCAATACAAGCACAAATCAGGAACCAGAACCCATAGGATGAAACAGCAAGGGGTATCATATTCACAAGTATAAAATCCAATATGTGTTAAAAGTATAAGCAGATATTATATAAAAAGTATTATTTTTAATTTTTCTTTTAATTTTTTTTAACTATAAAGAATGAAGTTCACCAATCACTTTACATATTGGTGAAAAGAATGATAATATGAACAAATGAACAAAAAGACAAAACATAAACACTTACAACCCAATCACATCACAAACCAGAAGCAGCCTTCTTATCTGCTATCAAACGCGCTTGAATACCTTCCACCAATGCCGTGGCCATAGAGGACTCATTTCCTGATGGAGCATTGGAAATTTGCAAATGAGTAGCCAACATCGCCTCCATCGAAGAAATTGTCAAAGGATAATCCACATCAGTCAGCATAAAAACCATATGGCCAGATTCTAATTCCAACATATGCACACCACATCCGGCATATAACTTCCAGCGCTGAATCACCCATTGCATCTGATCCTTCCATATGCCCGAAACAGGAGCATTAGGAGGAGCATCCAACATCAGCTTAAGATGAGCCCAGATACGCAGACCAGGCCATGAAGACACAGCCATGGGGTCAAAAGGCATGCTAGAATCCACAAGTCCATACAACGCCATAACATCCATACGGTCATCCCACGATAACACACCCTGCAAACCCAAAGCCAAACGCACAGACCCATCACTCAAAGTAATTCTATGGGATACCACACCAGGAAGAGTTGTGGAACGCTCAACCATGTAACCAGTAATGTTCCCATTGCCCAACGGCAAATCCGAATCACTGTCCGAAGCTGCATCAATCAAATTCTCAGGATCACGCTTCTCATAAGGGACTGTCTTACCACGGCGAACACGTAGAGCTTGTTTCTGACGAAGCAAACGTCTAGGTGTGGGATCACTAGGTGTGGATTCAACTTTTACCGTAACCTCAGCAGCAGCAATGGGAGCAGGAGAAGTAGACTCATGAGGTTGCCCACCCAATGGATCAATAGGAGCTGCATCAGAAGTAGGAATTGGTTGAGTTCCAGTAACCGGTGGTGATGGAGATGGCAGATCAGGTGTAGTAGCAGTAGTTGTGGTGGTAGCAAAGGTGGTGGTTGGAACATGTGTGGTGGTGGTGGTAACAGGTGTGGTGGTAGAAGCATGAGTGGTGGTGGTAGCATGACCAGCAGTAGAACCTAAAGGAGCAACCAAAGGAGAAGTAGAGGTACCAACGGAAGTAGCAACAAAACCAGATGGACTAGCAGCAGAACCAGGAGTGGGAGCAGATGAAGGACCAGTAGAAGCAGCAGGCGAATAAGAGGTCACACCACGAGGATGGTAAATAAATCTTTCCGGAATTGGTTGACTTTGACGCTTAACCATACTTTCATAAAGTGCCTTGAGCTCATCAAAAGTCAAAGCCCGAACCCGGTCCCACTTCCAAGGAGCATTAAAATGAGCAGCAGACTGATATTTCACATAGCGCTGCATCTGCTTGCGCTCCTCAGTCCTAGATAAAGGTATGTTCTTTCTCTTTTCCCTAAGCTGTGCAGCAAGGGCCAACTGGTGCTTACGCATCAATACCATAGCTCTCGGAATACAATTGTGCTCATCAACATCGTCACCCAAAAGATCTGTAAGCTGAGCATAATCCCTGGTGAGAACAGACAAAACTTGCATCCACTCACTATCACTCCAATGCATTGCATCGTGCTGAATTTGTTCACGCCTCCGCTTTCGAAGCTCTTCTTCAGCAACCCTATCAGCTTCATCAATCTCGGCTTGAATCCGACGAGCAGCCTCCTCACCTAGCCTTTCCTCTTCAAGCTGTCGACGGGTACGCTTACGAGATGGTGATGGAGCATCAGTCATTGGGGCTTTTCCCTTCGAATCATGGGAGGGACCAGCATTGGAACCAGCAACAGGACCAGAATCACCATCCATAGGAGTGGGAATAGCACCAGGAGAAGGAACACTGGAGGATGTCGGAGGAACCGGCAAATCATCATAAACTTTATCAGCAAAGGCAGCCTTTGCCAATAATGTCAAACCATCCTCAACATGCTCCGTGCCCTCCTCATCAGAATCTGAATGGATCACATGCTTCTTGCGGCGCCGTTGCTGAGTTTCCAAAACTTTGATGCGATCAGCCAGAGGAAGAACAAACTCCCTAGTAAGTTTCCGATGTTGGTTCAAATCAGCTTCCAATGAAATCATCCGCTCATGGTACCTGCGCATAAGATCAAGCAAAGACATAAGTGTAGTAGGCTCCTCCGCCTGCCCACCAAGAGAACTTGGGTCTGGGAAAGCGTCATTGGAGCCCGATGCAACAGACGGGTCAACCTGTGGAGTACTAGCACTAAATGGTTTATCAATCGAGTGTGGAGCAGGAATAGGAGGTGGAGTCTCCACAAATGGAGACTTTTGTGGGACTGAAGAAGGACCAGCCTTGGAAGGGGATGGTTTTTCAACCACCACCTCCTCAACCAGCTCCTCCTCAACCACATGAGTGGCACCATCAGTAGGAGCCTCCTCCTCCATGGGGTCATCATCAATCACAACGAACTCAGGAGCCTCCTCCTCCTCACCCATAGGACCCTGAGCCAGTCCCAACATGGCCTCAGTCAGGGGCTTCCATTCCCCAGTAAACCCATTGACCATATTGTAATACACTTTTGCAGTAAGCTTAGACGGCACATGCTCAGTCCTATCACGAGGAATGTAAACCAGTATTTGCTGAAGAAACCTAGGGTACATAAGAAACTTCTTTCTCGAACCAGCATTAGAAAGATTACTAACCATCCCCTCAAATAGATAATGAGAAAAGTTAAAAACTCTACCCTGGGCTAAGCAAATAAGACCAGTAGCCAAGGGAGTAGGGAAAGCATCCCAACTCCCAGACTTGGGACTCATACAATGGATTAGAAAGTGGACCAGAAGCTTCCATTGGGGGGAAAACCTATTTTTCTGGAAGTTAAACTTCCCCCCATGTTCGTATCCTAAAGCAGCCATCCCCTCCAATACCTCCGAATTGGGGATGGATTCAACACCACCCTCATCCTGAAGATGAAGAGAAAAGCGAATAGAAGCCTCAGTCACCACATATGCACATCCATCTATGGTAGCATGGAGGGCACGTGGACGACCAACCACATCCACAAGTCGAGCAGACGCCCAAAATTGGCGAATAACACTATCATATATGGTGGGACATACAGTAAATGCAAACCTTAGGTTGGAAGCTTCAATGAAATCCAGAATGTCAGCAAAATGTTCACGATGTAGACCATCACCCAGATAAGCAACTCGGTTGTGAGCAGGTTGGTAAGCAAGAGCAGCCATGGATCTTGATTAATTGATGGAAGAAGGATTGTGATTAGGGTGGAGATAGTAGGAGCGGTTTTGTGTGTGTTGATTGTAATGAGTGAGTCAAGGGTATATTTTGACCATAAATAAGGAAAATGGTAACTGTTCATTGACCCCTATTAATGGGGTGTTGCCCTTTCAAATTTAACCATAATTACATAGTAACCACTTGCCCTTTTTAACATAATTACCAACTCCCAATTTACCATACTTAATTAAAAATGTAAATACCAGGATTGAGAGCGTTGACCAAAAGTCAAAGCACACAATGGTCAGACCAGGAGCAAAACGTGACTAACAAAGGACAAAAGGAATGAACAGTGTGCCAGACCAGTACCAGGAGCCAATCACCACTTGACATGGAAGGATTTTGAACCACCAGAAGCCAACCAATTATGACTAGAAGCTGACCAATGAGGATCAGACGCCAGTCATGTAAGACCATATCCACTAGAAGTGAGCAAAAACCTCCACCAGAAGTAACACATACTACCAGAACCAATAAAATAAGTTGTTAAAAGCTATCAATACGTTAGTCTGTCCTACGAATATGTACACAAAGCCTCCCCTTAGGCTTAGCCTCCCCTCAATCCTAGACCTCAAGGATTGACCATCCCAATGTGAACCACCAAGTGGTTAAACCGAGGACCATCAAATGCTTTAGTCAGCAAATAAGCAACATTATCATCCGTATGAACTTTAAGAACCTGAATCAGCTTCTTCTCATTGGCATCTCGTATAAAATGATGCCGAATTTCAATATGCTTCGTTCGCTGATGAAAAACAGGATTCTTCACAATGCAAATAGTGCTTTGATTGTCAATAAAAATTTTGGTGTTCATAAAATTGAAACCATAATCTAACATCTGATTTTGGATCCACAAAACTTATCCACAACAACTAGCAGCAGCAACGTATTCAGCTTCTGTTGAAGAAGTAGCTACTATTGTCTGTTTCTTGCATTGCCATGAAATAAGTCGACGACCCAAGAATTGACAACCACCAGTAGTAGACTTCCTGTCATTATTAGCACCAACATAGTCACTATCACTATAGGCTTCTAGAACGAAAGGTGATTCTCTAGGATACCATAAGCCCAGTTTAGGTTGAGCCTTGATATACTTGAAAATCTTCTTCACTGCATTTAAGTTCGAAACCGTTGGAGTCACTTGGTGTCTAGAACACGCACTTACTGCAAACATGATATCCGGACGTGATGCAGTCAAATACATGAGGGAGCCAATCATAGACCTGTACATGTGAACATTGACCGGGGGGTCAGGCTCATTCTTAAGTTTGATTTTAGCAACTTCATAAGGAGTCGCTGTTGGTCGTAGAGGATCCATGTCAAACTTCTGAAGAATCTCATGAACATATTTATCTTGACTGATGAAAATCCCATCCGATTGTTGCTTGACCTGAAGACCAAGGAAGAAAGAAAGTTCTCCTATCGCACTCATCTGAAATTCGCCCTTCATCAAGTGTTCAAACTCATCACACCATTCCTTCCTAGTAGAACCAAAGATAATGTCGTCCACATAAACCTGAACAAGGATAATGTCCTTGGTATTCCTCCGAAGAAATAGTGTTTTGTCAATAGTACCCCTTCTATAGCCATTCTTTAACAAGAAAGTTGAAAGACGCTCATACCAAGCTCTAGGAGCCTGATGTAACCCATAAAGAGCCTTGACCACCTTGTAAACTTTCTTGGGATGAAGTAGATCTACAAAGCCCTTAGGTTGAGTAACATACACCTCCTCGTCAATTTTGCCATAGAGAAATGCACTCTTGACATCCATCTGAAACACCGTAAAGCCCACATAAGAAGCAAAGGCCAAAAACAGACGAATGGCCTCGATCCTTGCAACCGGAGCAAAAACTTCAGTGTAGTCAATACCCTCAATTTGAGTGTGGCCTTGTGCGACAAGTCTAGCTTTATTCCTTACGACAATTCCCCGTGCATCCTTCTTGTTCTTGAGAATCCATTTGGTATTGACAGCTGTCTTTCCATCTGGTAAGTCAACCAGAACCCAAACATTCTGAAACAAGAATTGCTGCATTTCCTCCTGCATAGCCTCCACCCAACTTTGATCCTCAAGAGCATGAGAAACAGACCTAGGTTCCACCTGTGAAAGAAAACAAGCAAACAAACAGTGTTGAAAGTCCGTATGATTATTACGCTTTTGATCGTCAATATAGCTCACAAGAGCATGATGATCAGACGAGGCCTTCTGCTGCATTCTGCGTGTCTTGACAGTAGAACCAGGATCTCCAATTATTTGAGTGGTAGGATGATCTTTGTGTGATTGCAAGACTGGATTGGAAGAAACCTCCACTTCTGGTGCCAAGTTATTGAGGTCACCAACAAAGTCAGCATCATATGAAGCATTGTGGAAAATCCCATCTACTGGTTGTTTATGAATATCATCCAGCTTGGTAGAAGACTTCTTTTGATGGTTCCCCAAATCAGAAGGACTAGAGAAACGAGTATTGGAAGCAGACTCACTAGCCGGAGTACCATTAGGTGATAAGCTAGCACTAGGAGCAGAAGCTAAAGTACAAGGAGCAGCTTTGTCAGTAGGCTCAACCAAGGGAAACTCAAAACCACCTTGAGCAGCTGCTTTAGTAGCTTGTTGTTGTTGTTTGAGAAGAGTGTCAAGAGCTACTTGGGAATCCTGTACATCCAATGGAGTCGCATCACTAGGAGGAGTAGGAGAAACTGTGGTGGAATAGGATGGAACCACAAAAATGTCATCCTCATCATCTGAATCAGAAAGATTAGTAGGAACACCAGTACTAGAAGTTGCAAACATTTGTGGGCCTGCATCATGGTTAGTTTTGAAACGAAAATATCCTAACGAATCACTAAGATAATCAAGATCAAAATACCATTCTGGACCCTTGCCTTGAATGTTTGACTTCTCTTCAAAGTACCTGAGATTTATAGTTTCAATGATTCGCTTGGCTTGGAGATTGTAGACACGATAAGCCCGAGAGTGAGCTGAATATCCCACAATGTATCCTTCATCTGCCTTGCCATCAAACTTTCCCAAATAGTCACTAGTATTCAGAATGGTGACTGGACACCCAAAAGGCTTCAAATGAGCAATATTTGGAACTTTGCCCGTGAGCAGCTCATAAAGAGTCTTCTTGTGAGGATTGGTAATAGAAACCCTATTCAAAACATAACTTGCAGTATTAACAGCTTCTATCCAGAACATGGTTGGAAGCTTGGAATCGGCAAGCATAGTTCTTGCTGCTTCTATTAGTGTCCTGTTCTTTCTTTCTGCCACACCATTCTGTTGAGGAGTCCTTGCTGCACTATAATCTCTTCTGATGCCCTTAGCATTACAAAGTGCGATGAGGTCTTTATTTTTAAACTCGGTTCCATTGTCGTAACGAATACCTTTAACTTTCTTGGACAACTGGTTCTCTATCAGGGTAAGAAAATCTCTAAGAATTGAGTAGGTCTCACTCTTGGCAGCCATGAAGAACACCCACGTAAACCTGCTATATCCATCAGTTACCACCAGACAGAATTGCTTGTGGTCAATGCTTCTAATGGAAGTAGGACCAAATAAGTCCATGTGTAGTAGCTGCAATGGTTCAGTAATAATACTAAGAGCAGTAATGGCCTTGAAGGATGCTTTGTGCTGTTTGCCTTTGCTGCATGCAATACAATTTATATCATTTCTAAACGTCTTGGGAGGTAAACCAAAGACCAGATTCAGATTTGCAAGTTTGTGAATGGTCTTGAAGTTCACATGCCCCATCCTTCGGTGCCATTTAGTGGCTTCATCTTCTGAGGCTTTAGCAACTAGACATGCTAGTTGACCAGTAGGGTTGACTTCATTCAACTTGATGCTATAGAGATTGTGTCTTCTAGGAATTCTGAGTAGAACTTGTGAGTCATCCGGAAGCTGAAAGTCTTTGGAAAGCACAAGTGCATCAGTATCGGTGAAGAGAACAAACTGCTTCTTGTCACAAATCTGAGAGACCGATATCAAGTTGAAGTGCTGAAGTGCTTACACATAGTAGACCTGCTCAAAATTTAGATTAGGTCTCTTTATCGTTCCTTTGCCAGTGATTCTGCCTTCACCCGCACCAAAATAGACCTTGCCGCCATGAAATGGTACAAAGTTAGAGAGAAGACTTTTATTTCCAGTCATGCTCCTAGAGCAACCACTATCAACAATGCCTAGACTAGGATCCTGGTATGGAGTAACCTACAACAACAAGTTAATAAAAATGCAAAAGTTAGTGTCTTATGGGGACCCAAACCTTTTCAGGTTTGAGCCTGCCTTGTGGATCTTTAGAAGAATGCCAAGAAGATTGATGAGATCCACCGTTGTTCCTTGGTTGCCTATGCATCATATGGGTATTATTATTGGACCAAGAACAACCTGCTGAGGGCTTAACAGCAGTTCCCAAACTTCCCAAACCAAAATACGTGTGGTTCATATTATGTGGATAAACTGGATTAAAATTTTGAAAATAATTACTAGAGGTTTGTAATCCAAAGTGTCTCCAATGATCAGAAACTAAAGGAGAGGACCTTCTAGAAGAAGTAAGCGATTGAGCACTAGGATTAAGCCTTCTAGAAGCATATGGGGCAGCTCCTGGTGGACCAGGAGCAGGAAAACCATGATTAACAGAAGCATGTGTGTCATAATAATCACAATCTTTAATTAAATGAAAGGCACTGCCACAAACAAAACATGTTTTGAAAGACCTTTTATTAGAATGAGATTGTTTCATACTGCCTACTTTATTACACACAATTCTAGGAGAAACATTCTTCCTAGGACTCAATAAACTAGGACCAGACACACTTGACACAACAGCAACTCTTTCTTCACACTTCCTAGCACCAGTAGCAGCATGTTCATTCAACTTGGAACTTGTAGGTCTTGACTCTTCACTTGAACCACTAGATGTAGAGTCTCTGGCTTTGTTACTGAAAGTACATGAGACAAAGTCATTAGTATTAGTAGAACTTGTTGGGGACTCAAGCATCTGTGATCCATCCAAGTCATTATGCCATGAAGTGGGCATAAAAGTTCCAGTAAGAGGAGGAGGGACATCATGCATTTCTGCTGCTGGTTTAAACCTATTGTAATTAGGTTTTCCCTCATCCTCTTTGTCGGCATCAAAGACACTTGAAAAAGATAAATCAAACACATCTTCTGAATCAATATATTTTTCAAATCCTAAGCCTCTTTTAGTTCTGCCAGACATGCTACTATCAATCAGTTTTGAAAGATTTCTAGGTGCCTTTTGCCATTTTTCAAATCTTAGCATTGTAGCATCTAATTTTCCTTGCATCTCATCTTTTTCTTTGATACTAGCATCTCTTACTTTTTCTGTATATTTAAGCATATTTGTCGTGTTTTCTAAATCAATGCTTAGTATCCTGATTTTATCCTCATACGCACGTTGTGTATCTTGTAACCACCTCTTTTGTTGTTCCAATGTGTTTAATGAAGCCTTATAGGCTTGAACCTCTAAAAAATACTTATCATTTTGATGATTTACTTCATTAAATTGGGATAACAATTCTGAGTATTTATCATGACAACCAAGAGGACAATGTTGTACCTAAGGTGAGATGCCCATAAGAGCAAACTCATCTGCTTCTTCTGCATCAGAGAGATTCCCAGCAATCATTGCAAACACGTCAGTCGAGGACTCAGCTGATTCCAGAGTAGAAGCCTGATGATCATTCCAGTTGACCATAGAGTCAACAGATACCAATGCTTTCTTGTCATCTTTTATCTCCTGAACCTTGAAAGCGGAGTACCTGCTCTTATCCTGATCATTCTTGCTAAGGCACTCCCTTGCAAAGTGACCTTGTTGCTGGCAGTTATAGCATCGAACCTTGCTTCTGTCGAATCTTGCTGGCTCCCGAGGGTTGTAATTAAATTTCCTTCCTGCTTTCTTCTCAAACTTGTGAACCCTAAGAGTAAGCATGGCCATCTGCCATTTAAGATCCATCTCATCCAGGTCAAGTTTATCAACCTGTTTGAAGTCATCAAAAGCAAGTTGTTGTTCACCATTAACATCCGCCACAAAAGAATGAAGAATGGATTCTACCATACTACCAGACTTGGCAGTAGGATCAGGAGCAGAAGTATGCTGAACAGTATGCTGAGAGGAGACAGTATTGCTTGGGCTACTTGCATATGACATGGGACTAGATGCCATAGAACTCACAAAGGCAGAATTAGCAGGAGTGGGAAAAGAGTCACTCGAAAATCCTCTCACATGAGGTTTGAAAGTTCTGAGCCTATGAAACAGATCATCAAAGTTGAGATAGTCAAGCCCACCTTTGGCTTTGAGAGAGATCACCACCTGATTCCATGAGTAGGGTAAGGCTTTAAGAAACCTTGCATTAATGTCACCATCATCAGGCTTTGACCGAAGTTGATTCAACTGGCTCAATATCTTCTGGAACCTATCATACCCTTGATGTAGACCTTCAGTTTCTGAGATTTTGAATTCTGTGAATTCATCTCTCAGCATGGATCTTCGCATTTTCTTTGACTCCTCATTCCCATCGAACCTTGCTTTTATGCCATTCCAGATCTCTCTGGCATCATCCAAATGGTAGAAGTCACCCATGTGATCTTCAGGAAGGGATTGAAGCAAAATCGTCTTTGCTTTGACCTCCTTCTGAATAGCTATGATTTCTTCATGAGACTTAGGGTCAAGAAGAGTAATATTACCATTCTTGTCTCTTCCAGTAAGCTTCCTGCTGTTCCCATTCAGAATTATCTTCCAAAGATCTTGATCAGTATTGGTGATCCACCATTCCATCTTCATTACCCAGTTTTCATATTCACCCTTTTTCAGAAGAGGGAATTTACCATTCGTGTTTGAGACTGTAGCAAGGATCTGCTGAGGTTGCACAATTTTAGGAGTGCTGTCTTCTCCTGTTTGAGTAGAAGTTGAGGCAGTCATGATAAAAAAAAATGTCAGAAATAAGAAAACTTGATTCTTCTTGTATAGAGACCCTCCCAGGCTCTGATACCACTTGTTGGGTCTACTAGATGTAGATCTTACAGCCTGTCAGGACCGGTGAATGACTTCTGTAATCACAAGTCAAATCACAAAGAGACTCTATACACAATATGAATGTAAAATATAAATATAATCTGAGAACAGAATAACTATAAAGACTTGATCCTTTCTAAGGATTTCTAATATTGATAATGACTAGAACTACGTTTTGTGAAGGTGTGTATAACCCTTCTGCCTAAGGTTCCTTTTATACTACAAGGAAACCCTAATACAGCATTAAAGAAAACGTGTAAAACTGATATGCATATCCTTTCCTAACATATCTCATGCATATCCTAACAGAATATTAAGTAAATAATAAAGTTTTACTTCGACTAGGACCAGGAGCAGGACTTGCTCCTACTACTACTAGAACCAGGAGGAACTACATACCTCCTAGTCTACCTATTACATTTAACTATTACAATGGTCCTAACACAAGATGGTCAAGTGACGGTGCAATCCATTCAGGGTAGGCAAAATTCATATGGACCTACTACAAGGACCGTGAACGCTCAAGCTGTAAATTCTCAAGCTAATGGAATTGGAAGCACTATTGGTCCTTAAAAGGTTGTGACTTGCTACAATTGTCGAGGACAAGGTCATATGGCTAGGGAATGCACTCAACCGAAAAGGATAAGGGATGCAACGTGGTTTCGTGAGAAGATGTATTTGGTCGATGCTCAATCTAAGGGCAAGATCTTGGATTCAGAGGAATTAGCATTTCTTGCAGACCAAGGGGCAGCAGATAATGAAGGCATTGCAATCGTCTCTACTTCTAATGCAACATATCAAGCAGATGATCTTGGCGCATATGATTCAGATTGTGATGACATTCACTCAGAACAAGCTGCTCGCGTTGCTAATCTCTCTCACTACGGTTCTGATGTCGTCAGTGAGGTACCAACCACATCTAATAATGTTCATGATAATCCACATCAAGTTGATCATGAAAATGGCAACCTCGAACAGCATTCGGGAACTAGTAACTCAAATTACGTGGTATCCAATCCAACACATTTGAGAGAACCTCAACCAAATGCTACGACGGATATGGAATCTTATGATCAACATGATTTGGTAATGATGCCTAAACATATTATTGATAACATGAATGTGGTTGTTCGACAAACTGTAGATATGAATGCCAACCTAACCGTTGAGCTTGCGTTGTATAAGGAAAAGGTCAAAACTTTTGAAATGGTCCCTCAAGCAGAAAAAATAACTTATTCTGAATTTGACCAATTTCGTTTTGAAATGATTGAACACTTAAAAGAAATAGAATCGTTAAAAGCTAATATTTCCAATGAATTAAAAGAAAAAGAGTCGGTTCTAAATGATTTTTAGAAACTTAAAATAGATTTTGAAACTCTCGAGTCTAAAAAGTTTGAATCGGAAATTAATGCTACCAAACTTCTTAAATTCAAGGAACAACAATTTTTAAAATAATACGCTTCCACAGAAAAGGTTCATCTTTTAACTAAATCGTTTAAAGAACTCGAACTTAAGCGTCTTCAAGATTTACCATCTAATCCTGGTTATGCAAAACAAGCTCAGAAATATATTCCTTGTCTTTATGATGTGACCCTAATTGGCAAATCGAAAGAAGCAATGTTCGTAGTACTGAGGAGACTATGTCACTTGCGGAAGCAACTTGATCTAAAATGATTTCAAAATTCCATAAGCTTGATTATGATAAGCATAATAAAGATCAATTTACTAAAAAGACCCGTATTCGCTTACAAAAGGAATTAGCTCAATTATCAGCTTTTGTGCCCCAAAGTTTGTCAAAGGAAAACCTTCCTAGTACGTCTCCTACAATTGTCAAAAAGGATTTAGCTAAGTTAATTCCACCGGTAAGTAAGGTGTCAGATAGCTTAAATGCGGTGCACCAACACTTTGCCGATTTTGACAAGGTCATTACGGAACGTATGACGGGTTCGGCCATAACGGAAGGTGAATAGAATTTTGAGCACACTAGAGCTGCGTTTCGAGACAAAATTGTTCCATTTGTAAAAAATATTAAAGCGTGTCTTAGTAATATTGATCAAGATTTGTTTTTGGAAACAGAAGAAGTTAGACGTGTTTTCAATGAAATGGATGATGCTTATGAAAACAGTTTACTTGAAATAGAACGAATTTCACGCCAAAATGATCAGCTTCTGAAGCAAGTGATGTCACATAATATTGTTTCCGTATGTGTGAATAATAGTGTTGATAATGATTCTATTGTGCATAATGTTGAATCTGTAGATAATGTGGTAGATAGTACTTGTCACAAATCTGACGCTGAGTTTTTAAAGCTTCAAGATTCTTATACTTCGCTTTCAAAACGTTTTGATGAGATTAAAAAACATTGCATTTCGCTTGAATGTAAACAACAATTTGTTCAAGAGCTTTTTGAAACGTCATTCGAAGGTGTTAATATAGATGATGCAAATTTTCAAAAGAATTTTCGATTGAATTTACAATCAAAACAATGTTAGCCAAGTGACAAGGTTGCTAAATCATTGCCTATAGATATAGAGAAATCTAAGGAGATTAACTGTGTGAACGTACTTGAGGCCACTGAGAATATTAAACTTGATCTAGATAATCGAGTTTCCAAGATTTTGTCCAAAGTTGATAACTTAAAACAGAAAAATACACAACTCTTCGATTCAGTAAAGCCCGCATGTGCTAATACCACTGCACAGAATCAATCATTGATTAAACGATTGAATCAAAAGTCGGTAGAAATATCTGATTTGAGGGAACAAATTTATGATAAAAATCTGGATTTGGCTGAGTTAAAGGACATACTTCGTACCCTAAAAGGTAAGAATATTATGGATACACAGCCACTGTCTCAGCATCGTCCTCTAGTGCAATCAAAAGGAACCTCATCACCATCACACCACTTAACAAGGGCCCTAGGACTAAACCATCTCAAACATTGGTCACTAAAGATAAGGCAAAATCAAAACCAGCTTCTAATATTCCCGTGTTGCCTTCTACAGGAGTAAGCACCACCACTAAGGCTCAGAGATCTAAGCTTAAAAGAAACAAGAAGAATGATAGGATCTTGCCCCCATCTAATAGTCAAGTGAAGAAGAAAGTAGAAGCCCATCCTAGGAATGTTAATTCTGTTTTGCATAAAAAGAATCATGTAGCTAAAACTAAAGGCTCTGCGGTTGTGCAGCGTTCTAAGCCTAATGTGAATTCTAATTTGAAATGTTGGAATTGCGATGAGGGTATGTTTTCTAATCGTCATGATTCTTGCCTTATTGACCATGTGAATGAGATGAATGCCCGGAAAATGGTTTAGAATGGAAACCGACTGGGAAAGTGTTAACCCAAGTTGGTTGGAGGTGGCGCCCCATTGGTAGAACTTTCACTATAGTAGGAAATGCGTACCCTTTAACTAGGATCACTCCCACTAAAGCGAAGAAAGCGTGCCCTTTAACTAGGAGTACCAAGGCTACCAAAACTCAAGCGTGTCCTTTAACAAGGAACACCGACACTATTGTAGGAAACAAGTGCCCTTTAAATAGGTCTTCTCCCACTATAGTGCCCGATAATACTCCAAAACCTCATAAAGTTGGAACAATAAAACCTGTTAGTGGTAAAACTCACATTAGAAAACGCAGGAAATCTAAGGATAACACAAATGTTAGCAATTATGATAATATTATATCTGTATCTGCTAACAATCCGGAACCAATAGTTTCCAATGCATTGTCTACTGTTGTTGCTGAAAACAGGTGGTCCAAATTGTTCTCTGGTATTTGGACTCTGGTTGCTCCAAGCATATGACCGGAGATCGCTCTCAGCTCAGAAATTTCGTCAGCAAGTTTCTTGGTACGGTTCGATTTGGAAATGATCATATTGCAAAGATAATGGGTTACGGTGGATATCATATTGGGAATGTTAAGAGTGTATTATGTGGAAGGTCTTGGTCACTTTTTATTTTCTGTGGGACAATTTTGTGATGCAAACCTAGAATTGCTTTTCGAGAGCATACCTGCTTCATTCGTAATTTGGAAGGGGTTGATTTATTGAAAGGTAGTCGAGGGAATAATTTGTACACTTTGTCTCTACAAGATATGATGGCCGCTTCTCCCGTATGTCTTCTCTCCAAAGCATCGAAGACAAACTCATGGTTATGATATCGAAGGTTATCTCATCTTAACTTTGACGCTATTAATCATTTGGCGAAAAACGAACTTGTTCGTGGTCTACCTAAACTTACATTTCACAAGGATCATTTGTGTTCCGCGTGTACAACGGGGAAAAGCACTAAGAAATCATACAAACCCAAGACTGAAGACACCAACCAAGAGAAACTTTATTTGTTGCATATGGATCTTTGTGGGCCAATGCGTGTTGAAAGTCTTAGTGGTAAAAAGTACATCCTCGTCATTGTCGGTGATTACTCTCGGTTTACATGGGTGAAATTTCTTACAACAAAAAATGAGGCACCTAAATTCATCATCGGATATCTCAAGATGATTCAAGTACGTCTCAACACTAATGTCCGACGCATTCGTACAAATAATGGAACTGAATTTGTGAATCAAATCTTGCGTAATTATTATGAAGAAGTTGGCATATCTCATGAAACATCTGTTGCTCGCACTCCACAACAAAACGGTGTCGTTGAAAGGCGAAATCGCACACTTATGGAAGCTGCTCGAACGATATTAATTTACGCAAAGGCTCAATTGTTTTTATGGGTAGAAGCAGTATCTACATCAATTTCCACCCAAAACTAGTCACTAATTCGTAATCGCCATGGTAAAACACCTTATGAGCTTCTACATGGAAAAGTACCATATTTATCATATCTTCATGTATTTGGTTCTCTTTGCTATCCAAATAATGATGGTGACAATTTGGGAAAACTTCAACCAAAGGCTGATATTGGTATTTTCATTAGTTATGCACCCACAAAGAAGGCATACCGAATCTACAATCTTAATTCTCGTAAGATCCTCAAAACTATGAATGTTAATTTTGATTAGCTGACGGCAATGGCTTCTGAGCACAGCAGCTCAGAATCCGCACTTCATGAAATGGGACCCAGTAACATTAGCTCTGGTCTTGTCCCAAACAACCCTACGTCATCATCATTTACACCACCTTCTAGGAATGAGTGGGATACGTTGTTTCAACCGTTCTTTGATGAATTCTTTACTCCTCCAAGTATTGTTGCTTCAGAACCTGAGGTAATAGCTCCGGTTACCGAAGTGGTCGCTCCAGCAACCGAAGCACAATTAGATACGTCTACACCTACAATTGGTCAAGATATACCTTCAACGAGTAATTCTCAACCAACACCTGAATCAACTACCCATGTCATGCCTATTGATGATGAAGAGGATGATGATGATCACGATTTGGAATTCGCTCAAATGCTGAACTTCCATTCTTTGGTGTACCAATTCCCGACTCTAATCAAGTCGGGTCTTCCACCTCAGAGGAACCTCCTACTACGGTCTACTCCAATCCACGGTTTCGTGAACATGACAGCAAGTGGACAAAGGATCATCCTATAGATTCTATTATTGGTAACCCTAATCGCCCGGTATCCACACGAAGTCAGTTACAATAAAGTGCAATGTTTTGTCATTTTGATGCTTTTCTTAGTGAAGTTGAACCTAAGACGTGGCAACAAGCATTTACCCAATCTTGTTGGATAGAATCCATGCAAGAAGAACTTAATAAATTTCTACGTCTTGAAGTATGGGAACTTGTTCCATGCCCGGATCAAGTGCAATTACTCACTTTGAAATGGGTTTACAAGGTGAAACTCGACGAGTTAGGCGGAATATTGAAGAACAAAGCTCGACTAGTAGCTCGTGGATACAAGCAATTATTGGGCATCGACTTTATGGAATCCTTTGCACCTGTTGCCTGTTTGGAAGCTATTAAATTATTCCTTGCTTATGTAGCCCACATGAATATGATCGTCTATCAGATGGACGTGAAGACGACATTTCTTAATGGTGAAATCAAGGAAGAGGTCTATGTTCAACAGCCAGATGGTTTTGTGAAATCTAAATATCCTAATCATGTGTACAAGCTTAAGAAGGCTCTCTATGGATTGAAGCAAGCTCCACGCGCGTGGTATGATCTATTGTCACAATTCCTCATTACACAAGGCTTCGTTAAAGGCAAGGTGGATCCCACGCTGTTCATTCAGAAACGAGGTAAAGATATGATTATGGTACAAATATATGTTGATGATTCATATTTGTTGCCTCGACCCAAACCTTATCGGATGAGTTGGGACACTCATGTCTTCCAAGTTTAAGATGTCAATGATGGGCAAGGTATCATTCTTCTTAGGACTTTAGATATCTCACAGCCCCAAAGGCATCTTTATCAATCAATCCAAGTATGCCCTTGAATCTCTTAAGAAATATAAAATTGAATCTTGCGACCCCGTGGATACTCCAATGGTGGAACGAACTAAGCTTGATGCAGATCCACATGGAGTTGCCGTTGATCCGACACTTTATCGTGGAATGATCGGTAACCTTCTGTATATCACAGCTAGTCGACATGATCTTCAGTTTGCTATATGTATGTGTGCTCGGTATCAAACTCGGCCTACTGAGTTACACTTAGCTACTGTTAAACGGATCTTTAGGTATCTTAAAGGAAGCATTAATTGAGGACTTTGGTATGCGAAGGACTCTTCGATTGCACTTATGGCATATGCAGATGCGGATCACGCGGGTTGTCAAGATACAAGGCGTAGCACGAGTGGAACTTTGTAACTACTAGGAGATTAACTAATCCGTTGGGCATCGAAAAGGCAGAAAAGCGCTGCAATTTCAAGTAAGGAAGCAGAATACATAGCTATATCTGGTTGTTGTGCTCAAATTCTTTGGATGAGATCGCAATTAACCAACTATGGTTTAGGTTTCAACAAAATTCCGATGTACTGTGACAACAAAAGTGCAATTGCCTTATGCTGCAACAATGTTCAATTCTCCCGGTCGAAGCATATTGACATTCGCTACCACTTCATCAAGGAGCAAGTGAAAAATGGAGTGATCGAGCTTTACTTTGTCCGATCTGAGTATCAATTGGCGGATATTTTCAAAAAGGCTTTAGATCGCGCTCGAATGGAATTTTTGGCCAACAAGCTAGGTTTGAGAACATTCTCGCCCGAGACTCTTAAGGAATTGGCAGATGAAGCGAAAGAATAGTGGTGGTAAACTATTCTCCGTATCCTTTGTGAGACCCCCAAAATCAGGCAAGGAAACACGTAGGAAGCAAAGGGGTTCCACGTCATGGTACAAGAAACAATGAAATACTGTTGACATAAAGTTGACGTAATAAAAATTTATACATTACATCACAAAAAGATCAGAGTTTTTTAACAAGGGTCCCAGAGTTTTATAAGCGGAAAATCTATTATTTAAACATGGTTTTGTAACATGGTGTTACCAAACATATAGGATAATTTTCTGATTGCTTTTACCAAAACCAAACTTTAAAAAGTAACACAGAAATCTCCAAGCTGCGATAATATCTTGCGGGATCCCATCCAAGCAAAGCTAAGTAATATTACCTGAGATTAAACATGTAAAATCGTCAACATAAAGTTGAGTGATATTCATAGGTTTAGCAGTAAAGGTGTGGAACACAAGCGTTTATTTGTAAAACAAGAAATAGGGAAAATGGTTACGTACGATAACCATAGTCCGAAACCATTATTATTGCTATTTAGTTCATAAACCGAAGCTTAACTCAATGTAAGTTCCTCTAGTGAGTATTCAGCCTAAATACTCAAGTATAAACAAATGAAATGCGTCATGATTAAACAACCGCAACATGGGACGGGGATTGTCAATCCCGATGGATCCACACACAATATTCGCGCTTAGCAACACAAGTAAATTAACGGTTCATGATCAGGAGTGGAAACTTAAAGGCTATAACTAAAAGCAATAATAATAATGAAAATCTGTTGGAAATCATCAAGTTCAGGAAATCATACAAGTTCTGGATAGCATGCAAGTTCTGGATAGCATACAAGTTCTGGATAGCATACAAGTTTTGGATAGCATACAGTTTTAAATGAATGTGTTCCACCATGTAAAATCTCACCCACGTTTAGAAACAATGTATAAGTAGTAAAAAGGGGCTATGAACTCACCTTATATAGCTATTACACGCAGATCAAGGAACAAACGTCCAATAGTTGATACACGACTTCACTAGATAACAATCACTCGTTGATCGAGCACGAGACGCCCAACAGGCGACATAAGACCGAACAAGACCTAAAATGACGAGACGCGTCTTAGGCTTGAGGCTTTACATAAGTCATACGTATATGTAAATAGTTTACTTTAGTAAGTTTGTACATTGCATAAGTTTTGTGAAACTTCTCAAAAGACTTTTGGTAACAATGTACCATGTATTATTCCATTATAACCTTTAAGCCCGTTAAAGCCCATTAAGAGTCCATTACAATATCATGCAACTTAAGCCTGTTTCAAAATCAGTATTAAACTCCAACTTGGTTATTAATATCAGGCCTAGTAATGGCCCAATAGCTATTATAAGTGTATGTTGGGCTTCGATGGCCCAAGTTCATTTTATATGCATTATGGGTTCTAAAACACCCCAAAATGATATCGACTTGATATTTCATGATGGTCGGGTCTCGGGTATTCTAATTATTAGTATATAAATGGGTCTCGACTTCCCGATAAGTAGGTCCTACCATCTCGGGTTTTAGAAAAAATGTCACGTTATTTATATTATTGTTACAGTTCAATTACGCAATTTTTACAAGATGCCTCAGTATTTAAGTCATTACTCTTAAACCGTAATGAGTCCCGACTCGGTTTTTATACTCCCGTTACCGTAAATAAATTTACTACACAGATTAAGAACTTCCCTTACTTATGGTTTTTAATGAAAAAGGGTCAAAATGATCAAATATCAACCCGGGTCAAGGCTGTTTTTAGACAGCCAGGATCAGGTTCACGGTTTTGGCCGCCATTTCTAAACCGTATATCCGTAGAAAACTATCCAATTGGTGCAGGTCCTATATGATTTTATCTATAATTTTTAGTTTTAGATAATCTAGGGTCACTATACCACTTTTATGAGTTTTCGGCCGTGTAAAACTGGTGATCAGATTTCGACACTTTTTATCGTTTCGATCATATCTAATTCATCGGGTATCGCCACGAGACGAGTCACCCGGCAAAATCATGAAAAAACACAGGCCTATACTCCTAAAGTACTTTATAATATCATAACCTACTGAGTTTTGTAGAGCATACACGTTCTACCACTGATGTTCTAACACTTTGTTACAAAACAACTTTACTAGTGTTCAAAAATGTTTAACCTCTCTATACAATGCCCAAAATATATAAAATAATAAATACATCATTAGTAATACCAATTATATTATTAGGATTTACCTACTTAATAAACTAAATAAAATAATTATATGATTAGTATTACTTACAAATGATTGGATTGAAATTCACAAGAAGATTGACCAAATGTTGTTAACTTCAAATTCAATTCAAATTTGCGACAAGAAATACTAGTATAAGCTCTTATTAATCAAGTCATGTACTTCAAGTGATAAAATTTTTTGATGGGGTTGACTTACTGCTTCATACTCGGCAACAAAAAAACAAAACAAGAAATAGGGATGTATATTGAAAAAGTTTAATATGTTGTTTGATGAGAGGTAAGGCACGTGTGTTTGTAAACATACGTGTCACTAAATTGTTTTTTTTTCTTTTTATATATGATATGAGATTAGTTTAAAGTTTTATCACATAAATTATTTAAACGGGTATTATCGAAGCCCGATATTTTAAAAGTTACGCGATTAAGAAGATATACGTTCAACCACGAAAAATAAACGCTCAATATAAACTAAAAACGCTGACACTCGGAGAACATTAATATTTTGATAAATAAATGAGGGCTTATAATTTATTAAATGTTAACGTCGTATAATGAATGACACTTAAAGGTTTATCATAAATTTACGAAAAATGTCCATAAAATGCAAATTAAAACGATGACAATAGAAAATATTTCTATGTCATGACGATAATGTTTACGGTCGATAACAGGCGTAGACTTTTTTTAATAAATAATAATTGACACGTATTCGATACCTTAAACCCCTAACCTTGTCGGTTAGTCAAGAATTCAATATTAATCGTAGAACGAACATGACAAATAAAAGTCGGGTAATAAATATTGGCCCGAATATTAAAAATAAGATTAGAGCTCGTTTTAAATGTTGATATTAAATTTCGGGTTACTACACTAAATAAATATGGAAAATAAAATAAACTTTTTTTTTAATAATTGCGAATAAAATATTATCAATGATTAGAAGAATAATTAAAATATAATTTAATTAAAATTCTCGAGATTTCAAGATTTACGTATGAAAAAGTAAAGAGGAACAAGTAAAACATTGTAAAAATCGAGGAGTACGAATAAAAGAATAATTTAATTACCGCGAAAAATATGAGTTCTCACAGTCGCCCCCCCCCCCCCTAAAGGAACTTTGGTCCCCAAAAGAAAATGCAAACAAATGACTAGCAATAGCACGAGGGAATAAAACGAAATTCGTATCAATTCTTAAAAAACGTGATAGAATAGACGTGTCGATAAACAAAATAATAAGAAACAAGGATTTAGTCAGTCATCACTTCTTGAGTGCAGTTGGTGTCACCAACAACGGCTTATTAAGTGCTCGATGGTCGATACACGATCGAAATAGAAAAGCCACGAAATAAATTTTCGAATCACATAAAATTCTTAAGAAGTCACTTGAGAGAAATTCTAGTAAAATGAAGAACAACAATGAGAGGTGAAATCAACACATGATTCACACGAATAAAATTCAAGACGATAGAGTCTAACACACATAATGATGGATACAAGAAATCATTGGTCACTTCTGTCATAACTCACTATTCGCGTCCAGAGATGTTTCGAAGGTTTACCAAGATAGATAGGGAGGGTCGATCGATGTAGAAGCATATCAACGTTGAAACTTTCAAGTCTGGTATCAATGGTAAGAAATTAGACAAGTGGTAACGAGAATTATATCACGAAGGAAGATGAGGTAACAAGTAAAACAAAGGTCGTTGAGTAAGGAATAATGTGCTTAAAGTATGTACTTCGTTCAAAGAAAGATAAGGGATCATATGTGCATGCCGCGAACTAGTGCTACTCATATAAGATGTAAAAGTTTTTAAAACTTTATTTTATCTAACTTTTTAAGGAACATAATTAAAAAGTTGATACTTGGTCAAATACTTAAAATGACTACTATTTGGCCTCGCATGGCTCATTCTAAATTAAGCATAGGTGATCAGGCCATGCATAATTTAGGACTAGCAATGCGATGCTCAACTTCGTCAAACCAGTATTACAGGTCATATTATCTAAAATATGTATATAATGCTATTTGTAAAAACAGGAATCAAAATAATTTACGAAACTCTTCGTCAATAAGTTACTGGCTAGATATTTAATTCAACATTTGTAATGTTACAAGATTTCATTATAAAACCAAGGTAGAACAATTTGCGAAAATACATGGTAAAATTAATATAAATTAACTTTATAAGATAACATTCCAGTATTTGAACAAGGTCCAAGTGGAACATTTTATAAAATGATTCACGAACAATACCAGTTTGGGTTTATATGGTAGCTTGTAAAATAACGAGTGGGTTACATGAGGGTAATGAATAGTAGTTCAAGACAACCAATGAAATGGTTACAAAGTGATAGGGTTTCGAGAGGTTTAGCCGGAATTGTCAAGAGTCTCGTGTCAAGAAGGATAACAAATGATGAAAATAAGAACTTCAACCTCGGTCCAAATCAGTGGTACGATAGAACAAAAGAAAGACAACTTAGAATGACAATTAAGTCATATATAAAAGAAAGATAGAAGAATCCATATGTGTGCACATCGTTATTTATTTGACATAAATATGTACTATTTTAACGTTTTCAATCGCAATCATTGTTTCATGGTTGTAAAATATCATTAGTTAAAGTTTTACGAGCTCACACGAACTTAAAAACACCTAAAAACCCTATTTCAAAATTTCTACCAGCTTTGACTTTTTAGTCAACTTGACCTTTTGGGATTTACCAAACCAATTGATTCACTAAATGATATTCTAAGACTCGAAGTCTAATGCAATTTGATGTAAAATGATGTTTTGAACAACTTTCTAGTTTTACTAGAGACTTGAAACGGATAAAAAATGGACGAAAATGCCCTTGCATTTAAATCTGTCAACAAAATGATATTTTAGAACTACGCAGAAATAAGTTCTTAAATTTTACAATCCCAAATGAGCGTAACTTGCTTGTTTTTAATATTTACTGGTAAAATATCATGTCCTAAACGGATGTCTCAACAAGTAGAAATATATATTTTTTTATGTCTAAAGTTATAAAAATATTTTCTCGACACTGATAAATTTCCTGTAAAGTTTCTGTACAAAGTATATTTTTCGACACAGTTTGAAATTAAATCCAAATTTCATAATAACCCATAATTAATATACACACAAAACTTGTGGATTCCATAAAGACGAAAAAGAATAAATTGCGTAATTAATCATGTAAAGAAAACACAGTATAGAAATGGTTCAAGAATGCCAACGATAAACTAAAAATTCAAAATTGACGCATGACATCCGTGTCTTTGATTTCAAGATGCAATGCATGTGTGGAAACCTTGGATGAGCATGTAGAGAATCAGTAACACAATAACGAATCACTTCATGCAGACATGCGTATGGCCATGAATAAGTTATCCAATCAGAATTTAGAAACCGTGTGAACACACATGTACTCTCCACCAATGAGAACGAAAGCTCACACCTTTGATATCCTTTGCGTGTAAACCACCTTCGCTTCGATCTGCTGCACTTTTCACTTAGGTTACTAAAACACTATAACCCAAACATACCAAACAACAATCGATTATAACAGATCCTAATACTTGTTACCAGATCTAGGGTTCTTGAAACCCTAAAAATAATTTTAGGCATTGAAAATCGATTTAGGGTTTTGTATATCCCTTTTCTTGCTGCTAAACATTCCTCATCTCTGCTGCAAATCATCTCTTGTATATTCTTGAATTGATCTAGGGTTTGTAGAAAAACCCTAAAACATGATTTTATGTAAACAAGAAATCTGAAAATTAACCATCAGCCAACTTCGACGCTTAATAACTTTTGCCTGGGGATAAAACTCGACAATCCCTTTGGTGGATGTTTAGATCTATGTATGTAGAACACACATATAAAATTTCGTGACGATCCAACGGTTCAATCAAAAGTTATGACCTTCTGAATACTGTTGCGCCCACAAAAACGTCCAGAAAAACCCTAGACGGATTTTTCTTTTCTTCTCGAAACACGAACACCTTGTTGTTCCTAGCATCACGAGCCACGAGGCTCTGATACCAATTGTGGAAACCATTATTCATGGATCGATTAAGCTTACTAGGATAACCAACGTTCATATGTAACAAACATAGCGGAATTAGAACATTGATTACGCACAAGGTGTTTCTTTTCCAACGATTACTTGTATTAAATGATTAAAACAAATAACCCTAGACGTCTTACAAACACTAGACGCCTAGAACACACGACACACGCTTTATGACTACATTGTGAATAATGGGATAATGAAAACCTACGCCTGTGTATTCTTTATATAATAGAATACAAGACTTTTCTTACAAGAAAACTTTAATTACATCAGAAGTCCCTCCATCTTTTGCTAATAAGTCCTCCTTGTTGTATGAAAGGGCTCCATATTCTTGTAAAGTTTGATATTTGCATATAAGTCCTTCTTGTTTCATTATTCTTGTTTTGTCTCATCAAATTAATTCCCAATAATCTTCCCCTATTTGATGATGACAAAACCAATCTTCAAATCTTGATCTTTCACGAATGAAACAAGCTTCCCCTTAAAGTAAGATTTCTTGTAAAACATATCACCACACAAAAATAAGTTGTATACCTTGATCTTTGAATCTTCTTCCCCTTTTTGTCTCATCCAATAGGGGTCTTCGAAAGATAAACAACTAATAAACGCTTCCCCTTGAGTGGTGCATGTAAATGAATCACGAACTATGTAGACTCTAATTGTAGATTACGAATGAAGAAAAACGAATATAACCTATTTGTTGAAGAAGTGGAATCTCCCAAGCTTGCACTATCCATGTGACGTCGAACTTATATGGCACAGAAAATAGATGTGTTCACACGATGATAGTTCCATGATTGGTGGAAATTGGTTCCTCTACATGCTTGTCCATGATAAACTCACGTGAGGTTAAAACTAGGTTTGAGCCGTTCGTTTCTTATTGGAGGAAAACAATTGTGTTCACACGGTGAGGAAGCCATTATTGGTTAAGCGCTTCAAGAATTTGAGACATGATTATTTGCATAAAGAGTGAGACATCATGGATTATTTGTTTAATATTCATGACACTGACATTTATTCACACGTTGACACTCTTTATTCAAGCGTTGACAAAGTTTTTGAGTAAACGCTGACAGATTTGGGACAGACGCTGACAAGGTATGGTTTGACGCTGACGAGTAGGAATTTGACGCTGACAGAATAAGTCAACGCTGATAGCGTTGACAGTGTCGTCCGATATATGAACTTCAACGCTGATAAGTATTGTCCGATATCGGACAATACATCTGCCAAAGATATTGGACAGAAGAGGATATTGGACAACACAATGATTGCTGCTGTTTGAGAAAATTGGTATGTTTTGAGCACACAAAAAGGAGGATTATACACACGAAGGTACATGGAATCTTCGTTTTAATATAGAATATCATGCTGATATTTATGGCTCAGATATTTTTTGAAAGGAATTAATGATCTTAAAGCGAGTTAGCAACTATTCGTGAGAATTTGATGGATATTTTAAACTATGTAATCGGGATAGCCTTGTGAAAGAGTTATCCATTGCCATACTTTTACATATGGTATGAAGATGTTATTCCATTAAATTCGTCATGAAGAGGTGTTAGCTTAAGGGGAAGAGTTCTTATGGTAAGTTTGATGATTGAAGAAGATTTTCGCGAGTTTGTGTTCTATCATATCTTAAAGTTGTGCACTCTTAGCCATAAACTTTAAAGGTAACTTGTTCGTGCTTTACATGATTGGTGATGAAGACTTGTCATAACACTTGAAGGAGTTACATTATCGTGCTCAGTGTCTCACAAAGGATGAGAATATTGACAAGGGATTGAGGTCTACTTATAATTTGCCTAGTATAAGTTCTTCATCACGTGGATAAAACAAGACATGGAACACAAGGTTGGGTTATTCTACTTCTACATCAAGAATACTTTATTTATTTTTCTTCAAGATCATTACACAGAGCTACATTTGGAGAATCTTCAAAGATTGCATACATTGTTGGACTTTCCTGTTGATGTGACAAAAAGGGGAAGAAATACGTGCTACACTTGAGGGGAAGCAATTTGAAGATCATGTATAACTTACAAGAGATACACATAGAGTTTTGCCACTATCAACTAGGGAAGATTGTTGGGTCAAAAAGTTGATGTGGCAGAAACTCAAAAATGAAGAAAACGTGAAGTTATTGTCTAAGCGTTGTCAAGACTAATTTGGGCGTTGACAAGAGTTAATTAGGCGTTGATGGCTCAAGCATTGTCGTGTGAAATCCAAGCATTATCACATGCAATTCAAGCATTGACAAAACGTAGACAAAGAAGCTTATGGAAGCTTCTATTTAGATAAACATGCAAAAGATATTCTGCATAAGTTTATTTAAATAGAAGATTTACTTGTTTATTCATCATTATCTCTTGTAAACCCTAATCCTTACACTATAAAAGGAACCAAGGGTCTTAGGTTTTATTCATATAATTCATTCACAATGTAAACCTAAAGCGTGTGTCGACTAGACGTGGGATTCAATGTATACACGTCTAGTGGATGTTTGTTATTAATATAATGAACATCCCTATTGTTTTAATTCATGTTCTTGTGCCCTAAACACCTTGTTAATGTGTCATGTTCTAATTCCGCTTTGATTGTATAATCATATGAACGTGATGCATTCCTAGTTGCTTCAAAGATCCGGAAACCAAGGTTTCCACAGCATGAAGGTCTCTTGGCGGCGTGATTTTCCAAAATCACAAGACATACTGAGAAAGAAATGAAACATTAATGGTTCGCACTCCTAGAGCGAGGAGGTTTAATGAAAGGGGAGGGTACAGGTTTATAGAAGTAGAATCGTATTCCTAACAAGCGCCATATTATATTCTAGGATATGAATTACAAGATGGCGGTGGTGTTTCCAAAGTACAAACGAACGTTGATATTCGAAGTCGAAACGTAGAATGGTCAATGAAATAATATTTAATCGATGTACGAGTGTCGTGTAAAACGGTGACGTAAAGGTCAATTAAGGTAGCGAAAGCTCACGATATTTTTCAACACGGATTTCAAGGAATACTTAGAGACGTGTGACTCACACGATGTCCCTTAGTATTTTTCGGAGACACATTGAGCTACACAATGGTCTATAGACTATTTTTCAAGACATCCAATCACAAATGGTCAGAAGGCAATTTGGATATCAAAATAGATATCTTAAAGAGGTTAAACAATGAAAGTCACACGCACAGGGTAGTAAAATAAGAATCGGAAGTTGCATTGAAAGAAACACTTATTAATCCCAAACAATGGTATCACGAGAGTATGCACAACATACAAAAGTGAGTCGAGAAAAAAAAACAAGCGGTCCAAAATGAACGATCATGTGAGGTCAGTCGTATCACGCATAAACGAAATAGAAATAGTACTCAGAAAGTGAGTATGAAAAGTTGGCAGCATACGCGCTCCGAATACAAGTATGAAATGGCATAACAATATAAAATTATTGTAACAAGATCAATTCACAAGAACAAGAATTCAAGAAATACTGTAATGGAAGATGTATTCACTGTAATATCTAATGATAATTTATTAAGCACAAAGGATTTAGAAAAAGATAGTAATTATCGTCATTAGAGTAATGCAGTATTTCAAAATGTAATCAAGGAAGGAAATACTAAAACTATAATTAAAAGTAAATAATAAGGATTAGAGAGTTACCCGCGCAGATATCAAACAACAATGGTAGATTCTGTGTTTGACACTTAGAAACATGAAATATTTGAACTTTCGGTTATAGACTAAGTTTTGAAAAACGACTCAGTTCCCTATAACCATCGCTCTGATTCCAATCTGTGAGACCCCCAAAATCAGGCAAGGAAATACGTAGGCAGCAAAGGGGTTCCACGTCATGGTACAAGAAACAATGAAATACTGTTGACATAAAGTTGACGTAATAAAAATTTATACATTACATCACAAAAAGATTAGAGTTTTTAAACAAGGGTCCCAGAGTTTTATAAGCGAAAAATCTATTATTTAAACATGGTTTTGTAACATGGTGTTACCAAACATATAGGATAAATTTCTGACAGCTTTTACCAAAACCAAACTTTAAAAAGTAACACAGAAATCTCCAAGCTGCGATAATATCTTGCGGGATCCCATCCAAGCAAAGCTAAGTAATATTACCTGAGATTAAACATGTAAAATCATCAACATAAAGTTGAGTGATATTCATAGGTTTAGCAGTAAAGGTGTGGAACACAAGCATTTATTTGTAAAACAAGAAATAGGGAAAATGGTTACGTACGATAACCATAGTCTGAAACCATTATTATTGCTATTTAGTTCATGAACCGAAGCTTAACTCAATGTAAGTTCCTCTAGTGAGTATTCAGCCTAAATACTCAAGTATAAACAAATGAAATGCGTCATGGTTAAACAACCGCAACATGGGACGGGGATTGTCAATCCCGATGGATCCACCCACAACATTCACGCTTAGCAACACAAGTAAATTAACGGTTCATGATCAGGAGAGGAAACTTAAAGGCTATAACTAAAAGCAATAATAATAATGAAAATCTGTTGGAAATCATCAAGTTCAGGAAAGCATACAAGTTCTGGATAGCATACAAGTTCTGGATAGCATACAAGTTTTGGATAGCATACAGTTTTAAATGAGTGTGTTCCACCATGTAAAATCTCACCCCGCGTTTAGAAACAATGTATAAGTAGTAAAAAGGGGCTATGAAATCACCTTATATAGCTATTACACGCAGATCAAGGAATAAACGTCCAATAGTTGATACACGACTTCACCAGATAACAATCACTCGTTGATCGAGCACGAGACGCCCAACAGGCGACATAAGACCGAAAAAGACCTAAAATGACGAGACGCGTCTTAGGCTTGAGGCTTTACATAAGCCATACGTATATGTAAATAGTTTACTTTAGTAAGTTTGTACATTGCATAAGTTTTGTGAAACTTCTCAAAAGACTTTTGGTAACAATGTACCATGTATTATTCCATTATAAACTTTAAGCCCGTTAAAGCCCATTAAGAGTCCATTACAATATCATGCAACTTAAGCCTGTTTCAAAATCAGTATTAAACTCCAACTTGGTTATTAATATCAGGCCTAGTAATGGCCCAATAGCTATTATAAGTGTATGTTGGGCTTCGATGGCCCAAGTTCATTTTATATGCATTATGGGTTCTAAAACACCCCAAAATGATATCGACTTGATATTTCATGATGGTCGGGTCTCGGGTATTCTAATTATTAGTATATAAATGGGTCTCGACTTCCTGATAAGTAGGTCCTACCATCTCGGGTTTTAGAAAAAATGTCACGTTATTTATATTGTTGTTACAGTTCAATTACGCAATTTTTACAAGATGCCTCAGTATTTAAGTCATTACTCTTAAACCGTAATGAGTCCCGACTCGGTTTTTATACTCCCTTTACCGTAAACAAATTTACTACACAGATTAAGAACTTCCCTTACTTGTGGAAACCTTGGTTTCCGGATCTTTTAAGCAACTAGGAATGCATCATGTTCATATGATTATACAATCAAATCGGAATAAGAACATAACACATTAACAAGGTGTTTAGACACGAATAACATGAATTAAAACAATTGGGATGTTCATTATATTAATAACAAACATCCACTAGACGTGTATACATTGAATCCCACGTCTAGTCGACACACACACTTTAGGTTTACATTGTGAATGAATTATATGAATAAAACGTAAGACCCTTGGTTCCTTTTATAGTGTAAGGATTAGGGTTTACAAGAGATAATGATGAATAAACAAGTAAATCTTCTATTTAAATAAACTTATGCATAATATCTTTTGCATGTTTATCTAAATAGAAGCTTCCATAAGCTTCTTTGTCTACGTTTTGTCAATGCTTGAATTGCATGTGACAATGCTTGGATTTCACACGACAATGCTTGAGCCATCAACGCCTAATTAACTCTTGTCAACGCCCAAATTAGTCTTGACAACGCTTAGACAATAACTTCACGTTTTCTTCATTTTTGAGTTTCTGCCACATCAACTTTTTGACCCAACATTACTTATGGTTTTTTAATGAAAAAGGGTCAAAATGATCAAATATCAACCCGGGTCAAGGCTGTTTTTAGACAGCCAGGATCAGGTTCACGGTTTTGGCCGCCATTTCTAAACCGTATATCCGTAGAAAACTATCCAATTGGTGCAGGTCCTATATGATTTTATCTATAATTTTTAGTTTTAGATAATCTAGGGTCACTATACCACTTTTATGAGTTTTCGGCCGTGTAAAACTGGTGATCAGATTTCGACACTTTTTATCGTTTCGATCATATCTAATTCATCGGGTATCGCCACGAGACGAGTCACCCGGCAAAATCATGAAAAAACACAGGCCTATACTCCTAAAGTACTTTATAATATCATAACCTACTGAGTTTTGTAGAGCATACACGTTCTACCACTGATGTTCTAACACTTTGTTACAAAACAACTTTACTAGTGTTCAAAAATGTTTAACCTCTCTATACAATGCCCAAAATAAATAAAATAATAAATACATCATTAGTAATACCAATTATATCAGTAGGATTTACCTATTGAATAAACTAAATAAAATAATTATATGATTAGTAGTACTTACAAATGATTGGATTGAAATTCACAAGAAGATTGACCAAATGTTGTTAACTTCAAATTCAATTCAAATTTGCCACAAGAAATACTAGTATAAGCTCTTATTAATCAAGTCATGTACTTCAAGTGATCAAATTTTGTGATGGGGTTGACGTATTGCTTCATACTCGTCAACAACAAAAAAAACCCAAGAAATATGGATGTATATTGAAAAAGTTTAATATGTTGTTTGATGAGAGGTAAGGCACGTGTGTTTGTAAACATACGTGTCACTAAATTGTTTTTTTTTTCTTTTTATATATGATATGAGATTAGTTTAAAGTCTTATCACATAAATTATTTAAACTGGTATTATCGAAGCCCGATATTTTAAAAGTTACGTGATTAAGAAGATACACGTTAAACCACGAAAAATAAACGCTCAATATAAACTAAAAACGCTGACATTCGGAGAACATTAATATTTTGATAAATAAATGAGGGCTTATAATTTATTAAATGTTAACATCGTATAATGAATGACACCTAAAGGTTTATCATAAATTTACGAAAAATGTCCATAAAATGAAAATTAAAACGACGACAATAGAAAATATTTCTATGTCATGACGATAATGTTTATGGTCGATAACAGGCGTAGACTTTTTTTAATAAATAATAATTGACACGTATTCGATACCTTAAACCCCTAACCTTGTCGGTTAGTCAAGAATTCAATATTAATCGTAGAACGAACATGACAAATAAAAGTCGGGTAATAAATATTGGCCCGAATATTAGAAATAAGATTAGAGCTCGTTTTAAATGTTGATATTAAATTTCGGGTTACTACACTAAATAAATATGGAAAATAAAATAAACTTTTTTTAAATAATTGCGAATAAAATATTATCAATGATCAGAAGAATAATTAAAATATAATTTAATTAAAATTCTTGAGATCTCAGGATTTACGTATGAAAAAGTAAAGAGGAACAAGTAAAACATTGTAAAAATCGAGAAGTACGAATAAAAGAATAATTTAATTACCGCGAAAAATATGAGTTCTCACATCCTTGGTGATCATCTGTATATATTGTTTATATTTTTATCCACATAAGCAAGATACAAAAATATAAAACCATATAAAAGCCATAAAAATTGAAAAATTCAGAAAAATCCAAAAATATTTTTACTTTATTTTTCAAAGGCATGTCTTTTGGTACGATAATATTTACGGCCTTAGAAATGTTGATTAATATCAACACGGCGCCATTAATAGAGTTCGTACAAAATTTGTAAATATTTCATAAAACATGTCCAAATGGCTTGTAGTTATTTCAGACTGCAACCCGCTTTTCATATTAAAGTCAAGTATCTCTTATGAAAGCTTTGGCTCTCAACGGGAATTAATTTTCTCGGGCAACGTTTACTTTAAAACCTTATAAGGGATCAAGTTTACTTTATAACTTGGTCTAACACAAATCTATGTACGCATCAATGCATTTATTTGTTAAAACAAGAGAAATCTTGTTTTTATGAAGTTATCATCTCTACAACCATAGCACTCTACAATTGGTATCTACATAGTCGACGATGTGACTACTCAAACGACGACTACGACTCTTTCAATAGAACACGGGTGAACAATTGAGGGGGAGCAATTGTCAAGCATTTAGAATCTTTGATGTCGAACGTGCCAAGTTCATAAATTGGTGTCAAGACAACAATACCAATCGTACATGTGGTGTCAAGAGATGACTTCAGACGTGACGAGGTGACCAGCATTTGCCGACAAGAACCATTTGATCATATCATATGATGTTCTCATCAATTAGGTCCAACCTTGTAAATTTATTCTAATATGGTGAATCTGTGATCATTTACTAATTGGTATCATATCTCAACATTTGGTATCATGAAGATAAAACGGACTTGCTTTTTTCTTCCCAAAAACTTTGTTAAAACTTCATTAAATCAATTGATATAAAAAATATCGGTTGGGTTAATATTTTTAATATGGGAGAGAAAATGTGATTTAATATGGGACATGATTATTCAAAAAATGGTTTGACTTAACATGATGGCTCATCTTGACATGTGCGAAATGTTTTCGAATATCGTGGCATATGTTAAGGGGGAGCAAAACAGATTTGCATATCAAAATGGATTTTTATGGTGACATATACTTACCCTATACCTATTTATTTCACGACGATGAAGATTGTAGTGACATAAGAATGGTAGGATAGGTTAAGTGCAATGATTCTTCCAAAACCGGAGGAATCTTCCCAAGGACATTCCATAGCTAGAAATAGTAGTCCTTAGGAAAGATGGAGAAAGATTGTGAATGTAGCTGAATGCCGACCAAGTACTTAAGTTAGCAATGGAAAAATCACAACAAGGTGCTAGTTATGACGTATTGGTAAGCATTAAAGGGGTTAAAGAATGAAAAAGAATTGTAAAGATAAAGGGTGTAAAGAAAGAAGCCCTCCTTACAACCTTAGGCAGAAACTGGGTCAACACATATGCTATTGAGATCATTGTTTAATGATTCTTGATATTGAAGATAGACATCATGGACCCAGTGATGCAATGCACAACACATCCCAGCTAACTCAGATATTAATAAGTGTAAAAAAAACTTATCCTTTTACCACTTATTTCCAATAATAACAAGACCAAAACGTGTATTTTATGTCGTAAAAGTCGGAATTATGCGTGGTTTGTGTTTTTATTGTGTTTTAGGACCAAAAGATGAAAAAGGAAGAAAACACGGGCTTTCACGGGCTTTTATCGAAGAAAACGGGAAAAGACGAAGTCAAAAGATCAAGAGTGCTTAAAGAACGGATGTCCAAGACCTATTCTGAAGATTTATCGAAGAACAAGTCTAGAGACGGAAGTTTAATGAAGTCGAAGAACTCGAGTCTAAATAAATGAAGAAATGTTAAGACGAGTTTAATTAATCCCGAGACGAGATCGAGAAAGACAAATGAATTAAATCGAGTCGAGAAGAAAAAAAAAGAAAGAAGGAAGCACCAAACATGCACTTCCCACTTCCCTATAAATACCCTCCGAATCACATTAGGAGGGTGGTTAGCTAGTTTTTAATTTTAAGTTTTCTTTCTAGTTTTAGAGAGAGAAAGTTCTAAACTTTCTCTCACTAAGTTCTTCATTTTTTTCCTTTCTTTTAAGTTTTCATCATTCTTGTATTTGGATTTCATCTATCTAATTCAAGTTAAGTTTTAAGTTTTTAATCTTCTTCTACATTTCTTGGTTTACTTGATTTTTGATTCGAAATCTTTCCTTTGATACGAATCCTCCATGATCCGTGATTGAAGTTGAGATTGAATGGTTAGAAGTTTCATTCCCTTTGTTCCTACATAAGCTTCTACACGTATAAGTTGTAAGCTTTTAATGCTTATTGGCGTATTCAAGTTTTAGCTTATTGATTTTCGTATTTCTCAAAAGTTTTAGTCAATTCAAAGTTCCTTTCATAAAGTATTTGATTTTATGTTTTGAGAAGTTGTCAAATTTAAGCTTTTTGAATTGTTTAAGGTTCGGGTAGAACAGCTTATTGCATCAGCTTATTGAGTTCTTAACTTGCCACCAATTTCGGATTAAAAGTGCATTCCATCGCAACCTTGGGGTTTCTACACATTCCGATAGATCTCATCGTTTAGATCGCAATAACCCTTAAGGGTTCTACTTTGCGATCGGGTAGTCATTTCCCCCTTATTCCGATCTGGATTGCGATCGCTCATTGCGATCGCACATTCCGACGGGACTAAGGTGTTTGTTAAGAGGAAGTGCTACCCATTTTTCGACAGCAACATTGCGATAGCCAGCTTTCCGATAGAACAGCATTGCGATAGAAGTATTTACCACATTCCGATCTGGAACTTTGCGATCTAAGAACATTCCGACGAACATCATTGCGATAGACTTGTTGTTTTACATTCCGATGGGTATTAGGATTGATTATTCCGATGGCTCATTTTAGCTATATTCCGATGGGTACGATTTGGTGCATTCCGACAGAGATGAATTGCAATATTACGATAGAACATGTTTTTAAGTCTTAAAGTTTTACTTAAAGTTTTCCTAAATAGTTTTTAGTTAATTCTTAAACGTTTCAATTTTACTCAACGACATTTTCATACTTGCTTTTAGTTAAAATTAGATAAACAAAACCAGACCACTCTCTTGTTCACCAAAAGACGATTGAGTCGCACTCTTAACTTGTAATCAATTCGAAAAGATTCGGAACAACGAAATTATTTTATACTAGGGTAAAACCTTGTATTAAATGACGCCGCTGCCGGCTCTTTTCGTTAAGATTAACGGTTTCTAGTGAGAGACGCATTGAATTTTGGGATCCGTTCTTTGAACGTTATTTTCCTTGCTTCAAAAATTTTCAAAAATACAAAAACATTAAAAAAATTTCTGAAAAAGCAATTCTTTTCCAAAAGATTTTGCACCAAAAAGATTATATAGATATTCTCTCTGTGCATATTTTTCTTCTGCAGGTGTATGCGTACTAGATCTTCGAACTATTCTGAGCCCGAGACTCGTGAAGATTTAGATATGGCTGGTGTTAATAACAACAATAAATAACCCACCTCTACCCAATTTGAATAACAACAACAACAACAACAACAATGTCCCCCTACCTGATTTACGAACAATGGAGGAATTGTGTCAACCCACCATGAACGGACGCGGAGGCCCGATTGGGCCGATGCACGTTACGGCTCAGGAGTTTTCGTTGAAGCATCACATGATCCAACAAGTGCAAACTAACCCATTTCGCGGAATTCCGGATGATGATGCTAACAAACACCTCGACAAATTCATTACCATCACCCAAAGCATGAAGTCCCCCGGTTTTTCTATGGATGACCTTCGCCTTCAACTATTTCCCCACTCGCTTTCTCACCATGCCGAAAAATGGTTTGACCGTCTCCCGAAGAATTCTATTCATACGTGGAATGACATGACTCAACGCTTTTTGTCGCGCTACTTCCCTCCATCCATGGTCACAAGCCTTCGTAACCAAATTAGTGGATTCATGCAAGACAATGATGAATCGCTCTTCGATGCTTAGGAACGATACAATGATTTGATCGACCGTTGTCCAAATCACAACATGCTCCCCGTCACTCTCATTGATACCTTCTACAATGGTCTCACTTTTCGTGATCGTGACACGATCAATGCCGCCGCCGGTGGTACTTTTATGAAAAGGAGACCGGAGGAATGTAGAGAGTTGATTGAAAACATGACTACTCACCACAAGAATTGGGATTCATCCGCACCCTCAAGATCTAACCCGAGAGTCAATGTTTCTTCTACTACTTCCAATCCCGAGATGACTGAAATTACTCGACAACTCGCTGAGATGAACAAGAATTTCATGACCATGGCCACAAACCACTTTCAACAAGCTAAAGCCGTTGCTATTTCTTGTAACACATGTTGTGGTCCTCATTTTTACAATGATTGTCCTTCTACCCAAGGCAATTTTTCTGAAAACGTTAACGCGGCATACGGTACTTATCCCATGGGAGGCTATCAAGCTCGCCCTCAAGGAGACCGTAGCTTGCTAAGTTATCGTTCAAATAACTATCTTGCTCCACCCGGTTTCCCTCCTACAAACCAAAACCAACAACAAAGCTATAACCGAAACAACCAATCCCAACCTCGTGCTACGAATCCATATCAATCCCACAGAAACCCATACCCAAATCAAGGAAATTCTCAAGCTTACCAAGCTCCACCTCTCAATCAACCGATGGCATTGAATCAAGACGTCGAAACGTTCATGAAGACTAATCGGGAGATGGTGACGAATCTTCAAAGTCAATTTGTCAACTTGAATAATGACATGGCGAAACAAGGGAGCGATATTCAAGCCGAGCGGAGGAATGATATGGCAAAACAAAGAAATGAAATTCGTACAGACATCAGAGACTCTTTCAGCACTCAAGCGCTTAACATACGTGATATGATCGGTTCACTCATCCAAGGTAATCAACCCTCTTCTTCGGGTACTCTTCCGAGTAACACCGTTGTGAACCCAAGAGGGGAGATGAAAGCAATCACCACTCGTAGTGGAAAAGGTTATACGGAACCCGAGCTTCCTACACCTCCACCCGTGATTGTGAACAAGGAAAAAGAGCAACTTTCCCCACCTCCTTTGCCCTCTACCCCCATTTCCCCACCACCCGTGGTTGTGAGTGATCCTACTCCCCTAAAGCCTTCTTCTTCATCCAATATACCTTATCCTTCAAGGTTGAGGAAAGAGAAGCAAAAGAGCAAGGATGATATTCAAGTTTCAAACTTTCTTAAAATGTTTAAACAATTGAATTTTAACATCTCCTTTGCTGAGGCTCTCGCTCACATGCCCAAATACGCGAAAATGTTTAAAGATCTTCTAAGTGACAAGGAGAAGCTTCTTGACATTGCTCAGACCCAACTTAATGAGAATTGCTCCGCCGTTCTCTTAAGGAAATTGCTCACCAAACTTGGTGATCCGGGTCGCTTCTTGATTCCTTGCAACTTCCCGGGAGTAGAGAATTGCATGGCCTTTTTTCCACCAAGAACGTTTTATAAAACTTTTTGACTCCCGAATTTGGAGCTAGCCGATCTAGGAGCCAGTATAAACTTAATGCCTTTAAGTGTTTGGAAGCAATTATCTCTCCCCGAGCTAGTCCCCACGTTGGATTTATCCAACCGTACGGTTGCTTATCCAGTGGGGATAGCCGAAGACGTCTTCGTTGGCGTTGACAAATTCACCTTCCCGACGGATTTTGTCGTCGTTGACTACGAGATGGATCCTCGTGTTCCATTAATCGTTGGACGTCCATTCCTGAGGACCGGTCGCACTCTCATTGATGTAGCCGCGGGCGAAATAATCATGAGAGTTGGTGACGATAAAATTGTCTTCAACATGGGTAAGATTTATAAGAAACCTTATTCATATGAGAGTGTTAATGCTATTGATGTTCTCGATGAAGCTCGTGAAGAACATTTTCATGATGCTTGCAAAAGTACTCTTTCTTCTCTACCCAATGTTGAGACCGTTGCCTCAATTGCTCCAGCATTGACTCCTTTTGGAGAAAGTGACTTAGATGATTTTGAAGCTAGCTTGGGTCCTCTCGATATTAAGTATGATAATTCGTCCACCGATTGGGATGAAGACATTCGTACTATTGAGATACTTCTCAATGAAGACCCGTTTTCTCCTCCTTCTCCTAAAGAGGTGACTAATGATGATCCATCGTTAGTTACACCATCTGTTGAGGATCCCCCTACTCTCGAGCTTAAGGACCTACCTCCTCATCTAGAATACGTTTTCCTTGAAGACAACAAGAAGTTACCGGTTATCATCGCGAAGGACTTGAAAGAAGAAGAAAAAGCCCGACTTATCGCCGTGTTGAAGAAGCATAAAAGCGCTATCGCTTGGAAAATCTCCGACATTCGCGGAATTGATCCTCACTTTTGCACACATAAAATTCTCATGGAGGACGACTTTAAGCCCATAATTCAAAGCCAACGAAGGGTGAATCCTAAAATCCATGAAGTCATAAAAAAATAGGTTATCAAACTTCTTGATGCGGGTATGATTTACCCTATTTCGGATTCATCATGGGTTAGTCCAGTCCATTGTGTGCCTAAGAAAGGCGGAATCACCGTTGTGCCCAATCAAATAACGAGTTGATTCCTACCCATCTCGTTACTGGGTGGAGAGTTTGTATAGACTACCGCAAACTCAATGATGCCACGAGAAAGGATCATTTCCCTCTTCCTTTTATGGACCAATTGCTTGAACGTTTAGCGGGTAATGAATATTACTGCTTTCTTGATGGTTTCTCTGGTTATTTCCAAATACCCATCGATCCCCAAGATCAAGAGAAGACAACATTCACTTGTCCCTATGGCACATTTGCTTACAAAAGAATGCCTTTTGGCTTATGCAATGCCCCCGGGACTTTCAAAAGGTGCATGTTGGCTATCTTCCATGACATGGTTGAGCAAACCATGGAAGTCTTCATGGATGATTTCTCGGTCTTTGGGGATTCCTTCTCTTCTTGCCTTGCCAATTTGGAACGTATGCTTAAGCGGTGCGAAGACACTCGCCTTGTTCTGAATTGGGAAAAAGGCCATTTTATGGTAAAAGAAGGCATTGTGCTAGGACACAAAATCTCTAAAGCCGGTCTTGCAGTCGACCGTGCTAAACTAGATGTCATAGCCAAATTACCTCCACCTTCAACCGTGAAAGGTGTGAGAAGTTTTTTGGGTCATGCGGGCTTCTATCGTCGATTCATTCAGGATTTCTCTAAAATCGCTCGCCCGATGACCCACCTCTTGGAAAAAGATACTCCTTTTATCTTTTCTAAAGTGTGTATCGAAGCCTTCAATCTTCTTAAGGATAAGCTAACTAAGGCACCGGTCTTGGTTACCCCTAATTGGGAGCTGCCTTTTGAATTGATGTGCGATGCTAGCGACTTTGCTATTGGTGCGGTTGTGGGCCAAAGAGTGAATAAACACTTCCAACCAATCCACTATGCTAGCCAAACAATGACGGGGGCTCAATTGCATTATACGACAACCGAAAAAGAGCTTATAGCTGTTGTCTATGCTTTTGAAAAATTTCGCCCCTATCTTGTTTTATCCACCACCATCGTATACACGGACCATTCCGCGTTGAAGTACTTGATGACTAAGCACGACTCTAAGCCAAGAATTCTTCGCTGGGTTTTAATCCTTCAAGAATTCAACATTGAAATTCGTGACAAGAAGGGTTCCGAAAACCTGGCGGCGGATCATCTGAGTAGACTTGAGGATCCATATCAAGGGGATCATCCGAACAAAGAGATCAATGACTATTTCCCCCTTGAGACCTTAATTTCTATAAATCTCAATCTTGATGACACCCCGTGGTTTGCCGATATTGCAAACTACTTAGCGGGTGGTGTTCTCATCAAAGGGTTAACATCCCAACAAAAGAAGAAGTTCTTAAATGATGTTAAGACTTACTTTTGGGATGACCCTTTTCTATTCAAACAATGTGCTGATCTGATCATTCGTCGATGTGTTGACGGACCAGCAGCTTTTGACATTCTCCAGCCTTGCTACAAAGGACCCACCGGTGGTCACTTTGGTCCCAACTACACCGCTAAGAAAGTGTTTGACTCTGGATTCTATTGGCCCTCCATTTATCGTGACGCTCACGAAATGGTTAAGCATTGTGATGCTTGCCAACGCCAAGGCAAGATCACACATAAAGATGAGATGCCTCAAAATTTCATACAGGAATGTGAAATCTTTGACGTATGGGGCATCGACTTTATGGGGCCATTTCCATCTTCCAAAGGGAACAAGTACATCCTCGTAGCCGTCGACTACGTTTCTAAATGGGTTGAAGCTAAGGCTCTCCCTACAAACGATGCGAGGGTGGTTGTGAACTTTTTGAAGCAGCTGTTTGCTCGATTCGGCGTTCCTCGTGCTATTATCAGTGACCGCGGGACTCATTTTTGCAATGATCAATTTGCAAGAGTCATGGCTAAGTATGGTGTCAATCACCGTCTTTCCACCGCCTATCATCCCCAAACCAATGGGCAAGCCGAGATTTCCAACCGTGGATTGAATCGAATTTTGGAGCGTACTATGGGAGAGCATCGCGCCGCGTGGGCCGATAAGTTAGATGATGCTCTGTGGGCTTTCCGTCCTGCTAATAAGACCCCGATCGGTTGTACACCTTATCGTCTTGTGTACGGGAAAGCCTGCCACCTCCCCATCGAACTGGAACATAAGGCGCACTGGGCCTTGAAGTGGGCTAACTTCGACATCAACAAAGCCGGTGATCATCGCAAGATTCAACTCAACGAGCTCAACGAACTGAGGAATGAAGCTTACGAGAACTCACTGATCTACAAGGAAAAGACCAAGATCATTCATGACGCAAGGATTAAGAACCGAGAGTTCCACGTTGGTGATCAAGTCCTACTTTTTAACTCTCGGCTAAAGATCTTCTCTGGCAAGTTGAAGAGCCGCTGGTCTGGCCCATTCACCATCGCCAAAGTCTTTCCATATGGGACCATTGAGCTTTCTCAACCAAATGGGCCCAATTTCAAGGTGAATGGCCAGTGTTTGAAGCTGTACTTTGGTGAGGAAATCTCTCAAGAGATGATTCCATCTCTCACCATGTTCCCCATGAACTAAATTGGGTCGAGTCAGGCTCGTGACTCGGTGAACAAAAACAAGCGCTTCTCGGGAGGCAACCCGTGATCTATCCTTTACTGCTTTCATAATAAGTGTAGGGGGAGCCCCGTATGTGTTTGTTGTCTTGTTTCTTGTGTTGTGCAGGGATTAAAGCTTCAAATATCCACCTTGATGACTTTTGACGAACCGTGATACCATGTTCCCATCTTCCCGGTTCTATCCTAAACTCTTGTGATTCAATATTTCATATCCTATATGTTCACATTGAATTCACTTTAGTTGTCCTTTCCTTAGCAAGATTTAAACAAAGTGCACAATGTCATAAGTATAGGGGAGTTCATTCCCACATGCTTAAACATTGAGGGAGAGCCCCGTATGTGTTTGTTGTCTTGTTTCTTGTGTTGTGCAGGGATTAAAGCTTCAAATATCCACCTTGATGACTTTTGACGAACCGTGATACCGTGTTCCCATCTTCCCGGTTCTATCCTAAACTCTTGTGATTCAATATTTCATATCCTATATGTTCACATTGAATTCACTTTAGTTGTCCTTTCCTTAGCAAGATTTAAACAAAGTGCACAATGTCATAAGTGTAGGGGAGTTCATTCCCACATGCTTAAACATTGAGGACAATGTTTATATCAAGTGTAGGGGGGACTTCTATCGAAGTAAGTGGTCTTTTCCATGAATTTGCCCTCATTTTAACCGGAAAATTTGATTTTTCGACATTTTTCAAAATTTTTAATCTATTTTGGGCTAGTTGTATAGTTGTATTTTCCTTCATTATGGTTATTTTCTTTCCTTGCTTAAATAAAGTGGTTTTAAATTTTTCTTAGTCATGAATATTTTGACTCAACCCGAGTTTACTTATCTAAGTTTACTCTAGCTAGTATCCTTAACGTGTTTAAGTCAAGTTTTGCTAGGCTATTATATAGGGAGCTATAAAACGCGAAAGTCTTAACTCTCACGGGTTAAGAACAAGAACTTTTCGCAAGTTCCTATAATTGATCCTAGAGAGTTGTTTATCAAGGGAACTTTAAAATGCGATTTCTAAAACTTGAAAAAGTCTAAGAATTTGCAAGATCCTATAGGCGACTCGAAAACCCAAAACTTTGATTTAATAGGCTAAGCATCCACGAGTCTCATTCCTTGAGATTTTAAACTGTGGAGGACGAGAGATGATAGAGCCAATTATAAGTTCGGTATTCTTTCGTGAATTTATGTGAGTTAATTATAAGCCTATTCTCCCTTCGCTTGTTAATAAATTTATCTGCAATAAATAAGGTTGTACGATTTAAAAGGTTACTTAGCTTCTAGCCCAAGATCGTTTAAAAGTTGCTCGGTACGGATTAGAGTTCATAGCCAAGGCATAACTTATTGAAGCAGGATGCGAAGATTGGCGAGTCTGAAAAGGCCCTAACAAGGCATGAGGGCTACATTTTGTTTCTAAAGATCCAAAAGTGATGTGAAGAATCATTTATCGAAAATCAATATGAAGGATCGAGTCACACGACAAAAAGCAAATACTCCCCTAAAGATCATGGAGAAGTCTATCCAAAAAGGCCCTAACAAGGTATGAGGATAAATAGATCCAAGTCCTAAAAGGAGGCGGATCGTTGTATATCAAAGTCCAAAATAAAGATTGGAGAAAAATGAAGAAGTCGTGGTCCAAACATGAAGATCTCTCAAAACTTCAAGTGAAGAAATTCCTATTATGAAGAGAACACCATAATTTCAAGAACGTCTCTCAAAGATTCGAAGTATGAAGTCGCTGCCAAATATCGGTCCGAGAAAGGTCTCAAATCGTGAAGCGAGTTATGCCAAGATATGAACTTTATGAGGACCCGAGAAGCAGTTTTAAAAGATTTTGTCCTTTAGCTAACTATTGATTAAATCGTTCACTTTATTTTCGGACTAAATAACTATCGAAATAAGTCAAACAATGCATCCTCGTGATCATTCAAGACAAAAATAAAATATAAGAGATACACCTAGGAATAAGGGAGTCTAAGTAAATAATTGGCCCACATGAGTTCGTGTTAGTTTGCTAACTTATAAGAACAATGATCTCGTTTTTAAGCTTGTTATGGGGAACGTGAAACTTGAGGATGAAAAACGTTCATGGCAGCCAAAAACCAATGTAAGTCTTGAATTTATTTACTTGTTTCTATCTTTTCATATCTAGTATTTAATAAAGGCCAAGGTGGGTTATTTATGATGGAAAATGTAAACCGTGCTTTAAATCTAATGCATTGCATGGGGGCATTGCAATGGTCAAGTGTAGGGGATTTAATAAGTGTGAAAAACACTTATCCTTTTACCACTTATTTCCAATAATAACAAGACCAAAACGTGTATTTTATGTCGTAAAAGTCAGAATTATGCGTGGTTTGTGTTTTTATTGTGTTTTAGGACCAAAAGATGAAAAAGGAAGAAAACACGGGCTTTCAGGGGCTTTTATCGAAGAAAACGGGAAAAGACGAAGTCAAAAGATCAAGAGTGCTTAAAGAACGGATGTCCAAGACCTAATCTGAAGATTTATCGAAGAACAAGTCTAGAGACGGAAGTTTAATGAAGTCGAAGAACTCGAGTCTAAATAAATGAAGAAATGTTAAGACGAGTTTAATTAATCCCGAGACGACATCGAGAAAGACAAATGAATTAAATCAAGTCGAGAAGAAAAAAAAGAAAGAAGGAAGCACCACACATGCACTTCCCACTTCCCTATAAATACCCTCCGAATCACATTAGGAGGGTGGTTAGCTAGTTTTTAATTTTAAGTTTTCTTTCTAGTTTTAGAGAGAGAAAGTTCTAAACTTTCTCTCACTAAGTTCTTTATTTTTTTCCTTTCTTTTAAGTTTTCATCATTCTTGTATTTGGATTTCATCTATCTAATTCAAGTTAAGTTTTAAGTTTTTAATCTTCTTCTACATTTCTTGGTTTACTTGATTTTTGATTCAAAATCTTTCCTTTGATACGAATCCTCCATGATCCGTGATTGAAGTTGAGATTGTATGGTTAGAAGTTTCATTCCCTTTGTTCCTACATAAGCTTCTACACGTATAATTTGTCAGCTTTTAAAGCTTATTGGCTTATTCAAGTTTTAGCTTATTGATTTTCGTATTTCTCAAAAGTTTTAGTCAATTCAAAGTTCCTTTCATAAAGTATTTGATTTTATGTTTTGAGAAGTTGTCAAATTTAAGCTTTTTGAATTGTTTAAGGTTCGGGTAGAACAGCTTATTGCATCAGCTTATTGAGTTCTTAACTTGCCACCAATTTCGGATTAAAAGTGCATTCCATCGCAACCTTGGGGTTTCTACACATTCCGATAGATCTCATCGTTTAGATCGCAATAACCCTTAAGGGTTCTACTTTGCGATCGGGTAGTCATTTCCCCCTTATTCCGATCTGGATTGCGATCGCTCATTGCGATCGCACATTCCGACGGGACTAAGGTCTTTGTTAAGACGAAGTGCTGCCCATTTTTCGACAGCAACATTGCGATAGCCAGCTTTCCGATAGAACAACATTGCGATAGAAGTATTTACCACATTCCGATCTGGAACTTTGCGATCTAAGAACATTCCGACGAACATCATTGCGATAGACTTGTTGTTTTACATTCCGATGGGTATTAGGATTGATTATTCCGATGGCTCATTTTAGCTATATTCCGATGGGTACGATTTGGTGCATTCCGACAGAGATGAATTGCAATATTACGATAGAACATGTTTTTAAGTCTTAAAGTTTTACTTAAAGTTTTCCTAAATAGTTTTTAGTTAATTCTTAAACGTTTCAATTTTACTCAACGACATTTTCATACTTGCTTTTAGTTAAAATTAGATAAACAAAACCAGACCACTCTCTTGTTCACCAAAAGACGATTGAGTCGCACTCTTAACTTGTAATCAATTCGAAAAGATTCGGAACAACGAAATTATTTTATACTAGGGTAAAACCTTGTATTAGATATCTTTAAAGATATTTGTTTTAATCACACGGAGACAACGCATTATCTATTGATCTATTCACTCCGAATAATTTGGTATTGAAAGGGTGGCACCTCTCCAGCCTCCGATCCCTAAAATCCAAAATGCACGATCGAGTCTAGAGCCATTTGAGATAATCAAATATCTCATTAGGACACACTTTCATAATTCCTTGCTTCTTCACACACTGTGAAAAGGTCCTACGCAAAATCTTCATGATCTTGCCTGAACATCCGAGTAATACGAAAGTATTTACAATGAAGATGGAAATCCTTCTTGAGCGAACATTCAAAAGCTCATGGTAGGTGACTTGTGCGATTCTTTATCAATCAAACTTATGATAACTGGAAAGCAACAGTTGTTTAATTATTAATTGACTTTAAACACGTTCCAGGCCTCTACGCAATATATTAGTGATCTTGCCAGAACACTCAGAGTGACATCCTAGTGTTCACAGTGATGAGTGGAAATCCTTCTAGTGTTAACCTCAAACAGCACTTGGTAGGTAACTTGCAAGATTCTATATGAATCAAGCTCGTGATAACTGGAAAGCAACGATGGAGCGATTCTTTAATGAATCAAACTTGTTCCAGGAATCGGAATTGATGGCTTCAATCATGCGGATAATTTTATCCAAATGATTCACTCTTTACGTTCGTAGTCAACTTTGGACGGTCGAGTAAAGAGAACGGGTTTACCCGCGAAATCTTGTCAAGGAGATTTTTAATTAAATCTACCTGCCACAAGTACGATATTTTATATCGTCCAACGGTCTTCACAGACCGGAGGTAAAATGCTACCTAATTAGAATGAAATGTTCAAAGCCATTTCGTTCGTGTCTACTTATGTTATTACATTTGAAGACGATGGCGTTGCAGAATCCGAGAAGAAGTCTTCCCCGCATGCTTATACTTTATACACTTAATACTTAATCTAATTCAAGAAAGCCTAAAAGTCAAGTCTTCCGTTGTTTCAAACTCTGAAGCTTTCAAGAATTACAAAGGTGTAAGTATGCGGGACATGATGTCACGAGGATGCCAATATCACAAGCGATTAAAGCACAGGATCAACGCAAGAGATTAATGCTAAAGATTGATATCAAAGATCACATAAGCATGTTCACCAGAAAAGAAGAGAAAGACGAAGACTACGAGCTCAAGACGAGCATAGTATGCTAGGTTTATCTTTATTGTATTGTAACTCGGGTAACACCCTTGTACTTTGGAGTGACCTCCCTTAGGGGGAGATTGTTGGAAATACGTTTTACGTATTAGAAAGGATCGGTCACTCCAACAATAGTCTAAGTAATAGCTCGTAGTTTAGTTTTACTTTATTATCCAAATTAGCTTAAGCCGAGCCCACAACTTGTGTGAGGCCGGCGGCCCAATGTAAGCCCAAGCCCATCTCATGGGCTTGGGTATATAAACCCTCTCCTTAGTTGGAGAGGGTGTGGTTCATTTTCATTTTACACATAGTAAAGTGTGTTTTTAACACTTTCTATCTCTAAGTGTGTGTGTGTTCTTATCATCTTTCTATCTCTTTCTCTCTCTAGATTAAGTATAGATTTACAATATCCTACATGCTTTGATCTCATTTAGGGTTTTGTGTAATTGTAATGAACTATATAAACCTTCAGTGGCATCGAAAGCCGTTTTAACATGTTATAATTATCGAAAATCTAAAGTTTTTTTAACTAATAATTGTTTTGAGTTAAAAACTACATGTTTTTTAGGTTTTCTTAAAAATTAGGGTTTTGTTTTTTAAAATTAGGATTTTGGCCGAATTTTATAAAAAAATAATTGTTTTTGAAACCCTAAATTACATGTTGGATAATTTTAGATTAAATTGCGTGATTAATTGTTATGTCATGTAAATTAAAGGTTACGATTCGAAGAGATTTAATTGTTAAGATTTTAGGGTGGATCCATGATAAACGTGCATGTTTTCATGGATCGTAAAATCATATGTTTATATGATTTATGTGCTACTTGCTTTATTTGATTCAATAAATCTTAAATTAGGGAAGACTTTTATATGAATATAAAAACCTAGATTTAAAGGTTATTGAATAAATCGTATGCATGTGGCTATTTGATTTATTTATGCACATATAAATTGTTATTATGTGTTTATGATTTAGTTTTTTTTACTTGTTTATGTTGAAAAATTGTTCGAATTGTTGTAAACAAGGGTTTTTTTAAGAAAAACAAATATGGACTAAATCATATTAAAATTGAGATTTGTTTGAGATCTAAATTGCATAGAATTACGTTGATTGGTGAATTGCAATAATAATCCCATGGCTAATCCTTTTTACAAACTATAAAGTGGGTATAATGCACCGCTGGTCATGTACCCGGTTAAGGAAGGAGGTGTTAAGCTATTAAGTCGCTAACCAAATTCCCGACTCGCCTGTGCGTAAAATTGAAATTACGTACGATTATTATTTGATTTATACCTTAAGGTGGATTTACCACAAATTCACATCCAAAATCACAATGAATAAGGTTATTGCTTTGTGCTTTAGCCATTAGTACGTTGTGAATAATTGTGGGTAATTTCTTTGATTGGTTAAACCAATACCTCAACATAATTTATGTAGAGATTTAGTCTCGTGTAAAAGTTTACTAAATGTTTTATTAAAATTATGCTATGAAGTTGTATGCATACTTCTCCATACATTGATTTTAACATCAAATTTATACCCTTAAAAACTTAAGTCGAATGCTCCTAATTGGCGAACACTTCAAGTTACTATGTCATCAAATGAGATTTTTGGACGATGTTGTAATGGAGAGAAAACTTTCATAGAATGAGAATTCGTATGATAGTTTTACGTTATTCAGATTAGACGACTTAATTAAGTTACTCAGTGAGATCTGGAAACTTAAGGCATTCAGAAGGGATGAAACATGTTTACAATGCAAAATATTTTTTGCCAATGTAAATCCCTTAAAAATCTAGAAATTGAAAATTGTTTGTTAATTGAATTGTTTGACAAGTCGCTATGTTGAGTACATTCATTGCTAGCAGATCAACTGATGTAATGGGTCTATGTCAATATAGTTCTAGGATGGGTTAATATACAAAGAAGTTACTAAACTTTCCAAAAAATTTGTCCTAAGGTAACGAAAGTTCATTTTGTTTTTCTAGTTATTAAACTTTACTAAACTATACATCACTATAATTTATTGTTAAATTGAGTAACCTGAATGCATGTTTTTTGATAAGTTAAGTAACATAAATGTCTTTTTTTTCATGTTAAGTAACATAAATATCACGTTTTGGATAAGTGTGTAACTTAATCAACCGGTCATATGAACATTAGTAACTTAGAAACGCAGAATGAATATTCGTTACCTCAGGACAAATTTCTTAGAAATTTTAGTAACTTCTTTGTATATTAACCCCTTCTAGAATTCAAGGAAAATACTATGGTTTATATACTTGGGTAATTTTATTTTCTTGAAAGTATTTTATTATCGAAAATACTAATATTTGAACTTATTTCTGTAGAAATGGCTCAACCCGACAATAACACTATAAGTTCTGCGTTCAAAACGTTTTTGATTGACCTCAACTTACTGGCCTAAACTTCAAAAATTGGTACCGCTCACTAAGAATTGTCTTGAGAGTAGCGGGTACTATTGATTTCATGACCACTTCTTATCTGGAGGATCTTGCTGAAGGAGCTTCTGAAGCGCAAAGACTTGAACACGCTGTTAATGTTAAGAAGGACTCGGAGGTGGCTTGCTTAATGTTAGGGAAAATTTCCCCTCCGCTTAAAAAGAAGCATGAGTTATTTTTGCCTAAGTGTATGCTTGATGAGCTCAAGTCTATGTTCGAGAAGCCGCAAGCTGTGGAGATCTATGATGTTAGCTTTTGATATTAGCTTTTGGATGGGGTTCAGGATTAATCTCGGAATCTTCTCGAATTGATAACGGCTCAAAGTGGAATGATTGTTCTTGGTGACAAATAGGGGGTTTGGCTTTTCTATTCTACTAAAAGGATTAAGTGCGTAAAGTGATAAAAATAAGCTAAAAGCGATTAACTAATAAAAAGAAACAATATAAATAATAAAGCGTAGATTAAGAACGAACTAATTAATAAAAATAAAACTAAAAGACGAAATTAACTATCGACTCGAAAATAAAGTTTACTAAATGAAAAAGGAGAGAATAAAACTAAAATGGTACTTTAAAGCTAAACGAGGAAAAACCTAAAGCGGGTACTAAATAAAAGATAAAACTAGAACTTCACGTAAAAATATTAATATTAAAAATCGACGAAAAATTCAACTAAAAATACGTAACTTTCAAAAATGAAATCGGAACAACTTTCAGATAAAACTAGACAATTACGGAACAATACTATTAAATAAACAAGCTAGCAGGCTAGCTGCTGGAAGCTAGCAAGCTAGCTGCTGAAATGGCGCCAAAAATCCATAAGCTGGCACACAAGCAGGTGGAACTAATTTCTTTTATTCGGAACTTACAAAAGTTCCGATTCGGAACATACAAAAGTTTGATTCGGAAGTTTAAAAACAATCGGTTCGGAACTTTTCAAGAAATTGGTTCGGAAGTTTTTTTTTTCTTTTTTTTTTTTTTTATTCGGAACTTTTCAAAAGTTCTGGTTCGGAACTTTTTGTAAAAAAATAGGTTCGGAACTTTTGAATGAAAAAATCGGTTCGGAACTTTTGACAGGAAACTTGGTTCGGAACTTTTGCATAAAAACTGGTTCGGAACTTTTGCCCAAAAATTGGTTCGGAACTTTTGCCTTAAAACTGGTTCGAAACTTTTTCTAGAAAATTGGTTCGGAACATAGGGAAACAAAGAACAGCAGGCGACAGAAAAAGCAGGGGAACACGATTTTAGCCAAAATTCATCAAGTTTTTAACCAAAACTTAAACAAAACTAATCACTAATCATCTACTAACCATAAACATCAAATCCCATCAATAAAAACACAAAACCCAATAACTTTTGAAGATCAAAATCAACCAAATAAGAACTTTAACTTTGAATCAAAGAACAAGATGAAATGGAAGGATTTGATTGATAGATTAATGTAAAGTAAACAAAAGGAAAGATTAAACACTTACAAATTCAAAGATTCAACAAGAAAAGAAAAATCACCAACATCTTAATGGTGTTGGCTTCCTACGAAAGAAAAGGAAAATGACTGAGAATGAAAAACTTGTCAAAAAGTGTGAAGGGGTGGCCTTTATATAGGTCCTCCATTTGGTTGGTGAGTGGGCTTTCTCCATTTCTTCTTGTCTTCTCGTCTTTTTAGAAAAGTTGACGTTTTCGATTCTGATTCGGGATTTGTCGTCGATTAAATTCAACTCGTCTTTTAATTTCTTCGTTTAATAGACTTGAGTTTCTTCGACATATGTAAATCTTCCATCTTTGCTCCTTTTCTTCGATAAATCTTCAAATAGGCCCATTGACTTCAAATCTTTTGCATTTCTTGGACAATAGACTTCGTCTTGAGTCTTTTTCTTCGATAAAACCCGTGCAATCCCATGTTTTCTTCAATATTCATCCGGTTGGCTCTGAAAACACAATAAACACAAAAACCACGCATAATTCCAAACAAATGATATTAAATACGTGTTTTGGTCTTGTTTTAGTAAGAAATAAGTGGTAAAAGGATGGGTGTTTACACACCTATCAAATCCCCTACACTTAACCATTGCCATGCCCTCATGCAATGCTTAGTGATAAAGCAATTTTACACTTTTCTCATAATCAATCAACCTTGGCCTTATTAACATACTACTAAACAAAAATTAAAATACTAAGAGAAATTAAAACTTTAAAGTAAACAAAAGGATAGAAAACCATTTTCACTTGAAATTAGCTATATGGAAATAACTTACAAATAGATCTAAGACTTACATTAGGGCTTCGGTGTTGCGAAGATTTATCACCCTCAAGTTTCACGTTCCCCAAACTAAGCTTAAAAATGAGATCATTGTTATTATAAGTTAGCAAATCAAACACTTACACACATGGCTTAATTATATGCTTAAACTCCCTTATTCCTAGGTGTATCTCTTATATTTTATTTTTGTCTTAGAATGATCATGAAGATGAATTTTTGGACTTATTTCGCTAGTTTATTTAGGCTGAAAGCAAAGTAGGACGATTTGATCAATAGTTAGCTAAAGGACAAAATCTCTTAAAACTGCTTCTCGGGATATCAAAAAGTTCATATCTTGGCATAACTCGGTTCACGATTTGAGACCTTTCTCTGGCCGATATTTGGCATGTACTTCATACTTCATATCTTGAGAGACGTGCTTGAGATAATGGTCTTCTCATCGTTAATAGAGTTTCTTCACTTAGAGACTTTTGAGGGGTACTCCAACTTTGTTGACCACGACTTCATGATTATTTCTTCAATCGCTAATTGGGATTTTGAGATACAACGATCCGCCTCCTTTTCGGACTTGGATCTATTTATCCTCATACCTTGTTAGGGTCTTTTCGGATAGACTTCTCCATGATCTTTATGGGAGTTGATTGCTTTTCGTCGTGAGTCTTGATCCTTCATATTGATTTTGGGAATAATGCTTTTCACATCACCTTGGATCTTTAGCAATAAGATTGAATCCTCATGCCTTGTTAGGGCCTTTTCGGACTCGCCAATCTTCGCGCCCCGCTTCATAAGTTATGCCTTGGCTATGAACTCTTATCATTACCGAGCAACTTTTAAACGATCTTGGGCTAGAAGCTAAGTAACTTTTCAAATCGTACGACCTTACTTATTGCAGATAAATTATTAGCAAGTGATGGGAGAATAGGCAAATAATTACACCAAGTGAGCTTGTGCAAGAATACCGACTTATAATTGACTCTATCATTTCTCGTTCTCCACAATTTAAAATCTCAAGTAATGAGACTCGTGGATACTTAGCCTAATAAACCAATTAAGGTCTACATGGTTAAGGATACTAGCTAGAATAAACTTGGGTAAGTCTATTCGGGTTGAGTCAAAATAATCGCAACGGGCCTAATATGTCAAAGATTTCTAAACTAGCTACACCACTTTATTAATATTTTTGACTTTATTGCAGGATATATACATATGAAAGCGACGATAAAAATTTAAAAATTACGACTAAATGGCCAAAGTTAATAAAAAATTTGAAAAATGCTGAAAAAGATGATTTTCCGGTTAAATGAAGGCATTTTCATGGAAAAGTCCACTTAAAACTTCGATAGAAGTCCCCCTACACTTAAGATAAACATTGTCCTCAATGTTTAAGCATGTGGGAAAAATCTCCCCTACACTTATGACATTGTGCACGTTGGTTAAATCAAGTTAAGGAAGAGACGACTAAAGTGATCAATTTCAAATGTGAGTATGAAGAAAATTGAAGCACGATAGTTGAGAGATAGAACCGGATTTCGAATAACACGGGAGCACGGTTCTTCAAATGTTCCAAAAGTGCAGTCATCCCTGTACTCACATCACCACACAAATACAAACACCTATATAGGTCCCCCACACTTAGGAGGTTAAAACGGAAAAGGATAGATACTCGGGCTGCCTCCCGAGGAGCACTTGTTTTTTATAACCGAGTCACGAGCCTGACTCGACCCAAAATTAGTTCATGGGGAACGTGGTGAGGGATGGAATCATCTCTTGAGAGATGTCCTCACCAAAGTACAACTTCACTCGTTGGCCATTCACCTTAAAATTAGGTCCATTAGGTTTAGCGAGCTCGAGAGTACCATATGGAAAAATTTGGGCAATGGTGAATGGGCCGGACCAACGAGATTTCAGCTTGCCCGAAAAGATTTTCAACCGAGAGTTAAAGAATAAAACTTTGTCTCCAACTTGGAACTCTCGGTTTTTAATCTTGGAGTCGTGAATGAGCTTAGTCTTTTCCTTATAGATCAAAGAATTTTCATAAGCCTCATTACGGAGTTCATTGAGCTCATTGAGTTGGATCTTGCGTAGGTCACCAGCTTTGTTAATATCGAAATTAGCCCACTTCAAGGCCCAGTAAGACTTGTGCTCCAACTCAATGGGGAGGTGGCACGCCTTCCCGTACACAAGACGATATGGTGTACAACCAATCGGAGTCTTGTATGCGGTACAAAAAGCCTACAAAGCATCATCAAGTTTATCAGCCCATGAGGCACGATGCTCTCCCACGGTTCGTTCAAGAATTCGCTTTAATCCTCGGTTAGAGATTTCAGCCTGGCCATTAGTTTGTGGGTGGTATGCGGTGGAAAGACGATGATTTACACCATACTTAGCCATGACTCTTGCAAATTGATCATTGCAAAAATGAGTCCCGCGATCACTAATAATGGCACGAGGCACACCGAATCTAGCGAACAACGTTTTCAAAAAGTTACAAACCACCCTTGCGTCATTAAAGCTTTGGCTTCAACCCACTTTGAAACGTAGTCAACGGCTACAAGGATGTATTTGTTTCCTTTAGAGGAAGGGAATGGCCCCATAAAGTTGATACACCAAACATCAAAGATTTCACATTCTTGAATGAAATTCTGAGGCATCTCGTCTTTATGTGTGATCTTGCCTTGTTTTTGGCAAGCATCACAACGTTTAACCATCTCGTGAGCATCACGATAAATGGTGGGCCAATAAAATCCCGAGTCAAACACTTTTTTGGCGGTGTAGTTGGGACCAAAGTGACCACCGGTGGGTCCTTTGTGGCAAGCGTCAAGGATTTCTAAAGCTGCCGGTCCATCAACACATCGGCGAATAATCAAATCAGCACATTGTTTGAATAGATACGGGTCATCCCAAAAGTAAGTCTTAATGTCTTTGAAGAACTTCTTCTTTTGTTGGGATGTTAACCCGTCAACGAGAATTCCACCCGCCAAGTAGTTTGCAATGTCCGCAAACCACGGGGTTTCATCAGAAGTCGAGTTGATAGACATTAAGGTCTCCAGGGGAAAAGAGTCATTGATCTCTTTGTTCGGATGATCCCCTTGGTAAGGATCCTCAAGTCTACTGAGATGATCCGCGGCTAGGTTTTCAGCTCCCTTCTTATCACGAATTTCGATTTTAAATTCTTGAAGTAGCAAAACCTAGCGAAGAAGTCTTGGTTTGGAATCTTGTTTAGTTAACAAGTACTTCAACGCGAAATGATCGGTATACACGATGGTGGTAGAAAGGACAAGATAGGGGCAAAATTTTTCAAAAGCATAGACAACAGCTAAAAGCTCTTTTTCGGTTGTCGTGTAATGCAATTGAGCCCCCGTCGTTGTCTTGCTAGCGTAATGGATCGGTTGAAAGTGTTTGTTCACTCTTTGGCCCAAAACCGCTCCAATAGCAAAATCGCTAGCATCGCACATCAACTCAAAGGGAAGCTCCCAATTAGGGGTAACCAAGACCGGTGCCTTAGTTAGCTTATCCTTAAGCAAGTTGAAGGCTTCAAGACACTCTTTGGAAAAGATAAAAGGAGTATCTTTTTCCAAGAGGTGGGTCATCGGGCGAGCGATTTTAGAAAAATCTTTGATAAAGCGACGGTAGAAGCCCGCATGACCGAGGAAACTTCTCACACCCTTCACGGTTGAAGGTGGAGGCAACTTAGCGATAACATCGACTTTAGCACGGTCCACTTCAAGATCGGCTTTGGAGATTTTGTGTCCTAGCACGATGCCCTCTTTTACCATGAAATGGCATTTTTCCCAATTAAGAACAAGGCGAGTGTCTTCACACCGCTTAAGCATACGTTCTAAATTGGCAAGGCAAGCAGAGAAAGAATCGCCATAAACCGAGAAATCATCCATGAATACTTCCATAGTGTCTTCCACCATGTCATGGAAGATAGCCATCATACACCTTTGGAACGTCCCAGGAGCATTGCATAAACCAAAAGGCATGCGTTTGTAGGCAAATGTTCCGTAGGGACAAGTGAATGTGGTCTTTTCTTGGTCTTTGGGATCGATGGGAATTTGAAAATACCCGGAGAAACCGTCTAAGAAGCAGTAATAGTCATTACCAGCTAGACGCTCGAGCATTTGATCCATGAAAGGAAGAGGGAAGTGATCTTTTCTCGTGGCATCATTGAGCTTGCGATAGTCAATACAAACTCTCCACCCAGTAACGAGACGAGTGGGAATCAACTCGTTATGTTCATTGGGAACAACGGTTATTCTGCCCTTCTTGGGCACACAATGGACGGGACTTACCCAAGGCGAATCCAAAATAGGGTAAATCAAGCCGGCATATAGAAGTTTGATAACCTCTTGTTTGATGACGTCATGAATGCGAGGATTAACCCTTCTTTGGCTCTGGATTGCGGGTTTAAAGTCATCTTCCATGAGAATCTTGTGAGTACAAAAGTTCGGATCAATTCCGCGGATATCGGAAATTTTCCAAGCAATTGCCTTCTTATGATCTTTAAGCACGGCGATGAGGCGAGATTTCTCTTCTTCTTTCAAGTCCTTGGCAATGATGACGGGCGACTTCTTCTTATCTTCAATGAACACATACTCGAGATGGGGCGGCAACTCCTTAAGGTCTAAATCCGGAGGATTTTCGATGGGAGGCGTATTCAAAGTCGGAGCATCGATAGCAATAACCGTGGGAGATGGTGGAGAAATATTGTCTTCTTTGAGAAGGTTTTCAATGAGGCGAAGATCTTCATCCCAATCGGTGGGAGAATCGTCATTAGCTAAGTTCACATCTCCCATGGTGGCTTCCAAATCTTTCCAAAGGAAATCACTTTCTCCAAATAGAGATAGTGATGAGTCAATAGAGGAAACGGTATCAACATTCGGAAGAGAGGTAGGAATACTTTTACAAGCATCTTTGAAGTGTTCTTCACAAGCCTCATCAAGAACGTCAATACAATTAACACTCTCGTATGAACAAGGCTGTTTAGAAAGCTTTCCCATGTTGAAGACAATTTTATCGTCACCCACTCTCATGATAAGCTCACCGGCTTCAACATCGATGAGAGTGCGACCGGTCCTCAAGAATGGACGACCAACAGTCAATGGCACACGAGGGTCCATATCGTAGTCAACAATGACGAAATCGGCAGGAAAAGTGAATTTGTCGACTCCTACAAAAACGTCTTCGGCTATCCCCACTGGATAAGTAACCGTACGGTTAGCTAATTCCAAAGTCATTTTGGTGGGGACTAGCTCAGGGAGAGATAATTGCTTCCAGACACTTAAAGGCATTAAGTTAATACTGGCACCTAGATCGGCTAGGGCCATGCAATTCTCTACTCCCGGGAAGTTGCAAGGGATTAAGAAACGACCCGGATCACCAAGCTTGGTTGGCAATTTCCTTAAGAGCACTGTAGAGCAATTCTCATTAAGTTGGGTGTTAGCAATATCAAGAAGCTTCTCCTTGTCGCTAAGAAGATCTTTGAACATTTTTGCGTATTTAGGCATGTGAGCGAGAGCCTCAGCGAAGGAGATGTTGAAATTCAATTGTTTAAACATTTTAAGAAAGTTCGAAACCTGAATATCATCCTTGCTTTTGAGCTTCTCTTTCCTCAACCTTGATGGATAAGGTATTTCGGAAGAAGAGGAAGGCTTTGGGAGAATAGGATCACTCACATCCTTGGGTGGAGGAGGGGTAGAAGTAAGAGGTGGAGAAATTGGGGAAGGAGAAGGATGAGGAATAAGAGCAGGTGACTCGTTCTCCTTAGTCACAATCACCGGTGGAGGTATAGGAAGCTCGGGTTCCTTGGTACCTTTGCCGCTACGAGTGGTGATTGCTTTCATCTCCCCTCTTGGATTCGCAACGGTGTTACTCGGAAGAGTACCCGAAGAAGAGGATTGATTACCTTGGAAGAAACCAGCCATCATGTTCTTTAAGTCATTCCTTTGACTTGCCAAAGTGTTTCTCATATCAGCTCTCAGATCATTTCCTTGTTTCACAATGTCTGCTTTCAAGTTGAGCACTTACCGCTGGAGATTTTCCACAATCACATCATTGGTCCGCATGTAGGTTTCAACATCTTGGTGTAATGCGGTGGGTGGGTTAGGAGGGGGAGCATGGTAAGCGGGTGGTTGATAAGCAGGTTGTTGGTAAACTTGGTTGTTTCTTTGAGGTGGATATGGTTGTTTGTGAGGTGGTATGTAGGGTGCACGAGGTTGTTGTTGTTGTTGAGGAGGGCGATTGAGGTTTTGTTGTTGGTTTGGGTTGTTAGGAGGAAAACCGGGTGGGGAAAGAAAGTTGTTAGAGCGGTAGCTAAGCAAGTTGCGGTCTCCTTGAGGACGAGCTTGATAAGCGGCCGGAGGATAGGTACCGTATGCTGCATTCACATTCTCAGAAGGATAGTCTTGGGTGTCGGTACAAGTGGTGTAAGAATGAGGACCCCCGCATATTTCACATGGTTGGCTTACAGCATTGACTTGAGCGTTTTTAGCATTGATGTTGTTGGTGTTGTTAGCGGTGTGGGTAACAAGCGATTCAAGAAGCGTAGTAATTTTGTCAAGTCGCTTGTCGCTGTCACTAGTACTAGCACTAGCGGCATTGGTTCGCACACTCTTGGTTTGCACACGAGACTTATTCTCAATGATATCCCAAGCGGCATTGGAAGTCTTAACCAAAATATTACCCCCCGAGGCACTGTTTAGTGAATCTTGGTCATTCATGCTTAAACCATTATAAAAAGTGTTAATTTGGTGCACTTTGGTAAAACCATATTGTGGGCATTTTCTTAAAAGATCTTTGAAACGATCCCAAGATTCACTAAAAGACTCATCGTACTTTTGTTCAAAATTGATAATTTCATTCCGCAAAGCGGTAGTACGAGAGGGTGGGAAAAAGTAGTTTATAAACTTGGTCTCCAAATCCGTCCACGTCAGAATAATTTGTGGCGGTTCCTTTGCAAGCCAATGCCGGGCTTGTCCCTCTAAAGAAAAGGAGTTGCAAGAATCTCTTGATGTGGTCATGAGGATCATCAATGGTACGCCCCAAGAATGGTTGAGCAGAGACCATCTGGATAAAGCCGGATTTGAGCTCAAAGTTGTTGGCTGCAATCGCGGGTATGACAATTGGATCATTGTTTCCGTCTACATGTGCTTGCAGAAGTTCAATCATCGGGTGATTGTCTGGTAGAGGCTCATTGTTGAGAGGTGGATTGTTATTGTTGTTGTTATTATTTTTGTTGAGAGGTGGGTTATTGTTGTTGTTTTGTACACCGACCATGTCTAAGTCTTCGAGAGGCTCGGGCTCTTGATAAGACGTTGATCGTGTACGCATGCACCTGCAAAAGAACTAACAAAGCAAACAAGAAATATTTTTGTCTTTTTTATGTTTTTTACTTTTTAGGATTTTTGAAAATTTTATATTTTTTTGGGTTTTTGAAAGTTTTTATGAAAAAGTAACGTTCACGAACGGATCCCAAAATCCAAGTTCTCACAAAAAACTGTTGATCTTAACGAGAAGAGCCGGCAGCGGCGCCATTTGATATTTGCTTTTGGATGGGGTTCAGGATTGATCTCGGAATCTTCTCGAATTGATAACGGCTCAAAGTGGAATGATTGTTCTTGGTGACAAATAGGGGGTTTGGATTTTCTATTCTACTAAAAGGATTAAGTGCGTAAAGTGATAAAAATAAGCTAAAAGCGATTAACTAATAAAAACAAACAATATAAATAATAAATCGTAGATTAAGAACGAAATAATTAATAAAAATAAAACTAAAAGACGAAATTAACTATCGACTCGAAAATAAAGTTTACTAAATGAAAAAAGGAGAGAATAAAACTAAAATGGTACTTTAAAGCTAAACGAGGAAAAACCTAAAGCGGGTACTAAATAAAAGATAAAACTTGAACTTCACGTAAAAATATTAATACTAAAAATCGACGAAAAATTCAACTAAAAATACGTAACTTTCAAAAATGAAATCGGAACAACTTTCAGATAAAACTAGACAATTACGGAACAATACTATTAAATAAACAAGCTAGCAGGCTAGCTGCTGGAAGCTAGCAAGCTAGCTGCTGAAATGGCGCCAAAAATCCTAAAGCTGGCACACAAGCAGGTGGAACTAATTTCTTTTATTCGGAACTTACAAAAGTTCCGATTCGGAACATACAAAAGTTTGATTCGGAAGTTTAAAAACAATCGGTTCGGAACTTTTCAAGAAATTGGTTCGGAAGTTTTTTTTTATTTTTATTTTATTCGGAACTTTTCAAAAGTTCCGGTTCGGATTTTGTAAAAAAATCGGTTCGGAACTTTTGAATGAAAAAATCGGTTCGGAACTTTTGACAGGAAACTTGGTTCGGAACTTTTGCATAAAAACTGGTTCGGAACTTTTTCTAGAAAATTGGTTCGGAACATGGGGAAACAAAGAACAGCAGGCGACAGAAAAAGCAGGGGAACACGATTTTAGCCAAAATTCATCAAGTTTTTAACCAAAACTTAAACAAAACTAATCACTAATCATCTATTAACCATAAACATCAAATCCCATCAATAAAAACACAAAACCCAATAACTTTTGAAGATCAAAATCAACCAAATAAGAACTTTAACTTTGAATCAAAGAACAAGATGAAATGGAAGGATTTGATTGATAGATTAATGTAAAGTAAACAAAAGGAAAGATTAAACACTTACAAATTCAAAGATTCAACAAGAAAAGAAAAATCACCAACACCTTAATGGTGTTGGCTTCCTACGAAAGAAAAGGAAAATGACTGGGAATGAAAAACTTCTCAAAAAGTGTGAAGGGGTGGCCTTTATATAGGTCCTCCATTTGGTTGGTGAGTGGGCTTTCTCCATTTCTTCTTGTCTTCTCGTCTTTTCAGAAAAGTTGACGTTTTCGATTCTGATTCGGGATTTGTCGTCGATTAAATTCAACTCGTCTTTTAATTTCTTCGTTTAATAGACTTGAGTTTCTTCGACATATGTAAATCTTCCATCTTTGGTCCTTTTCTTCGATAAATCTTCAAATAGGCCCATTGACTTCAAATCTTTTGCATTTCTTAGACAATAGACTTCGTCTTGAGTCTTTTTCTTCGATAAAACCCGTGCAATCCCATGTTTTCTTTAATATTCATCCGGTTGGATCTGAAAACACAATAAACACAAAAACCACGCATAATTCCAAACAAATGATATTAAATACGTGTTTTGGTCTTGTTTTAGTAAGAAATAAGTGGTAAAAGGATGGGTGTTTACACACCTATCAATCTTTGACTTAGTAGATGTTTTGCATAACTGCAAGCAAACTCCTGGAAAGTCTGTTAGTGCCCATTACATGGAGATGAGGGGTTATATGGAACAGCTCATTGCACTAGGACAACCCTATGATCGTAATATGGCTATCAACTTGATCAATAGGTCCCTTAACAAGGACTTCAATTATTTTGTTCGAAACTATAATATGCATTGCACGGGGAAGACAGTTAATGATTTGCATGCAATGCTCATTGACTATGAAAAAGGGTTAAAGGAAAAGGTATCTAAATCTACTCCTCGTGTACTAGCAATACAAAAGGGTAGAGTGAGTAAGCCAAAACCGCAAGTGAACAAGAAGAAAGGCAAGGGTGATAAGGGCAAGCAAGTTGCGACTTATTCGAAACCTAAGCAGAACTTTGTCAAGAAGAATCAATCTCAGAAGGATGAGACTTGTCACCATTGCAAGGCAAGTGGCCATTGGAAGAGGAATTGTCCTCTTTACCTCGAAGAGTTGCGAGAAATAAAGAAGAAGTCTGAGTAGAGCGCTGCAACTTCAGGTACTTTATTTATGATTGGATTATTTAATTTGACAAACAAATTAAATTCCTGGGTATATGATACGGGATGCGGTATTAAAATTTGTAATGCGCTGCAGGGATTTAATCTGGAAAGGAAGCTTTCATGTGGGGAACAATTTATGCAAGTGGGCAATGGCGCACAAGCAGTGGTTGAAGCTATAGGAACATTTAATTTAGTTTTACCTTCGGGTTTAGTACTGATTTTAAATGATTGTCATTATGCACCTACAATTGTTAGGGGTTTTATTTTCTTTTCTTGTTTGTTGAATAATGGATTCGTTCACAATATTGATTATAATGGAATTTTTGTTTGGAAAGATGATATTTTCTATTTTAATGCAATTTTTGTGAATGGTGTGTTTGAAATAGACATGCATGAAAATGAATCCAAGTATTATAATAATTATGTTTTTAGCATGAGTAAGAATAGAAAGTTTGACAAGAACTCTTCTTATCTTTGGCATTGTAGACTTGCCCATATTGGGAAGACTCGTATACAAAAGCTTCAACGTGAAGGAATTTTGGAAAATATCAATGATGAATTAATAAGTGTGAAAACACTTATCCTTTTACCACTTAATTATAATAATAACCAAGCCAAAACGTGTATTTTATGTCGTAAATGTCATAATTATGAGTGGTTTGTGTTTTTGTTGTGATTTAGGATCAAAATGTGAAAAAGGAAGAAAACACGGGCTTTCACGGGCTTTTATCGAAGAAAAAGACAAAAGACGAAGTCGAAAGATCAAGAGTGCAAAAAGAACGGAAGTCCAAGGCCTATTCTGAAGATTGATCGAAGAAAAAGTCTAAAGAAGGAAGTTTAATAAAGTCGAAGAACTCAAGTCTAACAAATGAAGAAATTACAAGACGAGTTCAAGTAATCCCGAGACAAAGTCAAAAAAGTCGAAAAATTAGAAGACGAAAAGACGAGAAAGAAAGAAAAAAGAAGCTTCCAACACATGCTTACCTCCCTAATCACTATAAATACCCTCCTAATGACACATTAGGAGGTGTTGGCTAACTTGACAAACTAGTCTTCCATCATTTTTATTACTTGCACCTTTATTTCATGTCATTTACTTAATTTTCATTTAATTACTTGTCTTGCACCTTTACTTTCTTGCCTTTAATTCATGTAAGTCTTTTAATTTTGTTGTTGAATCTTTTCTTTTAATCAAGTTCTTGTTTTTAATCTCTCATTCTACCTTTCTTGTTTTGCTTAATCTTTATGTTTATGTGATTATTGTTATGCTTATTTGATTAAGTGTTATGTTTTTATGCTTCTGATTGTTTTGGATTATTGATTTTATAGCTTATGCATGTCTTTCTTAAATTTACTTAAGTTTTATAAAAGTTATTTTTATTAAAAAGTCGTTTTAAATATTTTATCATTTAGTGTTTTTAAAAGTCTTTAAATTTTAGCTTATTAGCTTTTTCTTTTACGTGTTTTGATTAAGTTTTTAGTCATGTTCTTATTTGGTTAATAGCTTATTTGTAATTTTGCTTATCTTGCCTTTTTCCTACTGTTATTCCGATTCACCATCGGAAAGGGGTTTTCACATTCCGACCAGCATTCCGATTGCTGGGTCGGAAAAGGGTTTCTGTCATTCCGATCACCCCCCATCGGAATAGGGTTTTGCATTCCGATTGGGGATTCCGATTTGACATTCTGACGGAGGTGTTGGTTTGGTATTCCGATTAGGCTTGTGGTGACAGCATTCCGACAGGATTCCGATCCTCATTCCGATCGTCCCAAGGTTTGTCATTCCGACGGTGTATTCCGACGAAGGTATTCCGACAGGATTTAGATAGGTCTATTCCGATAGCTTTCCTTTGGAAACATTCCGATTGGATTCCAACTGAACATTTCGATAGGGAGATTCCGACCTTATTCTGATAGGGGAGGTAAGTGACTATTCTGATCGGATTCCGACGGGATTCCGATTAGGTGTATTCCGACGGTAGGTTTTATTTAATATTTTGTCTTGTTTAATTTTTAAGTTTGCATTGTTTTAAGTTTTCAAATTTTAATTACATTACGTTTTAATTTCCAAAAATTGCACGCTTCCCGAAATCTCTGTTTTTACCAAGTGTTTTTCTAGTTTTAGAGAAAAAGTGACAGTTTCTCTAGATTTGCTTTTAGCCTATTTTAATTACGTTTTTCATTTTTATTTAATTGTCAAATTTACTTTTCGTCAAGTTTTAATTTCTCGTCATCAATTAATTTACTTTTAAAATTTTTAATATTGCACCATTTACATTTTAATTAGTTTTAGTTTTAATTACCCGTCATTTACTTTAAAGTTTTGCAATTTAATTTTACTACAACGACCAATCCACATTATTTTATCCACCAAAAGACGACTGAGTCGCACTCTTAACTAGTAACTAATTCGAAAAGATCGGACGATAAACTCTTTTTATACTTGGCTAAAATCCAGTTATTATGAATCATTTGATAAATGTGAGTCTTGTTTTTCTAGAAAGATGACCAAGAAACCTTTTAATAGTAATATTGAAAGGGCTATTGATCTACATGGCTTAATACATACTGATGTGTGTGGACCACTTATACATTTGTCAAGGAAAGGTGCTAGCTACTTCTTAACATTTACAGATGGTTATAGCCGTTATGGTTATGTTTATTTACTTAAACATAAACATGAGGTATTTGAAACATTCAAAGTGTTTAAAGCAGAAGTAGAATTGCAACTAGGAAAGAAGATTAAAGATCTTCGTTATGATAGAGGTGGTGAATATTTAAGTCAAGAGTTTATAGATTATCTAAATGAGAATGGAATTGTTCAACATCTTACTTCTCCCTATACTCCACAACAAAATGGTGTATCTGAAAGGAGAAATCGTACATTATTAGATATGGTTCGATCTATGTTTAATCTTACAACTAAACCATTGTCCTTTTGGGATTATGCTTTAGAATCTGTTGTTCGCATTTTGAATATGTTTCCCACAAAGAAGGTGAATAAGACACCATATGAACTATGGCATGGCAAGAAGCCATATTTGTCTTATTTAAAGGTCCGGGGTTGCAAGGCGTATGTGAAACGTGACTCGGGTGACAAACTCCAACAACGATCTGTGAAATGTACTTTTATAGGATACCCTAAGGAAACTATGGGTTACTAATTTTATTATCCACCTGAGAACAAAGTGATTGTTGCTAGGTATGGATACTTCCTTGAATGTGATCTTGTAAATCAATAATTCAGTGGGAGAAATTATGATCTATAAGAGAGTCGTATAGATACATTACTTTCTGAAAACACTAGCGAAATAATTCCTGTAGAACCAGAAAGTCTGGCGGTTCCACCAAAATTAGTTCCTCTGCGTAGATCCGAAAGGATTAAAAACGCAAATAGCAATATATGTCTTAATATAGAGGATGATGATGAAGTAGGGGATCTTGGGGAACCTGCTAATATAAATCCGCTATGCTTGATCCTGAGAGGGATAAGTGGATGGTTACTATGGATGAGGAAATGAAATCAATGAAAGTTCATGATGTTTGGATTCTTGTAGATCCACCACCAAATGCTAAATTAGTGAGACATAACTGCATATACAAGAATAAAACCAACATGGACGGTAGAATACAATCCTATAAAGCTCATTTAGTAGCTAAAGGATTTACTTAAAGTTTTAGTGTAGACTACGAGGAGACATTTTCTCCTGTAGCAGACTAAAGAGCTATTAGGATTCTCATAGCTATAGCAGCATACTATGACTATGAGATATGGCAAATGGATGTTAAAACTGCCTTCTTGAACGGTCGCTTAGATGAAGACATCTATATGCAACAACCAGAAGGGTATGTTGATCCTAAGAATCCAAAACACGTGTGCAAACTTTAAAGATCTATTTATGGTTTGAAGCAAGCATCACGTCGATGGAATAAACGATTTGATGAAGAAATAAAAAAGTTTGGATTTATTCAAAATCGTGATGAGCTATGTGTGTATCGCAAAGCTAGTGGGAGTGATGTAGTATTTTTAGTCCTATATGTTGATGACATATTAATCATGGGAAGTAACATTCCAAGACTTAAAGTTGTTAAGGATTATCTTGGTAAATGTTTTTCTATGAAGGATTTAGGAGAAGTTGCATACATTCTGGGAATTAAGATCTATCGAAATAGGAAAAGAAGGTTAATTGGTCTAAGTCAAGATGCTTATATAGATAAGATATTGAAGAAGTATAATATGCATAATTCCAAGTAAGGTTTTCAACATGCGGAAGTTAAGCATAATCTGAGTCATGATATGGATGCATCAACTCCCGAAGAGGAGGCATACATGCAAAGGGTGCCTTACTCTTCGGCTGTAGGATCTATTATGTATGCTGTAAGATGCACAAGGCCTGATGTGGCCTTTGCTCAGAACTTGGTCAGTCGATACTAGCAGAATCTAGGGAAGCTCCACTGGGTTGCTGTTTTAAACATATTCTGATGTATTAGATGATTATGAAAGAAATGTTTTGGTATTCTGAAGGAAGCCATATACATAACTAAATGAGGTTTGGATTAGGAATTTTATTGGAGATCTTGGGATGATGCTTGCAATAAAAGAACCTAATAAATATGTATTGGGACAATTCTGCCACAATCATATTCGCCAATGATGCTAGAATCATGAAGGGCGGCATACACTTTAAGCGTTGATATCACTATGTTCGAGAACAAGTTAAAGCTCGTAAAATCAAATTATTAAAAGTTCACACAGATGATAACGTACTTGATCCTTTTACTAAGGCTTTGCCTGGACCAAAGGTAGTTAAGCATGCCAAGGCTATTGGGCTGCAACTAGCTAGCGAAATCATGCAATAAATCTGTGATTAGTATTTGGATAAAGGATGTTAAGACATTATTATTTAATAAAATAAAGATTGGGTTTCGTTTATTATTATTACTTAATTTTGTATCCTATTTTACATGTTTTAATCCATGAATAAATTTTATGCTAAATGTCCGTTGTCGAATAATAATATGGGAATATTATTTAAAATAAGACAAATCAAAATTGAGATAGAGTATAGCTGAAAGTATATTGATCGATTTTGGATGATGTTCGATGAATCGAATATTAGACTTATCCCAACTATATGATTTTACTTTGTGGATCTTTGTCATCAAGTCAATCATAAATAGTTATCCTTAGACTTGAGATACCAGGAAACTGTAATGAATCTAGTGAATCTCTATGGAATAATCTAACGCTAAACATAACTGGTAGCTATAAGGATCATTTTCGGAAGTGTTGCAAAATTCATAAGTTTTGCATGTAGTCAATATGAAATTTATTTCCTCCAATTTCGTTTTGGAGTATAATACAGCTGGGTCCCTCGTGGGATTAGTAAGATGTTTGTGCGGCCGTATCCAAATTTGTTTTGGTAATCTTGATGAATCTGTGAATGAGAAACAGAATAGTTAATGAAAGGAATGACTGAGATCCATATATTCTTATTAACGTTGTATTAGAAATAAAAGGATAATAATGATGAATCATTAAAAGGTTTTATCCAAGATACCTTACTGTACTAGTGGCATTGATAGTGTAACTAGACGCTAGTCAATGTAATCACGATATTCGAAATATGTCCAAGTGGGAGCTGAAAGTTTATGAACTTATATTTAATAGTCGTGTGATAGGATCGAACTCGAGATTACGGATTGCACACAATACGTAAAGAGTTAATTTATTATATTTATTAATTTATTTAATAAATACATTTATTAAATTTATTAAATTAAACCGAGCTATAACTTTAACGACCGTTAAATATTTAAGAGTTAAGTATTAACGAGTGTTATATAATATATAGAAAGTGAAATAAATAGAAAGAAGAACGGAAGGTTCTGGAACACCCCAAAGGGTTGTTTGGGCAGTCGGTTATGGAGGACAAAGGGGAAGGAAAAAACTTTCCTTATATTTGTTTTGGGCTACAAGATTTAGGTCTATATAAACAACCCCCACCCTCATAATTCAACGCACCAATCTCTCTTCCTCTTCTCTCTAGTCGATCGCAAGGAGAAACCCACAAAGGGTTTTGGTTGGTTTTCTTGTTCTTTCGATTTTGCTTATAATCTAGTCCTAGCCCCTCTCTATGGTTATTGGGTAGATTTTCCACAAGCATTAAAGCTCGGTTTACACGTGCTAGAATCACGGTTAGCTCGTTGAATTACGTGTGTACAAGAACGTAATATAGTCTTACTTTAGACTATATCTTGGTGAAGTACGTTATAAACCCGAAATGGTGATTCGTTCTTTATCTTATGGATTTGCTTTAGCGTAAAGGTATGTAACCCTAATTCGATTAATTATAATTGTGTTATTATGATCTTGTTAAATCGCTTCCGTTAAATGTGTGCTTTGGTCTCGTTTAAGGTTTTGTGTAATTGTTATGAACTATATAAACCTTCATGATATGGCAGGTTGTTTGAGAGTGGGGTTGGGTTTAGAAATGGTTAATTGAAAATCTGCATCTAATCAATCACTATCCCCTTGGTTAATAGGTTAACGAAATTAGGGTTTGAGGGTTTTGGGTTTGAGTTAAGCAATGGGGTTTGATTAATATTAATATTAATTAAACATTTGAAATTTAATTAATTATTAAAAACGGGTTAGGTTAATAGTTTGTTGGTTTTGGGCTTTTGGGTGGGTATTGTTATGGGTTGGTCGAGTATTTGGGTAAATAGGTTTAATTTTGAACAGATTTGATCCTCCCACTTCTAGCACTTATGCAATTCACCCAGAAAATACTTGGCAAACTTTGGCAACCTTTTTTCCTTTGTTATGACTTTCACAATTTGGCAAATTTCAGTCCTTGTATCTTGTTAGACTTTGAATAAGGTCTTGTAATGTCAATCTTTAAGACATCAAGGGTCATTCATGTATCATCTTCAAACTTTAGGGACCAAACTTATAATTATAAGATTTACAAGGGTATAAAGTGTCAATTCTTTAAAATTGAGGGACCATTCTTTTACATTCTTCAAACTTTAAGGGTATTTTTGGAAAATCAAAACTCGGGTCCGGTTCTTTGTGCGGCCTCATTTTCCGTGTCCGTTTTTGCTTGTATCTTGTGATCTTTTGTCAATTTCACGATATCTGCACCTACACTCACACATTGACAAAAAAGGGGTAATTGGATTGATTGAGAAAGTCTCATTCCAATACTCAATAGGAAAGAAGGAAGAAGTCTTGCAAGGTTTGGGAGAAGAGGAATCATGATGATCCTTGTTCTTCTTGATCCAAACGGGTCGAACCGAGATTTTTGGTTTCTTAGAAAGCTTAGAAGAAGAAGCTTGTGATATGTCAAGGTTAAGATTAGAAGAAGAAGACGTTATGAGAAATGAGAAGGGGAACTCCCAAAACAAGAAGATTTAAAGAAAATAAACAAGGCAAGGAACAAAAATAAAAGTAAAAGATTTCAAGGAATGATTAACCAAAATAGGCAAACAAAGAATCTTGAAAAAGACTGAGGTGAAAGAAGAAAGACAAAAAACGAGTCAAAAGTTGGCTTGTTGTCCACGGTTCCTTAAAGGAACCTACAGTTCAATAATTATATTAAGCCACGCGCCCTTTATTGAGCCGCCCACACTGGACACAGAAATCTGATTTTGAAAGTTTTTGAGAAAAGACTAGACTTTTTCAAAATTAAGCAAATCTTGGATTTTTACCTCTAATAGCACTAGGTTAGGCTATTGTTGCAAAAAGGGAAACACACTCACAAAGAGTGTCTTGACATAGGGTGACAAAATATTTGATAACATTTTGAACTAATTTTAGTCAAGTATTAGAGATTGGGGTAGATTAAGGTTCAATTTTAATTAAAATTGAAGTTGATTAATGTGAGCACATAGGTTGAAACACACAAAAGCTTAATCTATTGAACATCCTCATGAAAAACTCGTGAACGAAAAGAAAAATACAAGAAAAGAAATAACAACTAACTAATACAAAGTTAGCAAATCTAGTTCTTGATTAAGCAATCTTCTTTGGCTTGTCTTCTTGAAAATATTTTATTGAAAAAGTCATCATCATCTCCTTAGAGGAGGAGGATTGGTGAACAAGTTAGCAAAAATCTTTGTAACTTTATGTAAAGTCCAATCATTTCCAACCTAAGGATCTCGATGAGGTTAAAATTATTTAAGAAACATGGACAATTAGTGCCATTGCTTATGAAGTAGTCAAATAAGTGAGGATCACCCAATAGGTTAGAAAGAGGAACACATAAAAGTGGAGTGTTAGGGGGGAGAAGGAGGAGGCATGGTGTCTAATGGTGAGATGGGTGAATTTGGAGTGAAAGGTGAGGTTAGCAAAGGCTCAACCATGTCATTATAAAAAAGAATGCTTTGAAGAGATTGAGGGTTCACCTCCAAGAGAGGACTAGGAGTGAAAGGTGAGGAAAACTCATTCATTCTTGATTGGAATGAGGAAGAGGTGGAACCATGGGAATGGTTAGCACCATGAGTTGAAATACTCTTGCAAGGAGGAACAGATGGTGAGGGTGATAAAGAGATGAGAATTGGAACACTCTCATTATTAGGTGTAAGAAAAGATGAAGAACCTTGTTTAGGTATATTAATCTTGATCTTAAGGTTTCTTTTGGTAGAAGAGTGTTTGGAGTTTGATGATCTTGTGGACACCATGGTTGTGTGTCAAGGTTTAGAAGAAGGCTTAGAGGATGAAGAAAAAGAATAACCAAGAGAGGTTTCATAAGAAGATGGGACGATCCAAACTAGTAATGTGTTAAAAATCGTTTTGGTAAATATTGAAATTTGCTAGGCATAATTAGGAAAAAGCAAGTTTTTAGAAAAAATTTCAGCCATGTTTACAAAGATTTAGAGAAAACAGTGTAAAGTAGAGAAGCTTTCAAAGTCATCACTTGTAGTTCTCTAAATATAGGCGCGAATCTTTATCACTAAGGAACCGCCCATAATCATTGAGTCGCGGGTAAAGACCTTCAAAAAGAAGACTTCCAGCATTTTTCACAAGTCCAAATTTTAAGAAAAGGTTTGACAAGCCAAGATAGATTACTAACCAAAATCTAAATAGCTAACTAACACATAATAACACAAAGTCACGTCGATCGAAAGATCAATCACATGAACACATTAGGATTAAAATATAAATCGATCCAAACACAAAGTATTAGTACTACAAACAAAGTCTAAGTGCAAGAAATGAAGAAACAAGTCTAATGAAAGGAAATTATTCAACACTAAATAAAGATAATCAAATGAAGACTTAACCAAAATCTTCATGCATCCATCACTTCTTTTTCTTCCCAAGCTTCTTGAGCATACTCCCGGTAGCCTTGAAGGCACCCCTTGATTCCGTATGATGCTTGTACAACTCCTCTCGAGTTTGAAGGTTAGACCGATAGACATCCTCGAAACCAAAGTTTTGAGGAATTTAACTTGTTAAAGAACAAGGAGGACGATTAATTTGGTCTAACCCATCTATGAAAGTGTTCATAGATGGGTTGGAGTCACTCGTAGAGCCAAAATGAGCACTAGTTCCCTCATCGTCACCATTACTTGATAATGGGGGATTTTCTTCATTTTCGGGTTCTTGTGGATCACCTTTATTCCTCCCTTGGTCACTTCTAGGCTTTCGTGGACGTATCCTTTGAATTGGGTACATCACATGTTCAAACGAAGCATGGTTAGAAATATCGAGCTCAAGATAGTCATGATCAACCCCTTTCATAAGGCGAGTGATGAGCATGGCATAGGGAAGGTTGGCTTTTGATTTTGATAGGACGTAATTAATCCATCGAGCGATGAAGTATGCAAGATTGTACCTGGTGGCAGTGAATATGCAACACAACATGTGAGCCATACACGCCGGAACGTGATCCCGGTTGCCACCATGACAAAATATATTCTCCCTAATGATGTCGGCCCAAGAGATCATGAATGCATTAAGGTCGCTTACAAGTATCTCATGATGTTTCAAAGAACGCTTCCTAGTATGGATACTACGTACAACGGCTTGATCACGTCCTTTGGTAATGGTATCAAGGATGAATTCCAAATCTGGCATTTTGGTGTCATATGGAGGATTGTCAATACACGGCTCCAAGAAATCAATCTTCCATGAATCCGTGAACCGACATTGAACTTCATATGGTACTTTAAGTGTCGTAGCGAAATCCTCGAGAGAGTAAGTGATGAGTTGACCATTTATGGCGAACCTAACAAACATACCATATTCATTATGTAGAAGGGTATATGTGCCAAAGAACTCTAGAAGTAATTGAGGATAAATAAGTTCATCGATGTATAGCAAGCAATCGAACTTAATTTGACTAAACATGTATATAGTATAGTCATATCTCTCAACATCCCTATAGACAAGTCTACCCTCGTGAAAGCAACGTTTTTGAAGTAAACGATAAGTATTACCAAGAGTTACGGATTCACAAGAATCAGCAAGATTAGGCATATAATCTCTAGTATATTGGTGATCTTGTTGATATTACGAAGGCATGATTAAGCACCTATAAAACATAAAAATATGTCCACAATCACTCTTATGTTACATAATGATCAAAAATCAAAATCATAAGAATGTGCTTAATCAATTATTTGATTAACCAAAAGATTAATCCTTAACATTCTCATGTCCACAATGTACTAAATTCATCTTTGACTATTACATATGAATTATGTAACATCAAGCATGAACTTGAACATTGGTTTTTCAAAAAATTGGTTTTTAGGTAAGCATTAACAATACAATCACCAATGTGTTCAAGGGTTCATATCAATTCCATCATTTAACCAAATAAATTAGTCGAGATTCAGATTTGTTCAATAAGTAGGTCTTAGTGAAATCGCAATTAATTCAAACCTAAGGAATCATAGCCTTATAACTATGTCAACCGACATTCCTAATTAGGTTCCAATTTGATTTTGATTTAAAAAATCCCAAATTATGAAATTAAGAACCCTAGAACAAATTGATTGAAATTGAATGAAGATACTTACAATTAATTGATGTTAGAAGAAGGATGAGTGAAACCCTTGTCTTGGAACCAATTAATTTGAGTGATTGAAGCTTTTTGAAAGATCAATAATGGTGGAAATGAAGAAACTTGTCGCCTCTATGGAGAAGAAAGAGTGGGGTTTTTTTGAAAAAGTGATATTTTAATAAAACCTGATTATTTTAGTCCCTAGTGGCCTGCGGTTCGATATTGATATTGAACCGCGGGTTTGAGCCGTGACAATTAAAGAACCGCCGGTAGGGGACATGTTTAAACCAAGAAAATGAAGGAAATTTTCAAAACCAAGTTTTTCAAAAAATTTTAAAGTATATATCAAGCCTTTTGGAAATCATTAGACCACTTCAATACTAGGTACTAATGCCTTTGATGAAGGATTACAAGTTAAATCGAGACCGAAAAAGACTGAAACGATGAAGCGACTACTCGTAAGAAAAGTGTTGGGCTAATTCAGTGCCTGATTTGTCCTTTGCACATGATTTAGATGTAAAGTATCCTAAGTAGTGTTAGTCACTGAACTTCTTATGTTATAAGTTCAGTGTGTCATTATTTGGAGTTCTTTAGTGTCTACGAGATAGACTCGTCATTAGCTGAGGTGGATCTCAGTAAGTGTGCAAAGAATCAAGGATGATGGAGTTAGTAAGTGATGACATAACAGCTTACTAACTCCTCGAGACTAATACTTATTACAAGACCTGAAGACGTTAGAAGACCTGAAGAAGTGTATGTCTGAAGTATTAGTGGAAGACTACAAAGTACAATATGGTTACTTGTATTTTAGTAAAAAATTCTCAAGGAAGCTTTACACCCACTATATATATGTGGTCCTTGTAATAGAATAGGTCAATGATTCCCACCACAGAAAACACACATGTAACACTTTAGTGGATAGGGGTTTCATCCTCCCATTGTTGCATATGCTTAGCTAGCTATGAACATGGGAGTTTAGTTTGTCATTCATCGCCCGGTTGTTATTCCACAAACAACCGGGCAAGTCTTGTATATTTGTTGATTCATTATTAATAAGATATACATACGATGAAAAGTACAAGCTTTGTTATTAGATAGTCAATTGGTTTAATTGTGCAAATGTTCTTCAAGATCTTCAATGGATTCGATGTTAGCACAAATATCGTGGACCATCAAAAAGATAGAGAGGAGAGAAATCAAGAGGAGTGAATCAAGGCTAAGTTCAATGCTCAAGAGATGAGTGCCAATCTTCAACTAGTGGTTTAAGACGTGCCTTTCCGGCGTAAGTCTAAACGGCTTTGGTAATGAACCATACCAAGAAATTTTGTTAAATAGAGTAATATCACTTTCAAGTAATTGTCTTAAACTATTTCAAAATATGAGCAAAGTATGGATTCACATTCTCTCCCATGTGATCGGACAAATATCATTGCTTAGGATTACAATGACAATATCCTTGGAATATTTCAATTGGTTTATTTGTGCAAATGTTCTTCATAGATCTTCATGGATTCTATGATTGCACAAATATCGTGGACCATCAATTGGTATCAGAGCGGGTTGGATTTTCTCTATCCAGATCTGTTCGAATGGCTGCTAATAACGTGTTTTTTAGCATAGTCGATTTTATCAGTGTGTTCAATAAACTATACAACAGTAGCAGTTTGTTGAGGAGGAGATGAACACTGATCTTGACTTTTGCTAAAATAATACCCACCAAACCTTATCCATCCAAACCCATCACCGTCACTTTCTTTTCCTAAACAACACTTTCTTTCTTAATCAAATCTTATTATCCTTTTCTCTCAATCGCACCGTCACCACCAAATAAAAAATCCAGATCCGTTCTTAACTCCCACCTTCATTCTACCTTCTCCTTTCTTACACCCCCACCATCTTCCATTTATCCCCATAACAAAAAAAACCGGATCCAAAACTAATCACTTCTTTTCTTTATAAAACAAAAACCCAGATACAATCCATCCACCGAATATATCCATCACACCCTCAACCTCGACACAAAAAAACACCATCTTCATCACCCTCCGTCTTATCCTCACACCCTCCGTCTGATTCTATTCTTTTTTTCTCTTAATACCACTAACAAAAAAACACCAACTTCATCACCGATCTCAGAATCATCATTAATACAAAAAAACCAAGATTCGTGGACACCCTCAAATCACTCGCTCACCCTCAAATCACTCGCTCACTCACACTAACAATATCAAACCAATTCATTTATGGGTCTCGATGGTATTGGGTATTCAAAGTATAAGTATTTGTTGTAGTGGAGTATTGTTGTTTTCGATGGTTTAAGGGTTTAGATATGAAAATCTAATTGTTTTGAAGTTTTAGTTTGTGATTTGACACCTACTACTGAATTGGAGGAAGAGTCGTCGTCGATGCGGGTTGAAGTAGTGATAAATTTGAAATTTGGACTTTGGATTTGTGAAATTAATATTCTGGATATGTATTTCTGTTGGAATTCGTTTACCAGTAAAATGATGGATTTGGAGATGATACTAGATGAGATAGACGGTCGAATGTTTTTCAACTGATTAAAAAAAATAATCAGTGAAAAAAATTGAGCTGGGGAGTGAATAAAAGCTGACAAAAAGGCTGACGTAAGCCTTTAAAAGGGACTGTACCTGCGTACAAACGCTGAGCTTACTCGTCTTTGCTATCGGGTATCAAGTGGAAAGTTGATAATATTATGGTGGTAGAGGGAAGCTGATAAAATAATCAGCTAATGAAGTTTGGGTTAATGATAGGGAGAAAGAAGTGGTGGTTAAAGAACTTCGAGCTGCTGGGGGTCTATATGTATTTTGTTGATGTTAAAACAGTGGAGATGATAAAATCATCAGCGAAGGGAAATGGCTAATGAATTGGTTGTTGATGTTTACAAAATATCAAATGATTGCTAAGCCTGACCCTTGTAACTGAGCGAACCCCCAGCCGTACGAACTCCTTGTCGCTGGAAATAAACCTCAGGTTATTAAACCTGTCGCCGAACAAGGGCAATTAACCCTGTCGCTGATACTTGATCCCAGCGAACCAAGCAAACCAGGTCAGACACAAAAGGTCAGAGACCCATGTCGCTGTGTACCCAGCTGCTAAACTTAGAGCCCAGAGTTGGACCTACCAACAGAGGTCTATGGACCTGGCAATATGGTCCCTGAACCTTCCCAGCGATCCTTGTCACTGTACATCAGGGGAGCTGATGTGTTAACTAAGATGTGTTAACTAACTAGCTCAACTCTGAGAATGTAATATAAATGTGCTGGTGTCGTAATTCCAAACAAATATCCGAAGAGTCTGATTGCTTATATGATAGCTTCATCGGAGTTTTCAAGACCTAAGGATTTGATATCACAGAGTTGTGACCATCTGACGACGCTTCGATGATCATATTTTTTCACGAGACCACAGGTTTTACATTGTAGGAAATATAAAACAACACGGGATCGACCATCACAGGCTCTCAAACCTTGGTCGTTGTACCTGTGAACTCTAAGACAGACTAACACCATGTGGCTGACCCTGTTAAATAAAACAGGCACTCAGAACCCAACCACTCTCATCCCACAGCCACAGCAAAACACCCCCGAGGTCGTTGTGCCAACCCAACCACAGGTTACCCAAAACCAGCTGAACCCCAGCCAAAGGTGAACCTATACTCTATACTCCCAGGTCGCTGAAGCCACAGCCTGTTCTAAATCCACAGCCTTTGCTGAACTTACCAGTTATTGATCCCCACAGCCTTTGTTGAACTTTCCAATTGTTGATCCCCACTGTCATAGCTCACGCTGAATATGTACCCCATCCTGTTGTATCTGTACCCACAGCCTTGTGACCTACACCCACAGCCTCTCTAAACCCACAACCTTATCCACAACTACTCCTACTGCTGTCCTAACCACCTCCTTCCCCTCCCCTCCCCCCATCCGATGTGACCTTCCCCCGTCGCTGTACCCATCCGCTGTAACCCCAGCCGTAGAGTTTTTGCGAAACCAGACCCTGTTACATGGAATTGGTGAAATAGTGATTATACACAGGGGTTCGATAACATGAAGGTTTGATAACATCAGCGTTTGATAGGAGATGAAATTCAGGAGGAGTTGTACTTCAGGCGAGATGAACACAATCACGCTTTGATTGTGTAATAGTGTGTACCCAGTCAAAAGTTGCTTGGTTCCCTAGCAAATTTTGAGGGGGAGAGAAACGAGGATGGAAGTAAACTTGTGTTTATGTGAAGAAATATCAAGTTTACTCATGATACATACACACCATCATAAACACACAACCTTCAGGGACTTACATGTTTACATATATGGCTGATTGAGCCAAGTCGCTGAAGATGGGTTGCTGAGCTTACTCTATGATCTATTATGGTTGTTGCATCAACCATTGACCACTCCGCTGTTTGAAGGTAAATGAACTCTAGATCTTAATTTATAGAATATGCCACACTTTATATATGCTAGTGAAGGGCATATGATATGTAATGAATAGGCATATATACACTCTACTCTTAACCGAAGTGAAGTAGTCATTAGGGGTTCTACTATATAAGCATCAGGGAGTTTGTTCAAGTTTTCATTATACAAGATCAATGATTGTATAGAGAAACTATGTGTTATTTCAATAAAATGGAAACTAGAAAATGACAACAACCAACCCCTTTCCATGGTGGAAAGGGGTATTTATAGTTCTAAGCAAACATGGGCTTGGGCCGGTCCATGACAAGCCCATGGACCGGTTCTTACTTAAGTTAATAAGCAACTAACAACTATTTGTTAACTACGAGCTATTACAACATCAATAATACTGTGGAGTGACCGATACTTCTAATATACGTAAAAACGTATTTCTAACAATCTCCCCCTAAGGGAGGTCACTCCACGTTTACAAAGTTCTAAACCTAGCATACTATACTAGTCTTCGTTCTTTAGCTCGTAGTCTTTTCTTCTTTTCTTTCTTTGTTGTGAATATGTTGGTTTGATCTTTTTGGCTTTGGCTTGAGAGCATTGTTCTTTGGCCTTTCACGTGCGATCTTTGCCTCTCTTGTGAATTTGCCTCCTCGTGACTCCATGTTCCACACACTTATGTCTTTTTGTTGAATTCTCGAAAGTTTCAGAGTTTGGTACAGCGGAAGACTTTATCTTGTACTTTCTTGAATTTTTGCTAAACTTTGATCCAGAAAAACATAAGCATGTGGGAACGACTTCTACAGGTACACCGCAACACCACCGTCTTCACTGGTACTCAGCAACGCCACCGTCTTCAACAGGTACACAGCAACGCCACCGTCTTTAACAGGTACACAGCAACGACACGAATAAAATGGCTTTGAACATTTTATTCTAATTCGGTAGCATTTTACCTCCGGTCGGTGAAGACCGTTGGACGATATTAGATATCGTACCCGTGACGAATAGTTTCAATTAAGTAACTTCCTGACAGGATTTCGCGTGTAAACCCGTTCTCTTTATTCGACCGTCCAAAGCTGACTGCGAACATAAAGAGTGAATCACTTGGATAAATTAGCCTTGTGATTTGAAGCCGTCAATTCATGAAACCTGGAACAAGTGAATTTCAATTAAGATTTTCACCATCGTTGCTTTCCAGTTGTCACGAGCTCAATTCATAAAGAATCTTGCACGTTACCTACCAAGTGCTGTTTGATGTTGACACTAGAAGGATTTCCACTCGTCACTGTGGTCAATAAAGAGTCACTCTGAGTGTTCTGGCAAGATCATATGATAATGCGAAGAGGCCTGGAACGAGCTTAAGTTCAATTAAGAATTAAACCACTGTTACCTTCCAGTTTTTCACAAGATTGGTTCTAAAAGAACCGCACGTGTAACCTACCATGAGCTTGTTTGATGTTGGCTCAAGCAGGATTTCCATCTTCATTGTAATACTTGCGTATTACTCGGATGTTCTGGCAATATTACAGGAATACTGCGTAGGACTCATGAAAATCTCTTACTTTTCACAGTGTGTGAGAAAGCAAGGAATAAATGGAAAGTGTCCTAATGAGACTTTTGATGATCTCTTGGCTCTAGACTCGATTGTGCGTTATGATTTAGTGAGCGATGGCTGGAGAGGAGTGCCACCTTTTCAATACCAGTCTATTCGGAGTGAATAAACCAATAGATAACGTGTTGATCTCCGTGTGATTAAAACAAATACCTTTTGAGAGATATTTGAGTTAGCTGGGAAGGGTTGTGCATTGCATCACTGGGTCCATGATGTCTTTCTTCAATACCGAGAATCATTAGCAAAAATGACCTCAATAGCATATGTATTGACCCGGTTTCTGCCTAAAGTTGTAAGGAGGGCTTCTTTCTTTACACCCTTTATCTTTACAATTCTTTTTCATTCTTCAACCCCTTCAATGCTTACCAATACGTCATCACTAGCACCTTGTTGTGATTGTTCCAGTGCTAGCTTAAGTACTTGGTCGGCATTCAGCTACGTTCACATTCTTTCTCCATCTTTCCTAGGACTTCTAATTCTATCTAGGGAATTGTCCTTGGGGAGATTCCATCGGCTCTGATGAATCATTGGACTAAACCTATTCCTACCACCCTTTTGTCACCACATTCGTCGTGAATTAAGCGTGTTTTGGGAAGGAATTGCCACCATGAAAAATCATTGAAAATCACCTAAAGTACTTGTGATATTGAAATCAAAAGTTTTGTACGGTGTTTTGTTCATCAAAAACGCTCCCCCTTAACACGTGCTTTACACATATTAAGTTGGATAATCTTTAAGTCTTTTTCATCTTTTAGCCAAGTATCACTTACGTCTCCTTAATCCCATTTTCTCCCCTTATCCAAAATGTTAACCATTAATATTTGGGATATTGAATGGATTAACCGGTCTTTGGGTAAAAATGAAATCGATGTTTGGCCATAGAACAAGTTATTGCTCCCCCTTAAGTTAATAAGGGATAGTTGTAGTGCTTTAGTATGATATATTTTGAAAGATTTAGAATCTCGTGAGAAATTCTTGAAAAATCATCATACCTTAACACTACATCAAGCCATTAAAGCACATTATTCACAAATATACATATTCACAATTGAAAACCAATATAAAGTGGACCTGAAAAGTACGACCCATTAGATGGATCGTTGCAGTAGCTTGTGGTGCACTAGATATGGTCTTCCACCCACGAATCTTTCCAAGCTCCTCATCAATCTACGTTCACGGAGCTTTTGATCAATCTTCTTGATCACATACTTCGCCATCTGCCGGTAACCCGGATGCCAATCCTCCGTCATCTCTGGCAAAGTTCCACCCGAGTTCAGATGCTCCAACTTTCCTCTGACTTGTAGAAGAGTCCCATCACTGTACTTATGGAGCTCAGCCACCCTCATAAACTTCATCAAACCTCGACTGTTCAAGTAGAAAATGCCGTAATTCGGGACAGAAATGCCGGTATAGGGACATCTTTCTACATGTTGAGGTAGCACTTGATTCACTGGACGGGTTAGGTTAAGCTTCCTTTGATAGCTTTCGACTCCCAACTGAAGATCTTCAACTCATGTTTTGATGACAACGCTTCGTGTGAACATACGAAGTGCTGTATTCAAAGCAATAAGGTCTTCACGAGGAATATGTGTGAGTTGATCTCGGGTCATCAGAAGCAGCATATCTTCGATATCCTCAAGGCGAATGATGGAAAAATCTCCCTGCTGGATTTTGTATTCCCTGTCATCCTCCCTTTTCAAGCGAATCTTCGTCACATGATAATAGCCATTCTTGGCTTCAGTTTTCAACCCTAAGATGCTGGAGATGCGGATATCGGATCTAACGATACTTCCAGAATTGACTAGGCAGCAACCCCTGTACGCCCTTCGGACTCGTTCGTCCCAATGAGATGCACCTATGACAGCATACATATCATAATTACGATTTATCTTTGGAACCCAGAGTCTGTTTACCTTTTCCTCGATAAAGGGTATTGTCCCCCAGTTGGCAGCTTTCAGCAAGGTCAGAGAGGTTGCGTACTTTGATGACCCCTTCAGTAGATACACAAGATCATTGGTGACAAAGAAGTCAAGAGCAATCTGATTATCTTGAGCAGGATCCATTGGAGGTGGAGCTCTTTCTGATTCATGAAGACCTGGCCGTTGAACGGTATTCAGAGCCTTTAGGATCTCATCAGCATAATATTCGAACTCCATTCGGGTCAACCGGGTTTTGGCGCGAAGTCTCTTATCATTCAGCGCTTTCTTCACCAAAGATGGAGTAACCGAAGTCTTATACTCATGAGCAAGAAATGCACATAAGTCAATCGGACTGCGGATACGGAGATACAACACATCTTTGTCAGCGTCTGTGATCGGATCATATTGTGCTGCTGCCGTGATCCAAGCCTGTGGTGGTGCAGTCTCGTCTATCTCCAACGTGTCTGCCCAATCTCGTGTGCTTGGTTCAGGAACCGTAGATTGTTGTGCTTGTTGTAGAGGAGTAGAAGTGCGAACATCTGTTGGTTCAGTTTCAGGCATTTCGGCAGTGTCGTGAACTGGTGAGTGTTGAGCAGCTTCGGGTTCCGTTACTGATTCTGCAATCACAGGAGTAACAACAACAGAACTAATGGGGTTAGTGGTAATAGGTAAAGATACAGCGATAGAGGTACCGGGAACCGATGACGCTGTAGTGGCATTCACATCGTGGCGCCACTTAGTTCGTCTTGATTCCGATGAGGTTGATTTGTCCTTCTGCGCTGCATCTTTCTTGGACTTGGTTCCAGTCTTAGCAGTTTTCTTGGAGCTGGTAACCTTATCTCCCTCTTTAGGCTGTTCACCCCCATCATCATCCTGATTGTCATCCCCGTTACTACCCCTAGCACTCTCCTCATTCCCATCACCACCATCATCGCCATCATCATCATCCTCATCATCGTCATCATCATCCTCATCCTTATCCTCATCATTACCATCATCGTCATCCTTTTCCTCTTCTTCTCCTTCTTCTTCCTCTTCCTCTTCACCAGTACCCTCTTCCTGCTCACTTTCTTCCCTTTCTTCTTCAGGTAGAATGTGATAAGGTACCACACTTCCAAACGTTTTGAATAACCTATCATCCTCCATGATAGCATCATTCAGGGATTTTTATAGAGCCCGTTGAATCCTAGACTTATCAAATGATCCAAGTTCCACCATACTAGCCTTAAGGATCTTCTTCAATTCAAAATCCGTCAAGTCATAAGCAATCTTGTAGGCGGATTCTGAAGGATTGGATGATTTGATCATCAAGTTGTCAGCAGCAAGTGTCTTCAACTCATCACGTAGTTTAGGCATTAGGGATTCAACGGATTCTTGCACTCTTTCTTCCACAGAGGCTTCAAGTGCTTCTTTTTGCTCTTTGTATTTATCCCTCATCGCTTGAAGTCTGGTGATACGTGCAGCATGCTTATCAGCCTCAGCCTGCTTAACCCGAGCTAGTTCTTCTGCATGTGCTTTTCGAGTCACCTCCATATCTGCAGCGAACCTAGCAATCATCTCCTCTTGGGCTCTCCTAAATGCTTCTTCACTTTGAGCTCGTCTTTGTAACTCTTGGCGAAGTTCATCCATTTCGCGTTTGTGATTATCCACATGTTTATCCAACATTTCGGCCATCACCAATGCAGCCATGGTAGATGTTGTAGAGCTGCTCTGGGTTGATTGGAGAGGCTCGGTTGTTACTGCGGTACTAAGGATGGGAATTGTAGGTGGTGGAAGAAATGGTGTTGAAGCCGGTCTGGTTGGTAAGGGTTGTATGGGTGGAGGTTGAGTTGCTAAGGGTTGAGTGACACCATGATCGTAGGAGCAACAGACTCCTTTTCCACACTTGCTGAAATAGGGATTGATGGCTCCTTCGAAGTGGAATAATGTTCAGGTGACCCAAACTCATCAACATCATCTGGTTCCATGTACTCATCCTCAACATCTACCCTTGCACCTGAACCACTACCGCCAGTATCTTTCCTACTCCTTTGAATTGCTATCTTCAGCATTTTTCTCTCTGTCTTGTCAAGAGCAGGATCAACAAGATCTTCTTCATCACGTAAACGCATCTCATCAGTCTTACCCTTTCCCTTCTTACCCTCTGTCTTCTTCTTCTTGGTTTCGAGTTCAGGTAACGCAGCTGGTTGTTTGCGTTTACCTTTACTCTTAACCGTTGTAGACGATTCTTCTCCAGTCTGAAGGTTTGCTTTCAGCTTCTTGATTTCTATCTGCAGTAGCTTGTAATCAGCAGAACCTTTTATTTTCTCAGACAGAAGGTAATCAGGAATAGGACCCGGAATCACACCAATAGACGGTCCTTCATGCCTCAGATCCACAGTATCATCAGCTTCTTTAGTGTGATAGCGACTTGCTGCACGCCTATCAATAGTAGCATCATTCTTCATGAAATAATTAATGATAAGCTTAATAAACCGAGGATAAGGAAAAAAGTTTGTCTTCAGCTTCTTGTTATAGAAGAGTTGAAAGGTGAATTCTTCCCATATCAACAAAGCATAATCTGAATTTGCAGCTTTGTACATGCCATAGAAGAGGTTTATTATAGGACTGCGCAAAGCATCATGGCCACTTGTTTTTTGTGTAAGACATTTACTGAGAATACCCATCAATGCTCTCCAAGGTTGTCCTACCTTAGCAGTGGTAAACTCAGACGCAACTCGTATTTCCGGACATCCAAGTGCGTCAAATAACTCCACGAGTTCATCTTTAGTAGGATCCCTCGAGAATGACATACCTTTGGGTGTATCCCGTATACCAAGAATCTTACGGAAGTCTGAAACTGTGAGTGTCTGCTGCTTGTTGTCGATGGTGAAGGTGATCTTGTTTGAAGTGATTTCCTTGGTAGCCCAAAATTCATACATATACTCATAAGGCACCGAGGCACTACTCCTAAGGGCGTTCTTGAAATGAGAGTTATCGAGGATGGCTATGGCGACCTTAAAACCATGGTGAGTGGATTTTGAGACTTGCTTCAGCCGGTAATTGTTGGGTATAAACTTAAGGGTTCGTGCTTTAGCAATATCGGCTTCTCTAGATTCTTGGATTGCTTGTACTGTTGGATTAGTCATTGTATCTGCTTAAGATAAGACATGAAAGGTTGATGCACAAAAACATATAGATATATATCATTCTTACTTCTAAGCATAACACATTTCATAACATAAAACAACAAGTACATATAGCATGCAAACAATAATAATCAAACAACTCTTCATCCGGAACATTTCCTCATTCGGAACTTCTTCATCCGGAACATTCCTTCATTCGGAACTTCTTCATCCGGAACATTCCTTCATTCGGAACATCCTTCATCCGGAAGTTCTTCATTCGGAACTTCCTTCATCCGGAAGTTCTTCATTCGGAACTTCCTTCATCCGGAAGTTCTTCATTCGGAACTTCCTTCATCCGGAACATTCCTTCATTCGGAACTTCCTTCATTCGGAAGTTCTTCATTCGGAACTTCCTTCATTCGGAAGTTCTTCATTCGGAAGTTTTAATCCATGTTCATCCGGAACTTTTTCAACCGTAGCTATGATGATTATTCTAGCGCGTTTGTGAGTTTCTAAGGCAAACTAAGGCATTTAAACATCATCTAACGCTAATCCGCACAAAACCCACCAATAATCCTTAGTTAATTAACCCTAAATAAATCATAAACCCTAATTTGATTTAAAACGATTTAAACGAGTTATTTAACAAAATTACAGGATGAATAAGGTGAGATCTAAGTTAAATATAAATGATAATTACCTTGTGAAATGGAATGAATCGGATTGGATGGATTAAAAGAGTGTTTTGAGTTCGTGTGTGTGTTTATTCAACAATGGCGGCAAAGGAAATAGATAAACAGTGAAAAGGAAAAAGAAAGGGGGGCGGGGGGTTTATATTTGACTTAGGTCAAACTTTTGACAAGTTTCAAAAAATGTCACCTTAAGTCCCTCTACTTTTCTCTCCTTTTCCTTTTTGTTTCTAACTTTTTCAATTCTCTTAACCCTTGTTAACTTACACACAACTTAGCAAACGCAATCTATTAGCATATCTCCAATATCTAAAAGCAATGCCTATCACTTAGAACGAACACAAATCTTATTCTAAAGCAAAACCACTCAATTACCATTTAGCCATTAATTTTCACAATCACTTTTGGAAAATCAATTTTAATGACGAAGATGATTTAATATTTTCTCCCCCTTAAACGATGACCCGTTTTCTATTTAAAGAGCTGTAGTCATTGTTTAAAGAGTCAAATATTGATGAAAGCATTTCCAATTTATATCTTGAAAAAGCTTGATTCGTGGTGTCAATAAGATTTCTCTTATTTTAACAAATTAATGCACTGAGACGTACATAAATTCGTGTTAGACCAAGTTATAAAGTAAACTTGATCCCTTTGCATGATTTGGCTTGTAAATCACGCCCGAGAAAATTAATTCCCGTTCTGAGCCAACGTTTTCCAAGGAAATACGTGACTTTAATATGAAAACCGGGTTGCAGTCAGAAATAACTACAAGCCATAATGGGCATGTTTTAAAAATGTACAACTTTTATACGGACTCTATTTATGGCACCGTGTCAATATTGATCGACATTTCTAAGGCCGTAAATATTACCGTACTAAAAGACATGCCCGATTTATAAACGAAAAATATTTTTGGTTTTTCTTGATTTTATAATTTTTATGGTTTTTCTAGGTTTTATATTTTTTATGGTTTTTTTTTTGTTGGTTTTATATTTTTGTATTTTCTTTTTGTGGTTTATATATTTACGATAATATACATGATCACGAACAAAAGGATACTCTGAATAGTTTACCACGACTATTCAGCTGATTCTTCTGCCAACTCTTTGAGAGTCGCTGGAGTAAATGATTTCATGCCAAGCTTGTCGATCAAAAACTCAATTCGTCCTCGATCTAATGCTTTGGTGAACATATCCGCCAGCTGGTACTCAGTAGTGACAAAATACAGCTCGATCACTCCGTTCTCCACCTGCTCCTTAATGAAATGGTAGCGAATGTCTATGTGCTTGGCCCGGGAGTGTTGAACATAGTTGCAGCAAAGGGTAATGGCGCTCTTGTTGTCACAATACATCGGGATTTTGTTAAATCCCAAACCGTAGTCAGTTAATTGTGATCTCATCCAAAGGACTTGAGCACAACAACCGGACATGGCGATGTATTCAGCCTCCGTGCTTGATATTGCAGCGCTTTTCTGCCTTTTTGAAGACCAACTGATCAATCTATCTCCAAGGAGTTGCACAGATCCAGAAGTGCTACGCCTCGTGTCTTGACATCCAGCATGATCGGCATCTGCGTATGATATTAAAGCAATAGAGGAATCTTTCGGATACCATAGACCACGATGAAGTGTTCCTTTTAGATACCGAAAGATCCTTTTCACAACATGTAGGTGCTTTTCGGTAGGCCGAGCCTGATACCGGGCACACATGCATACAGCAAATTGCAAATCAGGCCTGCTAGCAGTCAGATATAGAAGGGTGCCGATCATCCTACGGTAAAGTTTTGGATCGACAATAGTCCCATTCCTATCTTCATCTAACTTGGATTTCTCCACCATTGGAGTGTCCACGGGGTCACAATTTTCAAAGTTATATTTCTTAAGAGATTCTAGAGCATATTTGGATTGATTAATAAAGATGCCTCTGGGATTCTGAGAAATCTGTAATCCTAAGAAAAATGAAATTTTTCCCATCATCGACATCTGAAAGCGTGTGGACATTATCTTCTCAAATCGATTTGACAATTCTATGTTAGTGGCAGCAAATATTATATCATCAACATAAATTTGTACCAGAATCATGTCGTTGCCTTCCTTGAGAGTGAATAGTGTGGGGTCCACCTTGCCTTTGGAGAAGCCTTCCGAAAAGAGATATGTTGACAGGAGATCATACCACGCGCGTGGAGCTTGTTTCAACCCGTAGAGAGCCTTCTTAAGCTTGTACACATGATTAGGAAACTCCGTACTGACGAACCCATCCGGCTGACTAACATAGACTTCTTCCCTTAGTTCACCGTTCAAAAATGCCGTCTTCACATCCATTTGATAGACGATCATGTTCATATGAGCAGCATACGCAAGGAATAGTCTAATAGCCTCCAATCTAGCCACAGGAGCAAAAGATTCTTCAAAGTCTATACCCAAGGCTTGTTTATATCCTCTAGCGACCAATCTAGCCTTATTCTTCAATACCGCACCCATCTCATCAAGTTTAACCTTATAAACCCATAACAAAGTAAGGATGTTAACCTTGTCAGGGAAAGGAACCAATTCCCATACTTCAAGTCGTTGGAATTCATTTAGTTCCTCCTGCATAGCTTCAATCCAAGAAGATTGGGTCATAGCCTGCTGCCAATTTTTAGGTTCAACTTCAGAGAGAAATGCATCAAAGTAGCAATAAAGTGCACTCTCTTGTAATTGATGGCGTGTAGAAACTGGTCGATCTAGATCTCCAATAACATTCCTAATTGGGTGATCTTTTGTCCATTTAGTGCTATGGTTTTCAATCCTAGGTGGTCTGGAGTAAACAATAGAAGGAGCTTCTTCTGAGGTAGACGCGGCTGAAGGGTTTTCAGGTATCGCTACACCAAAGAAAGGAAGCTCTTGCAGATGAGCATATTCCAAGTCGTGATCAATAGAATCCTCTTCCACATCATTAGGCACAAGTAGGGTGATGATTCAGGTGTAGTTTGAGAATCACTTGGTGAAGGTGCATCCGGTTCAATGTGAATTGTAGATGCATTAGATAAAGGTTCATTAGCTTGAGCAACCACTTCAGGTATTGGAGCAATTACTACAGGTGCTGGAACTTCATCAGTCGGGGGATCGAAGAATTCATCAAACAACGGTTGAAACAGTTTATCCCACTCGGGCCTTGTTGGTGGTAAAAATGATGTAGAAGTAGGATTATTGGGAATTAATCCGGAACTAATAGCACCGGTTCCCATCTCATGAAGCGCGGGTTCAGAGCTGTGTTGCTCAGAAGCCATCGCTGTCAGCTCGTCGAAATCTGCGTCCATAGTTTCTACAATCTTGCCAAGACGACGGTTATAGATTCGGTATGCTCTTTTGGACGGTGAGTAACCACTGAAAATACCTATATTGGCTTTCGGTTGAAGCTTTCCCAAGTTCTCACTATTGATGTTTGGATAACAAAGAGCACCAAACACATGGAAAAATGAAACATCGGGTTTACGGTTATGTAAAAGCTCATAAGGTGTTTTTCCATGGCGTTTCCGAAGGATAGAACGGTTTTGGGTGAAACATGCAGTAGAAATAGCCTCTGCCCACAAGAACAATGGAGCGTTCGCATAAATAAGCATGGTCCTAGCAGCTTCCATAAGTGTACGATTCCGTCTTTCAACGACACCGTTTTGTTGTGGAGTGCGTGCAGCGGATGTTTCATGTGAGATACCAACTCCTTCATAATAATCACGAAGAGTCTGGTTGACGAACTCTGTACCATTGTCTGTACGAATACGGCGGACAGTGGTATTCAAACGTACCTGAATGAATTTCAGAAAAAGTGATGATAGCCTTCGGTGCTTCATCCTTAGTACGTAGAAATCTAACCCATGTAAACCTGGAGAAATCATCCACAATAACCAGAATGAATTTCTTACCGCTCACACTTTCAGTTCTCATCGGCCCACAAAGATCCATATGCAAAAGATGAAGTTTTTCTTGATTGGTGTCTTCAGCTTTGGGCTTGTAAGATTTCTTGGTACTTTTCCCCCTTGAACACGCGGAACATAAATGGTCCTTGTGAAATTTAAGCTTTGGAAGACCACGAACTAAATCGTTTTTAGCCAGATGATTAATAGCATCAAAGTTAAGATGAGATAATCTGCGATGCCATAACCATGACTTGGTCTTAGATGCTTTAGAGAGAAGACATACTGGAGAGGCGGCCATCATGTCTTGTAAGGACAAGGTATATAGATTTGCACCACGAGATCCCTTCAACAAATCTTTTCCTTCCAGGTTGCGGATGAAACAAGTGTGTTGTCGAAAAGCAACCTCAAGGTTGGAATCACAAAACTGTCCTACTGAGAATAAGTTATGACCAAGACCTTCTACATAGTATACCCTTGAAATCGTCACGTTTCCAATCTGATATTCACCATACCCCATAATCTTTGCTATATGATCATTCCCGAATTTAACTGTACCAAGAAACTTGCTGACGAAATTTCGGAGCATCGAGCGATTTCCGGTCATATGTTTTGAACAACCGGAGTCCAAATACCACAGGATGATTTGGACCACCTGAAAATATCACCACACGAAGATAATGTAGAGGTATCGGAATCTGAGTGTTCCTTGTTATTAGCAGGTACAGATTTAATAATCTTAGATTTGCTAAGTGATGAGATGGCATTTATACATGATCTCATCGTTCTTTTCGGGCTTTAAATGCATAAAAATGTCATAAAATACCATATATATATGCTTGTGTTTGTTTACTTGTGTATTTTAGGTATGGATATCGTGAAAAAGACAAAAGATCACAAGATACAAGGAAAAACGAACACGAGAAACGAAGCCGTACAAAGAACCGAGCCCTAATCATGGAATTTTCATCAAAATACCCTTGAAGACTTGAAGACAATACAAGATTGATCATCCAAGATTGAAGAAATGACACTTAAAACCCTTGTATATTGATAAGTACAAGTTTGGTCCCTTAAGTTTGTCAAAATTACAAAAAGGTCCTTCAACTTTGAAGAAATGGCAAGATTGGTCCCTCAACAAATTCAAATTGCCAATTATGGTCCCTCATGAAGTTTAAGAGACATTGAAGACCTTTGAAGATCAACTTTGTCCAAGTTCAGCCCTTGAAATACTCAAAATAGCAAGAATAGTCCTTGGAAACATTTTGGAGAAAGTTTGTGCCAAAAGTGTCAATTGATGGAAGATATTAACAAAGGAAAGGAGGTTTTAAGGCTGGAAATCTTTAAAGGCCAAAGAAACCAAAAACCAAGGACCAAAAGTGACAAATCTGGAACATTTTAAAAAATCTGGCGCCTAACACATTCCCCACCCCCAAATTCGGATCAAAGGAAGCACTATTCACCTTCTTACCACCCCAGATTTTACCCTCACATTTACTTGGGTAAAACTCAATTAAACTTGCACACACTTAATTCACACACTCCAAAACCCTTCCCACTCCTAAAAACCTGCATCCCACTCATGTGCACCAAAACCCCAATTCCCCAATCCACCAATCACATCATTCCTTAGCCCCCAAGCATGATGACGTGGCTTAAATCAATGGCCATGATTATTTGCTTGCTCACAAAGCAAAATTTAAAGGCCAAGATCAAATGGACAGCTCATATGCACTCAAAATCATTCAAGGGCACATTTGGGATTTTCTATGTATTAGGGTTTTATGTTTTTAGCCTTCTAGTATCTTCTTAGGACTCTATAAAAGGAGCTCACAACTTGTGTGAAGCCCTTGTTCCAGTTTCTAGTCTCTCACATGTAATTCCTTTTTAAAGAAATAAAAAGTTTGGTTTTTGAAATATTCAAGTGTAATTCCTTTTTTATTGTTTTTAAAAGTTTGTGTGTTGTGAGGAGATTGATTCTGAGTTCCACTTTGTTTATGGTTAAGCAACTTTGATTTTCAAAGTTGTTTAAGGTTTTGAGATTTTGAGAGATTTTGGTAAAATCTTCTCAAAGGTATTTGGGTGTTTATGGTTCATGTTCGTTGGTGATTTAAGTGTTATAGAAACATTTTAAGAAGATTAAAAAGGTTTTGAAAGTATTTTGGAAAGAAGAAAAAGGAAACATAAAAAAATATATATTGTTATATTATTTTGTTGTTTTCTTGTTTTGTGATTACAATAGGTTGAAGGCTTGTTGATTTGGTTCAGCTCCAACCCGGGTTGGATTGGAGGAGGATTTTCATCCTCTAGGTTCTTGGATGTAAGAACCTAAGGTATCTCCCTTTTACCTTGAAAAAGTTCATAAAAATGCTTGTTACATGATTTTGCTTGATTGATTGATTAAGTGTGTTATAGATAGTGGATTTGTGTTCTCTAGTGTTGTTATGCATGTTTTGAGATATTGGAACAAGTTTGCATAGGGTTTGTAAGGTTTTTCTTTGTTAAAATTGGTTTTCAAAAAGTTTAAAGGGTGTTTGGCAACAGGTTTAAGCAGGGTACAATCATTGATTTGTGTTGCTAAAAGGTGTTAGACAACTTGATTAAGGTTAAGTTAGATGTTAGTAAGACGGTAATATAGTTTGGCACAAGTTTGGAGTGGATTTGGAGTGTTTAAAAGGTAAAAAGGGTGTTAAAAATCTGCATATTGCTAATTTGCTTGATTTGTGATGAACTTTGTGCATGATCTTTGATTGTTGATCTTTGATTCTTGTTGTTATTTGTGTGTTAATTGACTCCTTGTGCTTCATTGAGCACAAGGGTGCCCAATTGTTCCAACAATATCTCCAAACAAAGCTCATTGCCAAGTCCTCTTGGCTTGTATCATACTTGGAAGAAGCTTGAACATCAGCAAAACAACCAGACACGTCACACGAATTGCGCCGCAAGACAGAAGATTGCGGCGCAACACAAGGAGCTGCAGGCCAAAGTTTTTCCCGTAACACGAATTGCGCCGCAAGTCATACTTGTTGCGGCGCAACTGAAGGTGCTGCTGACCTTGGTGATCTCGCAACACTTGTTGCGGCGCAAGACCCCACTAGTTGCGGCGCAACTAGTGACTTTTATGTTTTTTGGAGTATTTTAATATTATTTTATTAATTAATTTTCAAAATTTTATTTTTCTTTCTTTTTCATTTTTCCTAGGTTCTTTGGCATTAAATAGGACTATTTCCATTTTTAGAATATTTTCATAACTTTTAGATTTATTTTTATAATTATTTTAAGTTTAATTAGTTTTTATTTATTTTTAAATCATTTTTAGAGTTTTAAAAATAATTTTAATAGGTTTTAATTTTTAGAAAATTACTTTTTAGTCTTATAATAATATAAGTTGAGTAATTGTTCAATAAAATCATATTTTTGACATTTGAATTAATTAAATTTAATTTTAGGGCTTTAATTAGCATTTAAAATTAATTATTTAATTAATAAAAGGTTTTAAAATATCTTTATTGGATTTTTGTCTTTATTTATATTATTTTAGACTTGTTTTAGTCTTTTTAATCTTTTTCTTGATTTTGTTTTTGGTTTTAATAATTTTTAATTTTAGTGATTTTTCTACGGTTTTACGTTTTCGTTTTTCACGTCATAGTATAATTTCCAAGAAACCGTCATTCCATCTCATCAATATTAATCTCAAAGAAATACAAGTTAATTCACAACACCATACCTCCTTGGGAAACGAATCTTTTCATCTTTTTTAAGTGATTGAGGGTCATTAGTGCACGGTTTTCCTAAACCGTCACTCGATACTTACCGCTCATATTTAGTTGCTTGTTTTTCCTAAAGCAAGTTATCTAAATTTACCACAATCATTTTTTGGCGCCGCTGCCGGGGAGGTGTGTCGTGTCTTAATTTGGAAAATTTTGTTTTTGATATTATCCATAATAGTATTTGTGTTAAGTGGAACTCCCTTAACACGTATTATCGGTTTTCTCGGTTTTTCTTTGTGAATATTATTAATATATTGTATTAAGTATCACAATAAAAATACAATATCTCCAAAAGTGTGAAAACACAACCTTGATTCGGGATTTCATCACTCGATCATTGTATTCGAATCTCAAACAAAAAGAAAAGGCAAAAATAGATAAATACTTTCGAGAAGCTCGATTTTGAAAGATACGAACTATAAGGTGGGTATAAGGCGGGTATTATAAAATATACCCTAAGGAAAAAGGCTCTTAAGTGCTTCGCGCCGCCTCGTTTCCCCGCTTGCTTGTGAGTATTTTGAGATTGAAGGCTAATCGAGGGTTTTGCCGCCCAAAGTATTAATACGTATATTATATTTGCTTGGTTTCTTTGTGATTAAACCCTCGTGAACAAATTGGTTTTCACCAAAGTTCTAAAGTCATTCGAAGGCGTTCACTCCACGTGATCGTTTTCATTCCTTTGAGGCTTCTTTAATCAAGAGTTTGATTCGAGGAGAGATTTTGTAGATTGTTGTCTACGAAGATACACCAAAATCCAAAAAAATTAAATATCATCAAAAACACAAAAAAATTGAAAATCCACAAAACAACCAAAAAGAATCTTCTTTGCTCACCTCCCATTCTTCGTGAAGTTTATGATCACTCGTAATCAAGCAAAACGAGCTCGTAAACGACTTCAAAAGCAAACAAATCAAGGATCGTTGATTGTTGAAGAACCTCCAATTGTTGAACCTATTATAGAACAAGAAGTCGTAATGGCTAATCGTACTATGATGGAGTTGCTACAAGCACCCACCGAGGGTTTTGGAGAGGCCATTGTTATTCCCGCCATCCTTGCGGAGAATTTCGAGATTAAGACGGGTTTAATGTCGATGCTACAAGCAAACAAATTTCGAGGTCATGAGAAAGACAACCCACATTACCATATTAGGAATTTCAACCGTCTCACCGCCACTAGCAAATTCAAAGATGTTCCGCATGACGCCATTAAGATGATGTTGTTTCCATATTCGTTGGATGGACCCGCAAAAATTTGGCTCGAGAAAGAACCGCCAAATTCGATTTTGACATGGGCCGATCTCGTTTCTAAGTTTGTGAACAAGTTTTTTCCACCATCGAAAACAACACACTTAAAAAATGAGATTTCACGATTTGTGCAACGTAACAATGAAAGTTTTTCAATGGCATGGGAACGATTTAAGGAGATGTTACATGAATGTCCTCACCATGATTTTTCGGAATTGCATCAAATTGATACCTTTTATAATGGGCTTAATGATCATGAACGAGATTATTTGAATGCCGCCGCGGGTGGTAATTTTTTGTGCAAGACGACAAATGAGGCTTTACAAATCATTGAAAATCGATCTAAGGTTTATAGCCCTCGTAACACACCGAGTGTTGCCAATATGGGTTCGTCATCATCACAATCGTCTCATGGTATTAATGCCTTACATGATGAAGCTAATGAGGAAAATCGGTTTTTTGATAGATTTGCTAATCTAATGTCCCATTGGAAGGCTCAAGAAGCTTCCAATTCCGCTTCGGTTAAAGCGGTTGCTAAGAGTTGTTTATCGTGTGGAGGAGCTCATGATTTATCCGAGTGCATTACCGCGGATGGTAACACTTCGAGTGCTTATGTAGCAACGGGAACTTACAACCAAAACGGCCAAGGTTCCCGCCAAAATCAAGCTCCACCAAATCAAAATGTTAACAATTATCGAAACAACAACCAAGGTAATTACCAAGGCAACACACGCAATTACAACAAAGGGAATTATCAAAGTGGGAATGGACAAATCTCTAATCAAAACCAAAACCGTGATTTTCAAAATACTACACAAGGTTTTCAAAATGCTCACACGAAAAATTTGCAAGGAGAATTTTTAGATTATGCAAAAGCAAATGATGCAAAATTTGATAACATGCAACGTGAGATGATTAGCTTAAGGTCCGAGTTGAAAAACGAGCTTAAAAATGAACTTGCTAATGAACTTAAAACTCATGCAAATAAAATGGAAGGAAATGTCCAACGTCTTCAACAAAACCAACAAAAGATGGAATTAGGACAACATGAGATTAAGCAAGAGTTATTGAAAGCGGATGCTAGGCAATCTAAATTTGAGGACCGAATGGCTAAGATGTTCGAAGCAATCATGTGTAAGCCCTCTTCTTCGGGTGGTCTTCCTAGTGATACCATTGCAAACCCGAAGGGAGAAATGAAGGTTATTACTACACGAAGTGGTAAAACTTTCAAGGAACCAATCTCTCGTCCAAGTACTTCTACGGAGAAGGAAATCGAGAAAGAACCCGAGGTGATGGTCGAAAAGGAGCACATTACAATCCCACGAAGTACCGCTCATACCACACCTACGGTTGAACCAATACCAATTGTGGAACCCGAGATTCCAAGGCCGTTGCCTAATGACCTACCCACACCACCTTTACCCTACCCTTCAAGACGAAACAAAGAGAAAATGCAAGAACGTAACAAACAACAAATCGAGCTTTTTATTAAGATGTTTCAACAAATGCATTTTGATGTGAGTTTAGCCGACGCGTTGTTATACATGCCTCGTTTCGCTTCCACTTTTAAAAGTATGATGAGCGATAAGGAAAAGCTTTCAAAGCTTGCTAATTGTTCTTCGGTTTATCTTAACCGCATACCGGAAAAAGTTGGTGATCCCGGAAAGTTTCTCATTCCTTGTGACATACAAGAGATGAAAGAATGCCTCGCCTTGGCCGATCTTGGTGCGAGCATTAATTTGATGCCATTTTCCATTTGGAAATCGCTTTCACTTCCGGCTCTTATTCCTTCGAACATGTCCATCGAGATGGCCGATCATTCTACGATCATGGCATGTGGGGTAGCCGAAGATGTTTTCGTGAAAGTGGGGAAGTTCTACTATCCCGTTGATTTTATAGTAGTCGACATCCCCGCGGATCCTCAAGTTCCTCTAATTTTAGGACGATCATTTTTAGATACTTCGAGATCGCTTATCGATGTTCATGCGAGAACTATCACTTTGAGATTCAACGAAGAGGAACTTGTTATAAACGCTACTCAAAACTCGAAACCTTCTCATGTTTATGCAATCGCTACCATCAATCACAATGACATCATTGATGTGGTTTGCGATAAGTTTTCACAAGAAGTGTTAGGTTTTTCCGATAGCTCGTCAAGTGGCAATCCCACTATTTTGGATCCGATTCTTGCTAATTCCACACCAAATCTCACTCCATTCCAAGGAGGCGATTTCACTTCAAATGAAATCGACAATGAAGATGAGGTGTTGATTAGTGATGATATTTCTATTCCACCATTTCTTCCGCCGATGGGAGTTATGAGTGTTGAACCTAAATCTTCAATCGAGGAACCGCCTATCCTTGAATTGAAAGATCTTCCTTCTCACCTTGAATATGCATTCTTGGAAGGTGATGACAAGTTGCCGGTTATTATTGCAAAAGGTCTTGCTAATGATGAAAAAACCGAGCTCTTGAAAGTTCTTAAGGCTCACAAAGGGGCAATTGCGTGGAAAATATCCGACATTAAGGGTATTGACCCAAAATTTTGTACTCACAAGATTTTAATGGAGGAGGACTACAAACCCGCAATTCAAAGTCAAAGAAGGGTAAATCCCAAAATTCACGATGTCATTAAAAAGGAGGTCCTTAAACTCCTTGACGCGGGAATGATCTATCCTATATCCGATAGCCCATGGGTGAGCCCAATCCATTGTGTCCCTAAAAAGGGAGGAATGACCGTTGTGCCTAATGAAAACAACGAGTTAATTCCCACTCGTGTTGTGACCGGTTGGAGGGTGTGTATTGACTACCGAAAGTTAAATGACGCCACTCGTAAAGACCACTTTCCTTTGCCCTTCATGGATCAAATGTTGGAGCGACTTGCGGGAAATGAATTCTATTGCTTTTTAGATGGTTTTTCCGGTTACTTTCAAATCCCTATCGACCCTCGTGATCAAGAGAAGACTACGTTTACGTGTCCTTATGGAACGTTCGCTTATCGTAGGATGCCTTTCGGACTTTGCAATGCACCCGGTACATTTCAACGGTGTATGATGGCGATTTTTCACGACATGATCGAGAAGTCGATGGAAGTGTTTATGGATGACTTCTCGGTGTTTGGTAATTCGTTCACGTCATGTTTATCTAATCTCGAACAAATGTTAAAACGTTGTGAAGAAACCAATCTTGTGCTTAATTGGGAGAAATGTCATTTCATGTGTAAACAAGGAATCGTCTTAGGACATAAGGTGTCGAAGGCGGGGATTGAGGTCGATAAAGCTAAGGTAGACGTCATCGCCAAGTTACCTCATCCCAAAACCGTTAAGGGAGTTCGTAGTTTCCTAGGCCACGCGGGCTTTTATCGTCGTTTCATCAAGGACTTTTCGAAGATTTCTCGTCCTATGACACACCTTCTCGAGAAGGATGCTCCTTTTAACTTTAATGAGGATTGTGTTAAGGCTTTCGAGACTCTAAAAAGGAAACTTACCGAAGCTCCCATTCTTGTTGCTCCTAATTGGGAATTACCCTTTGAAATCATGTGCGATGCAAGTGATTATGCTATAGGGGCCGTCTTAGGGCAACGTTACGACAAGCATTTCCGTCCTATCCACTATGCTAGTAAGACGATGACCGAGGCTCAATTAAAGTACACCACAACGGAAAAGGAATTCCTTGCCGTGGTCTATGCTTTTGAGAAATTCCGACCTTATCTCGTCTTAACTAAAAGCATCGTGTATACCGACCATTCGGCTATCAAGTATCTCTTAGCTAAGCAAGATGCTAAGCCGAGATTGCTTCGTTGGATGCTCCTCCTCCAAGAATTTGATGTCACCGTGCTTGACAAAAAAGGAGCCGAGAATCTAGCGGCCGATCATCTCTCTCGTCTAGAAGATCCTCACAAAGATGTTTTCGAGAACAAGGAAATTACCGAAACATTTCCTCTTGAGACTCTCGGTGTAGTGAATTCTAAAGACACCACCCCATGGTTTGCCGACATTGCAAATTACCATGCGGGCAATTTCATAATCAAGGGTATGACGACACAACAAAAACGAAAATTCTTTCGTGACGTCAAGTTCTATTTTTGGGACGACCCTTATCTCTTTCGGATTTGTGCGGATCAACTCGTTCGACGTTGTGTGTTTGGTGCCGAAGCTTCTAATATCCTTAGAGCTTGTCACGAGGGACCCACGGGTGGTCACCACGGTGCTAATCTCACGGCTAAGAAAGTGTTCGATGCCGGTTTCTTTTGGCCTTCTATCTATCGTGATGCACACGCACTTGTAAAGTCGTGTGATTCGTGCCAACGTCAAGGAAAATCGTCTCAACGTGATGAAATGCCGCAAAATATAATTCAAGTGTGTGAGATTTTCGACATATGGGGAATAGACTTTATGGGGCCGTTCCCATCGTCTCATGGCAACAAATATATCCTCGTCGCGGTGGACTACCTTTCTAAGTGGGTGGAAGCTAAGGCTTTGCCTACTAATGATGCTCGTGTGGTAGTGAAGTTTTTGAAGCAACTATTCTCTCGGTTCGGAACCCCTCGTGCTATTATAAGCGATCGTGGAACCCATTTTTGTAATGACCAATTCGAAAAGGTTCTAAAGAAATATGGGGTTACACATCGTCTTTCTACGGCTTATCACCCGCAAACGAGTGGGCAAGTCGAGGTTTCGAACCGAGCTTTGAAGAGGATTTTAGAAAGGTCGATTGGAGAAAACCGTGCTTCATGGTCCGACAAACTCGATGACGCTTTATGGGCCTTTAGGACCGCTTATAAGACACCTATCGGTTGCACTCCTTATAAGTTAGTCTATGGGAAGAATTGTCATTTGCCCATTGAATTGGAGCATAAGGCATATTGGGCCCTTAAGCATGCTAATTTTGACTTAAAGACCGCGGGAGATCACCGGAAAATACAATTGAATGAATTGGATGAATTAAGGGATAATGCTTATGAAAATTCATTAATTTTTAAAGAAAAGACTAAAAAGTTTCATGATTCAAAGATTAAAAACCGGGTTTTTAACGTTGGTGATCAAGTGTTGCTTTTTAACTCACGTCTTAAGATATTTTCCGGGAAATTGAAATCTCGTTGGTCGGGTCCGTTCACCATTACACAAGTGTTTCCATATGGGACCATTGAGCTAGCTCAAGATGATGGCCCCAATTTCAAGGTGAATGGACATAGGCTTAAGCACTACTTTGGTGGGGAAATTCCTTCAATGGTTGCCCCCGACCAAGACACCTTCCCCAATGATAATTAGCATTGAGGGGATCGAGTCGAGCTCATGACTCGGTAATCAAAAACGAGGTGCCTCGTGGGGGAGATCCCATGCTTATCTTTATGCTTTATGTTCACTAATAAGGGGACTTGTACCCTTCCAACTCGTTGTCTCGTGGTTGTTTGTGATTGTGTTATCTAGATCATCATCATCGTCTACGATTGAAGACTCTCGTGTTCGTTTACGTGAGCCTCCATCGTTCGTTTGAAGAAGTTTTTCACGATTCCATGACATATCCTTTATTGTTCTAACAATTATCTTTTAGCATAATTAATAAACGGCTTTAGATATATTGTTGATCACCCTTTCCATGCTAGATCCTAAGCATTCGATTCTTCGTCTCTAGTATGGGGGTGCTCCACCTTTAGACTCGAAACATTGAGGACAATGTTTACTTTTAGTATGGGGGGGTGAATAGGTACTTGCTTTGCTACGCCCTCACGTTTTCCAATTTTCAATGTTTTGTTTTGCTAATAAGGCTAAAAATGGCTAAATTTTAAAATTTTTCTTAGTTTTCATAAGTGTTTTTAAGACACGAATGTATATTTTCCGATGGATAGAATAAGAGTTAATTTTTGACTTGATGGGCATTTGGAGCCATTTACATTCCTTAACCCGCTCAATTCAAGTTTTGCTAGACTTTTATATAGGGAGCTTTAAAACGCGAAAGTCTTAATTCATTCGGGTTAAGAACAAGAACTTTTCGCAAGTTCCTATAATTGATTCTAGAAAGTCACTTATCAAGGGAACTTTAAAACGCATTCTCTAAACTTGAAAAAGTCCAAGAAAGTGCAAGATCCTATAGGTGGCTTGAAAACCCAAAACTTTGATTTGATATAGTCTTAATGAAAGCTAATCCAAATTTGGCTTAATTTTGACTTGCATGGCTAAGTATTCACGAGTCTCTTTAATTAGAGGTCTTTAAATAGTGAAGAACGAGAAATGATAGAGTTAGACAAGTGATCATGCTAAACGTAGAACATGAAAGTGTTCTTTCAAAAACTCATATGTTTTTAATTGTGGCTTTTTCTTCCCATAAGATCAATGCATTAGGAATAAATCATAATTGCAATAAGTAAGGTCGTACGGTTTGAAAGGTTACTTAGCCTCTAGCGCAAGATCGTTTAAAAGTTGCTCGGGGTTGAATAGAGTTCATAGCCAAGGCATAACTTATTGAAGCGGGACGCGAAGATTGGCGATCATCCAAAAAGGCCCTAACAAGGCATGAGGAGCTCTATTTTTGCTAAAGATCCAAAGATGATGTGAAGTATCATTGTTCCAAAATCAATATGAAGGATCGAGACACACGACGAGAAGCAATTACTCCCCTAAAGAATGGAGAAAGTCTATCCAAAAAGACCCTAACAAGGTATGAGGATAAATATATCCAAGTCCGAAAAGGAGGCGGATCGTTGTATATCAAAATCCAAAGTAAAGATTGAAGAAAAATGATGAAGTCGTGGTCCTATATGAAGAATCTCTCAAAAACGTCAAGTGAAGAAATTCCAATTATATGAAGAGAAGACCATAATTTCGAGAACGTCTTCCCAAGATTTGAAGTATGAAGTACATGCCAAATATCGGTCCGAGAAAGGTCTCAAATCGTGAAACGAGTTATGCCAAGATATGAACTTAAGGAGATACACGAGAAGCCGTTTTAAAAGATTTTGTCCTTCGGCTAACTATTGATCAAATCGTGCTACTTTGCTTTCGGACTAATAACTACTCAAATAAGTCAATATGAATCACTTGTGATCCATGACAAATAGATAAAAAATGCTAGTAACCCATTTCCTTTTATAATAACTAGGATTGCGGGGAGAAAAAGTATTACACAATTTGGACGTATGAGTAGTGTTAGCATTGTGACTTGTACCAACAATGATCTTGTTTTTGCACTTAGCATGGAATGTATGACAATCAAGGATGACGAAATTTACTCTAAGGGACATTAACTTGTTTCTATTCTTAGACCCTAAAAGTCACCTTTTGGTGATGAAAATCATACATTATGTCTTTTCACATCATCGTATTATGTTGCAAGTCTTTTACTCTTCAATAAAGGTTAATAAAATTGAACTTTGGTGATGCTTAGATACTTTATTCTTAGCATTGCGTGAGGGCACGGCAATGGCTTAGTATGGGGGAGTGATGAGATGGCATTTATACATGATCTCATCGTTCTTTTCGGGCTTTAAATGCATAAAAATGTCATAAAATACCATATATATATGCTTGTGTTTGTTTACTTGTGTATTTTAGGTATGGATATCGTGAAAAAGACAAAAGATCACAAGATACAAGGAAAAACGAACACGAGAAACGAAGCCGTACAAAGAACCGAGCCCTAATCATGGAATTTTCATCAAAATACCCTTGAAGACTTGAAGACAATACAAGATTGATCATCCAAGATTGAAGAAATGACACTTAAAACCCTTGTATATTGATAAGTACAAGTTTGGTCCCTTAAGTTTGTCAAAATTACAAAAAGGTCCTTCAACTTTGAAGAAATGGCAAGATTGGTCCCTCAACAAATTCAAATTGCCAATTATGGTCCCTCATGAAGTTTAAGAGACATTGAAGACCTTTGAAGATCAACTTTGTCCAAGTTCAGCCCTTGAAATACTCAAAATAGCAAGAATAGTCCTTGGAAACATTTTGGAGAAAGTTTGTGCCAAAAGTGTCAATTGATGGAAGATATTAACAAAGGAAAGGAGGTTTTAAGGCTGGAAATCTTTAAGGGCCAAAGAAACCAAAAACCAAGGACCAAAAGTGACAAATCTGGAACATTTTAAAAAATCTGGCGCCTAACACATTCCCCACCCCCAAATTCGGATCAAAGGAAGCACTATTCACCTTCTTACCACCCCAGATTTTACCCTCACATTTACTTGGGTAAAACTCAATTAAACTTGCACACACTTAATTCACACACTCCAAAACCCTTCCCACTCCTAAAAACCTGCATCCCACTCATGTGCACCAAAACCCCAATTCCCCAATCCACCAATCACATCATTCCTTAGCCCCCAAGCATGATGACGTGGCTTAAATCAATGGCCATGATTATTTGCTTGCTCACAAAGCAAAATTTAAAGGCCAAGATCAAATGGACAGCTCATATGCACTCAAAATCATTCAAGGGCACATTTGGGATTTTCTATGTATTAGGGTTTTATGTTTTTAGCCTTCTAGTATCTTCTTAGGACTCTATAAAAGGAGCTCACAACTTGTGTGAAGCCCTTGTTCCAGTTTCTAGTCTCTCACATGTAATTCCTTTTTAAAGAAATAAAAAGTTTGGTTTTTGAAATATTCAAGTGTAATTCCTTTTTTATTGTTTTTAAAAGTTTGTGTGTTGTGAGGAGATTGATTCTGAGTTCCACTTTGTTTATGGTTAAGCAACTTTGATTTTCAAAGTTGTTTAAGGTTTTGAGATTTTGAGAGATTTTGGTAAAATCTTCTCAAAGGTATTTGGGTGTTTATGGTTCATGTTCGTTGGTGATTTAAGTGTTATAGAAACATTTTAAGAAGATTAAAAAGGTTTTGAAAGTATTTTGGAAAGAAGAAAAAGGAAACATAAAAAAATATATATTGTTATATTATTTTGTTGTTTTCTTGTTTTGTGATTACAATAGGTTGAAGGCTTGTTGATTTGGTTCAGCTCCAACCCGGGTTGGATTGGAGGAGGATTTTCATCCTCTAGGTTCTTGGATGTAAGAACCTAAGGTATCTCCCTTTTACCTTGAAAAAGTTCATAAAAATGCTTGTTACATGATTTTGCTTGATTGATTGATTAAGTGTGTTATAGATAGTGGATTTGTGTTCTCTAGTGTTGTTATGCATGTTTTGAGATATTGGAACAAGTTTGCATAGGGTTTGTAAGGTTTTTCTTTGTTAAAATTGGTTTTCAAAAAGTTTAAAGGGTGTTTGGCAACAGGTTTAAGCAGGGTACAATCATTGATTTGTGTTGCTAAAAGGTGTTAGACAACTTGATTAAGGTTAAGTTAGATGTTAGTAAGACGGTAATATAGTTTGGCACAAGTTTGGAGTGGATTTGGAGTGTTTAAAAGGTAAAAAGGGTGTTAAAAATCTGCATATTGCTAATTTGCTTGATTTGTGATGAACTTTGTGCATGATCTTTGATTGTTGATCTTTGATTCTTGTTGTTATTTGTGTGTTAATTGACTCCTTGTGCTTCATTGAGCACAAGGGTGCCCAATTGTTCCAACAATATCTCCAAACAAAGCTCATTGCCAAGTCCTCTTGGCTTGTATCATACTTGGAAGAAGCTTGAACATCAGCAAAACAACCAGACACGTCACACGAATTGCGCCGCAAGACAGAAGATTGCGGCGCAACACAAGGAGCTGCAGGCCAAAGTTTTTCCCGTAACACGAATTGCGCCGCAAGTCATACTTGTTGCGGCGCAACTGAAGGTGCTGCTGACCTTGGTGATCTCGCAACACTTGTTGCGGCGCAAGACCCCACTAGTTGCGGCGCAACTAGTGACTTTTATGTTTTTTGGAGTATTTTAATATTATTTTATTAATTAATTTTCAAAATTTTATTTTTCTTTCTTTTTCATTTTTCCTAGGTTCTTTGGCATTAAATAGGACTATTTCCATTTTTAGAATATTTTCATAACTTTTAGATTTATTTTTATAATTATTTTAAGTTTAATTAGTTTTTATTTATTTTTAAATCATTTTTAGAGTTTTAAAAATAATTTTAATAGGTTTTAATTTTTAGAAAATTACTTTTTAGTCTTATAATAATATAAGTTGAGTAATTGTTCAATAAAATCATATTTTTGACATTTGAATTAATTAAATTTAATTTTAGGGCTTTAATTAGCATTTAAAATTAATTATTTAATTAATAAAAGGTTTTAAAATATCTTTATTGGATTTTTGTCTTTATTTATATTATTTTAGACTTGTTTTAGTCTTTTTAATCTTTTTCTTGATTTTGTTTTTGGTTTTAATAATTTTTAATTTTAGTGATTTTTCTACGGTTTTACGTTTTCGTTTTTCACGTCATAGTATAATTTCCAAGAAACCGTCATTCCATCTCATCAATATTAATCTCAAAGAAATACAAGTTAATTCACAACACCATACCTCCTTGGGAAACGAATCTTTTCATCTTTTTTAAGTGATTGAGGGTCATTAGTGCACGGTTTTCCTAAACCGTCACTCGATACTTACCGCTCATATTTAGTTGCTTGTTTTTCCTAAAGCAAGTTATCTAAATTTACCACAATCACTAATTCTAGGTTTCTTAGATTTCCTAGCCTTCTTTTTCTTAATAGGTGGTGTAGATTCTAGTTGGCTTAAATCCTGAGGTATTTCTTCACTGATAGGCACTATAGTGGGGGATGACCTAATTAAAGGGCGCTGTTTCCATACTTGAGTGCGAGTGTTCCTAACTAAAGGACGCTCATACCTAACCTCAATGGATGCATTCCTAGTTAAAGGGCACATTTTTCCATCTAATGTAAAGGTCCTACCAGTGGGACGCCATTGCCAGCCAACTTGGGCACGAGTTCTACCCGTTGGCTTCCATTCAAGACCATTCTTAATAGCATTCATTTCATTAATGTGATCAATCAGACACAAATCATGACGTTGGGAAAACATACATTCATTACAATTCCAACAATTCAAATCAGAATTCACGAATGGTTTAGGCTGCTGCACAGGCGCAGAGCTTTTAGTCTTAACATGATTCTTTTTATTTAAAACTGAACTAGCATTCCTATTGTGAACTTCTACTTTCTTCTTTGTGGCACTACTAGTGGAGGGCTTGATCTTAGCTTTCTTGAGTGGCGATCCTTTAGCCTTAGTAGTCTCTTTTAATCCTGTAGAAGGCAAAGTGGGAACATTAGCAACAGATTTTAAAGGTGTCTTACTTGATTGTGCCAATGACGGTTTCGCTCCTGGAGTCTTATTAAATGGAGTGACAGCAATGGGCCTATTATTAAGTAGTGCAGAACCTGGTGTACCTATGTATTGCAAATATGCCAAGCAATATTGAACTCGCTTAATATATTCATGAGCCGAATAATAGTCGCTACTTGAGGGATCTAAGGCATAAAGATCGTCTAAAATATCCCTAAGAAGATCGACATGCTTAATGGCATTCCTCATATAATCATCATAGGTAACCGGGTTTCTCTTATGAAGCGGATTCTTATAAAGCACTACTGACTTGGTTGTTGGAGCACTAGTGGACGGTGCAGAGTCGGTAGCTAAGTTATCAACAACTTCTTGTCGGGTGAGAAGAAGTGTCTCCTTTAACTCAGCCAAAACCATATTTTTGTCTATGAGCAGGATGTTCAAATCAGAGATTTCCTCGCACTTTTGGTTCAGTTGTTCAACAAAAGATTGTTGTTGTGCCGCATTAAAAGCGAAGCGTTCTTCTAGTGAACCATAAAGAGCGGATAATCCCTGTCTTGTCCGATCCATCTCCCCTAGAACAGACGAAAGTCTAATTTCTAAGACTTGGTTTTTAGACTCTGCAGCCTCTAGTTCCAATTTTAATGTTTCCTTTGATGATACCTCTCTCTTCAATCTCATGATTTCTTCCTCTAATGTCTTAACAATTGCAATCATCTTGTCACTAGTCTCAACACCGTTTTCACAACCATTTGATATCAAAAGATACTCATTTTGAGTTTGTTGTTTTAATTCTAAAGATATACAATGTTGTTCTAGTTGATTAAAGCGTTTTGAAACTAAATTGTAAGAATCTTGTAGCTTTAAAAACTCAGCGTTAGATTCGTGACAAGAATGATTATCTACCTCATTTACAGTATCAGCAACATTTACAGAAAGATCACAAATATCATCACATATATGCACAGCATCACAATTAATCATAGCGGATGTAAGCTCATTCGAATAATTAACATTTACAGTAGTAAGCACATCACACGAGATTACTGCACACAAGAATCGGTCATATTCGGTTAAAATCTTTTCTTTTTCAATTAGTTGTAGTTCGTAAGCGGTGTCCATTTCATAAAACACTTTTTGAACTTCACCAATTTCAAACACAAGATTTTCCTTAAGAGATGCAAAAGTTCCTTTTAGACTTTCGACAAACGGATTGATCTCATTTTTAAACACCTCGTTCATATGTTCGAAAGCCCATTCTCCGGCATTTAAGCCATTTGAAGTCGTACAATCCAAAATGACCTTGTCAAAATTAGTAAAGTATTGATTAATCTCTTGCAAGTTTAACCATACAGTACTAACAGGTGGAAGATCCTTTGGAATTTCCTTAGGACCTTCCATATTGACAAGTGTAGGAAATGTACTAGGGTTTTCTTCATCTAATATGTAGGTCGGTGCTGTTATGAGATCTTTGTCCATATGGAAGCGAATTCTAAAATCCGTTTTTGCAAGCTCCTTATTCAATTTAAAATAATCACACTCGGGATATTTTGCAGAATTGTATGACCGATCCTCATCAACTAGATCCTTACTTGTTCGATCATCGGGAAAAACAATCGGGTCTAAAGCCAATCCTAATTGAGTTGCATTATAAAGTCTAGGACTATGTCTTAAAGCTTGTTTTGCATACCGTGGATTAGGGGGGAGGCCTTTTAGACGTGATAAGTTAAACTCTCTAAACAAAGCATCAAATAAGTGCACTAGTTGAGAAGCAGCGTATTGTCTTAACAGCAAGTAATCTAGACTTCTAATCTTATTAGTAGCATTAATCTCCATTTCATTCTTCTTAGACTCGAGTGATTCAAAATCCGTTTGAAGTTTTTGAAAATTAGTGACCACTAACTCTTTTTCTTGAAGTTCATTAGACAGATTTGCTCTTAAGTTTTCTATTTCTTGCAAGTGACCCATTTGTTTGTTTCTAAAGTGATCATATTCGGGATTAGTTAGAACACTAGACGAAGGCACTAGTTCCAAGGTTTGAACTTTCTCATTGCTTAAGGCAAGCTCATCAGACAAATTCTTATTCTTAGCTAAGGTTTCTAATAGTGCAGCATTCATTTGGCTAAGTAATGTAGCAGGAACCATGACCAAATCTTGTTGAGCAGGAGTAGGCGTATGCGAAATGGGTCCCAGTTGTGATTCACTCAAAGTCTGGGGACTCACATTGATATTGATATCATTGTTTGTCTCCTCGTTTGAAAGACTCACCACCGAAGATTCATTCGAGTCAGCACTCTCTTGCACAACTTGATGTGGTTGAATACTAGCATCAGTGGTATTATCGGTGGTATTAATAAGTACCTCAGATCTCTTTTCTGGCCCTAAGCTGGAGATAGTTGCCATGAGAGCAGCCTTTGCAGATTGAAAGTCATCACAGTCTGAGTCATACGCATCGAGATCATCTGCTTGGTATGCTGCATTCTGTGTGGTGACCATGTCTTGTTCAGCAATCCCTGGATCAGCAAGAAATGCAAGCTCCTCTTCATCAAGTTCCCTTCCTTGTGCTTGAGCATTCACCAGATAGATCTTTTCTACAAACCATTGTCCATCCCTTCTCCTCTTGGGTTTCTTACAATCCCTGGACATATGACCCTCTTCCTTGCAGTTGTAGCATGTAATCATTCTCAACTTGCCTGTATTAGCCCGTGGAGGATTGTTGACCATTGGAGCAGGAGCAGGATTGACCGTGCGAGCATTGGTTGATGTGGAAGGTCTCCCCTGATATGGTTGAATTGGCTGAACCATTACCCTGCCATTCTCAATTGTAGCTTGTTGGCGAGAATTGGATGAATTCCTCAACTGATTGTTGGTAGGAGATGATCCCCTAAATCCTCGTTTGCTTAAAGTCCTTGTGAGATAGGCAGACATAGTGGTTAACACTTCAACTGGATCAGCACCTTGTTTAAATACAGGAACGAGGACTTCCTCATCATCACAGTACATTGCTTGATCTTGAGCTGCATAATCACTAGAAGGAATACTCATTTGATCAGGGTAGCTTGTTGGATATGCTGCATTCTCTTGATAAGATGAATAAGAAGATTGAGCATAAGGTGCAGTACTTGCTGGGTGATGTTGTATAGCATATTGTGATGAAGGTGCACTGAACCGATATTGTTGCTGATGTGAGGTGGGTGGTTGTGGTAAAATCGAGTATTGGGGAAAGGCTGGTGTCATGTAAGGTGATGGATGATAGGCTTGATGTCCCAAAATATAAGGAGTGTTGTTGTGAGACAAGCTTGGTTGATTCGCCATCAAAGCTAATGAATCAGGGTACATACCTCGTGGAGAACGGTGCATGATCACATGTTTTTCATGCTGCTGAAGAAAAGCATATAGTTGATCCAAATTGCACTTATGCAAATCCCTGGTTAACTTAACATCGGTAATGTACTCACCCCATTCAGCTTGAGGTAGAGTATTCAAGAATTTGGTGTTAACCTGGAATGGTGCAATCACCAGATTGTATACATTCAGATCATTCATAAGTGTGGTGAATCTGAAGTAATAATCATGAAGCGTTTCCCCTGGGTTGTAAGTGAATCTGTCAAACTGGTCATACAATTGACATTCCCTTTCCTATTTGGTGAGAGACGTGCCTTGTAGCAACACCTTAAGACGTTCCCATAAATCCTTTACCACTGTATACTGACTTACCATCCTATAGATGTCATGGAGAAGAGCTTGGAGAATTGTTTGAAGAGCTTTCTCGTCTGCATCGGCAACAAGTTGTTGGGCTGGTGTAAGTTCTTCAAATTCTCTTGGTCGAGTCACATTGTTGACCACTATGGTACCATAGTCAAGTGGACCATTTAAAATTGACTTAACCATAAGCCTCCCATAAACCGGTTTTCCCTTAAGATAAGACATCATCCGGCCTTGCCAAGCTTCAAAAACTTCTTTGATGAGCATTGGCGGGCGATTATCCGTTCCCGTAATCACCGAAATATCCGTAAGTGATGTCATCTGAGGCATTACTGAATTCGGATTCATTTTGTTAACTTCAAAGAGACAAAGATTATCGGTTGATCGAGCAGTGAAGTAAAGCTTGTGAATTGTGTTGAGTTTTTGTTGTAAGAAACCAAGATTAAATCCTCTAAAAAATCGTCGAAAAAAACAAGCAAAATAACCCTTGATTCGGAACTTTTTGTTGATTCGGAAGTTTGATTCGGAAGATTTAGCTTGGAATTACCTTGATTCGGAACTTTTGGCTTGATCCGGAACTTCTTGGTTCGGAAGTTCTTGGTTCGGAACTTTTGGCTTGATCCGGAACTTCTTGGTTCGGAAGTTCTTGGTTCGGAACTTATGGCTTGATCCGGAACTTCTTGGTTCGGAACTTCTTGATCCGGAACTTCTTGATCCGGAACTTCTTGATCCGGAACTTCTTGATCCGGAACTTCTTGATCCGGAACTTCTTGATCCGGAACTTCTTGATCCGTAACTTGTTGGTTTGGAACTTTTGCTGAATAATCAGAAACTTGTTCCGATGAACAGTCGAACACTAAAAATGAAGATTAAGCCCAGATTTTGACCAAATAACCCAAAAAGTTTTGTGATTTCAACAATAATAAGTAAAAACTAATACTTATCCACTAATCCCAATCACAAAAACACCAAAAACACCAAGAATCAAGATGGTTTTTCTTAAAGAACACTAATACAATCAAAAACTAAAAAACCACACAAATCACTACCTTAAATCACCCCATAGCTCTTGATACCAAATGTAGAATATTGATAACCTATGAATCTATGAAGGGGTTTGTTGATTTCTAGAGAGAGAAAGTTAGAGAGAGAAAGTGAGAGAAACTATGTGTTATTTCAATAAAATGGAAACTAGAAAATGACAACAACCAACCCCTTTCCATGGTGGAAAGGGGTATTTATAGTTCCAAGCAAACATGGGCTTGGGCCGGTCCATGACAAGCCCATGGACCGGTTCTTACTTAAGTTAATAAGCAACTAACAACTATTTGTTAACTACGAGCTATTACAACATCAATAATATTGTGGAGTGACCGATACTTCTAATATACGTAAAAACGTATTTCTAACAATAAGCTTCATAACAACTACAACAGGGACACGACGATACAAGTTAGCGGATGACTTGAACTAGTGAAGCTAGTTATTCTTGGTATACTTTGTTGTAATATAGCAGGTAAGAAGAAGCCTTTATGCTCACTTACTGCTATTTAACTTAGGCTACTTTTCTATCCAAATAGGAGGAGATTGTTGGGCCAATTCAATGCCTGATTTGTCCTTTGCACAGGATTTAGATGTAAAGTATCCTAAGTAGTGTTAGTCACTGAACTTCGTATATTATAAGTTCAGTGTGTCATTCTTTGGAGTTCTTTAGAGTCTACGAGATAGACTCGTCATTAGCTGAGGCGGATCTCAGTAAGTGTGCAAAGAATCAAGGATGATGGAGTTAGTAAGTGATGACATAACAACTTACTAACTCCTCGAGACTATTACTTATTACAAGACTTGAAGACGTTAGAAGACCTGAAGAAGTGTCTGTCTGAAGTATTAGTGGAAGACTAAAAAGTACAATATGGTTACTTGTATTTTAGTAAAAGCTTCTCACCCACTATATATATATGGTCCTTGTGATAGAATAGATCAATGATTCCCACCACAGAAAACACACATGTAATACTTTAGTGGATAGGGGTTTCATCCTCCCATTGTTGCATATGCTTAGCTAGCTATGAACATGGGAGTTTAGTTTGTCATTCATCGCCCGGTTGTTATTCCGCAAACAACCGGGCAAGTCTTGTATATTTGTTGATTCATTATTAATAAGATATACATACGATGAAAAGTACAAGCTTTGTTATTAGATAGTCAATTGGTTTAATTGTGCAAATGTTCTTCAAGATCTTCAATGGATTCGATGTTAGCACAAATATCGTGGACCATCAAAAAGATAGAGAGGAGAGAAATCAAGAGGAGTGAATCAAGGCTAAGTTCAATGCTCAAGAGATGAGTGCCAATCTTCAACTAGTGGTTTAAGACGTGCCTTTCCGGCGTAAGTCTAAACGGCTTTGGTAATGAACCATACCAAGAAATTTTGTTAAATAGAGTAATATCACTTTCAAGTAATTGTCTTAAACTATTTCAAAATATGAGCAAAGTATGGATTCACATTCTCTCCCATGTGATCGGACAAATATCATTGCTTAGGATTACAATGACAATATCCTTGGAATATTTCAATTCCAAATGTGTAATATCCTAACTACAACTTATAAAGTAGTTTGATATCTAAAAGGATTAATCAGTCCTCTTAGAGATGAGCTCATTTGCACATATTACACATGATATAGGGCCTACTAACCGTATAAGTTTCAAACCATAAAAATCATGCTTGATACTTTAAGCTACTACTAACTCACACACCATCACCAAGTGAGTCAAGTATCCAAGAACATGAAGGTTTGAGAGGGTGAAAGAATAGAATCATATTCCACAAACAAATGTCAAGGCAAGGAAGCCAAGAACAAACACACAGTCAAGTAGTGATCAATAGAATGATCAATAGGGCGCGTAGAAGGAAGGAAACGTACCTTAGCCACAAAGTGCAGTCCAAGTCTTTCAAAGACCAATGCTACACCCAAAATTGACCAGAGTGAGTACTAAGTTTTCAAGGACTAGTATCACTTACACCAATCTTGATATCATCATCCTTAGATAATGGAGATCAAAAGGAGATGAGTCTTCTATAAGTGCAAGTAACTCAATCCAAAATCAAGCTAATGATTAGTCTTCATGAGTACCTACACAAAGAAAGATAAAAACTAGTAGATACATTTCAAGAGTAATTCTAAAATGTATATAAGCTACTAAACAAGATATGATGCAATATTACCAATTAAAAGGTCTATTTTTATTGAAAAAATAGTTTTGACCAAATAGAAACTTTAGTACAACGAACCCTTATAATTTGAGGAGACAATGGATTGATCCAAGTTTTAAAGCACAATATACTTCATATACCTTGAGTGACCATTGCTCTGATACCAATTGTAGAAACTAGAAGGGGGGAGGGAGGTTGAATAGTTTCTCTCGATTATGGTCCTAATTAAAAATTATTTCAATTAGGTTTGTCCCAAAAATACATTTTATTGAAAACTAGTTTCATAGTTGTTAGGTTCAATTCTAATGCATTAACAATGAGTAGTGGCAATGAAATGAAATGTAAGAATGAAACCACAAGTAAAGAGTAAGGAAATAAGCAACCTAAGGTACAACACCAATATTTATAGTGGTTCGGAAACGAAGCTCTATCCTCGTTCCTACTCCACTCCTCGATTACACCTTACTCGAGATTTCCACTATATCCACAAGCTCCCTTCTTGGCGGAGAAAACCTTACAACATCGCTTACATTATTTTCTGACACTAAGCTAAATGTCGAGACCTAATCTTAGCTAGGACCAATCTACACACGTCGCCCAGTTCACCATTTTCCGACAAAAGGCAAGATGTCGAGTTCTAATTTAAAGCTAGAACCAATCTTCGTCGCCCATCTTCTTTTTTGACACAAGGCTAGATGTCGGGTTCGAATCCAAAGCTAGAACCAATATTCACAAATCTTCACTTTGAAGTTTAGTGAGAACTCACAAGGCACATACACACATCACTTTATAGTTTTGAGAGAACTAACACACAAGACTTATTACAACTCAATAAGACATATCCAAGTATACACATGTAACTTGGATCCACACATGACAAATACAAGTATACACATATACAATGGATTTACAAAAGAATAATCCAAGAATCCACAAATACATTGGATTAACAGAACACTAATCCAAGTATACACAAATACATTAGATCTACACAAGACTCAAATATAAAATGATGAATATGACTAGATCTAAGGAAGGATGATCTTCATTAAGGCTTCATCATCATATCACAAACGTGTGAGTAATCTTCTCTTTGGACAAGTAAATAAGGAGATTAAGAGGATAATCATAAGTAAACATACTTAACAAATTAAGTGATCGTTTACTAATGATTGAAGAATATAGAAAGAAGATAAGAGGCAGAAATATTTTGTCCAAAAAGGTTCATGGAAACTGAAGATTTAATCCACTATTTATAGGAGACAAAAACCAACGACTCTCTGGGCGCGGTTCTTTAATTATAGTGCGGCTCAATATCAATATTGAACTGCCTAGCTATTTAAGGAACCACCCAATGTAGAGTCCGCTCCTTTTTGTCTTTTAGTGGGAAAATGTTATTTGAGGTAGTTTTTACCTTCAAAAGGATATTCCTATGGCATTTAGAATATGCCATATTCAAATTTTCATTTTCCATTCTAATAAAACATTTTCTTAAAAATAAAGTTTATTAAAATCTTTTGTCACATTTGTCAAAATGTGATTTTTAAGGTTAATCACTTTCTATGATCACTAAACATGATTAAGATATGTTTGTGTAAGACTTAAATGATTATTACCTTGATGATAGTGTTTGTTAAATAATTCGTCTTTCGGTTGTCTTGGACGATAAATGTCTGTATACTTTTTCGTGATCAAAACTAAGAAAGATTAGCTAACACTAATAATATTTTTAGGCATTGCTTGCATTAACATCAATTACTAGTAACCAAGATGAGAAAGTGTGTAACCAAAATGACGATTTCTCCATTTCAAGAACACGACGGTATTTTTATTATGATTCTACCTGGACCTAGCTACGACAGCCTAGGTTTCATATATAGTAGATGGAATTAATTGGTAACGGCACTCCTGATAAGCATTTAAAATGCAGTGCCTAAGCTGCGAGGACGTGACCATCACTGTGTGTGATGCATGAGTCTAATACTAAAACAAAAACATTACTTATAGCACGTGCATTATGCAATTAGCAGGCTAGACAGATACATGGAAAACAAAAAAGAGCCATCCCTGCTTGTGAGCTAATACTACAGCAAAACATTGTTTCTAGCCAAATATGATCTGTAACAAAAACCACTAGTAGAAGCAAATTCCATGTAGAGAATGATTCAAACTTGCATAGAAAAATTCTTCTCTTAATGTATCTTTCTACTCTCCCCTTGTTGGATATTCAAATGATTGAAAATCATTTGAAAAAAATTAGGATGTTGTGTTTCAATGACGTCATACTCTTTATACTCTTTATAAAAATTTAGAAGTTTGTGATTTTGATTATTCATTTAAGCTTCCAGGATTGTCTACAGACGTTGAATATAGATACAAACCGATCAATTAATCCAATTTCAGGTTGTAAATAAATTATGCAAAAACCAGATTTAAGCTCAAGCTAAATTGTGAGTTTAAGTGCAACTTATTTAGTTCCTCGATTTTGAGACTTAGGACCTATGAAATTGTACATGAATGCACAAATTATATTATTAATAGAGGGCAAGATTTCTAATATGTAGGTGAAACATTTTGGTTGACCAAGCAAGAAGCTTACCAGTCCCTAGCGATCCCACCTCATCAAGTTTTGGGTCGATTTCTATTGAGCTTTCAAATTTTCCTAAGCTTGTTGTGTTTGATGCTTCAGAAAATGAGTGGAGTGATGAGATATAAAGGTAGTTAGGGAAATTGAAAGTACTTGAGCAGCTTCATTTCTCTGACAATTCGCTTGCGGGCCGGGATTATTCCAGCAGGGATACGGAATTGCACGAGCTCAACGGCGATTCAGGGTGTGAAGGTGATAAGAATCAGATTTCGGGACAGATTCCTTGGGAAATTGGGAACTTGAAGATGCTACACTACAAAGTTTCTTTTAATGGGGGAATATGGTTTCTGGTATGATACCTTCGTCTTTCGCTAACTATACATAGATTTACATGCTTGATTTCTATAAAAATAAGCTAACAGGGGAAATATTCAGTTTTAAAAAGTTGAGTAAATTGTTGCATGAGAATTCGATGTCGAGAAAAGTTCCTATAATGCACCTTCAACTATAACTGCAGCTAGCTCGAATAGTGTTTCAACTATGTTAATGCGTTTTGGTCAGCCTTACTCAAACTAAGACTAATTTACAACTTATTCTCAAGTTTAGATGCCCAAGTGTTAGGAACTATGAACTTCGGCCTGATGTACACCCTTAGCCATATTCCACATAAAACAATTATTTTATGAAAAAAACTTTTAAATAACTTTATAACTAGCCTCTTGTATCTAGAGGACTACTAATAACAAGGCTATGATCTTTCTAAAATGTTAAACCATGTCAACTGATTATTCAAAAACTGATTTATAAAGTGATTAACATATTAAACTATAATAAAAGCAATAGAAGTAATAAACTTACCACCGGTTGGACGAGGGAAATTGACTTCTCGCCTACGTAAAGCTTCCATCAAAATTCGTGTGTCGGGTGTGGTCCCTTCCCGTCCCGACCATGCGAATGTGAAACACATGTCAAAATCACACGCTGTCATGATAGTTTGGGTCGCATATCCTTTTCTACCAATATAATTGCCTTGTTCATATTCTCGGACCGATGCCCTCACATGTGTCCCATCAATAGCACCAATACAATTCTACAAGAAGAGAACATTTTTTCATTAATCTATCACATGAACCAAGTATATTGTAACCTAAAATTCACAGAACATACCTTGAACATTGGATAATAACGGGAATTGTTTAAAATTTATGGTGGTACTTCTTCATTGTAATTTGCGCTTGGCTTGATCATGTCCCCACTAAGTTAAAGCACTGCTTGAAGAACTATATGAAAGAGCTAACCTATTTCCACAACCGTGTGTTAATATCATAAGATAAATACCAACAGACTCCTCAATCGAGACATTACGTGTTTCCTTTAAACCATAACATTCTTTAAGATCTGAACACAAATCCTTAAATACACTGACGTGTAACAGAAAATCTTCGTAGCAACGTCTAGGATGACCATTCAATATTTCTTGAATTAAAATATTACCCGTGTGACAAGAAGTACGACATGCAAGTCCCTTTTTGTTCATTGCATTATGACCCTTTATTATCCCTTTGGCAGCTAAACCGCAAATTCGCAACCACGTGTTCTCATCCTTCATCCAGTCTTCTTTATTAGAATTATTGTTGTCATCGTCACTATCGGAATTCATCCTGTTATAACACACATAAAGAAACAACACAATGTGAAATAAAAACAAAAAAAATAAGTTAAAAAAGTAAAAGAACATAATTAGCAAATATCATAAAGTATAATTCATTTTCATAACATAACACTTAGATCCATAACAACAAAAGTTAAAAAAAATAACATATTTTCGAGTAACATAACGATAACATAACAACAAAAGTTCTAACTGATGAAATAAGACACGCTTCACATTCGCTCATTTAGAAGATTCGCTCATCTTATACCTAGGATTCAGTTTGCAACCGCTATACATGACTTCATCTCATTAAAAAGTGATGGAAACTCAAAATGATGTTTCTCTAACTAGACCCTATTACGGAAACTCAAACATAAATAAGCTTAGGGTGTTTGTTTAAGCTTGTGGGGGTGTTTGTTTCGGCTAATACAACAGGCTTATAGCTTATTTGGTTTTTAGTAAATGTTTAATAAGCTCACTTTTTTGTGGCTTATTTGAAACTTCCTTGCCTTACATAAGCTTATTACAAGATGATAAGCTTATATAAACCGAAAAAGTTTCAAGATAAGCCACACAAAAGTGAGCTTATGAAACATTTAAAATCAAATAAGCTATAAGCCCGTTGTATAAGCCGAAACAAACACCCTTGTATTTGGGCTTATGAGCTTATACGATTTTGGCTTATAGTTCATAAGTCTCAATTTTCCTGCTTATTCATGAATAATCAAATAATCACAAATAAACAAAAACAATGAATAAAAAAGACGAGATTCATACCCAGAATTCTTTGAGATCGGATTTTTTAAGGTTTATGAAAAAGATCGGATAAGAAATTTTGTAAAAAACTTCATCATCAGTTTGCAACTGGACCCACTGACCAACTTTTACAAAACGACGTTTTGGTCCCACTAAAACGCAAATAGTCTCAGTTTGCCCTTTTTACCCAAACACTTTTTTAGCTTATTTCAGTTTCAAGCTGAAATTCAGAAATAATTTATGGGAAAACGCAAAAACAAACACCCCCTAAGTGATTAAATGTTGAAATGGATTAATAAAAAAGTTAGGTATATAGTTAGGTTGTCACTTCATTATTTGTATATATCTAATGTACTTGTTGCTAAAAAGACATTTTTCTTTTAATAACCTTATAGCTCATAACAATTTACGAGTACGAGCAGGGTATTCGCGCGATGCGGTGACAGGTACCCTGTGGCTAATTTCTTTAATGCAATAATTTGTATTCGATAGTTTTCGTCTAAAAACATGACCTAAAAACAAATTAAATGCAATTAAATATTTTTGAGTTAGACTTTCATTTTAAGCATGCATGATAGTTTTTGTACTATTATAATTTTTTTGAGAAATATATGTATATTATTATTTGTGTTAGTATAGTATATAGTATAGATGTTTTTTAATTTTATACAATGTGTATATATTATTATATATTTATGTAATGGATGTTTTAATAAAAGTATAATTATGCATTAAAAAGTTTTTAATGTATTAGTGCATTAAAAAGTTATAAACTATGTATAAATGTTTGTATGTTGTAAAAAACAAATTATAAATTAAGTAGTATATATATTGCATGTTCTTTTATTGTTTGCATCAAATATTATAAAATAAGTATAAATAATTATATTACTTAAAAACATAAATATTTAATGAATAGAGTGTTCAAAATGTTTTATATGTAGTAGTGATAGTTTGCCTTAAATTTCAACATTCAAAGCACGAGACCTAAGCAATCTTTAGTCCTCCAACAAGATTGTGTCGAAATCGGTGGATCATTAAATCGCAGGTATTTTTATATGTCTGGGCTTCGGATGAGGGCGGGCCGAACATGGGTCATTACTATCTATCTTTTGTTTTATGGTTTCATTGTTAGGTTTATAAATATCGTGTCATTGTTATCAATGTAATCAATCAAAGTTAATCAAATAAATCTCTAGTTCTTTTCATCTCTTTCTTAAGGAGCAAGCATCCGCTTAAACTGGTGCTAGCTATCCCGATACGCCATAATCGGGTCGTATCAATTAGTACTTTCATTGAGAGCCCTCAACTCGTTGACGGTCTTTGATCTAGGGTTCTAAATAAAAAATAGTTACTGTTCATCGAAAAACCATTGTTCACCGACGCGTACTGTTCATCGACATTCATAGGCACTGTTCGTACATACTTTTCATCGACACTATTCACATATTCACATGTACTGTTCATCAGTGATTTTTTTTTCTTTTTTCCCAAGTTACTATGGCATCGGGCAACAACGATCGGGACACACTATCTAAGCTCTTGCATAGGGGTACGGTGGCCGAATATGACAATGAGTTTGTGATACTTGCAAATCGGTTAACAGGGATAAATGAAGATTTACTTACATATTTTTATGTATGTGGACTTAAATCGCTTTTACAATGTGCACTCTCAAGGTCGGCGCCTACAAATTTAGGAGAAGTGTTTTCTTTAGCCCGTTTAATGGAAGCTCATTTTGCGGCTATTGAAGGGAAAAAACTAAACATTGAAGAAATATTAGATGTTGTTCTATCCTGGCCAAGTGAAGAAGCTCCACGTATAGTTAAAGGGTTCTTAAATGCTAATGAAGATATTAGTATTGTTGAGGTTAGTAGCGTGATAGATAATATATCCGATATGGATGATAGTTTAAATAATAAGAGTGTGGAAAAAGTTGATATAGGTGGTGAAGCACGTGTGGTTGATGAGGATAAGTTGAATAAAGTGATATCCGTACATAAAGATGGTGGCGACGATTCAAAAGCTTTAGGTCCGAAAATGCTAGCGAGGGAAGAATTAGGAGACAACGAGGTTAGTCTTATACTATCTTCTTACTATCTTCTTTGGTCGCTCATAGAAGTCCGCGAGCTCGTCAACTATGTGAAAGAATGGGTATCGGTGATGATCACGGGCTTATGAGATATTCTTCGTATCACATTCAGGACGAGGTGATTTTTGAAGGAGTGGGGAGTGTAACGGCTCGGGTATCGGAAGTGAAAGAAGGATGGTGTTAGAGTACTATGTGTTGGAGAACTTTTTGGATGGAGAACAACTAGGCTGGAGAACTATTTGGGTGGAGAACTATGTGAGTGAAAGATGAGAGTGCGGTATGATTCGGATACGAGATCCTGGAGTCAAGAGTTTTTTTCAAGACATCACTTTGAGGGTAAGGTGGATTCGAAGGAGTGGGTAATGATACGCCTGGGCTTCGGATAAGGGCGGGCCAAACATGGGCAATTACTATATATCTTTTGTTTTAAGGTTTCATTGTTAGATTTATAAATATCGTGTCATTGTTATCAACGTAATCAATCAAAGTTAATCAAATAAATCTCTAGTTCTTTTCATCTCATTCTTAAGGAGCAAGCATCCACTTGAAGTGGTCCTATCTATCCTGATACACTCTAATCGGGTCATATCATATTTATTCTACATAGCATATATAGATTTTTTTTTGAGACAATTTATGTTATGCCGATGAATGTAGCTAAGATATACTTTGTTTAATACTTCGTGAAACGTAAGTTTGATACTGATAAATGGCATTGTAACTCTATATTAACATGTTCATTTTCGCCTATATTTTACCCTGGATGATGTGAGCTACATTGATATGTTTTTCAACCGATCAAATGAACCTTAAACAATATATCTAAGCCCTCTTGATGCAAGCAGCAACAAGGTGAGAACATATTAGTGATGTCACTCATCGTGGATGTCGTACCAAGAGAACTTTTCTTTCGATTCAAACATGTACACAAAATATGAAGTCGAATGATTAATACAGCTTAAAAATCAAAATGAAATAACCAAGATAAATTAAGTAATAAAGGGGAAACCGAATAATTTGAGGAATAAGAAGGTTCGTCAAATGATTCTGATCTCTTGTTCAAAGGGGGGACAGCTTCTCTGGCAGGCCACTTTTATCTGTGTTCATCTTACAAACAATATACGTAGTACTCTCTCCATCCTATATTAACAGTGCAAGTTATTATTTTTAAACGTTTCAAATTAATATTCAGTCCAAAAATAGATAAGAAATATAGATTAAGTTTACCATATCACCTTCACTTGAGGGTATTATTACAAACAATAAAAAAATTGTAAATTAATTGGTTAAAAATTATCATTGTGTAAAAATTAAGAGAGAGAAAGCTGAAAAAGTGATATTCTATTAAACTGCGTGTTTTTGCCCGATGGACTGTTAATATGAGACGAAAAGAATATATACACAAGCGTTTAAACACTTGTGAAAAAAAATTAAAAAAATGACAAACTTATATTTCATAGATAATTACAATGCGGTATCATGTTACGTGAATTACGACCTTTGGAAATGACCAGGCGGTCTGGTGAGGTTTCGGGTTAGCTATAAATTCTTTGATGTGGTTAATTACATAAATTATTGATTTATTTAAATACATTAAAAAATTTAAATGCATTCGGTTCATTAAAATGTATATTTAGTTTTAAATGTATATCTAGTTTTATGTAGCATGTATATTTGTAAAAATATTTGTGCACCCAATTTATATGATCTTAATTCCGTCCCTCGTCATTTAACAACAGAGAAATTTAAGAAGTACACTAATACGTGAGCGAAGAATTGAAAAATAGAGCATAAATGATTAGTTTTTTTTTCCAAAAAAAGGGCATAAATCATTAGTCAATCATCAAATACCTCCAAATGTCACTATTAAAATTTAAAATAGTTTCACAGCAACTACGTTCCTTCTTGCATGATTACAAAGAGTTAAAACAAAATACGAATATTAAAATGTCCAAATTGAATAAGAGCATCTTTGGAAGTTATTTAGTGCCGTTTGGTTTGAAGTGGATTTTAGTTAAGTGTGAGTTTATAAAATAGGAGGTTTATGATTGGGTAAGATTTAAATTTAAATTTAGGTTTTGATATAATTGTTTTTGTAAGAGAGAGAAATAATAAAAATAATATTTTAAATATAAATGAAACAAATATAAATAAACTTTATTTTTTGAAGGGAAATTAAAATCAAAATGTGTGTTTGAGATTCATGTATGAGCCACATAATAAGAAAAAAAACAAGAATTCTCAGTAGACAAAAGTTATTTTGGAGCCTTGTTTGTTGGTGGAAACCAAGGGACAAATCCTCACTCTTCATTTAGTTTTGATCTAAGGGTGGGGATTAATCTAAGATTCAATTTGTCAAAACCTATTTTTATGTCTAATTAAATAAAGTATTTTTTAATCGTTCATTTTACTTTCCTTTTTTTCACACAATGAAATGTGTTTTCACACAGTCGCCATCACCACACCACCGGCCACCTGCGCATTTTCTTTAACTGACCACCACCGTCAAATCCATCCTGAAACCCTAACCACCACAATCACCTCCGTAGCAAACCCCTAAAAGTGATTGATTGTCTACTTGTTTTGTTCAAGATCTCATGTTTGCTTCTCATAATCATCTATAATCATCATCGTAATCCTCATCTACCAAATGCCTCTGTCACGTCATCAAACCACCACAACCGTCCGACCAGATGGATAATGGAGATGTTAATGATGAAGTGTTGTTGATTGATCTTTTGTATCAGAAGGAGGAGGTAACTGACATGGTGTTTAATTGAATGAGGGGTTTTGAGTGTTTTTCTTTCAGTTACGTTTATGAAGCACGTGAGTTATTGAGAAAAGTTGGTGAGGTAGACGGATGTTCACCGGATGTAGTGTCGCTACACGTTACTGTGTAATATCATCAGTGATATTTTATCACCGGTGATATTTTTATTGTTTTATCACTAGTGAAGTATCACTAGTAATAAACCAATGAAATATCACGTTACTATGTAATATCATCAGTGATAATTTATCACCGGTGATATTTTTATTGTTTTATCACTTGTGAAGTATCACTAGTAATAAACCAATGAAATATCATGTTACTGTGTAATATCATCGGTGATATTTTATCATCGGTGATATTTTATCACCGGTGATATTTTTATTGTTTTATCACTAGTAATAAACCAATGAAATATCACGTTACTATATCACCGTTGATATTTTTATTGTTTTATCACAATAAACCAATAAAATATCACGTTACTGTGTAATATCACCGGTGATATTTTATTGTTTTATCACTAGTGAAGTATCACTAGTAATAAACCAATGAAGTATCACGTTACTGTGTAATATCACCGGTGATATTTTATCATCGGTGATATTTTTGTTGTTTTATCACTAGTAATAAACCAATGGTATTGGGATGGAAGGCGGGGTTGGTATTTGGGATGGAAGGCGGGGTTGGTCTGAACTGCTGAGGGTGACCCATCTGCTGCTGCTATTGTGACCACCTACCTTCATCAGATTTCAAAGAACTTTCAACTTCAATTCTTCTTTTAGGCGTTTCATCAAACACCTTATCATCACCAATCAACGTTATGAATCGGGTCGTTTTTAATCGATTTTTTTCAGGGATCGGTTGATTTAATGGTTATTTCTTCCATTTGTGTGTTTATTTCGTGATTTGCAAGGTTAATTTGTGTAGATTTATGGATTTTTTTGTTAGAGTTTGTTATAGATAAAGGGTTTGATGTAGAGAGAGAGAATTTTTATGAGATCTGTGTGTTTTGTTTTACAGAAATGAAGAATAGTTGAGATTTACAACATACTTTTCGTTTTGGTCCCTCAGTCTTCTTTTTATAAATTGGCAATTTTAGTCCCTCCGTGTTTTTTATCATTTGATCTGGTCCCTCCTTATGGACGGCACAGATTGAGCCCTTGGATTCCACCAAAAAAGAAGGTTGTTTAATAACCGGACTCTTGTTAGTAAAGAAATTTCTAAAGCAGACAAATAGACCAGAATTTATATACGAAAATTTTTTGTCACTCAAGCCAAACTTTAAGCACACTTTATCAAATCAAACATATTATTCTATATGGTTTTCAGCCAAAAAATATCTAAAAATTAGATACGAAACACACCCTTATAATTTAAATTGTACATAAACAAACAAGTAGAATCGGCCACTTTTGCCATTTACACTTCATCACTTTAATTCAATTTCATGTTGTGAAAACACGAAGTTACGTTTATATTCAAAGAATTGATCGGCATGCTAAATCTTAAATTACTCGGTGTAGTAATGCCGGCTGTAAGAACTCGTATTTTTCTCGGTAGTTAAATTATTCTTTTATTCGTATTTTTCGATTTTACAATGTTTTACTTATTCCACTTTACTTTTTCATACGTAAATCCTGAGATCTTTAAAATTTTAATTAAATTATATTTTAATTATTTTTCTAATCATTGATAATATTTTATTCGGAATTATAAAAATTTTATTTTTATTTTTTCATATTTATTTACTGTGAAAACCCGAAATTTAATTTTAACATTTAGACCGAGATCTAATATTATTTCTAATGTTCGGACCAATATTTATTACCCGACTACTAGTTATCATGTTTGTTTTTACGGAAAATATTGAGTTATCGGCTAACCGACATGGTTAAGGCTTTAACGTATTGAATACGTGTCATTTATTATTTATCGTCAAAGACTATGTCCGTCATTGATCGTAAATATTCTCGTTATGACATAGAAATATTTTATATTGTCGTCGTTTTAATTATCGTTTTATGGACAATTTTTGTAAATTTATGATAAACCTTTAAGTGTCATTCTTTTATATGACGCGTTAACGTTTATTAAATAATAAGCCCTCATTTATATATCTAAATATAAATGTTCTCCTAATGTCGACATTTCTATTTTATATTGACCGTTTATTTTTCGTGTTTTACGTGTATCTTTCAAATCACGTAACTTTTAAAATATCGGGTTTCGATAATACCGGCTTTAACAAATTACGGGGCAAGATTTATTAATATCTTACCCCAATTATACAACAAAACACGTACCCATACACATTTCAATTGAATTACACGTATCATGTATCTTTTAGATAATTGTTATCTTAGTATACATGTATATACACATAAATAATCACCAACTCCCCACACTCACTTTCTTTTCTCATCTGTGCCTTATTTACACAGAACCAAAATGATCTCCATCTTAAGTTTGGGCTGAAGTAAGAGTGGTACTTGTGGTTTTATATTGATAAAATATTTATATTGTTGGCTTGAGTGTGGACTTTGAATCAAAGATTGAGAAGTTGAGTTGTTGTCATAGTATTTCTTCATCTCATCTTCTAAGGTTACCATCTAAATTTTGTTGTTCTTTGTTTGGTAAATATTTAATTTACTATTCTACTTCTGTAAATAAATTTATGTAATTAGTTAATTAGGGATATTAGACATTGTATATAAATTTTTGACACTAAAATGTAAGCTAAACTAGCCCTAAATAGTTATTGTGCATTCTAGTTTAAGTCAGTGGAAAAAACGTGATCCTTATTGAAAATCAGTAGCTTATGGGCATTATATAAAAATATATGGAGATAGCCCTGTGTTTTGTGGTGGTTTTGCCGGGTGGTTCGTCTGGTGACGATACCCGATGAATTAGATATGACCGCAAAGACGAAAACATGTCAAATCAGAACTGTTGTGTTACACGGCCAATAACTCTAAATATTTGTATACTGACCCCTAAATATGTAAAACTAAAAGTTGTAGCTAAACTTATGTTAACACACACACGAATCGGATAATGTTCTACGGAAAAGCGGTTTAGAAATGGCAGGCAAAACGGTGAACTGAAGTCGGCTGCGAATCACAACCCATACTTCTATTGATAAAACGGATATCTAAGCTATATTAAACATAATTTAAGCTCATATAAGCTTAGGATCTGTAGAGTACATAAGTTCATGATCACGTTGATTTAAATGAATTGTTTAGGCGATTTATGGTTTAGGTATAAGAGCTTAAACATCAAGACATGTCATAAAATGTGCTATGTAAAACCGTAGAGATAAAACATACTCCCTCTGTCCCAATTTATTAGTCCAGTATAGAGGTGGCAAATCTTGCCCATTTGAATACAAATGGGCACTTTTTGCCCATTTTTAAAAAAGGATGGGGCACTTTTTGCCCATTCTTTATAATGAATGGGCTAAACGGGCGCATATGTATGAAACTAAATGGGCTTAACGGGCGCACTTGTAAAATACAAATTAGTATACTCGACGAATATTTTTTATTAATTTTTTATCCCGGCTTTCAAACAAGTTTTTTTATTTTTTATTTGTAGGTTTTCATATGTTTTTTTCCTTTTTTAAGCTTGCGCCCGTTTAGCCCGCCCGTTTTGCCCGCCCGTTTTGCCCGTGCCCGTTTAGCCCGCGCCCGTTTAGCCCGCCGCCCGTTTAGCCCGTTGCCCGTTTAGCCCGCGCCCGCCCGCCCGCCCATTTTGCCACCTCTAGTCCAGTATTGACTTTTGAAGTCTTTTCTACTAATATTTGACCTTAAATTATTAATTTTGTGTTATGTAATACTTAATGAAAATTATACCAAATGAAAATACATCTAAAACTCAATCCATACATATATTTTGCATCAAGTATTATCACGACATTAGTTTAAGTCAAAGTTGAATGTAAACGACTTTAAAAATCAATTGTGGATAAATAAATTGGGACGGGGGGAGTATAACTTAATCATTTTTATAAAACCCGAGGTGGTAAGACCTACTCCTTGGAAGTTATAGATCCGTTTATATACTGATGATTTCAGAACCCGAGACCCGACCAACGTGAGATATTAAGTTGATACGTGTGGAGGCGTTTTAGAACCCATGAAGCAGATGTGATGAAATTGGGCCACAAAAGCCCAATATACATTTATAAGCGACATTGGACCATCATTTGGTCTGAATTTAGGATTAATATATGAACTCGTGCATATAATATAATAGACTTAAGTCATATAAACACTTAATGGGCACTAGTAGGCTAGTAATGGCTTGTTTATCAAATATTGGTTAACACTTTAAAAATAATGAATTTTTATTTAAAGTTTTCTTAAAAGTTTATAAAACTTATACAATGTCTAAAACTTCCTAAAATATACTTATTATGTATATGCATGATTTATTCCTCGTCTCGAGCATAAGACGCGTTTCGTTATTATAGGTCTCGTTCGGTCATATGTTGACCGTTGGGCATCTCGTTCTCGATCAACGAGTGATTGTTATTTTGTGGGGTCGTGTGTCGACTATCGGATGTTTGTTCCTTGATATACGTGTAATAGCTATATCAGGTGAGTTCATAGTCCCTTTTTACTACTTGCACATTGTTTCTAAACGCGGGGTGAGATTTTACACGGTGGAACACATTCATTTAAAACTGTATGCTATCCAGAACTTGTATGCTTTCCAGAACTTGATGATTTCTAATAGTTTTTCATTATTATTATTTCTTTTAGTCTATATCCATTAAGTTTCCTCTCCTGATCATGAACCGTTAATTTACTTGCGTTGCTAAGCACGAATATTATGGGTGTATCCACCGGGACTGACAATCCTCGTCCCATGTTGCGGTTGTTTAACCATTGACGCATTTAACATTTGATTTGTTACTTGAGTAACTAGGCTGAATACTCACTAGAGGAACTTACATTGATGTTAAGCTTCGGTTCATGAACTAAATGGCAATAATAATGGTTTCATACTATATTTAATGATCATAACCATTTTTCCTATTTACTTGTTTTACAAATAATAGCTTGTGTTCAACACCTTTACTGCTAAACCTATGAATATCACTCAACTTTGTGTTGTCCTTTTTCATGTTTAATCTCAGGTAATAATTCTTAGTTTTGCTTGGATGGGAGCCCGCAGGATATTTTCGTAGCTTGGAGATTTTTGTGTTATTTTTAAAGTTTGATTTTGGTAAAAGCTGAAAGAAGTTTATTATGTATTTTTTGTAACTATATGTTACAAAACCATGTTTAAATAATAGAATTATCCGCTTATAAAACTCTAGGACCCTTTGTTAAAGAAAAACTTTGATGTTTATGATGTAATGTATATATTTTTATTACGTCAACCTTGTGTCAACAGTATTTCTTTGTTTCTTGTACCATAATGTGGCCCCCATGTTGCCTACGTGTTTCCTTGCCTAATTTCGAGGGTCTCACAGATTGGTATTAGAGCGATGGTTATAGGGAACTGGGTCGTTTTCAAAACTTAGTCTATAACCGAAAGTTTAAATATTTCATGTTTCTAAGTGTCAAACACAGAATCTGCCATGGTTGTTCGATATCTGCGTGGGTAGCTCTCTAATCCTTATTATTCACATTTAATTATCATTGTAATATTTCATTTCTTGATTACATTTTGAAATATTACAATACCCTCATGACGATAATTACTATCTTTTTCCAAATCCGTTGTGCTTAAGGAATTATCATTGGGATATTAATGTGATTACATATGCCCTTACTTTATTACTTGAATTCTTGTTCTTGTAAACTTGATCTTGTTACAATAATTTTAAATTTTTATGGCATTACATACTTGTATTCGGAGCGTGTATCCTGCCGACCTTTCATACTCACTTTTCTAAATACTATTGCTATTTCGTTTATGCGTGATACGACTGACCTCATATACTCGTTCGTTTTGAACCACTTGTTTTTCTCGACTCACTTTTATATGTTGTGTGTACTCTCGTGATACCATTGTACGAGATTAAGTAATTGTTGTCCGAAGAAACTTCTGATTATCATTTTACTACCATGCGTGTTACATTCATTGTTAAACCTCTCTAAGATATCTATTTATATATCCAAATTGCTTTCCGACCAATTGTGATTGGATGTCTTGAAAAATAGCCTATAGACCATTGTGTAGCTCAATGTGTCTCCGAAAAAAGACTAAAGGACATCGTGTGAGTCACACATCTCGAAGCATTACTTGAAACCGTGTTGAACAATATCGTGGGTTTCTGTAACCTTGATTGACCTTTACGTCACCATTTTACACAGCCCTCGTATATCGAATTAAATATTATTTCATTGACCATTCTACGTTTCGACTTCGAATCACAACGTTCGTTTGTATTTTGAAAACATCATCGTCGCCTTGTAACTCATCTTATATTATGTGGCGATTTTTTGGAATACGATTTTACTCCTATAAACTTGTATCCCCCCTTCATTAAACCTCCTCGCTCCGGGAGTGCAACTCGTTAATGTTCTATTTCTTTCTCGGTATGTTTTGTGTTTCTGGAAAATCTCGCCACCAAGAGACCTTCCTACTTTGCATCTTGAAATCTAAGACACGGATTTCATGCTCCGTTTTTGGTTTCTTAGATTATTGTTGGTATTCTTAAACCATTTTTATATACTATGTTTTTCTTTACATGTTTAATTATACGATCTATTCTTTTTCGTCTTATGGAATCTACAAGTCATATGTGTACATAAATTCCAGGTCGTTATGAAGTTTGAATAAATTTCAAGATGTGTCGAAAAATATACTTTCTGCAGAAAAGTTACATGTAATTTAACGATGTCGAGAAAATATTTTTATAAACTTTAGACATAAAAATATGTTTCTACTTGTTGAGACGTCCGTTTAGGACATAAAATTCGACCCGTAAATCTTAAAAACGAGCAAGTTATGCTCATTTGAAATTGTAAAATTGAAGAATTTATTTTCTGCGTATTGCTAAAATATCATTTTGTTGACAAATTTGATGTGAGGGCATTTTCTTCCTCCGTTTCAAGTCTCGAGTAAAACTAAAGTTGTTCAAAATGTTGTTTTACCTTTACCACGTAGGTAACCAAGTCCGAAAACTAGTATAAACGGGTCAAAACTTAAAGGTGAAATCTGCTTTTTTTTAGAGTAAAAGTCAAACCTGCACAGAATCTTGAAGGGGTATTTTGGTCATTTTACATTAGGTTTCAGGTCTTGTTAAAACTAGAAAGTTGTCTAAAACATTGTTTTACACCAAATTGATTTGGACTTTAAGTCTTGAAAGTGTACATTTTTACGCGTCACTATTAACGTGCTAAATTCCTGAACTTTCCAGAATCGAAAACTTTCCTAATATAGAAACTTTCCAAAAAAAGAAACTTTTCAGGGTAATTGTATCATTCGAAAACTGATATTCTACTTTCTTAAAAGTATATTTGTGTCGAATAAATTACGATGTGAACACAAATGGATTCCTTTATCCTTTCTTTTATACATGACTTATGTTGTCATTCTATTTTGTCTTTCTTTTCTTCTATCGTACCACTTATTTGGGTCGAGATTTGAAGTTCTTGTTTTCACATCCTTCGTTATCATTTTTGGCACGTCTCATGACGATTCCGGCTAAACCTTTGAAACCTTATCACCTTGTAAACATTTCATTGATTTCTGATTAATTACTCTTTACTACCCCCGTGTAACCCACTTGCTATTCTTATACGTTACTATAATGTCACCATATAAACTCAAACTGGTATTGTTTGCAAATCATGTTACAAAATGTTCTACTTCGGCTTTACAAAATACTTGAATGTTACCTTATAAAATTAATTGGTATTAATTTTACGATGTATTTTCACAAATTGTTCTATTTTGGTCTTATAAAGAAATCTTCTAACATTAAAATTGTTGAATTAAATATTTAGCCAATTACTTACTTGCGAAAAGTTTAATAAATTATTCCGATTTCTATTTTTGGTATCATATATATATATATTTTAAATATATGGCATGTAATACCGGTTTGACGAAGTTGAGCATCGCATTGCTAGTCCTAAATTATGCATGGCCTGATCACCTATTGATATGAGTGTTTTTACTCATATCATTTATAGCTATAAACATAGAAATATTGCTCATAATATATCAAATATGCCTTGGAAAAGCTTGTTTCTTGTTTGAATGTGTGTAGGTACCAAGTTCGCGAAAACCGACGAAAATCGACACGAGAATGATGAAAAAGATCAAGAAGCCAAAAATCAAGCTCGACTTTGAAGGATTTGATCATTTACCGAGGAAACGAGCCAAGTGGGTTCCACAATGGGGAAAATGGGCTAAAAGACCCATGTAAATTCAAGATTAATTTTATGATATAAAGTGAAGCCCAAAAGTTGGCCCAAAATGGAGAGTCTTACACGGATGGTGAAAGCTGTTTGGGCCCAAGCCCAATTCAGGAGAATGAAACGATGTATGGGCTTAGGGTTTGTCTAGTTATAACACTTATAAACTCACCACATATTTAATAAACCGTCCCAATATCTTTCACACATAAAACAAACGTTATTTCCTAGAAAAAAAACCTTTCTTCCTCATTCATTTTTTTTATCCCAAACCTGATTAAACCACTGTTCACCGAAACCCTAATCGGGTAAAATAACAAATTGACTTATGGCTTTTAATCCCACGTGCTAAACACGTGTGTGGGAATTAATTCCCCCAGTTTAAGGAAGAGAAAAGAGGGAGAGGGGATGATACGTGGCGTTTCTCTATTGGTATTAACACCTCATCTAGCCTAATCCTCCAATCAGGAGCCTCAAAACAAGCACAAAAGAAACACAAAATTGCCACCGTGGCAATCTGTGTGACCAAGAGTCAATCTCGACCCTTGGATGATCAACTGAAAAGAGAGAGAAGATGAAGAATGAAGATCCTAAGGCTCAAGATCATTTGGAATATCCTTGGAGAGATGCGAATATGCCTTCCCTCACCCTCGGGTTCAAGCATAAATACCTCCATTTTTTATGTGTAATTCATCCCTTTTTTAGTCTTACTGTTATAATGCTTAATAGTAGTTAGATTGTAATTTTCTTTTTTAAATAATGTAAACGAATATTTGGTTTAATGAAAAGTTGCTTTCCAGATTTTACCCTTTGTTTCTCGCGTTATATTATATCTGTTAAAGTTTAATTGCAATCTAATTTCCTACAATTGAATATTATAAGCATTGAATGATTATATAAGCTTCTCTCGTAGCTTTTGTGAACATTTATAAGTAAGATTAGGGATTTAAATCTCTAACCCCACTGGTTAGAGTGATATTACTGCTGGATCTATATGTTCGAATGGTGGTTCGTTTTGGAGGCGAATGATGATGGTGGTTTCTATTTTTGGTTTATAAGGATGCTCAGCGCACTCCTTCGTCCCAATGGTTTCGTCTAAAGGTTCTAACCTTTTTACTTTTCTATGAATTTCCAGCTTTATTTGGTTTGTTTTATAATCTGCATAATTGTTATTTGTTTAGCTAATATCGACTGATGGTTGTGTTAAGTCTAATTGAGAACTGAAGTTGGACTAGTTAGAGTGCTAGAGTTGTGTTATGTTAAGTTTTGCTCAGACTGCTTATGATTGCTGGAGATCATTAGATATTTATGAGTCATTTAATTGTCTGCTTGAATTGGTAATCGACTATTTAGTTTTGATGAATTAAGATCAATTAAGATCTTGAATCTGTTTGAGGTGATAACTTGGTTATAGCTTAAAGAATCTGTAATAGGATTTTGAGTATTGTGTTTCTGCTATAGCCGTTTGTTTTCAGTTTATTTTCGTCGTTATCATATTTGATATAGGATATTTTTTTTACTTTCATGGTTGCTGCGTAACCTGTATGCATTTTGTTGAGTTTAAGCTTGCTGATGCATTAGTATACTTGACTGTATGTTAGAAGCTGATACTGGTAGGAGTCTTAGTTGCTGCACGATTTGAATTGCTGATAATTTGTACTTAATAGGATTTTATGCTCAGTGTTATTCAAGTCCTTGGTTGTTAATTATCTGCTAGTGTTAATATGATTCTAGTTGAATGCTGATATGGAATAATTATGCCTGCTTGTTTTGATTTTGGTGTTGAATTTCTACTTTATTTACTGCATTATTGTTCTACTTAAATGCTTATCAGATCCAATAATCTGATAAGCTCACGAAGCTGTTCCTATCAGCTTTTTCAGTATAAGCTCACACAAAAAGTCTTTCCTGAGACTGGTTTCTTTTCTATCTGTCAAAAAGAAATAATTTCCAAAAATTGTCCCAATTGGGTCTCGAACTCGAGACCTACTGTCTGTCTGACTTGCGTGATAACCACCTGGGCTACTTGCCTTTTTGATTTCAATTACATCAGTTTAGATTAATATAGTGAAACAAATTGTGGCAGATTGTGATTTTTTTTAGGAATTAAATTAGGGTAACGTTTTTACATAAACTTTTAATTCCATAAATATTAGTTTTAAATATAAATGATTAGTAAACATAATAAAAATATAAAAATATAAAAAAAAATAATAAAATAAAAATGTTTTTATTAGTTTAAAAGTTTAATTAGTTTATTTTAATAATTAGATTTTTATAAGTTTAGATTTTAAATAAAATTAGTTTAAAAAAAAAAAAAAAAAAAAAGATAGATTTAATATAAGTATATTTTTGATAAAGTTATTTAGTTTAAAAGTTAGTAGATTTCTTAAATAGTTTATATGTCATTTCTTATTAAATAGATTATTAATTTAGTTTAAATTTTTAAATAATTGTAATTTTTAAGTATTTGTATTAGATTAAATATTCGGGTTAACGATTCATGCACTTTAGGTTATCTTTAAATAGTTTAAAATTCGTAGACTTTAATTGTAGTTTAAAAACCAACGACACTTTCAAATCAATTGTCCAAATCAAAACGAAACGTCTCAAATTCACTCGATCTTCGTGTACAACGAACTTGGTTCACTCACGTGTTTAATCGTATCCGTCTTTGACTTATTTTTGGTTAATTACTTTTTCCTAAAGGTAATTACCTAAATTTGTCCTATAACGTATATGTGTTAATCCACGATACATCAAAAATTTTGGCGCCGCTGCCGGGGATCTTGTGTACGATTCGCTTTTGTTGAGATTTGTTGATCGTGGATTTGAAGACCCTTTCCTTCCTCGGAAAGTTTTGTTATTTTTCTATTACGTAGTATGTATCGTTTTTCTCGTTTTTTTTTGTGAATAATATATTGTATTACGTAGAACAACAATTTTAAATACTTTTCAAATAAGCCTTAGTTGGGATTTCATCACCTAGCTATTGTATTCGAACCCAAAAACAAAAATAAAGGCAAAATAGATAAATACTAATAAGAAGTTTGAACTCGATTTATACAAACTATAAGGTGGGTATAAGGCGACGTGCTATAAAAGGCCGTCTAAGGAAAAAGGTTTTTAAGTGCTTAGTGCCACCTCGTTTCCCCGCTTGCTTGTGCGTATATTGAGAGGGACAACCTATTATTGGTTTGCCGACTCAAGTAGTAATAAATCTTATTTTTTGTTGTTTACTTATTGAACCTCGAGACGTTTAGGTTTTCACCTATCGTTTCAAAGTCGACCGAGGGTAATTTACTTCCATAGTAATTATCCTTATTCCTTGTTTTTATCGATCATTATTGATTGAGCAATACCAAATAAAATACCAAAAATAATCTTCTTTCTTGTCTAATTTCTTTTCTTCAACCCTCTAAATTCTCGTCTTTGTAGTGTATGCAATTACGTTCTTCACGTCTTGTGATTGATTTTAATAGGCTTGAAAATATTCCTCGTAGAAATAGAAATCGTCAACAACGAATAGTGGAACCCGAGATTCCACCTATTGTTGTAGAGATGGCCGATAACCGAACAATGGAGGAATTGCTCCGTGCACCCACCGAAGGGTATGGGGAAGCAATCGTTGTGCCGGCTATTTTGGCGGATCATTTTGAGATTAAGACGGGTCTTTTATCGCTCATTCGTGCCGACCAATTTCGTGGCAATGAGGCCGATAGCCCGCATTCTCACATTCGGAATTTTAATCGAATTACCTCGACTCTCAAGTTTAGAGATGTGCCGAATGACGTGATTAAGCTCATGCTTTTTCCGTACTCGCTCGAGGGTAATGCTAAGCTTTGGTATGAGAAAGAACCACCGGGTTCGATTTTAACTTGGGATGATTTAGTGTCAAAGTTTATGAATTATTTCTTTCCACCGTCCAAGACAACACACTTTAAAAATGAGATCACTAGATTTGAACAAAAAGTGCATGAATCGTTTGGGGTTGCTTGGGAAAGATTTAAAGATTTGTTAAGACAATGTCCACACCACGGTTTCTCGGAATTGCATCAAATAAATACTTTTTATAATGGGCTTAATATGATTGAACAAGATTCTTTAAATGCCGCCGCGGGTGGTAATCTTTTAAGAAAAACACCGAGAGACGCGTGGAGGATAATTGAGGATAAGTCTAGAGCACAATATTCACGAAACACACCGGTTGTTTCCAATGTGAATTCATCTAATCACGAGATTGCTAGATTAGACTCTAAGATTGATAGTGGATTTGCGACTTTGTTGAGTGAGATTAGGAAGAATCCTCATGGATCGATTAATATGATTGGGAATGTTTGTGTATCATGTGGTGGAGCACATCCTAATTATGCTTGTTTAAACGCGGGGTTTGATCAAGCTAGTGCTTTTGCCGCGACGGGAACTTATGGCTCCAACGGTCAAGTTCCTCGTCAAAGTCATGTTGCTCCACCGGGTTTTCCACCGGTTCAAAATAGGTACAACAATGGAAACAATGGGAATAATTTTAACCGTGGTAACCAAGGGAACTTTAATCAAGGAAATGGTTTTAATGCTAATCAAAACAATCAAGGTTTTCAAGGGAATAATCAAAATGATTTGTCAAGTTACATGAAGTCAAATGAGGCAAATATGAAGGCTTTGCAAAATAATATTCAAGGACAAATGGCAACTTTGAAAAACGAGTTTCAAAATACGATTAAGGGGCAAAATAACAAGATTGAGCTTAATCAACAAAGAATGGAACAAAGATTTGAGCAAATGTTTGAGCAAGGTCAAAATCGTATTCAACAAAGTGTGGAGCAAAATCAAAATAAATTGCTTTCGATGTTTGAGGGTTTTATGTCTAAACCATCTACTTCTTCGGGTTGCTTACCTAGTAATACCATTCCAAACCCGAGGGGAGAGCTTAAGGCTATCACCGCTTATGATAATTTAGAAAGGAAGCTTGAGCTTATTGTGCCACCTAAAGAAACCTTTTGGAATGTCACCAAGGCTACTTTAAATGTGATTAGTACCTCGGATTTCATTGATCTCTTTCCTAAGAAATATAATGATCCGGGTCACTTTTTGATACCTTGTGTTTTCGATGAGCTTGGGGAATACAAAGCTCTAGCCGATCTAGGAGCTAGTATTAACGTTATGCCCTTGTCCATTTGGAAAACTCTTGACTATTTACGACTTATTCCCACTCGAATGATCATTGAGCTTGCTAATGGCACCACCACTCGACCGGTTGGTATAGCGGAAAATGTCATTGTTAAAGTGGGGGAGTTCGTTTACCTAGCCGATTTTGCTATCATTGATTATGAGCCGAATCCTCGTGCGCCTATAATTTTAGGACGACCATTTTTGTGTACGGCCGGTGTTTTAGTTGATATGAAAGAAGGGGAGCTTAAATTGTTTCATGGGGATAAACATATGATTTTCAAACCGGAAAAAATTTCAAGATTGGTTCCTAAGAAATTGGAAAGTGATAAACCTAATTTTGTTGAATCATGTTGTAATGTTACCTCATCTATACTCACTCCACACGAGGATGATAAGATTGAAAAACAAATTGATGATTACTTGAGTGAGCCATTCGATGCTAGTGAGTTTGATAATGAGAATTTTGATCCCGAGAGTGATATTGCTTTAATTGAACAATCTTTGAAAATGGACTCATTTTCATTCTCTTCTAAGGATCATGTTGATGTTCCTAAGGCACAATCTTCATTGGAAGAGCCTTTGATTCCTAGCTTCACACCGAGTGAGGTTAGTGACTATTCGTTGGATAAGTTCGTCGATGAACTTTTTGCTATCCTTGATCCACTTCCACGGGGAAGTGAAGACGTTTCCGATCTCGAGATCGAACGTGATTCTTGTGTTTTACCTTCCATTCTCGAGGAATTCGCCGATGAATTGCCTTCAAATGAGAATGATGATCTTGTATCCGAATGTGACACACTCGATACTTTGTCGGAAATTTCTTGTGATGACAAGGATGACGACACTTTTGTGACTTACTCAAATCCTCTATTTGAAGCTTCATTGAACAATAATCCATTGATTCAAGAGGATTTTGAGAACATCATACCTCCTACATCTCACAACCTTTGTGATGATGATCTTCTTATGAAGGAGGTTGATGAGGTTTGTGATGATGATCACACCTTTTGTGATGAGTATGTCGACTCGGATGGAGAAATTTACATTATTCCCAATCTCCCTCCCACTCGCGTTGATCTTAATGTGCGGGTTTTTCATGTGACTCATATTGAGTACCATGACCCCTTTGTTCACGTTCCTAAGAGTGAAAAAGTCGACAAAGTCATGCAAGTTGAAACCACCATGGTTGAGACTTTTGTTCCGCCATTACCATGTGCTTCATATGACTTAGGATTAGCATGGGGGGACGACACCTTGTTGTCTATTCCTTTCTCCACCGAGGACGAGGTATTCGACCCCGGAATCGTTGATTTAGGGAAATCTCGGCCTTTCACCGATGCAATAATTGAAAGACTTTTCGATCATCTTGGTGCGAGTTTACCTCGTGGAGCATGCTTAATCCATACCATTCGTTGTGACTACCATCTCTTGTTAGAGATTTGTGTTAGAGTTTTATCCTTTTGTTTGTCATCCGACAACGAGGATGAAATCTTTGACCCCGGCATCGCGCTTTATGTTGGTTTTTATTCCAATATGCCGGTTTTTACCACCTTCCCTAAGGACCAATGAATGCGGGGATCGAGTCGAGCTCATGACTCGGTTAACAAAAACGAGGTGCCTTGTGGGGGAGTCCCATACATTCTATCTTCTTTCTATTTTCTAACACCTAATAAGGCTTGATCTTTCAAGCTCGTGCTCGTTTTTTTGTTGTGTTGTGATCTTAGGTATGACCCTTATTTTTGAAGACTCTCGTGTTCGGTTTTTGCCGGTCCACTTGATCTTCCATTCTTTGAACGCCAAAAAGGGGCACACTTTCTTACCCTTGATTATTATTGACTAACGTTTTATCTTGAGGCATACTTAATAAACGGCTTATAGATTTGCGTACTCTTTCCATTCTAGGAGATTGCATTAGACTCTTCGTATCTTAGCAAGGGGGTGTTACTCTTGAGCTAAGAAACATTGAGGACAATGTTTGGTTTTAGCATGGGGGAGTCAATCGATATAATCGCTTGCTATTGCTTTTGTCGTGTCCAAACGTATAGTTTTCTCATTTTTCAATAAAATTTTAAATTTTTTATGTAATTTTTAAGTTTTAATAAATAAAATAAGTGTTTTTGACACGAATGTAGGCTTTAAATAAGAATAGTTTTTGACTCGACTTGGTTTTTAACCTTAGCTTTTCCTTAACGTATTTGAATTAAGTTTTGCTAGGCTATTATATAGGGAGCTTTAAAACGCGAAGGTCTTAATTCATATGAGTTAAGGACAAGAACTTTTCGCAAGCTCCTATAATTGATCCTAGAAAGTCGTTTATCAAGGGAACTTTAAAACGCAAATTCTAAAACTTGCAAAAGTATAAGAAGTTGCAAGATCCTATAGATGACTTGAAAACCCAAAACTTTGATTTGATAGGCTAAGTATCCATTGATTTCATTCTTGGAATTTTACAATATGGAGAACAAGAGATGATAGAGCCAATTATAAGTTCGGTATTCTTTCGGGAATTTATGTGAGTTAATTATGAGCCTATTCTCCCATCACTTGTTAATAAATTTAATTGCAATAAATAATGTTGAACGATTTGAAAAGTTACTTAGCTTCTAGCCCAAGATCGTTTAGAAGTTGCTCGGTAAGGATTAGAGTTCATAGCCAAGGCATAACTTATTGAAGCGGGATGCGAAGATTGGCGAGTCCAAAAAGGTCCTAACAAGACATGAGGGCTATGTTTTATTGCTAAAGATCTCAAGTGATGTGAAGATTCATTTATCAAAAATCAATATGAAGGATCGAGACACACGACGAAAAGCAAAATACTCCCAAAAAGTCATGGAGAAGTCTATCCAAAAAGACCAAAAATAAGGTATGAGGATAAATGAAGCCAAGTCCAAAAAGGAGGCGGATCGTTGTTAATCAAAATCCCGAGTAAAGATTGGAGAAAAATGAAGAAGTCGTGGTCCAAGTATGAATCTCTCAAAAATTCAAGTGAAGAAATATTATGAAGAGAAGACCATTATTTCGTGAACGTCTCTCAAGATTGGAAGTATTAAGTCACTGCCAAATATCGATCCGAGAAAGGTCTCAAATCGCGAAACAAGTTATGCCAAGATATGAACTTTATGAGAGCCCGAGAAGCAGTTTTAAAAGATTTTGTCCTTTAGCTAACTATTGATTAAATCGTTCACTTTATTTTCGGCTTAATAAATTATCGAAATAAGTCAACAATGCATCCTCGTGATCATTCAAGACAACAATAAAATATAAGAGATACACATAGGAATAAGGGAGTCTAAGTGATTAACTGGCCCACATGAGTTCGTGTTAGTCTACCAACTTATAATAACAATGATCTTGTTTTTGCACTTGGCTTGGAAAAGTGAAAAGTCGGGGAAGATGAATCTATTTGAGTTTTATGATCCTAAAAGTTATTTTTCGAATAATGAAAGCAATACATTATGTCTTAGCAAAATTAATGTCAAAAGTTGAATAATGGTGTAGTTATAGTTTTATTTTATCATTGCGTGAGGACACGGCAATTGCTTAGCATGGGGGAATTTGATATGAGTGTTTTTACTCATATCATTTATAGCTATAAACATAGAAATATTGCTCATAATATATCAAATATGCCTTGGAAAAGCTTGTTTCTTGTTTGAATGTGTGTAGGTACCAAGTTCGCGAAAACCGACGAAAATCGACACGAGAATGATGAAAAAGATCAAGAAGCCAAAAATCAAGCTCGACTTTGAAGGATTTGATCATTTACCGAGGAAACGAGCCAAGTGAGTTCCACAATGGGGAAAATGGGCTAAAAGGCCCATGTAAATTCAAGATTAATTTTATGATATAAAGTGAAGCCCAAAAGTTGGCCCAAAATGGAGAGTCTTACACGGATGGTGAAAGCTGTTTGGGCCCAAGCCCAATTCAGGAGAATGAAACGATGTATGGGCTTAGGGTTTGTCTAGTTATAACACTTATAAACTCACCACATATTTAATAAACCGTCCCAATATCTTTCACACATAAAACAAACGTTATTTCCTAGAAAAAAACCTTTCTTCCTCATTCATTTTTTTTATCCCAAACCTGATTAAACCACTGTTCACCGAAACCCTAATCGGGTAAAATAACAAATTGACTTATGGCTTTTAATCCCACGTGCTAAACACGTGTGTGGGAATTAATTCCCCCAGTTTAAGGAAGAGAAAAGAGGGAGAGGGGATGATACGTGGCGTTTCTCTATTGGTATTAACACCTCATCTAGCCTAATCCTCCAATCAGGAGCCTCAAAACAAGCACAAAAGAAACACAAAATTGCCACCGTGGCAATCTGTGTGACCAAGAGTCAATCTCGACCCTTGGATGATCAACTGAAAAGAGAGAGAAGATGAAGAATGAAGATCCTAAGGCTCAAGATCATTTGGAATATCCTTGGAGAGATGCGAATATGCCTTCCCTCACCCTCGGGTTCAAGCATAAATACCTCCATTTTTTATGTGTAATTCATCCCTTTTTTAGTCTTACTGTTATAATGCTTAATAGTAGTTAGATTGTAATTTTCTTTTTTAAATAATGTAAACGAATATTTGGTTTAATGAAAAGTTGCTTTCCAGATTTTACCCTTTGTTTCTCGCGTTATATTATATCTGTTAAAGTTTAATTGCAATCTAATTTCCTACAATTGAATATTATAAGCATTGAATGATTATATAAGCTTCTCTCGTAGCTTTTGTGAACATTTATAAGTAAGATTAGGGATTTAAATCTCTAACCCCACTGGTTAGAGTGATATTACTGCTGGATCTATATGTTCGAATGGTGGTTCGTTTTGGAGGCGAATGATGATGGTGGTTTCTATTTTTGGTTTATAAGGATGCTCAGCGCACTCCTTCGTCCCAATGGTTTCGTCTAAAGGTTCTAACCTTTTTACTTTTCTATGAATTTCCAGCTTTATTTGGTTTGTTTTATAATCTGCATAATTGTTATTTGTTTAGCTAATATCGACTGATGGTTGTGTTAAGTCTAATTGAGAACTGAAGTTGGACTAGTTAGAGTGCTAGAGTTGTGTTATGTTAAGTTTTGCTCAGACTGCTTATGATTGCTGGAGATCATTAGATATTTATGAGTCATTTAATTGTCTGCTTGAATTGGTAATCGACTATTTAGTTTTGATGAATTAAGATCAATTAAGATCTTGAATCTGTTTGAGGTGATAACTTGGTTATAGCTTAAAGAATCTGTAATAGGATTTTGAGTATTGTGTTTCTGCTATAGCCGTTTGTTTTCAGTTTATTTTCGTCGTTATCATATTTGATATAGGATATTTTTTTTACTTTCATGGTTGCTGCGTAACCTGTATGCATTTTGTTGAGTTTAAGCTTGCTGATGCATTAGTATACTTGACTGTATGTTAGAAGCTGATACTGGTAGGAGTCTTAGTTGCTGCACGATTTGAATTGCTGATAATTTGTACTTAATAGGATTTTATGCTCAGTGTTATTCAAGTCCTTGGTTGTTAATTATCTGCTAGTGTTAATATGATTCTAGTTGAATGCTGATATGGAATAATTATGCCTGCTTGTTTTGATTTTGGTGTTGAATTTCTACTTTATTTACTGCATTATTGTTCTACTTAACTGCTTATCAGATCCAATAATCTGATAAGCTCACGAAGCTGTTCCTATCAGCTTTTTCAGTATAAGCTCACACAAAAAGTCTTTCCTGAGACTGGTTTCTTTTCTATCTGTCAAAAAGAAATAATTTCCAAAAATTGTCCCAATTGGGTCTCGAACTCGAGACCTACTGTCTGTCTGACTTGCGTGATAACCACCTGGGCTACTTGCCTTTTTGATTTCAATTACATCAGTTTAGATTAATATAGTGAAACAAATTGTGGCAGATTGTGATTTTTTTTAGGAATTAAATTAGGGTAACGTTTTTACATAAACTTTTAATTCCATAAATATTAGTTTTAAATATAAATGATTAGTAAACATAATAAAAATATAAAAATATAAAAAAAAATAATAAAATAAAAATGTTTTTATTAGTTTAAAAGTTTAATTAGTTTATTTTAATAATTAGATTTTTATAAGTTTAGATTTTAAATAAAATTAGTTTAAAAAAAAAAAAAAAAAAAAGATAGATTTAATATAAGTATATTTTTGATAAAGTTATTTAGTTTAAAAGTTAGTAGATTTCTTAAATAGTTTATATGTCATTTCTTATTAAATAGATTATTAATTTAGTTTAAATTTTTAAATAATTGTAATTTTTAAGTATTTGTATTAGATTAAATATTCGGGTTAACGATTCATGCACTTTAGGTTATCTTTAAATAGTTTAAAATTCGTAGACTTTAATTGTAGTTTAAAAACCAACGACACTTTCAAATCAATTGTCCAAATCAAAACGAAACGTCTCAAATTCACTCGATCTTCGTGTACAACGAACTTGGTTCACTCACGTGTTTAATCGTATCCGTCTTTGACTTATTTTTGGTTAATTACTTTTTCCTAAAGGTAATTACCTAAATTTGTCCTATAACGTATATGTGTTAATCCACGATACATCACATATGCGTAAATTAGGAGGAGCCATGCGAGACCGAATAGTAGTCACCTTAAATATTTGGCCAAGAACCAACTTTTACTTGTGTTTCTGAAAAAGTTAGATAAATGAAAATTTTGAAAACTTTAACATATTATTGCGAGTAGCACCCGTTCGTAACATATGCACATGTTTCCTTACCTCTTTCTTGAACGAATTACGTGTCTGCAAGTACATGTTTCTTTACTCAACGATATATGTTCTACTTATTACCTCATTTTCTCTTATGATACAATTCTATTTACAGTTCGTCTAATTACCGACGATTGATACCAGATTTGAAAGTTTCAACGTTTTTATGCTTCTACATCGATCGACCTTCTTTATCTATTTTGGACCTTTGAAACGTCTCCGGACACGAATTGTGATTTATGACTGGAAATGAACGATGATTTCGTGTATTTGCCATGATGTGTGTTATACTCTATCATCTCGAAATTCATTCGTGTGAACCATGTGTTGATTTCGCCTCTCATCGCTAATGTTGTTCATTTTACTGGAATTACTCTCAAGTGACTTCTTAAGATTTTTCTTTGATTCGAAAATTTACTGTGTGGCTTTTCTTTTTCGATCGTGTATCGACCATCGAGAACTTAATAAGCCGTTGTTGGTGACACCAACCACGCTCGTGAATTAATCATTTGCTAAATCCTTTGTTTCTTATTGTCCTTATTATCGATGCATCTATTCTATCATGTTCGTTAAGAATTTGGTAAGAACTTCGTTTTATTCCCTCATGCGATTGCTTGCATATTAATTATTGATTATTATTACTTTCATATTCGTTTGCTATCTTGTCACCTTTTGAAAACCCGAATATGTCCCATGTTTACCATTTGATGCATTAAACACCTTCTTGGATTTCTAAAAGAAATTGTCATAAATTTTTAAGAACGCTTTACACATTTTATCAAGTGGTTAAATTACCAAAATAATCGTTTCAAGTTAAATGCCTGATCTATACATCCTCTTTGGTAGATTTATAACTAGTGTTTAAAAATACGTCGTGCTTTATCTTAAACTATTTGATTTATCATACTTTACTTTCAAGTTAATGAAATTACCGATGTAATTTATACTTCTATTAATGATTCTAAATAATTTGGAAATTTAATTTTCTCTAATCGTAATAATAAACCCGAGTTTTAACAATAATTTCATACAATCATCCAAAAGCTATTAAACCGGTTAAAATAGTTATTTTAAACTATTTTACTTTTAGTTTAAAATCCTTATCAAGAAAAAGACTTAGCGACTGTTTACCCCTTTAAATATACATTTTCATCTTAATCTCTATATAACCAACTTAAACCCCTATTTTTTCTTAGTAAAGTGAATTATTTTGTTCTACGGTTTACGCGATTCGCAATTCCTCGTTGATCATTAATCTTAATCCGTTTTAGTGCATATTGTCCGTTTCAGCGTTTATCATGTTTATTCTATCTCTAATTACCCTCTCGTATTTAAAGACCAATTCAAAGCAAAGTATCCTTATTTGTTCTCGTCTCTTACCGTCTCTAGTTGAACTCTGAGGGACCAGAGTTCCTTTAGGGGGATCGACTGTGAGAACTCGTATTTTTCTCGTTAATTAAATTATTCTTTTATTCGTACTTCTCGATTTTACAATGTTTTACTTGTTCCTCTTTACTTTTTCATACGTGAATCCTAAGATCTTGAGAATTTTAATTGAATTATATTTTAATTATTTTTCTGATCATTGATAATATTCTATTCGGAATTATAAAAAATTTATTTTTATTATTTCATATTTATTTACTGTGAAAACCCGAAATTTAATTTTAACATTTAGACCGAGATATAATATTATTTCTAATGTTCAGACCAATATTTATTACCCGACTACTAGTTATCATGTTTGTTTTTAGGGAAAATATTGAGTTATCGGCTAACCGACATGGTTAAGGCTTTAACGTATTGAATACGTGTCATTTATTATTTATCGTCAAAGACTATGTCCATCATTAACCGTAAATATTCTCGTTATGACATAGAAATATTTTCTATTGTCGTCGTTTTAATTTTTTTTGTTTTATGGACATTTTTTGTAAATTTATGATTAATAAATGGGATTTGCTTAACATTTGTGTACTCGATATCGTTCTCAGGATCTAATCGAATTGATCACGGTTAATGCTGGAATTGTTGGTAGTGGTCACTAAAAGGGGGAGCTTGGTTAACTAAGTCTACAAACAGCATAAATATAAAAGCTAACAAAAATAAAAGAGAACATCTAACCTCGATTGCTTTATCAGAGTGAATGGTGCAAAACAGAACTTGGTGAAAGAAATTAAGAATTAAAGTGAAAATGTAAGTGTGTTGACTAAAAATAAAAGTTTTAAAATTTAAACTAAAAATTAAGATTCAAAAATAATTGACGAAAAATCAAAACTTTTAAAAGTAAATTTGAAAATTAAAACCTTGTAAAAATGAAAACTTTAATAAAAATAATTTGAAAAATATACTAAGTGAAAATTGCGGGAAAAATTTAGGTTTGAAAATTAAACAGGAAAATTAAAACACAAGAATGAATAGTGAAAATCTGTTTTAATTCGGAATGTGCATAACGAACCTATCTTGGAATCCACAATTCTGACGTAACTCGGAATCAAACAAGTAAGACCTAACTCGGAATGTGAATGCAGAACTTAGTTCAGAATATAAGATTGCCCACCTAATTCGGAAAAAAGTTGGACCTAGTTCGGAAATTGAAATACTACACATAACTCGGAATCCTCAGTTTTGACCTAACTCGGAATATAGTTCTGATGTATTTCGGAATCTAAGAATTGGATGTAGTTCGGAATATGCTGGTTTGAACGTAACTCGGAATCCAGGAATACACAGTAATTCGGAATCCAAAACTTTAAGTAGTTCGGAATGGAACTTTTATGTAACTCGGAATATGCAAACTTGACGTAACTCGGAATGAACTGTGTTTTGACCTAATTCGGGAAACCAGTGTTTGATGTAATTCGGTAAAAATTAACCTGCATGTAATTCGGAATGAAAGGAGATGGACGTAACTCGGAATAAGCTGGAAAACTATTTAGTTCGGAAAGCTAGGGTTTCTAAAACCCGAATAAGATCAAATTAAGCAAAATCCAAATAAGCACTTACCAAAACTTTTACCAAATCAATTTTTAGAAAAAGCTAATAAGACACAATTTAAAAACTTTTAAAAACACTAAATAAGCAAAAATTTAAAATCAACTTTTTTATAAAAATATTAAACTACCAAAATCAACTTATTTTAAAAACTAATAAACATAAAAATTAAGCAAATAAGCACTTTAATCTAAAAACTCTCAACACACCAACTCAATAAGCACAATCAAATAAGCAAAACAATCACATCATCAACAAAATTAAAACAACTACATGATTAATTAAGCAAAAACAATAGATTATTAAGAAAGGTAGAATGAGAATTATGAATTAAACTTGATTATATTAAAGATTAAGATCAAAGATTACAAGATGAAAGATTTGATAAGCTTGAAAACTAGCGAGAAGAAAAATAAAACACAATTAATTACCTACTAAAATTAAAAACTAAAAATCAAGACTAACTCCTTAATGACTATTTTTCTAACTATATATAGGGGAGGTGGAAAGTGCTTGTTTCTTCTTTTCTTCTCGTCTTTCTCGACTTAGACTCGGGATTAGTCAAATGATAACTTGAACTCATCTTCTATTTTTCTTCTTTTAATAGACTTGGTTCTTCGACTTCGTTAAACTTCCGTCTTTAGACTTTTTCTTCGATAAATCTTCAGAACAGGCCTTTGACTTCCGTTCTTCTTGCACTTTTGATCTTTTGACTTGTATTTTGTCTTTTTCTTCGATAAAAGCCCGTGATAGCCCGTGTTTTCTTCCTTTTTCATATTTTTATCCTGAAACACAATAAAACCACAAACCACGCATAATTCCGACTTTTACGACATAAAATACACGTTTTGGTCATGTTATTATTGGAAATAAGTGGTAAAAGGATAAGTGTTTTTACACTCATTAAATCCCCTACACTTGACCATTGCAATTTCCTCATGCAATGCATTAATTTCAAAGCACGTTTTACATTTTTCATCATAAATAACCCACCTTGTCCTTTATTAAATACTAAACATTAAGGAAACTAAAAAGATAGAAATATATACAAAACAAGTAAAGCAATCAAAGACTTACATTAGGGTTTTGGTTATCATGAATGTTTATCACCCTCAAATTTCACGTTTCCCACACCAAGCTTATAAACGAGATCATTGTTATTATAAGTTAGTAAACTAACACTAACTCATGTGGCCTAATTATTCACTTAGACTCCCTTATTCCTAGGTGTATCTCTTATATTTTATGATTGTCTTAAATGATCACGAGGATGCATTGTTTGACTTATTTCGATAGTTTATTAGGCTGAAAATAAAGTAGGACGATTTAATTAATAGTTAGCTAAAGGACAAAATCTTTTAAAACTGCTTCTTGGGACTTCATAAAGTTCATATCTTGGCATAACTTGCTTCACGATTTGAGACCTTTCTCGGACCGATATTTGGCAGCGACTTCACACTTCAAACCTTGAGAGACGTTCTTGAAATTATGGTCTTCTCTTCATAATAGGAATTTCTTCACTTGAAGTTTTTTAGAGATTCTTCATACTTGGACCACAACTTCTTCATTTTTCTCCAATCTTTATTTCGTATTTTGATATACAACGATCCGCCTCCTTTTAGGACTTGGATCTATTTATCCTCATACCTTGCTAGGGTCTTTTCGGTTAGACTTCTCCATGATCTTTTGGGGAGTATTTGCTTTTCGTCGTGTGTCTCGATCCTTCATATTGATTTTTGATAAATGATTCTTCACATCACTTTGGATCCTTAGCAACAAAATGTAGCCCTCATGCCTTGTTAGGGCCTTTTCGGACTCGCCAATCTTCGCATCCCGCTTCAATAAGTTATGCCTTGGCTATGAACTCTAATTAATACCGAACAACTTTTAAACGATCTTGTGCTAGAAGCTAAGTAACTTTTCAAATCGTACAACCTTATTTATTGCAATTATATTAGCAAGCGATGGGAGAAAAAGCTCATAATTAACTCACATAAATTCATGAAAGAATACCAAACTTATAATTGACTCTATCATCTCTCGTTCTCCACAATTTAAAATATCAAGGAATGAGACTCGTGGATGCTTAGCCAATTAAATCAAATTTTTGGGTTTTCAAGTCATCTATAGAATCTTTCAACTTCTTAGACTCTTTCAAGTTTAGAATTTGCATTTTAAAGTTCCCTTGATAAACGACTTTCTAGGATCAGTTATAGGAACTTGCGAAAAGTTCTTGTTCTTAACCCGTAAGAGTTAAGACTTTCGCGTTTTAAATTTCCCTATATAAAAGCCTAGCAAAATTTGACTTAAACACGTTAAGGATACTAGGTAGAGTAAACTTGGATAAGTAAACTCGGGTTGAGTCAAAAGATTCACAACGTTGAAAATTTAAAACCACTTTGTTAAAAATTTATTCTAGCAAAGAAAGTAAATAACGATAAAAAGGGAAAATACTACTATACAATAGGCCAAAATAGATTAAAAATTTTGAAAAATGTTGAAAAATTAGATTTTCCGGTTAAAATGAGGACAAATTCATGGAAAAGACCACTTACTTCGATAGAAGCCCCCCTACACTTAATATAAATATTGTCCTCAATGTTTAAGCATGTGGGAGTAAACTCCCCTACACTTAGGACATTGTGCACGTTGTTTAAATCTTGTTAAGGAAAGGACGACTATAGTGATTTCAATGTGAACATATAAGATATGAAATATTGAATCACGACAGTTTAGGATAGAACCAGGAAGACGGGTACACGGGATCACGGGTCGTCAAATGTCATCAAAAGTGCTCTTTGAAGCTTAATCTCTGCACATCATAAGAAACAAGACAACAAACCATATGTAGCTCCCCCTACACTTATTATGAAAACGGTAAAGGATAGATCAACGGGTTGCCTCCTGAGAAGCGCTTGTTTTTGATAACCGAGTCACGAGCCTGACTCGACCCAGAACTAATTCAAGGGAAACGTGGTGAGGGATGGAATCATCTCATGAGATATGTCCTCACCAAAGTACAGCTTCAAACGCTGGCCATTCACTTTAAAATTAGGCCCATTTGGTTGAGAAAGCTCAATGGTGCCATAGGGGAAGACTTTGGCGACGGTGAATGGACCAGACCAACGGCTCTTAAGCTTGCCCGAGAAGATCCTAAACCGAGAGTTAAAGAGTAAGACTTGATCACCAACGTGAAACTCTCGGTTCTTAATCCTAGCATCATGAATGATCTTGGTTTTCTCCTTGTAGATCAATGAATTCTCATAAGCTTCATTCCTCAGTTCATTTAGCTCGTTGAGTTGAATCTTCTGAAGATCACCGGCTTTGTTGATATCAAAATTGGCCCACTTCAAGGCCCAATACGCCTTATGCTCCAGCTCAATAGGGAGGTGGCATGCCTTCCCGTACATAAGACGATATGGAGTGCCACCAATCAGTGTCTTATATGCGGTACGGAAAGCCCATAAAGCATCATCTAACTTATCGTCCCACGAGTCACGATGCTCTCCCACAGTACGTTCTAATATTCTCTTCAATCCACGGTTATAAATCTCGGCTTGACCATTTGTTTGGGGATGATAAGCGGTGTAAAGACGGTGATTGACACCATACTTAGCCATGACTCGAGCAAATTGATCATTGCAAAAATGAGTCCCGTGGTCGCTGATGATAGCACGAGGAACAGCAAATCGAGTGAATAACTGCTTCAAAAAGTTCACAACCACCCTCGCATCGTTCATAGGGAGAGCCTTTGCTTCAACCCATTTAGATACGTAGTCAACGGCTACGAGGATGTACTTGTTCCCTTTGGATGATGGAAATGACCCCATAAAGTCGATACCCCAGACGTCAAAGATTTCACATTCTTGTATGAAATTTTGAGGCATCTCATCTTTATGTGTGATCTTGCCTTGGCTTTGGCAAGCATCACAATGTTTAACCATTTCATGAGCGTCATGATAAATGGAGGGCCAATAGAATCCAGTGTCGAACACTTTCTTCGCGGTGTGATTAGGACCAAAGTGACCACCGGTGGGTCCTTTATGGCAAGCTTCAAGGATTAATAAAGTTGTCGGCCCATCAACACATCGACGAATGACAAGATCCACACATTGTTTGAAAAGGTAAGGGTCGTCCCAAAAATAGTGTTCAATGTCTTTAAAGAACTTTTTATTTTGTTGGGACGTTAACCCTTCCTTGAGAATTCCACCCGCTAAGTAGTTTGCAATGTCCGCAAACCACGGGGTGTCATCAAGATTGGAATTGATATACATTAAGGCCTGATAGGTGTGAAAACACCCATCCTTTTACCACTTATTTCTGGCTAAAACAAGACCAAAACACGTATTTAATATCATTTGTTTGGAATTATGCGTGGTTTTTGTGTTTATTGTGTTTTCAGAGTCAACCGGATGAATATTGAAGAAAACATGGGATTGCACGGGTTTTATCGAAGAAAAAGACTCAAGACGAAGTCTATTGTCCAAGAGATGCAAAAGATTTGAAGTCATTGCGCCTATTTGAAGATTTATCGAAGAAAAAGGCCAAAGATGGGAGATTCTTATATGTCGAAGAACTCGAGTCTATTAAACAAAAGATTATAAGACGAGTTGGAATTATTCACCGACACTTCTCAAAATCCAAAGTCGGAAACGTTTATTTAAAAGAAACGTAAAGACTAAAGAAGAAAGAAGAAAAGAAGCCCAAAAACAAAGCCCATTCACAAGCCACAAGCACACGCCTATATATAGGATTTCACTTCACAATTTGAGGGACTAGTTAGTTAGTTTTTAGTTAGTTTTAGTTTTTCATTTACTCTAGTTTTAGAGAGAGAAAGTTCTCAACTTTCTCTCACTAAGTTTTCATCTTTCTTTCTTTTAATCTTTCAAGATTTAACTTTTGTATTGTTGATTTCATTAATCAAGTTTGAAGTTTAAGCTTTTAATCTTTCATCTCTTTCTACCTTTCTTTGATTTTGGTTCACTTTTGGTGCAAATTACTTATGATCCGTGTTGTTCATCTATGTTTTCGTGCTTAAAAAGTTAATCTTTTATGTTTATTTAAGTCCTCATATAAATAAGCTTTAAGATCTTTGTGCTTATTGGCTTATTTATTTGTTTAGCTTATTTACCTTTTTTAAAAAACTTTTCTTAAAAAGTTCATCTTTTTATTGTTTAATTTAAAAGTTGTATATTGGAAGTTTAGATAGGTTGTTATTTGAGCTTATTCGTTCCGTTTCATTTTAGATTCGTGCTAATTTTGGTGTTGGCTTATTCCCATAGCTTATCACCTTGCTTATTTCGGACCAAAAAAGGGGTAAATCGGAAAGGGTAAAACCCTTTTCCGATTGGGTTATTCCGAGCAGCCAGCACCCTCTTTTCGATCACCAAATCGGAAGAGGGTTTATTGTATTCCGATTTGAGCATCAATATTCCGATCACTTTTGATCGGAATAGGGTTTATTATTCTGACGGTGGCCTAGTTGGTTATTCCGATCTGGGTCTTTTATTAAACATTCCGATTATACTTGTTTTAGATTATTCCGATTTGAATTCCTTTCCTACATTCCGATCAGTACTCTTTTCTGCATTCCTATCAGCCACTTTATTCCGATTGGATCCATTTGCCATATATTCCGATCTGAGTCATTTTCAATATTCCGATTGCACCCTTTGTTAAACATTCCGATTGGGGCTTGTTTCCAACATTCCGACTGCATATATTCCGACCAGAGGGGTGTTTGTTATTCCGATCAGTCTCCCTTTTACATATTCCGATGGTTTAGTTCTTGTTTTTTATAAAGTTTCCAAGTGTTAGTTTTATTAAGTGTTCTAATATGTTTCTAACCTTTTCTTTACGTTTTCAAACATTTAGTTTTAACTCGTTATTTTAGTCTAATCTTTAAAACTCTTTTCGCTCATCGTCATTTACATTTAATTGCTATTAGTTTAAAATAGATAACAAACCAACACCTTTTTATTAACCAAGAACAACTATTCCACTTTGAACCGTGATCAATTCGAGGAGATACCGAGAACTAAATCTGAACCCATACAAAAACGCTTGTATCAAATAGCGTCGCTGCCGGCTCTTCTCGTTAAGATCAACAGTTTTTTGTGAGAACTTGGATTTTGGGATCCGTTCACCGTGAACGTTACTTTTTCACAAAAAAATTTCAAAAACCCAAAAAAAATATAAAATTTTCAAAAATACAAAAAAAATTAAAAAACCATAAAAACCAAAAATATTTCTTGCTTGCTTTGTTAGTTCCTTTGCAGGTGCATGCGTACATGATCAACGTCTTATCAAGAGCCCGAGCCTCTCGAAGACTTAGACATGGCCGGTGTACAGAACAATAACAATAACCCACCTCAAAACAATAACAACAATAACAATCCACCTCTCAACAACAATAATAACAACAACAATGAGCCTCTACCAGACAATCGCCCGATGATTGAACTTCTGCAAGCCCATGTGGAGGGAAACAATGATCCAATTTTCATACCCGTGATTGCAGCCAACAACTTTAAGCTCAAATCCGGCTTTATCCAGATGGTCTCTGCTCAACCATTCTTGGGGCGTACCAATGATGATCCACATGACCACATCAAGAGATTCCTACAACTCACGAATACGGTCAAATTCAATGGTGTTCCACAAGAGGTAATCCGTTTACAACTTTTTCCATTTTCTTTAGAGGGAAAAGCCCGACATTGGCTTGCTAAGGAACCGCCACAAAGTATTCTTACGTGGACGGATTTGGAGACCAAGTTTATCAACTACTTTTTCCCACCCTCTCGTACTACCGCTTTGCGGAATGAAATTATCAATTTTGAACAAAAGTACGATGAGTCTTTTAGTGAATCTTGGGACCGTTTCAAAGATCTTTTAAGAAAGTGCCCACAACATGGTTTTACCAAAGTGCACCAAATTAATACTTTTTATAATGGTTTAAGCATGAATGACCAAGATTCACTAAATAGTGCCTCGGGGGGTAATATTTTGGTTAAGACTTCCAATGACGCTTGGGATATTATTGAAGATAAGTCTCGTGTGCAAACCAAGAGTGTTCGGACTAATGCCGCTAGTGCTAGTACTAGTGACAGCGACCAGCGACTTGACAAAATTACTACGCTTCTTGAATCGCTTGTTACCCACACCGCTAACAACACCAACAGCATCAACGCTAAAAACGCTCACGACGCTCAAGTCAATGCTGTTAGCCAACCATGTGAGATATGCGGGGGTCCTCACTCTTACACCACTTGTACCGCCACCCAAGACTATCCATCTGAGAATGTGAATGCAGCATACGGTACCTATCCTCCGGCCGCTTATCAAGCTCGTCCTCAAGGTGACCGCAACTTGCTTAGCTACCGCTCAAACAACTTTCTCTCACCGCCCGGTTTTCCTCCTAACAACCCAAACCAACAACAAAACCTCAATCTCCCTCCTCAACAACAACAACAACAACCTCGTGCACCATACATACCACCTCACAAACAACCATATCCACCTCAAAGAAACAACCAAGTTTACCAACAACCTGCTTATCAACCACCCGCCTATAATGCTCCTCCCAACCAACCCACCGCATTACCCCAAGATATTGGAACCTACATGAGGACTAATGATGTGATCGTGTACAATCTCCAGCGGGAAGTGCGCAACTTGAAAGCAGACATGGTGAAACAAGGGAACGATCTGCGAGCTGATATGAGAAACACTATGGCAAGTCAAACGAATGACTTAAGGAACATGATGGCTAGTTTCTTCCAAGGTAATCAACCCTCTTCTTCGGGTACGCTTCCGAGTAACACCGTTGCGAATCCAAGAGGGGAGATGAAAGCAATCACCACTCGCAGTGGCAAAGGTACCAAGGAACCCGAGCTTCCTATACCCCCACCGGTGATTGTGACTAAGGAAAACGAGTCACCTGCTCCTATTCTTCATCCTTCTACTTCCCTAATTTCTCCACCTCTTACTTCTACCCCTCCTCCACCCAAGGATGTGAGTGATCCTATTCTCCCAAAGCCTTCCTCTTCTTCCGATATACCTTATCCCTCAAGGTTGAGGAAAGAGAAGCTCAAAAGCAAGGATGATATTCAGGTTTCGAACTTTCTCAAAATGTTTAAACAATTGAATTTCAACATCTCCTTCGCTGAGGCTCTCGCTCACAAGCCCAAATATGCGAAAATGTTCAAAGATCTTCTTAGCGACAAGGAGAAGCTTCTTGATATTGCTAACACCCAACTTAATGAGAATTGCTCTACAGTGCTCTTAAGGAAATTACCAACCAAGCTTGGTGATCCGGGTCACTTCTTAATCCCTTGTAACTTCCCAGGAGTAGAGAATTGCATGGCTCTAGCCGATCTAGGTGCCAGTATTAACTTAATGCCCTTAAGCGTTTGGAAGCAATTATCTCTCCCTGAGCTAGTCCCCACCAAAATGACTTTGGAATTATCTAACCGTACGGTTGCTTATCCAGTGGAGATAGCCGAAGACGTCTTTGTAGGAGTCGAAAAATTCACTTTTCCTGCCGATTTCGTTGTCTTTGACTACGACATGGACCCTCGTGTGCCATTGATCGTTGGTCGTCCATTCTTGAGGACTGGTCGCACTCTCATCGATGTTGAAGCAGGTGAGCTTATCATGAGAGTGGGTGACGATAAAATCGTCTTCAACATGGGAAAGCTTTCTAAACAGTCTTATTCATACGAGAGTGTTAATTGTATTGACGTTCTTGATGAGGCCTGTGAAGAACACTTCAAAGATGCTTGTAAAAGTATTCCTACTTCTCTTCCCAATGTTGAGACCGTTTCCTCTATTGACTCATCACTATCTCTATTTAGAGAAAGTGATTTTCTTTGGAAAGATTTGGAAGCCACCATGGGAGATGTGAACTTAAAACATGACGATTCTCCCACCGATTGGGATGACAATCTTCGCCTCATTGAAAACCTTCTCAAAGAAGACAATATTTCTCCACCATCTCCCACGGTTATTGCTATCGATGCTCTGACTTTGAATACGCCTCCCATCGAAAATCCTCTGGATTTAGAACTTAAGGAGTTGCCGCCCCATCCGAGTACGTGTTCCTTGAAGATAAAAAGAAGTCGCCCGTCATCATTGCTAAGGACTTAAAGGAAGACGAAAAATCTCGCCTCATCGCCGTGCTTAAAGATCATAAGAAGGCAATTGCTTGGAAAATTTCCGATATTCGCGGAATTGATCCAAACTTTTGTACTCACAAGATTCTCATGGAAGATGACTTTAAACCCGCAATCCAGAGCCAAAGAAGGGTTAATCCTCGCATTCATGACGTCATCAAACAAGAGGTTATCAAACTTCTTGATGCCGGCTTGATTTACCCAATCTCGGATTCGCCATGGGTAAGTCCCATCCATTGTGTGCCCAAGAAGGGCGGAATAACTGTTGTTCCTAATGAACACAACGAGTTGATTCCCACTCGTCTCGTTACTGGGTGGAGAGTTTGTATCGACTATCGCAAGCTCAATGATGCCACGAGAAAAGATCATTTTCCTCTTTCTTTCATGGATCAAATGCTCGAGCGTCTAGCGGGTAATGACTATTACTGCTTTTTAGACGGTTTCTCCGGGTATTTTCAAATTCCCATCGATCCCAAAGACCAAGAAAAGACCACATTCACTTGTCCCTATGGAACATTTGCTTACAAACGCATGCCTTTCGGTTTATGCCATGCTTCTGGGACGTTCCAAAGGTGTATGATGGCTATCTTCCATGACATGGTGGAAGACACTATGGAAGTATTCATGGATGATTTCTCAGTTTATGGCGATTCTTTCTCTGCTTGCCTTGCCAACTTAGAACGTATGCTTAAGCGGTGTGAAGACACTCGCCTTGTTCTTAATTGGGAAAAATGCCATTTCATGGTAAAAGAGGGCATCGTGCTAGGACACAAGATCTCCAAAGCCGATCTTGAAGTAGACCGTGCTAAAGTCGATGTTATTTCTAAGTTGCCTCCACCTTCAACCGTGAAGGGTGTGAGAAGTTTCCTTGGTCATGTGGGCTTCTACCGTCGCTTTATCAAAGATTTTTCTAAAATCGCTCGCCCAATGACCCACCTCTTGGAAAAAGATACTCCTTTTATCTTTTCCAAAGAGTGTATTGAAGCCTTCAACCTTCTTAAAGATAAGCTAACTAAGGCACCCGTCTTGGTTACCCCTAATTGGGAGCTTCCCTTCGAGTTGATGTGCGATGCTAGTGACTTTGCTATTGGAGCGGTTTTGGGCCAAAGAGTGAACAAACACTTCCAACCGATCCATTACGCTAGCAAGACAATGACGGGGGCTCAATTGCATTACACGACAACCGAAAAAGAGCTTTTAGCTGATGTCTATGCTTTTGAAAAGTTCCGCCCCTATCTTGTCCTTTCCACCACAATCGTTTATACCGATCATTCCGCGTTGAAGTACTTGTTGACTAAGCAAGATTCCAAACCAAGACTTCTTCGTTGGGTTTTGCTACTCCAAGAATTTAAAATCGAAATTCGCGATAAGAAAGGAGCTGAAAACCTAGCCGCGGATCATCTCAGTAGACTTTAGGATCCTTACCAGGGGGATCATCCGAACAAAGAGATCAATGACTCTTTTCCCCTGGAGACCTTAATGTCTATCAACTCGACTTCTGATGAAACCCCGTGGTTTGCAGACATTGCAAACTACTTGGCGGGTGGAATTCTCGTCGACGGTTTAACATCCCAACAAAAGAAGAAGTTCTTCAAAGACATTAAGACTTACTTTTGGGATGACCCGTATCTTTTCAAACAATGTGCTGATTTGATTATTCGCCGATGTGTTGATGGACCGGCAGCTTTAGAAATCCTTGACGCTTGCCACAAAGGACCCACCGGTGGTCACTTTGGTCCCAACTACACCGCCAAAAAAGTGTTTGACTCGGAATTTTCTTGGCCCACCATTTATCGTGATGCTCACGAGATGGTTAAACGTTGTGACGCTTGCCAGAAACAAGGCAAGATCACACATAAAGACGAGATGCCTCAGAATTTCATTCAAGAATGTGAAATCTTTGATGTTTGGGGTATCGACTTTATGGGACCATTCCCTTCATCTAAAGGAAACAAATACATCCTTGTAGCCGTTGACTACATTTCAAAGTGGGTTGAAGCCAAAGCTTTACCTACTAATGACGCAAGGGTGGTTTGTAACTTTTTGAAATCGCTATTCACTAGATTCGGTGTGCCTCGTGCCATTATTAGTGATCTCGGGACTCATTTTTGCAATGACCAATTTGCAAGAGTCATGGCTAAGTATGGTGTAAATCATCGTCTTTCCACCGCCTACCACCCACAAACTAATGGCCAGGCTGAAATCTCTAACCGAGGATTAAAGCGAATTCTGGAAAGAACCGTGGGAGAGCATCGTGCCTCATGGGCTGATAAACTTGATGATGCTTTGTGGGCTTTTCGTACCGCATACAAGACTCCGATTGGTTGTACACCATATCGTCTCGTGTATGGAAAGGCGTGCCACCTCCCCATTGAGTTGGAGCACAAGGCTTACTGGGCCTTGAAGTGGGCTAATTTTGATATCAACAAAGCCGGTGACCTACGCAAGATCCAACTCAATGAGCTGAATGAACTCCGTAATGAGGCTTATGAAAACTCTTTGATCTATAAGGAAAAGACTAAGCTCATTCACGACTCTAAGATTAAAAACCGAGAGTTCCAAGTTGGAGACAAAGTTTTGCTCTTTAACTCTCGGTTGAAAATCTTTTCGGGCAAGCTGAAATCTCGTTGGTCCGGCCCATTCACCATTGCCCAAATTTTTCCATATGGTACTCTCGAGCTCGCTCAACCTAATGGTCCGAATTTTAAGGTGAATGGCCAACGAGTGAAGTTGTACTTTGGTGAGGACATCTCTCATGAGATGATTCCATCCCTCACCATGTTCCCCATGAACTAACTTTGGGTCGAGTCAGGCTCGTGACTCGGTTATCAAAAATAAGTGCTCCTCGGGAGGCAGCCCGAGTATCTATCCTTTTCTGTTTTAACCTCCTAAGTGTAGGGGGCCTCTATAGGTCGTTTGTTTTTGTGTGGTGATGTGATTACAGGGATGAATGCACTTTTGGAACCTTTAAAGAACCGTGCTCCCGTGTTATCCGAAATCCGGTTCTATCTCTCTACTATCGTGATTCAATTTTCTTCATACTCACATTTGAAATTGATCACTTTAGTCGTCTCTTCCTTAACTTGATTTAACCAACGTGCACAATGTCATAAGTGTAGGGGAGACTTTTCCCACATGCTTAAAACATTGGGGACAATGTTTATCTTAAGTGTAGGGGGACTTCTATCGAAGTTTTAAGTGGACTTTTCCATGAAAATGCCTTCATTTAACCAGAAAATCATATTTTTCAGTATTTTTCAAATTTTTAATTAACTTTGGCCATGTAGTCGTAATTTTTAAATTTTTATCGTTGCTTTCATATGTATATATCCCGCAATAAAGTCAAAAATATTAATAAAGTGGTGTATCTAGTTTAGAAATCTTTGACATATTAGGCCCGTTGCGTTTATTTTGACTCAACCCGAATAGACTTATCCAAGTTTATTCTAGCTAGTATCCTTAACCATGTAGACCTTAATTGGTTTATTAGGCTAAGCATCCACGAGTATCATTACTTGAGATTTTAAATTGTGGAGAACGAGAAATGATAGAGTCAATTATAAGTCGGTATTCTTGCACAAGCTCACTTGGTGTAATTATTTGCCTATTCTCCCATCACTTGCTAATAATTTATCTGCAATAAGTAAGGTCGTACGATTTGAAAAGTTACTTAGCTTCTAGCCCAAGATCGTTTAAAAGTTGCTCGGTAATGATAAGAGTTCATAGCCAAGGCATAACTTATGAAGCGGGGCGCGAAGATTGGCGAGTCCGAAAAGGCCCTAACAAGGCATGAGATTGCTAAAGATCCAAGGTGATGTGAAAAGCATTATTCCCAAAGTCAATATGAAGGATCAAGACTCACGACGAAAAGCAATCAACTCCCATAAAGATCATGGAGAAGTCTATCCGAAAAGACCCTAACAAGGTATGAGGATAAATAGATCCAAGTCCGAAAAGGAGGCGGATCGTTGTATCTCGAAATCCCAATTAGAGATTGAAGAAATAATCATGAAGTCGTGGTCAACAAAGTTGGAGTACCCCTCAAAAGTCTCCAAGTGAAGAAACTCTATTAACAATGAGAAGACCATTATCTCAAGCACGTCTCTCAAGATATGAAGTATGAAGTACATGCCAAATATCGGCCCGAGAAAGGTCTCAAATCGTGAACCGAGTTATGCCAAGATATGAATTTTTTGATATCCCGAGAAGCAGTTTTAAGAGATTTTGTCCTTTAGCTAACTATTGATCAAATCGTCCTACTTTGCTTTCAGCCTAAATAAACTATCGAAATAAGTCCAAAAATGCATCTTCATGATCATTCTAAGACAAAAATAAAATATAAGAGATACACCTAGGAATAAGGGAGTTTAAGCATATAATTAAGCCATGTGTGTAAGTGTTTGATTTGCTAACTTATAATAACAATGATCTCGTTTTTAAGCTTAGTTTGGGGAACGTGAAACTTGAGGTTGATAAATCTTTGCAGCACCGAAGCCCTAATGTAAGTCTTAGATCTCTTTGTAAGATATTTCCACGTAGCTATTTTCTATCCTTTTGTTTACTTTAAAGTTTTAATCTCTCGTAGTACTTTAATTTTTGTTTAGTGGTATTTTGAATAAGGCCAAGGTTGATTGATTATGAGAAAAGTGTAAATTTGCTTTATCACTAAGCATTGCATGAGGGCATGGCAATAGTTAAGTGTAGGGGATTTGATAGGTGTAAAAACACCCATCCTTTTACCACTTGTTTCTGGCTAAAAAAGACCAAAACACGTATTTAATATCATTTGTTTGGAATTATGCGTGGTTTTTGTGTTTATTGTGTTTTCAGAGTCAACCGGATGAATATTGAAGAAAACATGGGATTGCACGGGTTTTATCGAAGAAAAAGACTCAAGACGAAGTCTATTGTCCAAGAGATGCAAAAGATTTGAAGTCATTGCGCCTCTTTGAAGATTTATCGAAGAAAAAGGCCAAAGATGGGAGATTCTTATATGTTGAAGAACTCGAGTCTATTAAACAAAAGATTATAAGACGAGTTGGAATTATTCACCGACACTTCTCAAAATCCAAAGTCGGAAACGTTTATTTAAAAGAAACGTAAAGACTAAAGAAGAAAGAAGAAAAGAAGCCCAAAAACAAAGCCCATTCACAAGCCAGAAGCACACGCCTATATATAGGATTTCACTTCACAATTTGAGGGACTAGTTAGTTAGTTTTTAGTTAGTTATAGTTTTTCATTTTCTCTAGTTTTAGAGAGAGAAAGTTCTCAACTTTCTCTCACTAAGTTTTCATCTTTCTTTCTTTTAATCTTTCAAGATTTAACTTTTGTATTGTTGATTTCATTAATCAAGTTTGAAGTTTAAGCTTTTAATCTTTCATCTCTTTCTACCTTTCTTTGATTTTGGTTCACTTTTGGTGCGAGTTACTTATGATCCGTGTTGTTCATCTATATTTTCGTGCTTAAAAAGTTAATCTTTTATGTTTATTTAAGTCCTCATATAAATAAGCTTTAAGATCTTTGTGCTTATTGGCTTATTTATTTGTTTAGTTTATTTACCTTTTTTAAAAAAGTTTTCTTAAAAAGTTCATCTTTTTATTGTTTAATTTAAAAGTTGTTTATTGGAAGTTTAGATAGGTTGTTATTTGAGCTTATTCGTTCCGTTTCATTTTAGATTCGTGCTAATTTTGGTGTTGGCTTATTCCCATAGCTTATCACCTTGCTTATTTCGGACCAAAAAAGGGGTAAATCGGAAAGGGTAAAACCCTTTTCCGATTGGGTTATTCCGAGCAGCCAGCACCCTCTTTCCGATCACCAAATCGGAAGAGGGTTTATTGTATTCCGATTTGAGCATCAATATTCTGATCACTGTTGATCGGAATAGAGTTTATTATTCCGACGGTGGCCTAGTTGGTTATTCCGATCTGGGTCTTTTATTAAACATTCTGATTATACTTGTTTTAGATTATTCCGATTTGAATTCGTTTCCCACATTCCGATCAGTACTCTTTTCTGCATTCCGATCAGCCACTTTATTCCGATTGGATCCATTTGCCATATATTACGATCTGAGTCATTTTCAATATTCCGATTGCACCCTTGTTAAACATTCCGATTGGGGCTTGTTTCCAACATTCAGACTGCATATATTCCGACCAGAGGGGTGTTTGTTATTCCGATCAGTCTCCCTTTTACATATTCCGATGGTTTATTTCTTGTTTTTTATAAAGATTCCAAGTGTTAGTTTTATTAAGTGTTCTAGTATGTTTCTAACCTTTTCTTTACGTTTTCAAACATTTAGTTTTAACTCGTTATTTTAGTCTAATCTTTAAACCTCTTTTCGCTCATCGTCATTTACATTTAATTGCTATTAGTTTAAAATAGATAACAAACCAACACCTTTTTATTAACCAAGAACAACTATTCCACTTTGAACCGTGATCAATTCGAGGAGATACCGAGAACTAAATCTGAACCCATACAAAAACGCTTGTATCAAGGCCTCAAGGGGAAAAGAGTCATTGATCTCTTGATTCGGATGATCCCCTTGATAAGGATCCTCAAGTCTACTTAGATGATCCGCGGCTAGGTTTTCGGCTCCCTTCTTGTCACGAATTTCAATTTTAAATTCTTGAAGGAGCAAAACCCAACGAAGAAGTCTTGGCTTAGAATCTTGCTTTGTTAACAAGTACTTCAACGCGGAATGGTCGGTATAGACAATAGGTGGTGGAAAGAACAAGATAGGGGCGAAACTTATCAAAAGCATACACTACAACTAAAAGCTCTTTTTCGGTAGTGGTATAATGCAATTGAGCCCCCGTCATTGTCTTACTAGCATAATGGATTGGTTGGAAGTGTTTGTTCACTCTTTGTCCCAAAACCGCTCCAATAGCAAAGTCGCTAGCATCACACATCAATTCAAAAGGTAACTCCCAATTAGGGGTAACCAAGACCGGTGCCTTAGTTAATTTATCCTTAAGAAGATTGAAAGATTCAATACACTCTTTAGAAAAGATAAAAGGAGTATCTTTTTCCAAGAGGTGGGTCATCGGGCGAGCGATCTTAGAAAAATCTTGAATGAATCGACGATAGAAGCCCGCATTACCAAGGAAACTTCTCACACCTTTCACGGTTGAAGGTGGAGGCAATTTAGCAATCACTTCAACTTTAGCACGGTCGACTTCAAGACCGGCTTTGGAAATATTATGACCAAGAACAATACCTTCTTTTACCATGAAATGGCATTTTTCCCAATTAAGAACAAGACGAGTGTCTTCACACCGTTTGAGCATACGTTCTAAATTAGCAAGGCAAGTAGAGAAAGAATTACCATAGACCGAGAAATCATCCATGAAGACTTCCATAGTTTCTTCAACCATGTCATGGAATATAGCCATCATACAACTTTGGAAAGTCCCAGGAGCATTGCATAAGCCGAAAGGCATTCTTTTGTAAGCAAATGTTCCATAAGGACAAGTGAATGTGGTTTTCTCTTGGTCTTTAGGATCGATGGGAATTTGAAAATACCCAGAGAAATCGTCTAAGAAGCAATAATAGTCATTACCCGCTAAACGCTCGAGCATTTGATCCATGAAAGGAAGAGGAAAATGATCCTTGCGAGTGGAATCATTGAGCTTGCGATAGTCTATGCAAACTCGCCAACCCGTGACAAGTCGAGTAGGAATCAACTCGTTGTTTTCATTGGGAACAACGGTTATTCCGCCTTTCTTAGGCACACAATGGACGGGACTAACCCATGGCGAATCTGAAATAGGGTAAATCATTCCGGCATCTAGAAGTTTGATAACTTCTTTCTTGATGATGTCATGAATTTTAGGATTAACCCTTCTTTGGCTTTGGATTGCGGGTTTAAAGTCATCTTCCATTAGAATTATATGAGTACAAAAGTTCGGATCAATTCCACGGATGTCGGACATTTTCCAAGCAATTGCTTTCTTATGATTCTTCAGCACGTCGATAAGTCAAGACTTTTCATCATCTTTCAAGTCCTTTGCGATGATGACGGGTAACTTCTTATTGTCTTCAAGGAAAACGTATTCGAGATGAGACGGTAAATCCTTAAGCTCTAAATCCGGAGGATTGTCGATGGAAGGTTTAGTCAAATTCGGATCATCGATAGAGATTTTCTTAGGAGATGGTGGAGAAATATGGTCCTCATTGAGAAGTTTCTCAATGGTACGAATGTCTTCTTCCCAATCGGTGGGAGAATCGTCATATTGTAAGTCCATATCCCCTAAAGTTGCTTCAAATTCTTTCAAAAGGAAATCACTTTCTCCAAATGGAGTTACTGATGGAGCAATAGAGGCAACGGTCTCAACAATGGATAGAGAAGAAGAACCACTTTTACAAGCGTCTTTGAAATGCTCTTCACACGCTTCATCAAGAACGTCAATGAAATTAACGCTCTCGTTTTCATAAGGTTAAAGTTTACCCATGTTGAAGACGATTTTATCGTCACCAACTCTCATGATTAATTTGCCCGCGCGCGACATCTATGAGAGTGCGACCAGTCCTCAAGAATGGACGTCCAACGATTAATGGAACACGGGGGTCCATCTCTTAGTCAACCACAACAAAATCTACCGGAAAAGTGAATTTGTCGACACTGACGAAGACATCTTCGGCTATCCCTACCGGATAAGCAATCGTACGGTTAGCTAATTCCAATGTCATTCGTGTGGGGACTAGCTCGGGCAGAGATAATTGTTTCCAAACACTTAATGGCATTAAGTTTATACTAGCACCTAGATCGGCTAGGGCCATACAATTCTCTACCCCGGGGAAGTTGTAAGGAATGAGAAAACGACCCGGATCACCAAGTTTGGTTGGTAATTTCTTTAAGAGCACTGTAGAGCAATTCTCATTAAGTTGGGTCTGAGCGATATCAAGAAGCTTTTCTTTGTCACTGAGTAGATCTTTAAACATTTTAGCATATTTCATCATGTGAGCGAGAGCCTCATCAAAGGAGATGTTGAAGTTTAATTGTTTAAACATTTTAAGAAAGTTAGAAACCTGAATATCATCCTTGTTCTTCAACTTCTCTTTCCTCAACCTTAAGGGATAAGGTATATTGGGTCGAGATGAATGCTTTGGAATGGAATTCTCACTCACATCCTTGGGTGGTGGAGGGGTGGAGATGAAAGGTAAAGGAGTTGGGGAAAGTTGCTCTTTTTCCTTAGTCACAATCACGGGAGTAGGTGTAGGAATCTCGGGTTCCTTATAACCTTTTCCACTTCGAGTAGTGATTGCTTTCATCTCCCCTCTTGGGTTAGCAACGGTGTTACTCGGAAGAGAACCCGAAGTAGAGGGTTAATTACTTTGGAAAAACGAAGCCATCATATCTCTTAAGTCGTTCGTTTGATTGCTCAACGAAGTTCGCATGTCGTTCCTTAGCTCGGCTCGAATATCGTTCCCTTGTTTCTCCATGTCACCCTTCAAGTTAATGAATTGGCTTTGAAGATTCGTCACCATCTCTCTATTGGTCATCATGTAAGTTTTGAGGTCTTGGTTCAATGCCGTGGGTTGATTGAGAGGTGGGGATTGGTAAGCTTGATTATTTCTTTGAGGTGGATATGGGTTTCTTTGGGATTGATATTGATTAGCAGCTTGAGGTCGGCTTTGATTGTTGCGGTTGAAATTGTTTTGGTTTTGGTTTTGAGGAAGAAAACCGGGTGGGGATAGAAAGTTGTTGGAACGATAACTTAGCAAGTTACGGTCTCCTTGAGGGCGGGCCTGATAGCCTCCTGTGGAATAGTTACCGTATGCCGCGTTAACGTTTTCACAAAGATTGCTTTGGGTAGAGGGGCAATCATTGTAAGAGTGAGGACCACCGCACGTTTAACAAGAAATAGCAAGAGCTTTAGCTTGTTGATTTTGGTGAGTAACCAAAAGTTGCATATTTTTGCTCATTTCGACCATTGCGCGGGTCATTTCGGTCATATCGGGGTTGGAAGAAGTAGAAGAAACATTGACTCTCGGGTTTGATCTTGAGGATGCGGATGAATCCCAATTCTTGTGGTGAGTAGTCATGTTTTCAATTAACTCTCTACACTCCTCCGGTCTCCTTTTCATAAAAGTACCACCGACGACATTAATCGTATCACGATCACGAAAAGTGAAACCGTTGTAGAAAGTATCAATGAGAGTGACAGGGAGCATGTTATGATTTGGACAACGGTCGATCAAAACAATGTAGCGTTCCCAAGCATCGAAAAGTGATTCATCATTTTCTTGAGTGAATCCACTAATTTGGTTCCGAAGGCTAGTGACCATGGAGGGTGGAAAGAAGCGCGACAAAAAGCGTTGAGTCATCTCATCCCATGTATGAATAGATTTTTTAGGGAGACGGTCAAACCATTTCTCGGCATGGTGGGATAAAGTGTGTGGGAAGAGATGTAGGTGAAGGAAATCCATAGTAACACCGGGAAGTTTCATGCTTTGGGTGACAGTAATGAACTTGTCGAGATGTTTGTTGGCATCATCATCCGGTAATCCGCAAAAAGGAGAAGTGTTTTGAACTTGCTGAATCATGTGATGCTTCAACGAAAATTCAGGATCCTTGATTTGCATCGGCGCAATCGGTCCTCCGCGTCCGTTCATTGTTGGCTGACAAAGCTCATCCATTGTGCGTAGGTCGGGTTGTGGGCCATTGTTGTTATTATTATTCATGTTGGGGTGGGGTGGGTTGTTATTATTGTTATGCACACCGGCCATATCTATGTCTCTAAGAGTCTCGGGCTCAGTATAAGACGTAGATCGAGTACGCATACACTAAAATAATATAAAATATTTTTGGTTTTTTATCTTCTTTTTTTTATTGTTTTTGGATTTTTGAAAATTTTATATTTTTTTAGGATTTTTGAAAATTTTTGTGATTGAAAATAACGTTCCCAAAAGAACGGATCCCAAAATCCAATTTTTCTCACTAAAAACCGTTAATCTTTAAGAAAAGAGCCGGCAGCGGCGCCATTTAATAAATGGGATTTGCTTAACATTTGTGTACTCGATATCGTTCTCGGGATCTAATCGAATTGATCACGGTTAATGGTGGAATTGTTGGTAGTGGTCACTAAAAGGGGGAACTTGGTTACCTAAGACTACAAACAACATAAATATAAAAGCTAACAAAAATAAAAGAGAACTTCTAACCTCGATTGCTTTATCAGAGTGAATGCTGCAAAACAGAACTTGGTGAAAGAAATTAAGAATTAAAGTGAAAATGTAAGTGGGTTGACTAAAAATAAAAGCTTTAAAAATTAAACTAAAAATTAAGATTCAAAAATAATTGACGAAAAATTAAAAATTTTAAAAGTAAATTTGAAAATTAAAACCTTGTAAAAATGAAAACTTTAATAAAAATAATTTGAAAAATATACTAAGTGAAAATGGCGGGAAAAATTTAGGTTTGAAAATTAAACAGGAAAATTAAAACATAAGAATGAATAGTGATAATCTGGTTTAATTCGGAATGTGCATAACGAACCTATCTCGGAATCCACAATTCTGACGTAACTCGGAATCAAACAAGCAAGACCTAACTCGGAATGTGAATGCAGAACTTAGTTCAGAATATAAGATTGCCCACCTAATTCGAAAAAAAGTTGGACCTAGTACGGAAATTGGAATACTACACATAACTCAGAATCTTCAGTTTTGACCTAACTCGGAATATAGTTCTGATGTATTTCGGAATCTAAGAATTGGATGTAGTTCGGAATATGCTGGTTTGAACGTAACTCAGAATCCAGGAATACACAGTAATTCGGAATCCAAAACTTTAAGTAGTTCGGAATATGGAACTTTGATGTAACTCGGAATATGTAAACTTGACGTAACTCGGAATGAACTGTGTTTTGACCTAATTCGGGAAACCAGTGTTTGATGTAATTCGGTAAAAATTAACCTGCATGTAATTCAGAATGAAAGGAGATGGACGTAACTCGGAATAAGCTGGAAAACTATTTAGTTCGGAAAGCTAGGGTTTCTAAAACTCGAATAAGATCAAATTAAGCAAAATCCAAATAAGCACTTACCAAAACTTTTACCAAATCAATTTTTAGAAAAAGCTAATAAGACACAATTTAAAAACTTTTAAAAACACTAAATAAGCAAAAATTTAAAATCAACTTTTTTATAAAAATATTAAACTACCAAAATCAACTTATTTTAAAAACTAATAAACATAAAAATTAAGCAAATAAGCACTTTAATCTAAAAACTCTCAACACACCAACTCAATAAGCACAATCAAATAAGCAAAACAATCACATCATCAACAAATTTAAACCAACTACTTGATTAATTAAGCAAAAACAATAGATTATTAAGAAAGGTAGAAATGAGAATTATGAAATAAACTTGATTATATTAAAGATTAAGATCAAAGATTACAAGATGAAAGATTTGATAAGCTTGAAAACTAGAGAGAAGAAAAATAAAACTCAATTAATTACCTACTAAAATTAAAAACTAAAAATGAAGACTAACTCCTTAATGACTATTTTTCTAACTATATATAGGGGAGGTGGAAAGTGCTTGTTTCTTCTTTTCTTCTCGTCTTTCTCGACTTAGGCTCGGGATTAGTCGAATGATAACTTGAACTCGTCTTCTATTTTTCTTCTTTTAATAGACTTGGTTCTTCGACTTCGTTAAACTTCCGTCTTTAGAATTTTTCTTCGATAAATCTTAAGAACAGGCCTTTGACTTCCGTTCTTCTTGCACTTTTGATCTTTTGACTTGTCTTTTGTCTTTTTCTTCTATAAATGCCCGTGATAGCCCGTGTTTTCTTCCTTTTTCATATTTTTATCCTGAAACACAATAAAAACACAAAACACGCATAATTCCGACTTTTACGACATAAAATACACGTTTTGGTCATGTTATTATTGGAAATAAGTGGTAAAAGGATAAGTGTTTTCACACTTGTTAATAAACCTTTAAGTGTCATTCATTTATATGACGCGTTAACGTTTATTAAATAATAAGCCCTCATTTATATATCTAAATATAAATTTTCTCCGAATGTAGACATTTCTATTTTATATTGACCGTTTATTTTTCGTGTTTTACGTGTATCTTTCAAATCACTTAACTTTTAAAATATCGGGTTTTGATAATACCCGCTTTAACAAATTACAGGGCAAGATTTATTAATATCTTACACCAATTATACAAACAACACGTACCCATACACATTTCCATTAAATTACACGTATCATATATCTTTTAGATAATTCTTATCTTAGTATACATGTATACACACATAAATAATCACCAACTCCCCACACTCACTTTCTTTTCTCATCCGTGCCTTGTTTACACCGAACCAAAACGATCTACATCTTAAGTTAGGGCTGAAGTAAGAGGGTGCTTGTGGTTTTATATTGATAAAATATTTATATTGGTGGCATGAGTGTGGATTTTGAATCAAAGATTGGGAAGTTGAGTTGTTGTCATAGTATTTTTTTCATCTCATCTTCTAAGGTTATCACCTAAATTTTATTGTTCTTTGTTTGGTAAATATTTAATTTACTATTCTACTTTTGTAAATAAGTTTATGTAATTAGTTAATTAGGGATATTGGACATTGTATATAAATTTTTGACACCAGAATGTAAGCTAAACTAGCCATAAATAATTATTGTGCATTCTAGTTTAAGTCAGTAGAAAAAACGCGAGCCTTGTTGAAAATCAGTAGCTTATGGGCATTATATAAAAATATATGGAGATAGCCCTGTGTTTTGTGTTGGTTTTGCCGGGCGGTTCGTCTAGTGACGATACCCGATGAATTAGATATGACCGAAAAGGCGAAAACATGTCAAAATAGAACTGCTGTGTTACACGGCCAATAACTCTAAATATTTGTATACTGACCTCTACATATGTAAAACTAAAAGTTGTAGCTAAATTTATGTAGAACACACACAATCGGATAATCTTCCACGAATAAGCGGTTTGGAAATGGCGGGAAAAACAGTGAACTGAAGTCGGCTGCGAATCACAGCCCATACTTCTATTGATAAAACGGACATCTAAGCTATGTTAAACATAATAAGCTCATATAAGCTTAGGATCTGTAGAGTACATGAGTTCATGATCACGTCGATTTAAATTATTTGTTTAGGAGATTTACGGTTTAGGTATAAGAGCTTAAACATCAAGACATGTCGTAAAATGTGTTATGTAAAACCGTAGAGATAAAACATGTAAAATCCCTGATTTTATCCTATTGACTTTGTCAACTGTTGTACTACTTATTTATGAAATTTATATAATTTCACCTTTCTATGTTTTATTATTAAGCATATACCTTTTGTCATATTATTTATCCCATTTATTTTATATTAATGTGGACCTTTAGTCATGTATTGACTACCCTGGCAACTGACTGGCCACCTGACTTATTAATGAACTCATCACCTCAGTACATATTTTAAGATAAGTAACCTTACTTAATTTATTTATTAAGTACTTGAATTATTTTTATATGTATATATTTACATATAATACTTAAAAGGAATAAACACCTAACACTCTAAATATAATGTACACTATTTTAACAAGTGTCATTTATTTATTTTCTTCAAGTAAATACTTACAAGGATATATTTTATACACTTTCATTAAATTATCTAAGAGCTTCCACAAAAATACCTACAACACCACAAGTACCTATAATAATATACAAAGGCTATTATTATCATACAACACTTGGCAAAATTTACCCAAAACCCTTCCCCAAGCATATGTTAGACGTGTATGTGCATGCATGCATACAATGCCATCATTTGATTCAACTAGCTACAAGTAACCTATGTAATCATGCACTCCACTAATACCCTATACTAACACATGCATAAACCATGTCTTACTTACACCTAACCATGCTTTACTTACACCAAAGCACTCTTAGGCACTTACACACTCAACCACCATGCAACCCACTATACTTGTAAGTTTTTGTCCCCCACTTTGACTTGTAAACACACGGCTAAAACACCAAAAGGGAAGAAAGTGGACTTTCTAGTTTAGGCATGTGTCAAAATACTTGGAAGATATTTCAAATCCAACCAAAATCCTTTGATATCTTTAGTACTAGGTACTAAGATTACATTTGATCTCTCTCTCTCTTGTTTATAGGCCGAAACACACACACTTCACACAACACAAAACATTTCCTAAATCTCACTCCATCTCTCTCTCAACTCACGGTTACTATACCTTCACCACCATTTTTAAACCTCCAAAGTTTACTACTACATCCATACTATGTCTTCTACAACCTAAAGGCTAATCCTAAGATCAACCTACAAGAAACCTTAATCCTTGAAGCCACAAAGAAGCCCTAGACGCCTCACTTGAAGCCCACGGCATGCATTTGTATTCCTAGACCTCCATTGTTGAAAGCTTGTCACTTGTTTCTACCTATTCTCATATCATTCCTAAACCTAACTAAACAAGTAAGTCCAAGTCAAAACCTATCTTTTTCAATACATTACATTCATATATATTTATGTGTACATGTTTATTATGGTAAAGTTAACATTTAAACAAACATGGAAACCCTAAAAACCAAGATAAAACCCACGGCTAATTTTTATATATAGTAAGACTTGATGTAAAAACTTGTCAACTTGGAAGAACACATTAACATAATCTTGTTTAACTTGTAAAATCATGAAAACCTAACCATGCAAATAAAATGGGACGTGAGCTTTAAAGCTCATATGATGATTTTTAGTGACCTTATAATATTTAGATACAACTAGAAATATTAGCTTCATGTTATTAGGTGCCTTAAAATATTAAGATCACTATTAGGCCTTATAGGATTAGTTTAAGCACTATAATACTTTTCCTAGATAAATAATCACCTTTATTAAATAAATGTTTTATAAAACTCTTAGTGTCAAAGTTATGATTTTATAAAGTTACATACTAAAAAGAAATATAGATCTATAATCATTTTGGATTTAAATAATAGATCTAAGAAGTTTTGAAACTAAAATAATATATACATAAATTTTCGGATTAAAAATAGCTTATATGATACTTTTGGACTAAATTGTAAATTTATAAAGTATAAGGGAGCTAAATGAATAAGTATAGAACTTGATATTTCAAAAACATAAACATTAAACCACTTTTAAAAACATGCCGAGAGTCTAGGGGTGTGTTTTGCACATATCCGAAACTTTGTAAAGTTAAAAAGGACTAAAAAGTGATTACTAAATTACTAGGGTGAGTTGTGTAAATTTTGGAAAGTCTAAGGACCACTTTGGACACAAGCCGTGACCTAAAATAAACATTAGGGACTAATAGTGTCAAGTTACTAAACTTAATACAACACTAAGCAACCCTAGGGACTAATCTTGCCTAAAGCCGAAACATAATCAAGCCCTAGGGGGCTTAATTGTAACTTATAATAAACCCTAATACTAGCCGAAACTTCAAGGACTAAAACTGCCATTAAGTGAAACTCTTATAAGCCCTAGAATATGCCGTATACTATAAGGACCAAAATGGACATTTTATGAAACTTTAAGAAACCCTAGTTGCACGTGTAACTAGGAGGGACCAAAACTGTAAATACTTGAAAGATTTAGAAACCCTAGGGGTATAAAAGTAATTTAATCGCGAGTATCCGTTTATTAAAAGGACTAAAACGTACTTTTATACAATTATTACGAACCTTAAAAACCTTATATATTTTAAGTCATTTATTTAAACGTAAAACTTGAATAAATGTAACAATTGTTATTTTCAAACCTATAATTTAATAAATGTAAATCTTACGTAAATATGGATTTTAAATAAATGTCATACAATTATAAACCTTATTTATATATTAAATATAAATTGTAAATGGTTAACTTATAAAATAAATATGTTAATTATATTTATTTTCCTATCGCTTTAAATATATATAAAGCCATCCTATATGAATATTTAAAGTGTTTTATAATAACGTAAGTACAAAATATTAATTAAGCGAATTAATAAATTAAACCTTATTATTTGTTTTACACCTAAAATAAATACTATTATAACTTGTACTTCGACGAACAAATTTCAAGTATTATTATTAAATACTTAAACCCGTTTAAACATGTACAGATTTATTCTGGAACTTTTATGCATTTATATTATGCATTTACTGAGACCTTATAATTATTTAGGTCATTGACTGTATCGTGAGCATCCCTATCAGACTTATCTATTGACTTATTGCCGTACGATTGAGGTGAGTTCATGGCCCCACTTTTATATATTGACAAACTTTTAAACTCTTTTATGGGGAAGAAAACATGCAACATATTTTATTTTATGGACGTAAACTGAACTGCAAAACCTTTGATTACAATGCCTATTGTAGATGAACCCGCATGACCCGTGCATCCGAAACTGTTAGAATTTTTGAATTGCCTGAATGTTATAAATAGATCTATTTGGGATTGACCGTCCCCATCTGGGTGAGTCATGCTCACTGTGCCTAGGCCAGGACAACAGATGTTTCACATGTCAGTACATTATTATTTATGGGTGCTTTGATAATGATAAGGCGAAGGGCCCTTATTTGTTAAGGGCTTAACTGTCAAGCTTCAGTTTCGGGCAATATGGAAATGTAATTACTTTTAAGTATTAATGCTTTGTGCATTACTACTTCAGTGAATGTTTATATGTCCAAACTTATTTTAATTACACCTGTGAATTCACCAACTTTATGTTGACTTTCTAAGCATGTTTTCTCAGGAAACTAAAGCAGGTATTGGTGTGCATGGAGTCAAGCATCATGATAGGCTGCATTTATCGAGCTCATCTGGGGTTTTATAAACCGGGGAATAATTCAAACTACTGAATATTGTTTAAGACTTGTTTTAAGAACATTTGCACTTTTAATCATGTAATAAATGTAAGGATAATCTTTTATCTGTCGCTCTATAATCTGTCTGCTGTTGATCCACCTACGTGACACCCAAATATTATTTCCGCTGCATTTGACTCAATTTGGGGGCGTCACAGAAATGGTATCAGAGCGATAGTTATAGAGAATCAGAGCCAAATTAAAATAAATATAAAAATAAAATTTTTATATAATCTGGACTATAACTGCTTTTAAAAATCTTTTGGGATTTTCGGGACTAGAATAGTTAAGCATATAGATTTTAGAGCATACATCGATTGTGTGATTGACTGTGCATTGATTATTAACACCCGGTTGATTAATCTATTAAGTATTAACGTAACCTTCTATATCGCCATACTGACAGCACTATCATATAAATTAAATTATTATTTCCCAAAACTTTTAATTTGAGTAAGTTTATACTTATGTCAATTAAAACTATATTACTTTCAGATTATCATGACATCACCTACCGACACTCCTGCTGCCGTATCGCCGACTACCGTCTTATGCGGATGGCTATCTGCTAGTGACGCAGACGACAGCCACACTTCAGTCGATGCTGCATCATTGGAGGCGCTTATCTCCACTCCGCCTATCTCACCTGTTTCCCCCGCTGGGGAAGAGGTCTCACCTACTTTTGCCTTGCCACCCTTACCACCAGCCTCTACCCTTCAGGGCTATGCTCCGGAGTCTCTACCCCCTCGTAAGAGGAGATACGAGGCACCTCTCGACTCCACCTATGAGATCGGAGAGGGTTCCCGGACTAGACAGGCAGACCCCGTCCAGGCCCAGATTGCTGCACTGGCCGCACGCCAGGCACAGGATGTAGCAGACATTCATGCTCTGCTATCGGCTGGACAGGCGGGACGCGCTGTTCTACAGCAGCGTCAGGACCTTCTATCTTGGACTATGAGTTCGGAGGCGCACGCCGCCCGAGGAGCGTGGTCTACTACTTATCATTCCATCCAGTGGCTGCTGGATGAGAATGAGTTCCTACGTGAGCAGATCTACTCGCTCCAGAGCCTGCAGACAGAGACCCAGATCTCTCTATCGTCCATGGAGCAGACTCTTGCTATCTTCTTTGACCTCCAGGATGTCCGACATCAGGGATTGACGTCAGAGACCGCTCATCTCAGAGGAGCTCAGCAGACTTTCAGAGACCAGTTTCTTGAGGCAATCCGACTGCTCAAGGAGACCAGGACTGCGCTGACAGAGATGCAGGATGCTAGGAGGGCACCAGTTGCCTCACCACCACCAGCGGCACCCGCAGTTTCCGAGGAGTCTGTTAGACGTGGTTAGAGTAGTTATACTAGATTTCTGTATATCATGACAAGCTATTAGGGTTGCATCCCGGCTCGCATGATTTAGGATCTTTTGTATTTGTACTTTCCTTTCATCAGTTGTATCCTTGTACTGTACTTTTAGATTGTAGATGATGTACCTTAGATTATATGTACCACCATCCCAGACAGGCGGACTGTGCTCTGTCTTGGATCAGGTTGTGCATTTTGTACTATATTCTTATTCTAGACTTATGGCATGTACTCCTTAACTTTTGTTAAATCTGTACTGTATTATATTGTGAACTTTAAACAGGTTATCCAATTTGTTGCAAAGTGTATGCATGAAATTCCTTTTCGTGTAATTATATAAAACTGTGCTAACACCTTGAACTAATGATTTCATTTTTTTATAAATTATAGAAAAATGGTAAACACTAGAACGAACCCCGTCAATGCCGAGACTGCCCAAAATGTCACTGCTGCCCAATTAAGGGAATTGATTGACCAAGGCATCGCATCTGCGATGGCTGCCAGCAGGAACGTAGATGACAGTCAAAACTCCAACGCTCGCAGGAACAACCAAGCCACCAGAGGTTGCTCTTACCCCGACTTTCTGAAATGCAAGCCTTCCTACTACAAAGGAAAAGAAGGAGTAGTGGAACTAATGCAGTGGTTTGAGAGATTGGAGACTGTGTTCCGCATCAGCGACTGTACAGAAGAGAACAAAGTGAAGTTTTCCACCTGCACCTTACTTGAGAGTGCTCTGACTTGGTGGAACTCTGTAGTTGCTACCCTTGGACACGATGCTGCCTATACTCTCAGCTGGACCGAGCTGAAGGAAAGGATGACGGAGAAATATTGTCCAAGGGGAGAAATGAAGAAACTGGAGATCGAATTGTGGGATCTCAGATGCAGAAACAATGACATCACTGCGTACAACCAGAGGTTCCAAGAGTTGACCCTAATGTGCACCAGGATGTTTGTGGAAGAGGATGATAGGATTGAGAAGTATGTGGGAGGACTCCCAGACACCATTCACGACAGTGTACTCGCATCTCGACCTACTACCGTCGAGAATGCTATTGAGTTTGCTACTGAGTTGATAAACAAAAGAGTCCGTACCATATCTGAGAGGCACACTGACAACAAACGAAAGGCAGACGAGTATTTCCACAGTCAGCACCAGCAGCAGCCTAAGAAACAACATGCTGGACAGGTTTACAGTGCTACTTCTGCAGGAGCTAACTCGTACGTGGGCGCCAAACCTTTATGCTCAAAGTGCAAATATCATCACACTACTGATAGCCCATGCCAGACCTGCTACAAATGTGGACAAGTAGGTCATTTTGCTAAGACCTGTCGAGTTAATGCTGTCACTCAGGCCCGACCCAATCAGAACACTGGGAACTACAACAACAGGAGCGGGTATAATGCTCGTGGGAACGGGAATGGACAGCAAGGAAACCGTAATGTTATCGGAGGAAATGGAAACGGACCCAAGAAAGGAGTGGTGTGCTATGAGTGTGGAGCACCGGGACACGTAAGACCAAGTTGCCCTAAGCGGGCCAACCAGAACAAGAACAGTGGAGGAGCTTCATCCAGAGTGTACGTGGTCGGGAATGCAAAAGCCAACCCCGATGCAAATGTCGTTACTGGTACGTTCCTACTAAACAATCGTTATGCATCTGTTTTGTTTGATACTGGAGCAGACCGAAGCTTTATATCCACTGAATTTAGCAATGTGTTAGAAGTCGTCCCATCGATTTTAGATCACCATTATTCGGTAGAACTAGCTGACGGTAAAACTGTAGTCACTAACACCATCGTTAGAGGTTGTACCTTAAACCTTTCGAAACATCCGTTCAATATTGACCTTATCCCAGTACACCTTGGTAGTTTTGATGTAATTATCGGCATGGACTGGTTAGCAAAATACCACGCAGTCATTGTTTGTGATGAAAAACTAGTTCGTATTCCTTGGGGAAACGAGATCTTAATCATTAGAGGAGACGGTAACACTGACCTCACTGACACCAGACTTAGTGTTGTCTCTTGTACCAAAGCTCAGAAATATTTGTTGAGAGGATGTCCTATCTTCTTGGCCCATATTTCTCGAACAGATGAAGAAGAAAAACCCGAGAAGAAGCAAATCAAGGACGTACCCATTGTCCGAGATTTTCCAGAAGTCTTTCCTGATGAGTTGCCAGGTTTACCACCGACTCGACAAGTGGAATTTCAAATTGATTTGATTCCCGGAGCAGCACCTGTAGCTAAAGCTCCATACCGGTTGGCACCATCAGAGATGAAGGAATTAGCTGAACAACTCCAAGAATTATCTGACAAAGGATTCATCCGACCCAGTTCCTCTCCGTGGGGAGCTCCTGTCCTATTTGTCAAAAAGAAGGATGGTTCTTTCCGTATGTGTATTGACTACAGAGAACTTAACAAGTTAACAGTGAAAAATCGTTATCCGCTACCTCGCATTGACGACTTGTTTGACCAACTGCAAGGGTCAAGCGTGTATTCCAAGATCGATCTGAGATCTGGATACCATCAGCTGAGAGTCAGGGAGGAAGACATTCCAAAGACAGCTTTCAGAACCCGTTACGGTCATTATGAATTTCAGGTTATGCCTTTCGGGCTGACCAATGCACCCGCTATTTTCATGGACCTTATGAACCGCGTATGCAGACCTTATTTGGATAAATTCGTGATAGTCTTCATTGACGATATACTCATTTATTCTAAGAACGAACAAGAACACGGGGAACATCTTGCACAAGTACTGAAGGTACTCAAGGAGGAACAGCTCTATGCCAAATTCTCCAAATGTGAATTTTGGATTCCCAAAGTGCACTTCCTTGGTCATGTCATTGATTGTGACGGCATACACGTAGATCCAGCAAAGGTCGATTCTGTCAAAGATTGGGCATCTCCTAAATCACCGACGGAGATCCGCCAATTTCTAGGCCTTGCCGGGGTACTATCGTAGATTTATTGAAGGTTTCTCCAAAATAGCCAAGCCAATGACCAAGCTCACACAGAAGGGATTGAAGTTTGATTGGGGAGAGAAAGAAGAAGCAGCATTTCAACTGATTAAGCAGAAGTTGTGTAGTGCACCTATTCTGGCCTTGCCCGAGGGCAACGATGATTTCGTTGTGTACTGCGATGCCTCACACAAAGGCTTAGGTGCAGTATTGATGCAGAGAATGAAGGTGATCGCCTATGCTTCAAGACAACTGAAGAAGCACGAGAAGAACTATACCACTCATGATCTGGAACTCGGATCCGTGGTCTTTGCTCTCAAAATCTGGAGGCATTACCTATACGGAACAAAATGTACAGTGCATACTGACCACAAAAGCTTGCAACACATATTGGACCAGAAGGAGCTGAACATGAGACAACGTCGTTGGATTGAGTTGTTGAGTGACTACGACTGCGAGATCAAATACCACCCCGGTAAAGCAAACGTGGTTGCAGATGCTCTAAGTCGTAAGGATACGGACCCTCCTATGAGAGTTCGGGCATTAGTTATGACGATCAGTTTGGACTTACCCAAACAGATTTTGGAAGCTCAGACTCCAGCCCAATTACCTGAAAACCTTGTGAAAGAAGATGTTGGAGGAATGCTCAGGACCGACCTTACTAAGGAGAAGCTAGAACCAAGGACAGATGGAACCCTATGCCTGTACGGACGAAGTTGGTTACCTTGTTATGGAGACTTGAGGAACGTGATCATGCACGAGTCTCATAAGTCTAAATATTCTATACATCCCGGATCTGAGAAGATGTATCAGGATATGAAGAAGTTGTATTGGTGGCCGAATATGAAAGCCAACATTGCCACCTACGTTCAGAAATGTTTGACATGTGCACGTGTCAAAGCTGAACACCAGAGACCATCGGGCTTGCTTGTACAACCCAAGATACCGGAATGGAAGTGGGACAACATCACTATGGACTTTGTCACCAAACTCCCAAGGTCATCTCACGGTTACGATACTATCTGGGTGATTGTCGACCGACTCACTAAGTCCGCCCGTTTTCTGCCGATTAGGGAGAACGATTCCCTGGCCAAACTAGCAAAAACGTACCTGAAGGAGATCGTGACCAAGCATGGAATACCAGTCTCAATAATTTGTGATAGAGATGGTAGGTTCACTTCAAATTTCTGGAAAGCCTTTCAACGAGCCTTAGGTACCAAATTGGATATGAGCACAGCTTATCATCCACAAACTGATGGACAAAGTGAGCGAACCATTCAGACTCTAGAGGACATGCTGCGAGCATGTGTAATTGACTTTGGAAGTGGGTGGGTTGACCACATCCCTTTAGTGGAATTCTCCTACAACAACAGTTATCATGCCAGTATCAAGGCTGCCCCTTTTGAGGCACTGTACGGTCGCAAATGCCGTTCACCTGTGTGTTGGGCAGAAGTAGGAGAGTTTCGACTCACCGGACCAGAATTAATCCAAGAGACTTCAGATAAGATTGTCCTCATTAAACAGAGAATTCAAGCTGCCCGCGATCGACAAAAGAGCTACGCGGACCTGAAGCGAAAACCTATGCAATTTGAAGTAGGTGACCGTGTTATGCTCAAGGTATCTCCTTGGAAGGGTGTGGTACGTTTTGGCAAACGTGGAAAGCTGAATCCACGTTATGTTGGCCCTTTCAAAGTGATAGCCAGGATCGGGGAAGTAGCTTACCGTTTAGAGTTGCCCCAACAATTGAGTCGGGTACACTCTACCTTTCATGTGTCTAACTTGAAGAAGTGCTATGCTGAAGAACCATTGGCTATGCCATTAGAAGGAGTTCAGTTTGACGACAAACTCCAGTTCACAGAGGAACCAGTAGAAATCATGGAGAGAACAGTTAAGAAATTGAAACGTAGTCGTATCCCGTTGGTCAAGGTACGTTGGAACTCTAGGAGAGGCCCAGAGTTCACTTGGGAACGAGAAGACTCGTTCAAAACCAAGTACCCACACTTGTTCACCTGACCAATGACTTCATCTTAAGCTTTGAGGACAAAGCTAAAATAACGGGATTGTGCTGTAAAATCCCTGATTTTATCCTATTGACTTTGTCAACTGTTGTACTACTTATTTATGAAATTTATATAATTTCACCTTTCTATGTTTTATTATTAAGCATATACCTTTTGTCATATTATTTATCCTATTTATTTTATATTAATGTGGACCTTTAGTCATGTATTGACTACCCTGGCAACTGACTGGCCACCTGACTTATTAATGAACTCATCACCTCAGTACATATTTTAAGATAAGTAACCTTACTTAATTTATTTATTAAGTACTTGAATTATTTTTATATGTATATATTTACATATAATACTTAAAAGGAATAAACACCTAACACTCTAAATATAATGTACACTATTTTAACAAGTGTCATTTATTTATTTTCTTCAAGTAAATACTTACAAGGATATATTTTATACACTTTCATTAAATTATCTAAGAGCTTCCACAAAAATACCTACAACACCACAAGTACCTATAATAATATACAAAGGCTATTATTATCATACAACACTTGGCAAAATTTACCCAAAACCCTTCCCCAAGCATATGTTAGACGTGTATGTGCATGCATGCATACAATGCCATCATTTGATTCAACTAGCTACAAGTAACCTATGTAATCATGCACTCCACTAATACCCTATACTAACACATGCATAAACCATGTCTTACTTACACCTAACCATGCTTTACTTACACCAAAGCACTCTTAGGCACTTACACACTCAACCACCATGCAACCCACTATACTTGTAAGTTTTTGTCCCCCACTTTGACTTGTAAACACACGGCTAAAACACCAAAAGGGAAGAAAGTGGACTTTCTAGTTTAGGCATGTGTCAAAATACTTGGAAGATATTTCAAATCCAACCAAAATCCTTTGATATCTTTAGTACTAGGTACTAAGATTACATTTGATCTCTCTCTCTCTTGTTTATAGGCCGAAACACACACACTTCACACAACACAAAACATTTCCTAAATCTCACTCCATCTCTCTCTCAACTCACGGTTACTATACCTTCACCACCATTTTTAAACCTCCAAAGTTTACTACTACATCCATACTATGTCTTCTACAACCTAAAGGCTAATCCTAAGATCAACCTACAAGAAACCTTAATCCTTGAAGCCACAAAGAAGCCCTAGACGCCTCACTTGAAGCCCACGGCATGCATTTGTATTCCTAGACCTCCATTGTTGAAAGCTTGTCACTTGTTTCTACCTATTCTCATATCATTCCTAAACCTAACTAAACAAGTAAGTCCAAGTCAAAACCTATCTTTTTCAATACATTACATTCATATATATTTATGTGTACATGTTTATTATGGTAAAGTTAACATTTAAACAAACATGGAAACCCTAAAAACCAAGATAAAACCCACGGCTAATTTTTATATATAGTAAGACTTGATGTAAAAACTTGTCAACTTGGAAGAACACATTAACATAATCTTGTTTAACTTGTAAAATCATGAAAACCTAACCATGCAAATAAAATGGGACGTGAGCTTTAAAGCTCATATGATGATTTTTAGTGACCTTATAATATTTAGATACAACTAGAAATATTAGCTTCATGTTATTAGGTGCCTTAAAATATTAAGATCACTATTAGGCCTTATAGGATTAGTTTAAGCACTATAATACTTTTCCTAGATAAATAATCACGTTTATTAAATAAATGTTTTATAAAACTCTTAGTGTCAAAGTTATGATTTTATAAAGTTACATACTAAAAAGAAATATAGATCTATAATCATTTTGGATTTAAATAATAGATCTAAGAAGTTTTGAAACTAAAATAATATATACATAAATTTTCGGATTAAAAATAGCTTATATGATACTTTTGGACTAAATTGTAAATTTATAAAGTATAAGGGAGCTAAATGAATAAGTATAGAACTTGATATTTCAAAAACATAAACATTAAACCACTTTTAAAAACATGCCGAGAGTCTAGGGGTGTGTTTTGCACATATCCGAAACTTTGTAAAGTTAAAAAGGACTAAAAAGTGATTACTAAATTACTAGGGTGAGTTGTGTAAATTTTGGAAAGTCTAAGGACCACTTTGGACACAAGCCGTGACCTAAAATAAACATTAGGGACTAATAGTGTCAAGTTACTAAACTTAATACAACACTAAGCAACCCTAGGGACTAATCTTGCCTAAAGCCGAAACATAATCAAGCCCTAGGGGGCTTAATTGTAACTTATAATAAACCCTAATACTAGCCGAAACTTCAAGGACTAAAACTGCCATTAAGTGAAACTCTTATAAGCCCTAGAATATGCCGTATACTATAAGGACCAAAATGGACATTTTATGAAACTTTAAGAAACCCTAGTTGCACGTGTAACTAGGAGGGACCAAAACTGTAAATACTTGAAAGATTTAGAAACCCTAGGGGTATAAAAGTAATTTAATCGCGAGTATCCGTTTATTAAAAGGACTAAAACGTACTTTTATACAATTATTACGAACCTTAAAAACCTTATATATTTTAAGTCATTTATTTAAACGTAAAACTTGAATAAATGTAACAATTGTTATTTTCAAACCTATAATTTAATAAATGTAAATCTTACGTAAATATGGATTTTAAATAAATGTCATACAATTATAAACCTTATTTATATATTAAATATAAATTGTAAATGGTTAACTTATAAAATAAATATGTTAATTATATTTATTTTCCTATCGCTTTAAATATATATAAAGCCATCCTATATGAATATTTAAAGTGTTTTATAATAACGTAAGTACAAAATATTAATTAAGCGAATTAATAAATTAAACCTTATTATTTGTTTTACACCTAAAATAAATACTATTATAACTTGTACTTCGACGAACAAATTTCAAGTATTATTATTAAATACTTAAACCCGTTTAAACATGTACAGATTTATTCTGGAACTTTTATGCATTTATATTATGCATTTACTGAGACCTTATAATTATTTAGGTCATTGACTGTATCGTGAGCATCCCTATCAGACTTATCTATTGACTTATTGCCGTACGATTGAGGTGAGTTCATGGCCCCACTTTTATATATTGACAAACTTTTAAACTCTTTTATGGGGAAGAAAACATGCAACATATTTTATTTTATGGACGTAAACTGAACTGCAAAACCTTTGATTACAATGCCTATTGTAGATGAACCCGCATGACCCGTGCATCCGAAACTGTTAGAATTTTTGAATTGCCTGAATGTTATAAATAGATCTATTTGGGATTGACCGTCCCCATCTGGGTGAGTCATGCTCACTGTGCCTAGGCCAGGACAACAGATGTTTCACATGTCAGTACATTATTATTTATGGGTGCTTTGATAATGATAAGGCGAAGGGCCCTTATTTGTTAAGGGCTTAACTGTCAAGCTTCAGTTTCGGGCAATATGGAAATGTAATTACTTTTAAGTATTAATGCTTTGTGCATTACTACTTCAGTGAATGTTTATATGTCCAAACTTATTTTAATTACACCTGTGAATTCACCAACTTTATGTTGACTTTCTAAGCATGTTTTCTCAGGAAACTAAAGCAGGTATTGGTGTGCATGGAGTCAAGCATCATGATAGGCTGCATTTATCGAGCTCATCTGGGGTTTTATAAACCGGGGAATAATTCAAACTACTGAATATTGTTTAAGACTTGTTTTAAGAACATTTGCACTTTTAATCATGTAATAAATGTAAGGATAATCTTTTATCTGTCGCTCTATAATCTGTCTGCTGTTGATCCACCTACGTGACACCCAAATATTATTTCCGCTGCATTTGACTCAATTTGGGGGCGTCACAAAACATATAACTTAATCATTTTTATAAAACCCGAGGTGGTAAGACCCACTCTTTGGAAGTTATAGATCCGTTTATATACTGATGATTTCAGAACCCGAGACCCGACCGACGTGAGATATTAAGTTGATACGCGTGGAGGCGTTTTAGAACCCATGAAGAAGATGTGATGAAATTGGGCCATTTATAAGAGACATTGGACCATCATTTGGTCTGAATTTAGGATTAATATATGAACTCATGCATATAATATAATGGACTTAAGTCATATAAACACTTGATGGGTCACTATTAGGCTAATAATGGTTTGTTTATCAAATATTGGTTAACACTTCAAAAATAATGAATTTTTATTTAAAGTTTTCTTAAAAGTTTATAAAACTTATACAATGATTAAAACTTCCTAAAAATATACTTATTATGTATATTCATGATTTATTCCTCGTCTCGAGCCTAAGACGCGTTTCATCATTATAGGTCTCGTTCGGTCATATGTCGACCGTTGGGCATCTCGTTCTCGATCAACGAGTGATTGTTATTTTGTGCGGTCGTGTGTCGACTATCAGATGTTTGTTCCTTGATATACGTGTAATAGCTATATCAGGTGAGTTCATAGCCCTTTTTACTACTTGCACATTGTTTCTAAACGCGGGGTGAGATTTTACATGGTGGAACACGTTCATTTAAAACTGTATGCTATCCAGATCTTGTATGCTTTCCAAAACTTGATGATTTCCAATAGTTTTTCATTATTATTATTGCTTTTAGTATATAGCCCTTAAGTTTCCTCTCGTGATCATGAACCGTTAATTTACTTGCGTTGCTAAGCGCGAATGTTATGGGTGGATCCATCGGGACTGACAATCCCTAGTCCCATGTTGTGGTTGTTTAACCATTGACGCATTTAACATTTGATTTGTTACTTGAGTATTTAGGCTGGATACTTACTAGAGGAACTTACATTGATGTTAAGCTTCGGTTCATGAACTAAATAACAATAATAATGGTTTCGGGCTATGGTTAATGATCATAACCATTTTCCCTATTTACTTGTTTTACAAATAAATGCTTGTGTTCCACACCTTTACTGCTAAACCTATGAATAACACTCAACTTTGTGTTGACCTTTTTCATGTTTAATCTCAGGTAATAATTCTTAGTTTTGCTTGGATGAGAGCCCACATGTTATTTTCACAGCTTGGAGATTTCTGTGTTATTTTTAAAGTTTGATTTTGGTAAAAGCTAACAGAAGTTTATTAAGTATTTTTGGTAACTATATGTTACAAAACTATGTTTAAATAATAGAATATCCGCTTATAAAACTCTGGGACCCTTTGTTAAAAAAACTCTGATTTTTATGATGTAATGCATATGTTTTTATTACGTCAACCTTGTGTCAACAGTATTTCATTGTTTCTTTTACCATGACGTGGCCCCCGTGTTTCCTACGTGTTTCCTTGCCTGATTTTGAGGGTCTCACACCAGCAACAACGGTGGCCAGACGTTGCCCAACGTTAATACACCACCGTCTCATTTAGCCCAACGTCGTTGGACACGTCGTTGTCCTGCTAACGCACATTGAGGGTATTTTTTCTAAGAAAATAATTATTTCCTTCCCTCTCCCTCACCTTTACGACTAACTATGGTTGCATTTCCTCATGTTTGAAAAGTTACATAAATCTTTTCAAACGGTTAGTTTTTGATTTTTTTTACATAAAATCCTCTAAACAATCTACTTAAGAAAACCCCTCCCCTCCCTCAAGCTCATTACTATACTTTTATACTAATTTCTTACAAAAAAAAATACATTTACAACAAAAAAACACTCATTTACATTTACACTCTTTCGAGGGAAAACAAGAAGAAGACTAGTTGTCTGAGCGTGTATTTTTTAATTGCACGCTTTTTTTCTTCTGTTTTGAAGTATTGTAATGTGTATTAGAATTAATGACGAAATAACTAGTTTGTTTAATAAATAAAATACTTGTTAAAGAGTTTTGTAAAAATAAAGAGGTGAGTAGTATTTGGTGTTATGTTGACGTGACATCAGTTTTGGAGTGTTATGGTGTTACTACACCTAATACTCTTATGTTTAAGAACAAACTCGCAACACATTTATTTTTTTTATTTCGCTATTTTTGTAGGACTAATGTAGACAAGAGTCATACCCAAATTTGTAAACGAACATACTTTTTCTTATTCAAGTTATCTGAGTCTTTTATAATTCGGTTGTAAGCAACCTCACCTGGTTGATATCAGAACCGTTTTCAGCCTTTTTTGACCACCCAACATGTACACATTTTGAGGTTTTACTCATTAACTTATTGTTTGAAAGCTAATGATGATACTCAGATATTACCTATTGTAGTCTTACAAATCGTTAGGGGATATTTTGTACGATGGAATAGTTGAGAATGAAATTGTTGTAAAAAATGAAAAAGCAATGAATAAGAATGAGTCCAAAAATAATAATTTGATTGCATGCTTGGTAAAAAATAAAAAATCAGTAAAAATTTATTATCTTATTTGTTTACTCTAGAAAATTGTTAATAAAAAATTCTTTACCACTAATATTTTCTTAATCAACTACTGATATACTTAATACTTGCGCTCTGTTTAAAATTTGTATTACACATTATATTTATATATTATTGATATTCAGTCATCTATATTGTTTTGTTAATAAAAAAAAGTCATTCACGATACCTGATTGTGAATTGAAACCTCTAGTACATAGGCTATTAAAATTAAGAGCCGTTACTTGTAAAGGGAGAAAATATGATATAGAATTAAATATATTATTTGGATTAATATTAATATTATTAAAATTGTATTAAAAAGAGTAAGAAAAAAAGTAGTGGTTAACAATTGAAAAAGTCTCAGAAATACGTCAAAAAGCAGTTAATATTTGTAAACCCTAGTGAAAATGGCTTTATATAACCCATAAATCTGCATATGGACACACTTTTCAAAACACACAGATTTGAACTAGGGGTGGAAACGAGCCGAGCCGAGCTCGCCAGAGCTCGAGCTCGGCTCGTTTCGAGCTTGATTATTTAGACTCGGGATCGGCTCGTGGTATGGTAGATAAGCTCGGGTTCGGCTTGAGCTCGGCTCGTTTATACGATTTAGCAATGTAAAAATAAAACTTAGCTCAAGCTCGGCTCGTAATATATCTAAATTAAGCTCGTTAATAAGCTTGTTATTAAGCTCGTTAAGAAGCTCGTATATAAAACATTAGGCTCGTTTAGGCTCGCGAGCCTAAATGAGCTTTGTACGTAAAGCTCGGGCTCGAGCTCGTTTATTAAACGAGCTGCAACTTAGGCTCGAACTTGTTTAGGCTCGGCTCGTTCGAGTATTTTATCGATCTGATCTCGAGCTTTTCACGAGCAGATCGGCTCGTTTTCACCCCTAGTTTGTACCAAACAATTTATAATACTTTGGTGTCAAAATCTAAAGTAAAATACCGAATAACAAACGGATCCAAATATGAAAGAATCAAATAGCCTACTATCTAGAAAATTGCGATGAGATGGTAAACAAATTCAACATTTGAAAGGTGGTGTTTGAAAACAAACTTAATTGACTTAATAAGAAAAAAATTAATTTATTAAGTCATTTGAAAAATTGTTTGTTTTTGAATTAATTAAAAGAAATAACTTAAAATAATAAGTGATAACATTGAAGTCTTCCATATTAAATCATTTGTTAGTTCAACGTGACTTAATAAAAAAACTAAACAAACATGCCTTTAACTAGGGCTTGTTTGGTTGATATTTTAATTAAGTCATGTTAAGTTAACAGACGACTTAATAAAGACAACCTCAGTTTTATTATTTAATATTTTCAGACGTCTTATTTTATTAAGTCACAAACAAACAAATTTCTTTTGACTTAATAAACTCAGTTTTTTTTCATATTAAGTCATTTAAGTCATTACCCAAAAAAATTAAATTGTTAATTCATGTTTAGAACATGTTTGACAAAAGTTTTTTGAGTTTTTTTAAAACTGTTAGTTTTTTGTTTCAAAAATAATTTTTAACTTTGTTTGGATATAATAATTTTTTGAAGTTGTTAGCTTTTATCTTAAACAAGTAGCTTTAAAATAAAAAAATAATTCATGAAGTTTTTTAAATTTAATAAGAAGTGTTAAAGCTTTAAGTTATTGATATACCCTCTAACAATATTATAACTTATTTAAATATGTCTTTTAAAATTATTTTATATCTTAATTTTACAGTCGGCAACTAATTTACCAAACATTTTTATTAAATATAAATACAACTTATAGCTCATGTTAACAACTTTATAGTAACGACTTACAACTTACAGTTACCAATTTACAAGATAGAGTTGCCAACTAATTTTATTAAACATATATTTATAAAAAAAAATATTCAACATGAAAAAAATAAAGTATTTGCATCATTGTTAGAGTATCTACATTGCTACTAAGTTTTTAAAGACTTGGTGCATTTTATGCTTGAGAATTTTTATGAATTTTTTGCTTCATCATAAATGTGTATTTCATTTTATAACAATAGCTTTCCATTTTTTTTTGTCAAAGACTTGGTGATTTACAAGCCTTTGCTACAAAGTCATATATAAAGTTGTTGCCACAATGTATAAAACCATACTTATAACTTGCTCAAATAGTAAAAAGTCATTGTAAAACCATCCCATTATGGATGCTCTTAGCGTACAATGCATCAAACCATGAATGACTTGATGCATTTATGGCACTTAATGCTAGCTTAATAAATGAGTAAAACTTTTGCTAAAGACTTGGAGAATACAAAGCTATTGTACAAAGTTTTTGTAAAAGTTGTTGATGCAATGCAAAAAACCTCTTTGAAAAGCTTTTAAAAATACCAAAAAGTCTTTAGTCATTTGACCCATTGCATATGCTCTTAGAGAGAGTTATGGTCAAACAATTTTATCGTTTGATTCCCAACATGTCATTCTCTAACACTCTGTTCATTTTGAGAAGAAACAAAACGGTGGAAAGAGGATCGGGTTTTATTCACCATTTCCATTCCCTAATTCAAACAAACACGAGTTGACTCGATTTCTTTTCTTCCCTTTCTATTCATCCGTAATATTCTCTAATAATATTAAATAAAAAATAACACTTAAATCATGACAGATCTATGTCTAAATCTATACTGTTATATAAAAGATGTATATTTTTATTCAAATTCCAAACTTAATTTCAAACCAAAAGTTAAAATTAAAATCGTAAATTACAACCATTAGATCATTCTTAATTCAAACTATGAGCGTATGGGAAAAGGTTTTTAAATGGTGGAAAGTTGGGAATGTTAATGCATTCTCCATTGGTGAAATTTTTTCATCTAATGGAAATGTCGATGTTCCTAGTTATGCATTTCATATTTGGCAAGCGGTTATTTGGTCGTCCGGTTATCACATTTGGAAAATGAGAAACGAACGGGTGTTTAAGAATAAAGTGACAAGTATTAACAAGTTGGTTCAAGATATTCAACTTAAGACTTTCGAGTGGATTACAAGAAGATCAAGAAAAAAAGTCGGGAAAGATTGGCAACAATGGACTTGTGATCCTATCAAATGCAGGTTACAAAAATAATCTCTGAATATAATTGCACACAGGTCATTTCATCTTGTGCTCAGAAAATGATCATGACAGAAAAGAGAAGGTTTGAGTTTCAGTGGCTGTTAGAGGTGCAAATGAAAACCGGATTTTTGAAAATCCGGTTCAAAAATCCGAACCGGATTTTTTAAAATCCGGTTTTCAAATTATCCGATCCGGATTTTTTTATCCGAACCGGTTAGACCGGTTTTCAGTTTTTAAAAAAATCGGATAAAAACCGGATAAAATTCCGGATTTATCCGGTTTTTAAAAAAACCGGATTTAACCGGTTTTTTACAATTTATTAAAAAAAAAAAAAAATTTTTTTTTTTTTTATTTATTTATAAAACCGGTTTTTTTTTACCGGTTAAAACCGGATAAAACCGGATTTAACCGGTTTTTTTACAATTTATTAAAAATTTTTTTTTTTTTTTTTTTTTTATTTATTTATAACCGGTTTTTTTTTACCGGATGAAGCCGGAGATGTCGAAGAAGAATATGAGGATATACTTTGAGTAAAACGGGTGATGGCAATGCCGAAGCTCGAGATACTTGAAGTATACTAATATTTTTCGGGTGATGGCTATGCCGAAGCTCGAAATGTATTAGTGATTATTGTAGTTTTATTGTAGTGTTTAAATAAAAATTATGAAGTTATATGATTGTCTTGTTGAAATAAAAATTATTATGGTATTTTTTTTAATGTTATATAGTTGAATTTTTTTTTTAATGTTTGTAAATAAATTCCGAAAAAAAAGGACACCAACACTTTTAACCGAAAAACCCGAACCGAACATTTTTAACCGAAAAAAACCCGATCCGAACATTTTTTAACCGAAAAAACCGATCCGAAAAAAATCCGATAAAATCCGATAACGAAAATTTTAATCCGAAAAAAATCCGATACGAACTTTTTAATCCGAAAAAGTCCGATTGAGAAAAATCCGATCCGATCCGAATCCGGATTTTCAAAAATCCGGTTTTATCAAATCCGGATTTTCAAAAATCCGAATCCGATTTTATCCGGTTTATTCGCACCTCTAGTGGCTGTGTAAGGAACTGTGTGCTATAATTTTGAGAGATATATGATTCATCGTGTCTGGTGGTAAGAGATATTCGAGTGTACCTTCCAATGTGAGAGAGATATGATTCGTTTGAGATTAGTAAGCTTAGTGGCTCGTATATGTATTGGTTTAACTGATAGGATATACATATATTTGGCTTAGTGCTATTGTTTTTTTGTTTTGGGGGTCCTTTTATGCAATCATCTTGTTGTATAATGGGATTTGCCTTGTATTGTAATTTGATTTGAGTTTTTTTTTTAATTTATGGCTTGCTGTTCAAATTTTTTTTTTTTAATTCAAACTTAAAAAAATTATAATTTTAACTATCTATTTCTTCTATAACAACTTTTATAACAACATCTTTAGCAACTTATTAAAAAAATACGGAGTAATATTTATTTTTAAATTAAAATATCTTTTAACTTATTTATTTTTATATCATTTAATTTTATTATATTTTACTTTCTTTTAACTTTTATTTATTTTGTTATATATTTCTGCGAATTTTCTTTCCCTGTATTTTAGTGGTTTGAGTTATTTACATTTTTTATAATTTAATACTAATTTAATTAGAAAAATAGCTATTAAATATTCGTCGTTTTACTACGCGAATACAATGCTAGTATTAGCTGCAAAATAGAATTCCATTTATATTGATGATACCCAAAAGCCCATACCCCTAGTAACAACATTTGACCCGAAAGAAAAGGAGAGCATGTTTGTGAAAGTGGCACGATGTCATCCACCATGATTATTGCACTAGACATTTTGCTGCCTTTTAGGTTTGGTATGATTGACTTGTGTATTCTTTACGCGTCATATCCGTTGTAATTTTATACTTATGCTTCTTCCTTGGTACACATTGGTTTCACAAGAATCTCTTATTACTTATATTAGATTACACTCATAATCTCAAATAAATTTGTTAATTTTGTAGTAAGTGAAAATATATTTGATACGTATACTAACAATAGCTGCCTAATTTCTGATTTCCTTTTTAAAGTTTTCTGTGATAAAATATTCGTGTATATTGCTGAAAAACCTAATTTTAATCAAAAAAATGAAATAAGTATATGTTTTTATTGCCTTTTTTATTTGAAGGAATAAAAAAGTGAAAAGAAGTATAAAAATTGGTGAGGATAGAAAATAATTAGTATTAAAAATTATTTAGGGTGTGTTTAGTTGAAAAATATTTTCTATTATTTTGTATTTTCTATTTTATAAAAAAAGAAAAGAGATTTCTTTTTTTACAAAACATTTAAAAATTTAGAAAACGCGTTTAGTTAGAAAAATTTGTGTGTTCAATTCTCCAAAACTGTAAAGGAAACAAAGGGGGAAATGAATTTTCTATGTATAAAGGAAAACTTAGAAAACAAAAAAAGAGTTTTTTTTTTGTGTATAAGGGTAAACTAGGAATTTTGCATTTTTTAGAAAATATTTCTAGAAAACGATGATTTAAACACGTTTTCTGTTTTCCTTATTTTCTAGAAAACATGGTGTTTTTTATCCAACTAAACGTAGCCTTTAGTGTTTTTAATTTGCAAGGAAAAAAAAATAAGAGAAAAATGTTACTACGTACTGTATTTGACAATTATGTTTTGATCATATATAATTGTGACTCAAAATAAATTAAAAAGAGAGAATTCAATTATAAATAAATGTATCAGTTTATTTTTACAATTTAATACCTAAAGTAAGGGGAAAATCTCAGCACACCATTTTTTTTCTTTTGCACACTTTTTTTTTTTTTGAAAAACTCTTATAAACACATCAATTTTTTATTTATTTTTTTCCCTTTCTTTCACTTTCTACATAAAATCGAAATTTAAAAACACAAAGTTAACACTACAACAAATTTTTTTCTAAAACAAAATTTGAGATGAAAAATTAATGCATTTATTTAGTTTTAAAATAAAAAAGCATTTATACCACTTTTATTTTTTGTTTTTATTGATTAGTGGATCCACAATGTATAGCTCTTTGAAAAACTTGTTATTTTCATTTAATATCTATAATTTTTTGTCAAAAACTTGTAAAAAAGCTAAGTTTTAAAAAAAAACTTATCTAACAATACATAAAAACATCCTCAAACATTTTTTAAAATAATAAAATGTATTTTAACATTTTTAGCATTGTAAATGCTCTAAAATCATACTACTGTAATAATTCCAACAAGAAAAGTTCAACACTTATTAAAATTCTAACCCACTTGCACTTTCTTAATTTATTTTTAGTAATATCACTCCTAATCAAACACTTATTTAATTAATCATTTCCAATTTTGTTTCTTTTTAATATTTATTAAGTTGTAAAAACTAAAAAGCATACATAGTCACACACACCAATTTCCATTTCTTTTTCTCAAAACATTCTCCTTCTCTTTCTCTTTCACTTTAAACCCCCCCAATCACCTCCACCACTCCACCACCAATCACCACCCTCCACGTCATCAGATCTAACCATTAACAACCTTAAACTTAGTTACTCATGGACTCACCGGAGCAACGCCGTAAACGCAAACGAAACCTTAAACCAACCCGTTTAATCCCCCCGGTTAAATCACTAGTCTACTTTCTCTTCTTTTTCATATTCTTTTACCTGATCCTTAAACGACACACAGTTGCATTAAACCATGTCGTTTCATCTTCTTCATTGTCGTCTTCGTTGCAATCTTTGTCCATCACTTCTTTTACTTCATATAAAGCGTTAAAGAATTTTAACCAGTTCAATATTCAAGGTATTGTTTCCTTCCCTGATCATGTCTTGTTGTTAGTTTCCGTTGATTCTGTTACTACCCGTGTCGAATTCGGGTTCCAAAATCATAGGCTAGAATGTGTTTACAATGGGACTGGTGGTGGTCAAGATGGTCAACGGGGTGTTGACCATCTTACCCACCGGAATGTGTTGTCGGTCGATGAATATAGTGGTCATAGGTTGATTGTGCGGTGTCCTTTGTATGAGAAGGAGAAGAATTTTACGTCGGTTATTGGGTTAAGGAGACGGGATGTGATGGTGGGCGTAGGGGATGATAGGACGAATAGCTGGGAGAATTTGGCGTATGAGGCGGTGTTGGATGGGGATACGAATACTGCGGTTGTGTTTGTGAAAGGGATAAGTCATAGGCAAGATAAAGAGTCTGATCCGAATCAGTTTAGTTGTCATTTCGGGTTCGGTGATTGGGAGAACGATGATGATAATGGGAATGTGAATGTGAATGGGAAGTATATGCTGACTACACGAGCGATAACTGCAGCTCAAGAAGTGGTGAGATGTGTTCTGCCGAGGAGTATGGTGATGCATCCTGAGAAAGCGCGTGGGGTGAGAGCTACGGTTAGTTTTAGGATGCCTAGGGTGCGTGGGAGGTCTCGTCGTGTTGTTGTGCCGTCTGTGGCTAGGATTGATACGGAGTTGGGGGTTAAGAGTGAGAAACGGGAGCTTTGTGCGTGTACTATGTTGTGGAATCAGGGGCGTTCGCTACGCGAGTGGATTATGTATCATTCGTGGTTAGGTGTTGAGAAATGGTTTATATATGATAATAATAGTGATGACGAGATTAAAGATGTGATTAAGAATCTTGATTTTGAGGGGTATAATGTTAGTAGACATGTTTGGCCGTGGATCAAGACTCAAGAGGCTGGATTTTCGCATTGTGCTTTGCGGGCTCGGAGTGAATGTAATTGGGTTTCGTTTATGGATGTTGATGAGTTTTATTACTTCCCATATGACAAAGGATATTCAGGTCAGGGTACACTTAAAACTCTGGTCTCGAATTACACCAAATCTTCAACAATTGGGGAGATTAGGACATCTTGTCATAGCTTCGGGCCTTCGGGATTGACTTCACGACCTAAAAAGGGAGTCACGGTTGGGTACACTTGTAGACTTCAGAACCCAGAAAGGCACAAGTCTATCATTAGACCTGATGCACTTGACACGACTTTAATGAATGTTGTGCATCATTTTCATTTAAAGAAAGGGTTTACATTCATGGATTTGCATCAAAACGTTGCTGTAGTTAATCACTATAAGTACCAAGTGTGGGAAGTTTTCAGGGCAAAGTTTTATAGAAGAGTGGCTACTTATGTGGCGGATTGGAAGGATAATCAAAACGAAGGATCGAGAGACAGAGCACCTGGTTTGGGTACAGAAGCGATTGAACCACCTGACTGGAGACGGCAGTTTTGTGAGGTATGGGATACTGGTTTAAGAGACTATGTTTTGGCTAATTTGGCTGATGGAACTAATGGGGTTTTACCATGGGATAGAGATTTGTGATATACCGTTCGGATATGTTGATATTGATATTGATAGATTGATTGATTCTTTGAACCAAGCTAACTATTGTTACGCGATTCATTGTACTTGGTTTTTTCATTTTTAATGATACATTGATTTTGTAAGTATGAAAAAGTTTCAGTATTTGTAAGAATTACAGAAATGCGAATGTAGTAGACTTTTGTCAACATAGTTTGTGGCTTCTTTCTTGCGATAAGTACTGTTTTCGTTTTGGCTTTTTGCTTAATCACGGATACATACGGATATAGAGATACGAAACAGAAACGCAGGCATACAAGTTCTTACTTAATGCTGCATAAAAAGGGTTTGAATAAGAATATAAGATGGATGTTACTTCTTGTGTAGTTGTGTTGAATGTTGATAAAAGAATTTGTTATTGAAATGATGAATCTGTATTCAGCTACTAAAAATGGAAAATGCTTGATGGTCTTTGTGGGTGTGCTGAGTATTAAAAGGTTAAACATAATTGCAAAGATGGTCTTTGTGGGTTTGTTGAGTATTAAGTGGTTGGTCTATATGTGAAGTATGGAGGACACTGCTATTTAACACACTTATGTAAAAGTTGGTCCGTTAATAAAAGTGTCAATTACTCCATACAGCTATTAGATTGTGGTTAGCACTCTCACAATCTAAAATTTCATGTCATGAGATCTAAACTTTTATTCACCATAGACGTACTTGAGAGAGATTTGAACACCGCGTTCCTTTGGGCTACTGACTGGTGTTCTCCCCTCCTTAATACTACCTAATACATAGTTTCGTTTATGGAGCCTAAAGCTTCAACCATGGCATAGCAGTAAGTTGGCCTAGTCTCTCGCGCAGCAGCCTTTGTCTTTTTTATCCCGCCTGGTTTCTGAGAGCTGTGGAATATCATTACATGACATTTTAAGGCAAAGATGTACATGCATTATAACTTATAAGGGAGTAAGATAAGATTAATCAGCTTTTATAGGTACAATTGTGCTTGATTGGTTTATGTTTAATGTACTGAAAGTAACATATATTCACAAAAAAGAAGCAGACCCGCTCGTCTTTCCTTTTCACATTAAAAGTAATAGATCTAATTGTCTCAATTTGTAAGAAGTACTGAGCCAGTATACATCTTTTTCCTATTATAGTTTTATTTATGTATGGTGCATTTACCATTAGCATGTAAGAATATAATAAATGAAGTTCACCGTTGCACGCGTAGAGTTGAGATCAACATAGACCTTCTTTTTAGCATAGACCATATCAACCAATCACATTCATTCAAATTAACTCTCCACCTTTTTCTTAAAAATTAAATAACTCACAAACGGTAAATCGTCAAGTGACAAAAAATACACCATTACAACGAGAATTAAATCATCTTTCAAACGAGGGGCACATGTATATACTTTCGACGAACTTTTTTTTCGACTTTTTTTCTTAAGTCACGTTTGAGAGAATCATATATGATTCGTCACGAAACATATATGATTCGTCACGAAACATATATGATTCGTCACGAATCATATATGATTCGTCACGAAACATATATGTTTCGTGACGAATCATATATGTTTCGTGACGAATCATATATGATTCTCTCAAACGTGACTTAAGAAAAAAAGTCGAAAAAAAAGTTCGTCGAAAGTATATACATGTGCCCCTCGTTTGAAAGATGATTTAATTCTCGTCACGATGGTATGTTTCGTTTTGCGTAACGGTTAACGGTTTGTGAGATATTGAATTTTTAAAAAATATATTTTTGTTGTTAGATGAAAAAAATGGGTGGTTGTGATTGGTTGATTGAGTCTATGCTAAATAAAGGGTCTATGTAGAACTTTTTCCTGCACGCGTAACACGAAGATTTAAAAGAATATCCACGCTGCCCACGCGCGTAAAGCCGTAGTAAGAATTCCTGAATTGTAGTAAGATTTTTATGAGCATTTTTGTATTTTTAAACTTCTTAAAATTTGTTAGTAGTAAAACATTCCCCTTTCCTAGTAAAACATTTAGTTGCGTGTTAATTTATTAATCAAAATGATACATTCCCCTTTCCTAGTAAAACAAAACAAAATTACATATACATGAATGGATCTATACATATATATATAGTGGAGCTCATAAGCTAAAATAGTGAAATGTTGATGCCAACAGCCAATATATTAACCGTTATCTCATATGTAAGATAGATATTAATCGTAAAGGTGTCAAAATGGGTGGGTAGGGCGGTTCAAGCAACGGGTCAAACGGATAATTTCAAACTTTGGTCGCGGATCAAACGGGCAACGGGTTAAACGGAGGTGGACCAAACGGGCAAAGAAGCATTACAAGACAAATAATTTTTGGTTTCGTTAGTATTTTTGCGTTTTGTTCGATTTTTTAAGTTTTGTTCAATTTTTTACTTTTTCATCCGTATCCTTTTCGCCAATTTTATACGTTTCCGTCCAAATTTTTTTACCTTTTCGTCGGTGTTTTTACATTTTCGACCGATTTTTACATTTCGTTACACTATTTACATTTTCGTCAATTTTTTTGTTGATATCTGATTTTTCACGTTTTTGTCAGCATTTTTACCTTTCTTCATATTTTTTTACGTTCTCGTCCGACTGTTTTACGTTTTCTTCAGTATTTTTATGTTTCCGTCCGTATTTTTTTTTCGTTTTTGTCAGTTTTTACGTTATAGTATTTAGTATCTTAACGTTTTTGTTGATTTTTACGTTTCGTCGGTATTTTTAAGTTTTCGTCCAAGTTTTTACATTTTCTTCGTTATTTTTATGTATTTTAAAAAAGAATCTAAAAATTTCCTTATTTGCTAAAAGTTTTAAAAAAATTAATGGAGAAAAAAAAATTATAGGTGTTAAATTTGTGAAAAAAAACATAAAAAAAAAGATGAAGTAATAAATAGAACTTTAGTGGTTAAATTTTAGATAAATTAAATGGTGTTTAATGAAAATTACAAATTTTGATATTTTTTAAATAAATTTAGAAAATTAACAAATACCCTTTATACTTTATAACCTAATAATATTACAATTACAAAATATTAAACACAAATTCGTTTTTATATATCATTATATTAAACTAAAATATTAAATTACGTTTAATTTATGGTTTTACTAACAACAGCTCTATGTGTTGTTTTTAAGATTACTTCATAATTAAAATTAAAATTTAATTAACATAAAGTTTTCTATGTTTAAATAACATAATAAATAATTTAACATTTAATTATGATAAATCATTTTATGTTTAACTACATTTTCTATAATTGTAATATTTAAACGTATATAAATATAAAAATAATGAGTTTATTAAATGCAATTTTATACAAATGACAAGTCTTAAAAACAACTCATAGAGTTTCTGTTAACAAAACCCTTAATTTATTTATAATCTCGTACGCGCACAAGAGTTATAATTAGTAAGATAAATATGCTAATTGTTAAGAGAAATGGAAACTTATATAAGATAGATATGCTTATCGTTAAAGAGAATCGAAACTTTTAGCAATAAGGCGACTACTTTTTAAACTAGTAACAGCGAAATCTTATTAGGCCTTATGTAATCTTGAGATGGGCCTGGCCTCAACCAGAGGAGTCTATGTGCAAAGTACGTAAATGTCTTAGACAATTAAGTCAAACTGATTGATATGTTACAGAAATACAGAATGGTGCATAAACTTTTGCTTCTTATATTTATTGAATGACAGTTGAACTAAAAGCTATCAAGACGCTAGATAAAACAAATTACATTTCGAAGAACAGATCGTTACATAGGTTATTTAACCAATCTATCCAATTATCGTGACTTTTCTACACCTACTAGAAATCCGATTATAAAATGATACGGAGTAGTACTTTAATATCGTTATATAGGTATTTTCGGGGCAGTTTGATGTAGAACACGGCTTTGTTTGTGTAATTCCATGAAGACTATAACATTGTGTTCACCACCACCTCAAAGGAGTGCTTAAGCTTTGCCGCAATCGAAGCCCTGTTGCCAATTTAAGGACATTGATCAGTAAAATCTGCCACCAGGAAAAGATATATTTCCAAACACTTTGTAAACAAACTATGAACAAAACACTCTAATTGCACTCAGCCAACCACCTCTTAGTGCTTGTTATGAATAGAATCAGTTACAATACAATCAAGTCCACAAACGTATGTTTGATAACAAAGATAATCCCCATTAAGTGGATCTTATCACTCACATACAAACACTCAACACCCAGACAAGATCAAAACCCTAAATCAGTCAAGATGATTGATCTGAATACAAACTAAGATGTGATTAATCGTAACTGAACGATTAACTCACTAACTGATTAACAAACTAGAGAGAGAGAGAGAGAGAGAGAGAGAGAGAGAGAGAGAGAGAGAGAGAGAGAGAGAGAGAGAGAGAGAGAGAGAGAGAGAGAGAGAGAGAGAGAGAGAGAGAGATTAGTATGTGTGTGTGATTGTAGATGAGAAACAAAACGGGTGAATGAAAACCCTAACTAAGCTCCAGGTTATATACTCCAGCTATATTCCCATCCTTACACTTCAGTCCTCTAGTTAATGAACTTGGAAACTAAAGTCCCTGCACAAATACACAAAATACAAACCACAACAAATGCCATAATACTTTCAACATCTTTCCTCAAGATTTACAAGGTAAATCTTGCACTAAGAGAACATATTAGTTAGACCAAGTCTCTTGCATGTGTGTGTGATTGTAGAAAGAGAAACAAAACGGCTGAATGAAAACCCTAGCTAAGCTCCAGGTTATATACTCCAGCTATATTCCCATCCTTACACTTCAGTCCTCCAGTTAATAAACTTGGCAACTAAAGTCCCTGCACAAATACACAAAATATAAACCGCAACAAATGCCATAATACTTTCAACATCCTTCCTCAAGATTTACAAGGTAAATCTTGCACTAAGAGAACATATTAGTTAGACCAAGTGTCTTGCACAACTTATGATGCTGCAGAGTGCCTAAACACTTGGTTAAGATATCAACAGGTTGATCCTTGGTATTAAATTTTATAGTGCTTATCACACATGCTAAAACTTTTTCTCTAACCAAATTAACATACAACTCAAAGTGCTTAGTCATTTCATGAAACACATGATTTGCAACAATCTAAATAGTTGAACTGCTATCACAATGCAAACCCACATGATACAAGTTACTAATTGTTAGCCCTATATTTTATATAGTCAAACAAGAATGTAATAGGTCATCTTAGTCGTTAAAGGTCTTGTATTGTAATAGGTTAGTCGGGTTAACCGGGCTTAGACTTTAAGCTAATATTGTCTAAGTTAGGGGCGTAAGCCCAAGTGCAAGCCAAGCACGGCCCATGGAAAGCCCATGTGGTTCGTGGATATATAAACCCTCTTCCATGTGTGGAAGAGGGTGTTGGTTACATTTACTTTCTCTCTCTAAATAGTAAAAACCTTCCACCATCTCTCTACTTTCTCTCACTACCTTCATCTATTTCTCTCTCTAAATATCATCTTATTATTGTGTTATGGATTGAAGTGGGATTAACATTTGGTATCAAGAGCCTATAGTGGATAGGTGATTGAAGATTCGTGTTTGTGTTCTTGATTTTCGTGCCTATTTTAATCTAAAACATTCGATCCAATTTTTTTTCTTTTTCTTATGGTTTATTCTTGATACAAATCATCTACATAGTTGTATTAGTGATTTGGTATTGTTACTTTGGTTAAAAACACAAAATTTTTGGGTGTTTGGATCATTTTTTGCTCAAAATCTCGAATTGGTTGTGTTATATCCGAGAACAGTGGACATTGCGATGGGGTTTTCATATTCCGATCCAGCATTGCGATAGGGTTTTCAGCATTCCGACAGCTATATTGCGATCACAAATTGCGATCACACATTCCGATCACACATTCCGATCACACATTCCGATCATACATTCTGATCATACATTCCGATCCACATTCCGATCATACATTCCGATGGATATTGCGACATGTTTGGCTAAATTTTGTTAGAGTACTTTTCAGACTTAGCCACTATCTAGACTTGTCCCGGATCATAGTTTACAAAAAAAAAGAATTTTTTGGCGGGAAAACCCAAGTAAAATTTATTTTTTCCTAGACCATTTTTAGGCATTTAAGCTTCGATTTCAAATTTTGGCGATGCGAAAAAAATTTCGACCAAAAATTCAAATTTTCGGACTAAAATTCAAATTTTTAGGCTAAATTTCAAATTTTTAGGTTTTATTTTTCGTTAAATTTTCATTTTTCAAAATTTTTTCCTATTAGTTTTTGCCTATTTCAAACTCAATTTCAAAATTTTGTAATTTAAAATTTTTCGGTCTACCGTTATATCGGACTGCGGAATTTATTGTCGGGCTGAGAAAAAATCGGAATTTTCGGAATTTCAACCACGATCGAATCACAACACATCCACTAAGATCCGTAATCCATACACATCATATCCTCTTCGAGACATCCGTTCAATGGACATCTTCGCGGATTCAACAACAACAACGTCCATGACTGAGATGAATAAAGAGAAGATGCAGAATCCAGAGGTTCAGACAAATACTGAGACTCTAACCAGTAAACCTTCTAACAAGGATTCTACCATCAAAACCGTTCAGGAAATCAAATACAAGATGTCGAAAGCAAAATAAAGATGCTTGGAACACTTAAAGTTGCTTCAGTCACACCTTCAGATTCTTTCAAGAGAAGACCGAAAAGGCACTCGTCTTGAAATTGGATTCAAACGGGTATTCGTTCTACTATTTGGTCAAGATGTTGAGACATTCATCAGAACGATGCTATTTAATGTGGACCATCTTAACTCGAACTTAACGGAGATGATCTTCACGAGACTCTATCAATGGACATCCTTTTATCTCTCAACATTCAGTTCCAGCAATTCATTGACTCAAGTGGCTTATCCAACAACGATCGAGAGTTCGCAAGTACATACTTTACCTAGTATACTCTCGTAGATCCTCAAGCGTTTAAAGAGACACGTCTTCAACATTTGAGTAATCTAAAGAAGTCAATTGCTGAAAGAATACGCCATCAAAGTCAATTTGAACGAAGGGTGAATCAAAGACTGATGTAGACGACAGACAACAACGTCGATAAGGGTCAAGCATTGGATGATTGTTCGGTTGATACAGAAAGCAGCGGGACAGAATCAGAAAAGCAACATACAAGTAACAGCTCAGGGAATGATCAAACAGCCAATGATGTGGATATCAGACCCATTTTTTTATGATGAGCCAATGGCTAAGGTACAATTAACTGTTGTATATGATGATTATCAACATACTGAGCAATCTCAACCCATTTTTGACACATATCTAGTGGAAAAGGTTATTAGCAATATCACACCTGATTCATCAGATACGAGTACGAATGGAGGAGAGAGTGCTCAAGATGTTGATTCTAAGATTCAATAGCTTGAAATTCTGTTAGCTCAGAAGACAAAAGGTTTTGAGGATGCCAAACTCGATTTTTAAAAGAAAAATAACAAATTTGAGTCCTATTTTGAAAAACTTGAAAAAGCAAATGTTGTTCTTGAACAAAAATTGGACCGTAAGATTCAAGATCTCAACACGGAAAAAGAACACTTTGTGAAACAAATAAATTTGTTAGAATCAAAGTTGGCTTCTCAAAATCCAAGTCCTCCGCCTGCTTCACTAAGTGAAATATCTGTGCAACCTATCAACACTATAGATAGTAATGACGTGAATGCTGATAACGACATATTTGACAATATGAACATTAAATTAGAACAACGTGTCGCTCAATTACTTCTACAAAATGAGCAATTAAAGGCTCAGATTCAGGAAAAGGTTTTGCACTGACAGTAGGGAAAAATGAATTAAGGAAGTTAAAAGGAAATAGTGTGGATACTAAGTTAGCAAAATAGTCAGTCTTGGGGAAACCTCCTTCTCAACCATTCAGAAACCGCTCAGTTGCTAGACAACCGAATGCATTTAAATCTGAATGACCTAAAACGTCGAACCTGAGGTTTGCCTCCCAAGTTGACGTGTGTAGCAATTTGCCTAAACCAGTCACTCCACAATCTCGACCCTCCTTAAGACAATCCACTTCTGCTAAACCCGATCACATGAATGCTTCAAGCAACTCTAGATATAGCTCCAAGAACATGCCTATGCATAGTTCGAATGACACGGGTCATAAAAGCTATCTAGAGGATGCTAAGAACAAGACACAAGCAAGAGATAGGACAAAACCACAACTTAGGAGCGATAATCACACATCTAGGAATTTTAGACACTACTATGATGTGCACAAATCCGCCAACCTTAGGAACTCTAGAGCCTTCTCAGATGCTAAGCATTTTGTTTGCATGAAATGTAACAAATGCGTGTTTAATGCCATTCATGATGATTCTATGACGAAAGTCCTGAACAAGGTGAACCAAAAAGCTAGAGCACCTCCAAGACGGAATCCTAAAGGAAATAGGTTTTCTCCAACTAAGTATTCCGTTGTGCATGAGAAAACTATGACTCCTAGACCCTGTCTTAGGTGGATACCAACGGGTAGAAACTTCAAAAGAATAGGTCTTAGGTGGGTTCCTACTGGAAAGATATTTCCCTCTAGCGTGACAACGGTTCACAGTGAACCCCCACATGGTTCTTATACTGATATCACTAACCCAAATGCAAGCATACAAACTACTGATGCAAGTGCAGGTATCGACGTCACGGTTCAACGGGAACACAAAGGTCCAATATTTGTAACCCGTTCAACAAAAGACACTCTCAGAGTTTGGTTGCTGAAGAAGCAGATATCAGAGAAACAAGTGTCTCAGGGGTTTCATAATTAAGCTTCTACAATGACTTACAGTCACATATCAGACTGTAACTCGTTCCTCAAATACAGGGAAGTTTATCTCTAGAATGATAACTTACCCTCCAAACGAGAAATTCATATTTCTCGGACACGAGCTTACATTCAAACTATTCCAAAGTTTGAAGCTCGTGTAATGACTTATAGTCAAATTACAGACTGTAACCCAGACTCAAAAGACAGGAAAGTTCACCCGATTATGACTTATCCTCCGAACGAGAAATTAAGTTTTCTCGAACATGAGCTATCTGTAAAAACATTCAACGTTTTTAAGCTCATGTACAAATACTTACAGTCACATGTCAGACTGTAACTCGTACTTCAAACACAGGAATGTTCATCCCGAGTATGACTTATCCTCAAAACAAGAAATTTTATTTTCTCGGACACGAGCTTTCAATAAAACTATTCGAAAGTTTTAAGCTCGTGTATATGACTTCTAAGCGCATCACAGCTTAGGACTTGGACCTCAAATAAGGAAAGTTTATCACGGACGATAACTTATCCTTCTCAACGAGAAAGTCCTATTTCTCGGTCATGAGCTTCTCATAAAAACATTCAAAGTTTTTAAGTTCATGAAAAACGAATTCTAAGTAAATGTCAGCTTAGAACTCGAACTTCAACTTAAGGAAATTTTATCACGGATGATAACGTATCCTTCACAACGGGAAATTTATCTTTCTCGGTCATGTGCTTGTCACAAAACAATCAAAGTTTTGAGCTCATGAAAAGCGAACCCAAAAGGGGAATGTACGTTTCAATGCGCTTTCTCTAAGCAATAGAAGAGAAGTCTTCTATCATGATTATTTTAAAACCGTTGAACACAATTTTTCAAAAATTTCTTAAAAGGTGTTTCTAAATCTTTTAAAATTGTGTGTTCAACACTCCCTTCCTCATAAAATAGTTTTCATATCTCAAAAATATCATATGTTATTTTGATCAATTTTTGAAGGGGAGCGTTTTAAAATCAAGCCTTTAATGTTGTTGGGTACATCTCAGATATTGTCATATTTTATGTATCCAACACATTCCGAAAACGGTTTAAATCTGTCATAAGTAATAAATTATATCGGATAAGGCATCTCAACTCTGTACCTCAACATATTTTGTGGTGTCGTTTTTCCAAAATTTTGTCAAATTTTTGTTTCAGGACACACATATATTGTCGAAGGGGAGCTACCCGACTTTAAAAGTTTCATGATTCATGCGTGCACACATGTTTCTCTCCCATTCGGTTTCAAGAAATTGTCATATTTTAATCAATTGGTATCTCTAATATGATGTTTTTATATTAGAGATAGGGGAGAAAATGTGATTAAAATATAATATATTGCAATATGTGATCTTAAAGACTCAAGTGCAACTCTTTCCTTCACATGCTAAACTATTTCGTATATCGATGCACGTGTGTAGGGGAGCTTTTCGAAAATGTAAAATTTTCAGAGTGTTAAAAGTTTTGATTTTTATCAAGCACTTTGAATGGTTTTCAATGGTTTTATGGTTACGATCTTTACCCAAAACAACCTACTGTCCACGATGGAACGATGGAGTCAAAAGGTGGTTTAGGATAGGAAACTAAGTCCTATGATCCAACCAGAACCGGAGGGATCTATCCAAGGATATTCCATTGCTAGAAATAGTTGTCCTTAGGAAAGATAGAGTTGAATGAAGCTGAATGCGGACTAATTACTTAAGTTAGCACTGGAACAATCACAACAAGGTGTTATTGATGACGTATTGGTAAGCATTGAAGGAGTTGAATATTCTATGCAACCTAGGCAGAAACCGGGACAATACATCTGTTAAAGACAAGACGTCATGGACCTAGTGATGCAATGCACAACCCTTCCCCAGCCATTCAGTTTTCTCTCAAACGAAACTTGTCTCATTGTCACGGAGATCAACACGTATCTATTGGCTTTCTCACTCCGAGTTAGTTAATATTGAGAAGGTGGCAGTCTGCTCCAGCCTCCAACCACTAAAATGCACTTATCGAGTCTAGGGCCAAAAAGAGATCCATCTATCATCTCACTAGGACACAATCGAGTCATGCGCATTATCCTTGTGATATTACAGAACATTTGAGTGATACGATTCACAATGAAGATGGAAATCCTGCTTGAGCCAGCATCAAACAAGCTCATGGTAGGTAACTTGTGCGATTCTACACGAATCAAACTTGTGAGAACTGGAAAGCAACTAAGTTTGGATTCTTAATTGATTCAAACTTGATTCCAGGTTTCTTCGCAAAATCCGTGTGATCTTGCCAGAACATTCAGAGTGATACTTTTCAGTGTTCATAATGACGAATGGAAATCCTTCCAGTGTCAACCTCAAACAGCACTGCGGTAGGTAACTCGCAAGATTCATTATGAATCGAGCTTGTGACAAACTGGAAATCAACAATGGTGTGATTCTTATAGAATCAAAGTTGTTCCAGGAATTCTGAATTGACGACTCTAATCAGACGGATAATTTATCCTAATGATTCACTCTTTACGTTCGCAGTCTACTTTGATACGGTCGAGTAAAGAGAACTGGATACTACCGCCGGGAAACCCTGTCAAGGAGGTTCTTAATCGAATCTATCATATCACAGGTACGTATTAGATACCGTCTAACGGTCTTCACCGACCGAAGGTAAAACGCTACCAAATTAGGGTGAAATGTTCAAAGCCATTGTATCCGTGTCTATATATGTTGCTGCATATCAAGTTGGTGGCGTAGCTATGCATTAACCGAAGTCGTCTTCACATATTCATACTAAAAGTTAAAGTCTTCCGAAAATCTGATGAATATGTGAAGGACTAACTACAACTATATTTGTATGGGAGATTGTTAGTCTTTCGAAATCAACAAAGTATGAATATGTTGATTCAGAAGTCACAAGAGCATAAGATGGCGATAATCAAGATACTTAAGAATGTAAGAATGTAATAGGTCATCTTGTCACAATAGCACAAGATGAACACTATCAAGGATAGACTGAAGATCTCAAGCACTCAAAGTCAAAAGACAAAGGCTCAAGATAAAGATCACAAGGCATGAAGGAACAAAATCGTTACAAACAAGATCAAGACCAAGTAACAAGACCTAAGAAGTAAGATCACCTACACAAGAATGTATTCACTCAATCATCTTATGCATTTTAAAGATGATTGATACAATGTAATAGGTCATCTTAGTCGTTAAAGGTTAGTCGAGTTAACCGGGCTTGGACTTTAAGCTAATATTGTCTAAGTTTGGGGCGTAAGCCCAAGTGCAAGCCAAACACGACCCATGGAAACAAACCCACGACCCATGGAAAGCCCATGTGGTTCGTGGGTATATAAACCCTCTTCTATGTGTGGAAGAGGGTGTTGGTTACATTTACTTTCTCTCTCTAAATAGTAAAAACCTTCCAACATCTCTCTACTTTCTCTCTCTACCTTCATCCATTTCTCTCTCTAAATATCATCTTATTATTGTGTTATGGATTGAAGTGGGATTAACACTAATCCCAAGACTATGAAGCAGATTACACAACCAAATTATCTCACACGTAGTAGAATTCATGCTCCTATACTCAGACTCAACAGAATTTCTAGAAATAGTATTTTGTTTCTTACTTTTCCAAGACACAAGAGAATTGCCAAAGAAAACACTCCTTGTTCTAAGACACTTAGCCCAATCTGCATTTGAAAAATCTCTAAGCTTTAGATCAGATTCACAGTTGAACTGAAGTCCTACACCAGGTCCCTGTTTGGGATACCTTAACACCCTTAAAGCAGCTTTGAAATGAGACTGTAAAGGCTTATTCATATGTTGACTTAAACACTGAACAACATAACTAATACCAGGCCTTGTATTAGTTAAGTAAATTAACTTACTTACAAGCTTCTGATAATTCGTAAAGCAATCCAAATACTTATCCTTTTCAGTCTCATCACAATTTAACACAATATTCTTAATAAAGGGTGTTTCAACAGGTTTAGCAGCCAACAAACCATACTCACTTAACAAATCCATACAATACTTTCTTTGAGTCATACACAAATCAATTTTGTTTCTTACGACTTCTATGCCAAGAAAGTATTTCAACTGACCAAGATCTTTGATTAGAAACTTAGTTTTTATAAATTCCTTAAAGTTTTTAATCAAAGTCTCATTATTACCAGTAATGACAATATCATCAACGTAGACCAATAAAGCAACAAACATGACACCATCGTCTTTCACATACAAAGAGTAGTCAAACTTACTTTGTTCAAATCCATGCTCAACCAAAGCAGTGGTAAGCTTAGCATTCCACTATCTTGGGGCTTGCTTCAATCGATACAAAGATTTATTAAGTTTTCACACTTTGTTACTATCCACACAATCAAGTCCTTGAGGAAGTTTCATATAAACATCCTCAATAAGATCACCATACAAAAAATCATTATTCACATCAAGCCGATACAAAGGCCAATCATAATGCACAATAATGCTAATAAGACACCTAACAGTCACCATCTTAACAACTGGGTTGAAGGTTTCATCATAGTCAAAGCCCTCTCTTTGACTATAACCTTTAGCAACCAGCCTGGCTTTGTATATTTCCACATCACCAGAAGATTTTTACTTAATTTTCCATAACCACTTGCTATCTATAGCTTTCCTACCAACACGTAAATCATAAATAGTCCAAGTATTGTTCTTATTTAATGTTTCAATTTCATTATTCATTGCCTCAACCCAATTAGGATCGGACAAAGCCTCAGACATACAAGTAGGCTCAACAAACTTGTTCAAAGTAACAACAAAACAAAATTTTTGACTACTAAGTCTAGCATACTTAACATATTTTTCTATACCATATGTAATATTATAACTCACAACATAATCATTAAATTTCACAGGCATTTTAGACTCTTTATTAGACCTTCTTATTCCAAGTGTCTGCACATCATTGTTATGGACATTAGAATGATTAGGTTGAGCTGGCGATAATCTAAACCTTAGATTTTGAACATGGCCCTCAGATGGACTGTTTACACCATGTTGGGTTACAGATACCAATTCTAAGTCTAATCTAGTAGTATTTGTAGACCTTATGAAGTGGATTACTACCATCCACAACTGATGAAGTCCTCCCTTCATTATTGGGACTTTGAGACTCATGGCTATCAGAAAACATTAACTGATCACTTTCACTAGTTTCTTCAACATCATAAATTGAGCTACTAGACTTCATTTTAAAAGGAACAATTTTATCATAAAACTTAACATCCCTTGAAAAGAAAACATTTCTAGTATCAAGACTTAACAACTTATATCATTTTTTAACATTAGAATACCCAAGAAAAACATATTTTTCAGACTTATAAGACAGTTTATCATGATTTATTAAAACAAAAGCAAAACACAGACATCCAAAAGATCTCGAATGAGAAAAACTAGGTTTGAAATTATACACCCACTCATAGGGACATTTACCATTTAAAACAAATGATGGTAGTTTGTTTATAAGATACACGATAGTTAGAATACAATCAGACCAAAATCTCAAAGGAATTCCTCCCTGAAACATAAGACTTCTTGCTACATTAAGCAAATGTCTATGTTTTCTCTTAGCAATCAATTTTGCTCAGGAGTATAAGCACAAGATATTTGATGAATGATGCCAAGATCAGAAAACATACCACTCATATTATAATTAACAATCTCAGTTCAATTATCTGACCTAACCATTTTAACTTTAATTTTAAATTGAGTATGAATCAAGTTTATAAAGGACACACAGACATCAAACACCTCATCCTTAGACTTAATCAAATACACCCAAACAACCCTAGAGAAATCATCAAAAATAGTAAAAAAAAATATCACCCTTCTCTGCTAGGAACCCTGTAAGGCCCCCATAAATCAAGATGAATTAAATCACCAAGAAATTAGACTTATGATCAAATAAAGGAAAAGGATCCCTAGTCTGCTTAGCCCTATGACAGACCTCACATACAGGGACAGAGCAAGACTTAGATATATTAAGATCACTATGCAAAATAGATAAAACTTGGTCAGTAGGATGACCAAGCCTAACATGTCAAATCAATTTAGAAACATGAAAGCTCATAACCATATTGGACTCACCCACAAATTTTTCAGAAGACATGTCAAACAAATAGAGACCACCAGTTTCACTACCAGTCCCCAAAGTTAACTTTCTTTTCAAGTCCTGAATATAACATTTTTCTTCATCGAAACCAACAAAAATTTTACTATCTCTAATCAATTTATTAACAGATAGCAGACTCACACAATAACCAGGAACAACAAGAACATCATACAAAACCACATTACTAGTAAGCTTCAAATTACCAATATGACTAACAATAGCAAGAGTGCCATTAGGATGACCAACTGTAAGATTAAGACTAGAGACATCAACAACATTAGTCATACCTAAAGTAGAAACAGTTAAATATTGATTAGCACCAGAAATCAATAATCCAACCAAGACTCACAGTTTGCACATACAAATTATTATTAACAGAGAAAAACCTAGAAAAAATGATATTAAACCAGATATTTTCATTAAAGAAAGAACATCTACCTGTCATATTAGCAAATGTAATTTACTACCACACACAAAACATGCTTTTGAAGATATAGACTTTTTATTTAAATGATAGTGTTTATTCCTTCCATTCTTATTACACATTTATCTAGGAGAATTCACATTCCTAGAAAACAAAAAACTAGAATCAAAATAAATGGAAGTACATGCTTGGGCAACTCTCTCTTCACTAAGCTTTAGACCAGTAGGAGTAGATGCACATGTGTCATTTTTATTGTGGCTTGGGGAACCAGACTTTTCACTTGAATCACATGATGCAAAATCACTAGACTTGTCACTAAAAGTACAAGAGAAAAATTCATTAGTATTATTGTTACTTTTAGGGGACTCAAGCATCAGTGATTCATCTAAGTCTTTATGAAAAGGGTAGGCATACATGTTCCCGTGATAGGTGGAGGTATAACATGCATTTTTGCAGTTGGTTTAAACCTATTGTAAAGAGGTTTTCCTTCTACATCCCCAAGACGGGTGTCAAATACACTAGAGAAAGAGGTGATAAAACATCATCTGGTCCAATGTAATTTTCAAATCTAATCCTTTTTTGTTCTGCCTGACATGATGCTATCAACTAATCTAGACAGATTTTTGGGAGCCTTTTGCCATTTGTCAAACCTTGCCAAATTACCATCTAATTTAGCTTGCAAATCCTGTTTTTCTTTGATTATATCAGTATTAAGTTTTTCAGAATATTTTAGCAAATTAGATGTATTCTCTAGATCTATATTTAAAATTCTAATCTTTTCTTTATACTCCAATTGAGTATTTTATAACCATTTCTTCTATTGTTCTATAGTTTTTAGAGAGCTTTTATATGACTGAACTTCCAAGTAATATTTATCATTTTGAGCAGTTAGTCCATCACATTGTTTCTTAAGGTCTAAATATTTATCATCACATCCAAGAGGACAGTTTTGTACATGAAGAGTGATTCCCAATAAAGCATATTCTCTTACTTCCTCTGTCTCAAATATATGTCCAGCAATCATGACATAAATATCAGCACCAGGTTCCACTATTGTTGATTCCTCATGTTCATTCTAGTTGATCATGGTATCATAAGAGACCAAAGCTTTTTCCTTGTCCTCCTTGCGCTCTTGAACCTTGAAAGCTGAATACCTGTTCTTATCTTGATCATTTCTGCTGGTGCATTCCCTGGCAAAGTGACCTTTTTGATGACAAGTATAGCATTTAATCTTACTTCTATCAAACCTGGCAGCCTCCTTAGGGTTATACCTAAACTTTCTTCCAACCTTCTTTTCAAACTTGTTGACTTTAAAGGAGAGCATAGCCATCTGCCATTTGAGATCCATTTCATCCAGATCTAGCTTTTAAACCTTTTTAAAGTCTTCAAATGCTAACTGTTGTTGAGGTTTAACATCAACAACAAAATAGTTAAGGACACTCTTCATAATACTTCCTGAATTAGTCACAGACTCATGAATAGGAGTATGATGAGAAGAAGAATATCCTTTAACATCAGGCTCAAGAGAGTTTATAAAACAAGTTATCAAAGGAAAGATATTCAAGTCCTCTTTTTGCTTTCAGAGAGATAACTACCTAATTCAAGAGTGAGGCAATGCCCTAAGAAACCTAAAGTTGATGTCCTCATTCTTTGGCTTTCCCTTAAGCTGATTGAGTTGGCACAGTATCTTCTAGAACCTGTCATAGCCTTGATGAAGTCCTTCTGTCTCAAAGATCTTAAAGTCAGAAAACCCTCTCTGAGCATTGATCTTCTCAACTTCTTGGATTCTTCATTTCCTATAAACCTTGCCTTAATAGCATTTCAGATCTCATTAGCATCATATAGACGATAAAATCACCCATATGATCATCAAGAAGGGACTGAAGCAAAATGGTCTTTGCTTTAATTTCCTTTTGTGCTGCTAGTATATCTTCAGCAGTTTTAGGATCAAGGATGGTTATATTACCATTCTTATCTCTTCTAGTTTGCTTCTTGCCGTTTATATTCTGAACAATCTTCCATAGTGCTATATCAGTGTTAGTGATCCAGTATTCCATCTTCATGGCCCAGCTTTCATACTCATATTTCTTTAAGTATGGGAATTTTTCATTTGTGTTTGAGACAATGGTGACAATTTGTTGCGGTGATTTAGTAATGGTGGAGGTAGTGTGGTTTGTAGGACTTTCTTCTGAAGAACAAGATGTACTCATGATTTAAGAGTTTTTCTTTCTAATAATGAAATGATTCATCTTGTACAGAGACTCTCCACAGTCTCTGATACCACTTGATGGGTCTTTTATAGATAGATCTTTCAGCTTGTTAAGGATGGTAGATAATTTCTGTAATCACAAGTTATCGACAGAGAGAATCTAAGAGAGGATAAGTGTTTGTGCATAATACAAACACTAGCAACAAGAAAAAACAAAGACTAAGTAAATAACATGATCCTTTCTAAGGATTTCTAATATTACTAATATGAAATGAAATGGTGAAAGGTGTCTATAACCCTTCAGTCGTGGGTTCCTTTTATACTACAAGGAAACCCTAATAAGCATTAACCCTCAAACGTGTAACTTGTTATATGCATATCCTTTTCTAAGATATCTCATGCATATCCTAACTAACTACTACTAATAATACGGTTTGACTTTCTAACAAACCAGGAGTAACTCATTACTCCTACCAGGAGTAACTACTCCTGCTACTACTATGACCAGGAGGAACTACATACCTCCTAGTCAATACTATTACAATACTAAAAGTAAATACCTATTACAATATTCCTAACAATATTTAAATGGGAAAATGTGTAACGACTCTCTGGGCGTGACTCATTAACTGGATTGGCAGCTCAATATTGATATTGAGCGGCAGACACCTATATTGAGCCGCGACTACTAGAGTCCGCTCATTTTTGTCCTTTAGTAGAGAAATCTCATTTGGTAAACTTTTTTACCCCAAGGGTATTTTCTTAGGCCATTTAGAATATGCCAAAATTCAAATATTCTTTTTCTATTGTAATAAAACATTTTCTTAAAATAGAGTTTATTAAATTTTTTTGTCACATTTGTATAAATGTGAGTTTTGAGGTTAATCCCTTTCTATGATCACTAAACATGTATAAGATATGTTTGTGTAAGACTTAAATGATTATTACCTTGATGATAGTGTTTGTTGAATAATTCGTCTTTCGATTATCTTTAACAATAAAATGTTTTACACTTTGTCGTGATCAAAACTAAGAAAGATTAGTTTTTCCAAAAATGTTTTTAGGCATTCGTTGCATTAACAAGCTACTATCGACACCTCTGACTATACAGGAACATTGGACCTAGCCTTGGTTGAAGAAAATTTTGATGACAATACAAAGGTGGAAATGATAGAAGGTGGAGACAACTCATGCACTCTAACACTGGTGGAACTAAATGAAAAGCCTGACTAGTCTAAACAACCACCAGAGAAATGACAGAGGTTCACTATGGATCATATACATAAGGTCGTACAACAACAACAACAATCACTATCATATGCTCGATTCGCTTATAACCTTTTCAAGGGAACATAGTCCATATTCTCTCTTGTCTCTCCAAAGAAGTTAGACAAAGGCAAACAAACTCAATCAAAAATGAAACTCTGGCTCAACTGTATGGTAAATATAACTATGAAAAGGGTCTGATTGATGCTATCTACACATTAGAGACTGAAAGGTTCACAGTTCAGCGGTGAAGTTCAAAAGCCCTGATCTCAATGACAAGTTGTCAAGATAGTGACTCTGATGTTGAAAAAGACACTAGAAGTAGTCAAGAGTTCAAGTCTGGTCTCAATGTTGAATATCATGAACGAACTCTGTTGGCTAATAAGAGAATGTACTATAAAAGGTCAAGGAGAGTTGGAACAACTGGTATACCTATTGACAAGTGATGATGTATAGTCCCCAACCGGGTCATGAACCCGGCCTACGGGTACTACCCGTATCCGGCCCATCATGGATGGGTTGGATTAATGTCATTTTAGCTTATAGGCTTAAATGAATAGTGGCCGCATAAGATGTATGCAGCCCACGACCCGGCACGGCCGGAACAGGGTTAGACAGAATCACAATCCTATCAGGATTGAGATTTGCCTCAAATAATAGGATATACACTCACCATAGTTAGAAGATAACAATCAAACTAATTATGGTGATTATCTTATGCTTGGGGCCGAAGTAAACAGTGAGCCCATTAGGGTTTCACTGCCTATATAAGGAACTCTCAAGGGTTCCACAAAGGTATTACATTCTCCATACTCTAAACCTCACATCCGGTTCTTAACCCTAACTGATTACTTATTCTCACGCCGGACCCTAATCGCGGGATACATTCCCATGGTAAGCCTAACGCGTGTTGCTTTAGTGTGCAAGATCTCAACAAGACTATTCACTTGGTGAAAGAGTCGGAGCCCAGCCAACCCGAATTAAGCCTAATTCGGGTCTAGCAAGGATCATCCAACTTTTGTATCAACAAGTTGGCGCCATCCGTAGGACCTAAACACTAAGCTAGAACAAATTTCATCTCGATCTCTTTCAATGACGAAGGGACATCCGTAAGGGAATCCCAGGAACACGAATCCTGCAAATCGGAAGTCCACGGGGGATGGGATACTCATCCCCAACCAGTCCCCTGGCAGCCAAACAGGCGGACCGAATAACCAAAACGTTTTTCAGTCTTTGGGTGGGACAGGCACGTCTGCTAATACCCCACCACCAACCATGACCATGGATAACCCTGATCCAGGGAGTGCGCCTAATGCCCCTAACAAGGAGCCACGCAGGCCATCAATCGAGGAAGAAGTAGAAGTGTAACCACTTAGTGACGAAGACCTCGTTCGTGTTCTCACGCAGAACTTTGAGAGGATCGCCCCGGGTATCACGTCAAGGTTAAGCCTAGGTAGGAACCTCCAATCTAGGCTCAACTTTGGTAGGGCCGTATCCGGAGTCTCTCCTCAAACTCAAAAGAAGAGGAAGGCGCGCCCACAGGAGCGAAACCACTTAGAGGAAAACTCGCGACCCCGGAATGTGTTCGAGCGCATAGGGGATCGCGTTATGCAGGAACTACTACAATCTCGTGATGAAGAAGATAGGTCTGACGGCTCTGCCGAACGCCCGGTCTTGGAATCAACAAGGAACAATCGCCGCACCAGTGTTTGGGATAGGGTGGACAGTGGGAAGAAGGCTCCTAGCTCTCTCACAAAAGAGGTCCTCAGCCGAGAAGTGGAGCACCGCCCCTTCTCCCGGCCCCTCAGGGTCGGATTCGGATGACCATCCCCCCAAGCGTCGCCGACCTATGTATACTCCTCCACCAACATCGGATGATGAGGGATACTACGATGGCCCTTACTATCGTGAGGTAGAGGGGGAAGACCTGTCCCGGCCATGGTGTGATCCTAGTGAGGATCCCTTCACCCTCCGCATACGGAACTACTCCGAGGATAAGAAGCGTCGTATGCCAACATGCGTAAAAACCTATGATGGATCTGGTGATCCGGATGATCACCTAAAGATATTTAACACGCAGGCGAAGATCAAACGATGGCCAATGCCTGTATGGTGCCAGATGTTCAATTCGACCTTGATTGGCAACGCTCGTGACTGGTTTGAGGGGCTACCTCCCCGAAGCATTGATAGCTTCAGTGAGTTGCATACTGCGTTCAAAAACAATTATACTCAGCGAAAGAAGTATAATAGAGACCCGGTCTCATTGGAAACTGTCAAGCAACGGCCCGGAGAGTCTACGGAGGATTTCACGGAACGTTCTAATGACGAGTACACGCGCACAAAGACAATGCCCGAGCTCCTAAAAATTTCTGATTATATGCATGCCATAACAGACAGGGAATTAATTAGGCGCCTCAATGACAAGTGACCAGAGAAGTATGACGACCTCATGGAAAGGGTCAGGAACTTTGTAGAAGGAGAAATCGCGGTAACCGCGACCTATCCTACTAAGGGAAACCACAACTATCGATCGAACGACCAACCCAGGAGGCAGTCGGGTGGTCAAAGCAACCAAGGCAATGGGAGGGGCTCAGACTACAAGAGTTAGAATAAAGGAGGGCTGTCGGATGAAAAATCACCCCTCTAAAAATGACTTACCGGTACATCTTGTTGACAGAGGGGGCGAACTTCCCAAGGCCTCCCCGATGACGACTCCGGTGGACCGCCGTCAAGTAAATCGCTTCTACGAATTCCACAACGACAAGGGCCACGGCACGGAGGAATGCATCCAGCTCAAGAAGCACATTGAGTCACTGATCAAGTCAGGCAAACTCAAGCATTTGGTCAAGGATTGGAAGGATGGAAAGGATAACAAAAAGCACGATAAGAAGGATCCCCAAAAGGACAAACCTTCGACTATATATATGATCCAATCTTGTCAGCGCCGCACAAAGCAAAAAATTAGTCAAAATTTTTCACACGGCAGAGAAATATCATTCCCTCCCATTACGGCAAGTGACGTGGCTGATGCATCTCTCACGATTGAGGTAAGCATTGGAACCCACAACGTTCGCCGTATGTATGTTGATGGAGGGTCATCGGCGGAAGTACTCTACGAACACTGTTTTGTACAGCTACGACCAGAGATAAGAAGCCAATTAGTACCGGCCACGTCGCCACTAATTGGCTTTAGTGGAGACACTATCTGGCCAATAGGACAACTGCGTCTGCTAGTAAACATTGGGAATGAAGAGCATTCCACCACAGCGTGGATGAACTTTATAGTGATACGCTCACACTCTCCATACAATGGGATTATTGGAAGACCAGACATCCTGGCCATACGGGCAGTTCTGTCCACAGCTCACGACATGATTAAGTTCCCTGTTGAAGGGGGAATTGTTACTATTTACAATTTAATCATGCCAGCATCTGAATGCCACGCTGTGACAACATCATTCCAGCCTGTTCCCATTAAGGAAGGACCACCACCCCCCAATTAGAAGGTGGCAATCCATCCCGATTACCCGGAACAAGAGGTGTCCATAGGGGGAACGCTCTCGGATAACGGCAAGATGGACATGTGCTCTCTCCTAAAAGCAAACCTAGATGTATTCGCATGGGAGCCTAAGCATATGACAGGTGTACCGCGTTCGATAGCAGAACATAAACTTCAAATCCGCCAGGGATATCCTCCTGTTAAACAAAAGAAGTGTGGTCAAGCACCAGAGCGAAGCAAGGTAATACTGGATGAGGTACGGAAATTAGTAGACGCATGAATTATGCGCGAGGTATACTACCACGAGTGGTTACCAACCCAGTCATGGTCAAGAAGCATGACGGGAGTTGGCGCATGTGTGTGGACTTCACGGACTTGAACAAAGCTTGTCCGCAAGACTGCTATCCGCTACCAAAAATTGATTGGAAGGTAGAATCCTTATGTGGATACCCTTTCAAGTGTTTTATTAGATGCGTATAAAGTATACCATCAGATCCAGATGGCGGAAGAAGATGAGGAAAAGACGGCGTTTCACACTAGTCAGGGCGTGTATTGTTACACAAAAATGTCGTTCGAACTAAAGAACGCCAGAGCGACATATCAGTGACTTGTTGATAAAGCCTTCAATTCCCAGATAGGCCGCAACCTTGAGGTCTATGTTGACGATCTAGTCATCAAGAGTCATACGGAGGAAGCACTTCTCCGTGACATCCAGGATACGTTCAACACGTTGAGGAGAATCAACATGAAACTGAATCAAAAAAAGTGCATGTTTGGGGCAACTGAAGGGATGTTCCTCGGATATATGATTGATCCAAACGGCATCAAGCCTTGTCCGGAAAAGACGAACGCGGTAATACAGTTACCATCCCCTCGGACACGAAAAGACGTACAATCACTAAATGGAAAGCTGGCCGGGCTAAACAGGTTCTTGTCGAAGTCCGCGGAGAAATCACTACCTCTATTCAAGACACTCAAGAAGTGCATAAAGAAAGGAGATTTCCGCTGGACAAAGGAGGCAGAGGAAGCCTTTGAGCAGCTTAAGCAGCACCTCGCAGCTCTTCCCATGCTAGTGGCTCCCCGACCTAAGGAAGAGCTCATCATGTATATGTCTGCTACACACGGAGAAATAAGCGCAGTACTCATGACAGATAGGGATGCAGTCCAGACTCCGGTTTACTTCATAAGTAGAACATTACAAGGGCCGGAGTTGAACTATTCCTCTATGGAGAAGTTGGTTTTGTCGTTGCTATAGGCCACAAAAAGGTTGTGCCGGTACTTCCAAGCGCACCCAATTGTGGTGATCACTGATCAGCCAATAAAACAAATCATCTCCAAGCCAGATGTGGTCGGGAGGCTACAGAAGTGGAGCATTCTACTAGGAGGGCATAACATCTCCTATAGACCAAGGACAGCGGTCAAGGGCCAAATCTTGGCAGATTTCCTAATCGAGAACCAGAAGAGTATGGACCAATGGTACAAAAAGAGGAAGTTCCAGCAAAACCATGGGTTTTGTTTACTAACGGATCGTCGTGCACAGACGGGTCAGGAGCTGGCCTTATTCTCACGAATCCGGAAGGAATAGAGTTTACCTACGCCCTGCGTTTTGAGTTCACAGCCACTAATAATGAGGCAGAATATGAAGCATTGATTGCGGGTTTAAAAATCGCCGCTAGGATGGGAGTCCGCAACCCTGAGGCTTACGTGGACTCACGGCTTGTTGCGAATCACATCCTAGGAGATTACATAGCCAAGGAGGATAACATGGTTCGATACTTGGAAAAAGTCAAGTCACTCATAGCTACCTTCGGGAAGTTTTCTATCAAGCAAGTACCAAGAGGTGAAATCAAGAAGGCGGATGCTCTTAGCAAGATTGAGTCTACAAGCTTCGCCCACTTATCCAAGCAAGTCTTGGTAGAAATACTAAAGGAAAAATTTATAACGGGAGGGGAAATCGCAGCTATAGTTGAGGAAAAGGGACCTACATGGATGACCCCGATCATCAGCTACTTAACTGATGAGACCCTTCCAGACGATGAAAAGGTGGCGCGACGTATCAAAAGGAAGTCGCAACACTTTGAGCTCCGAGAAGGTATTTTGTACAAGCGCTCCTTCTTACAGCCGTGGTTGCGGTGTGTCGGACCACGCCAGGCTACCTATGTGATCAGTGAGATACCTGAAGGGTCATGCGGTATGCACACAGGTCCCAGATCCGTAGTAGCACGAGCTTTACGCACAGGATATTATTGGCCTACTATGCAGCGGGATGCACGTGACGTGATTCATAAATGCAGTGATTGCCAAGTGCACAGACCAGTACCGCGACATCCGCAGCAAGAACTAATACCCATCACGTCCCTATGGCCATTCTATAGGTGGGGGATCGACATCGCAGGACCTTTTCCCGTTGCTGCAGGGGGAGTTAAGTTCTTGATCATCGCAATGGACTACTTTACACGCTGGATAGGAGCTAAGGCGGTTAAATCCATTACGGGCAAACAGGTTAAAAAGTTTGTTTAGGAAAATATTGTGTGCCGCTTTGGCTTACCAAGAGAAATCATCTCGGATAACGGGAAGCAGTTCGCGGATAATCCATTCAAGGATTGGTGCACGACGTTGAACATCATGCGGCGCTTCGCATCGGTTAAGCACCCGCAGAATAACGGTCTTGTGGAGCGGGCAAATAGAAGCTTAGGCGAAGGCATCAAGGCACGCTTAGATGAACGAAGTGCCAAGTGGGTAGATGAGTTGCCGCATGTTCTATGGGCGCATAGGACTATGATTAAAACAGCCAATGGGGATACTCCATTCGCGCTGGCTTATGGGACTGAGGCTGTTATACCAGCAGAAATTGGAATGCCACCCATCCGCACGGCGGAGGTTAATGTCGTCACGAACGATGAGAAACTCCAGATTAATCCGGATTTGTTAGAGGAAAAAAGAGAAATAGTGGCCATCAATGAGGCCAAGTCCAAGGCACGGATAAAGGCTTATTACGATGCCAAGGTTAAAGGTGTTTCCTTTCGACCGGGGGATTTTCTTTATCGTGCTAACGAGGCAAGTCGCACGGAGAATACAGGAAAGCTGGGTCCCAAGTGGGAAGGGCCGTATGAGGTTACGTAAGCCTTGGGACTGGGCGCGTACAAGTTGCGTGATATGGATGGCCGTGACCTGGAACGTACATGGAATATCTGCAACCTTAAAAAATGCTATCTTTGAAAGGCTACGGTATCCGCATGGACACTTCGCTATGGTTGGCTTCAATGAAGATCCATGTATTTTTTGTTTCCATGCTTTCTAGGTTCTATTTGTCTTAGGATTTTAATTCTGTCAAAAAATCGTAAACGTTCTAATAAAATGTCGTGGTACCTAGCTAGCTCCACGGCCTGTTCTTGTGCAAAATATTGTCTCATGTCTTAGATTTATTTATTATTTCCATAATATGCCATTTCTTATTCATATGCATTCATTCAAACTGTACATGTACTATTCGCTCCCAGGCGGGGTAAGAGGATTAAGTGAACCTAATAATTCAACTTGTCGCATAAGAGGGATGCAACCCCAGTGACGTGGATCATGAATCCTTACTAGACACCTTATTTACAAGACGTTGTAATAAGTTTCCACATGCCGCATTTACATAGTGTCGGACATGGTAAAGACATACGCTGCACGTCTAGTAAAATATAGACTTAGTTTTATTCTTGATAAGCCGTGACATCTCATGCAATAAAGATATGCGATGTCTAAAGAAAATAAACAAGTTTCAAATTCAATACACAAAATGGTGGTGGTCACCACGGACTTATATATAATATTCTAACAATATTATTAATTCCAGTCGTGTACATGCACAGACGAATAAGTTCGAATATACAAATGTTTACAAGGTAAATTACAAAGGAAGTAGGAACTCTCCTATTTCTCTCTTTCCTTCTGCAATTAGGGCACGGAGGGCCTCGCCACGAGCATCCTTGCCACTCTGCGCCCTAGTCATATTGGCATCCAACGCCTCGGCTAAAAGTTTCTCACCTTTCATCACCTTCAAACTAGCGTCGTATGTTGGCAGGGTTAGTTGGATGGGGTCGGTGGTGAGCTTGGCCATGACCGCCTCGTTGGAAGCATCCTTTAGCGACTCAAGATCATCTAGGAAGGGGTGCTGGATTTCCCCAAGGGCGGCCATGGAGGCGGTCATCTTATCTTCTGCTCTAGGATTATGGTAGGCGCGTTGAAAGATGTCTTCATTTTTGCTTATCAACTCTGCAGCCTTGATCAAACCCTCGTGACTACCACGGTCAATGCCGTATGATACAACATCCGCAAAAGCCTGCACAAAATGAGGAGCCTCCGTTACCTTGGTCACGGCAAGGCGCATCCCATGGCCCACCATCCACCTACGCCCGACTATGGCCGTGAGCAATGGAGGGCACAACACTTCGGCGCAGTCTTTCGCTAGCCTGTTCAGCTCTCCCTCTGCTACTGCGGCTCACTCTTCCATGACAATCTGTGCCTGGGTGAGCTCTTCCTTGAGCGTATCACGTTCTCGAGCAATGGTAGAGGCTTGTTCTGTTACGGCTCTAGCGGCGGCTTCGGCTGCGGATACCTGTGAATAATACTTGGAATTACTACGAGACAAGATAGGTCTTATGTGAACAATGAGTATCAATAAGAGCGTGTACCTTCTTATTAGATGCAACAAGGAGGACCTCCAGCTCAACAATACGCTCCTCGCGGGCGTTGGCGTGGTTGGATTGTTCCTTAATTGTCGATTCCGCTACAACCAAGGCTGCCTGCAAGGAGGATATAGTCTTCTCATGCTTTTCCACCAATTCTTCTCTGCGAGAGATCCTTCTCTCCGCACGGCTCACGTTAGCCAAGGCTCCTTCCAGACGGCACCGTAGGGCTGCGCCAACTGTCACCTAGTGCGCCGTGGCCACATCATACTGCTCTAGCAGCATTTCATGCTTGAGTTCATCCAAATCTTGCGCCAGCGCTGGAGGGGTTAGGTGATCTATAAATTCTTTACACTCAGACTCCGCCTCTAGTCTTGTTAAACTGGACAAATTCCAGGCCGGGCGGAGGTTGGTGTCAGGACCCTCAGATCGTGGCTCCTCTTCATGAGTTAAAAGGGGATGGGGGTCTCATAGATATCATGGGTGAGGGTTCCCTCTTCGCCTCCTTCTCCTGTGCTACTGTCGACAGATCCGCCCTGTTATGGAAACACACTTATGAGTTTTTGTTAGTGGATTATGTATTATGGAGTATTGGCAGTACTTATGTTGTGTCAGTCATGGGTTCCGTGATGGAAGGAGCCACGGCATTCACAGGAGTTGCCTGCCAGACCTGTTCATCTACTTGCGGCGAGGGGTTGCCTTGGGCATGGTGGTGCTGCTTCCCTCTTGAAACTGTGGGTGATCCTGCCTTAGTTTCTTTGGGGGAGCATTGTGTTCCCCCGCCTCAGCCTCCACATTCTTCACCATCTTCCTGGTGGTTTTGCGCTTCCTGGAAATGGGCTTTGATGGCTGGGAGGATCCGGCATCCTGCGTCATTTTGTCTTCTCTTCCGTCATGATTGATGGAGGGGTCTGTGAGTTGTTCTTCTTCATCTTGGTGGGACGTGGCGTTCTCTAGCCGCAGCTCACCACCGTCTTCATTGCGGAAATCCAGGGGTGACTTTTGGATCACGGGCTCCTGCTCATCTGACCGTTGCTCGGTCGTTTCTTCCCAAGGGATATACATGTTGACAGTGGCATCTAGTAGGGGAGGCTCACCCTCTTTTAGGGTTCGGAATCCCTGCGGCACCTTGCTAGGATCGCCTTGGCGTAGAAGACCAAACAACTTCATCTCTGCGGACATAAGAAATACATATGTATTAGTAAGCTTACAAATACTTTGGACATGCTGGCACGCATATTCATATGTGGAATACCTACCCTGTCTATGCTCGGTCAAAAAGCATGGATATCTATCCTCCCTCCCAGAATAGTTGCGGTTGATCACTATTAAGCATAGAAAGTGCTCCAGCAGACCCATATGGAAGTCAGTACGGTGGATGTCTAGAATTTTCACATCCTTGCTACTATAATCCTTGGATGAGGGTAAGGGGTTGAGCCGTACTCTGTACTTCATAATAAACGGGGTGGGGAATACCTTGGCGTCTACGAAGAAGTAGTGGTCATACCACTTCTTAAGGGAATCTAGGGGTTTCCTATACGACATAGGGGCTGTTGCGGATCGTTTTTTAAACGATAGACACCCATTTACCATTTGGGGTAAGTAGAATACCCTGAATAGATTAACTGTGGGGGTTACTATGCAGGCGTGGCAAGTCACCTCGAATTGGTTAATCTTGCACGCCCCTATGCAGTGAAGCTGTGTTATGTGGAAGTCATAATACAACAGCACGTCTACGAGGAACTTAGACAGGGGGATGCGGTAGTTAGCCGTGTCAAATAGGCGTGCATACACGCCTATTATTCCCCTAGGAGCGTCTGTGATAGCTTCACCATCACCTAGATAGGTGGGGTGTACGCTATCCAGAATATAATATTCAGACAGGAAGTCTATATATTTCTTTGGCTTCATCACATTGAGGACGTCCATGATAACAGGATTATCTTTCACCATGGTTTATGAAAAAGATTAGAAGGGCGCGGTGATCTAACCTGGTGTGGTGAAATTCCGTGGAAAAAGAGAGAAAGAGTGAAGGATTGAGCAAGTGTGTGACAATGGCGGATTAGAGATATAAACTGTGTGTTTATACAGTGGCACACACCAACTCTTTTATAGGGTTGCCTCGAGTTACGAGGTACCATGGATGATTGACACGTGTAACCCACTACGCCTATTTAACGGTGGGGATATCTGACATTTCTGAAACGTCAGAAGGGGCCTACGGGTCATTTCTTTCCCAGTTTTACGTGGATCAAGGGTGGGCCTGACTAATGCACTTTTGCAGACAAGGCGTCTGACTAATGACTGCCATTAATGTATTCATTAATGTTGCCCCGACCGACTTTTTTGGGTACGGGTCTGTTTGCAACAACAATATTTACGGGACATTTATTAGTCTAGAAGTTACGCCTACGGCTGTAACAACTAGACTGGGGGGACATGATGACGTATAGTCCCCAACCGGGTCATGAACCCGGCCCACAGGTACTACCCGTATCCGGCCCATCACGGATGGGTTGGATTAATGTCATTTTAGCTTATGGGCTTGAATGAATAGTGGCCGCATAAGATGTATGCGGCCCACGACCCGGCACGGCCGGAACAGGGTTAGACATAATCACAATCCTATCAAGATTGAGATTTGCCCCAAATAATAGGATATACACTCACCATAGTTAGAAGATAACAACCAAACTAATTATGGTGATTATCTTGTGCTTGGGGCCGAAGTAAACAGTGAGCCCATTAGGGTTTCACTGCCTATATAAGGAACCCTCAAGGGTTCCACAAAGGTATTACATTCTCCATACTCTAAACCTCACATCCGATTCTTAACCCTAACCGATTACTTATTCTCACGTCGGAGTCTAATCGTGGGATACATTCCCACGGTAAGCCTAACGCGTGTTGCTTTAGTGTGCAGTATCTCAACAAGACTATTCACTTGGTGCAAGAGCCGGAGCCCAGCCAACCCGAATTAAGCCTAATTCGGGTCTAGCAAGGATCATCCAACTTTTGTATCAACAACAAGTCTAAGGAAACATGCTTCGCATGTGGTAAGATAGGGCATTTTTCAAGAAAGATTGTCCATCTACCAAGTCATCCTCACCATCCTATCCATCATCATCCAAATCCTACAAGTTCAAACGTCAACAGAATAACTCATTTCAACAATTCAACTCCTCTGATCATGAGAAGAAGGATTACAAGTACAAGGCCTTGAAAGCTGAGCTGGAGCAGGTGAACTTGAACACCAGATCTCACTGAGTAACTTAATTAAGTCGTCTAATCTAAAAAACGTAAAATTTATCACACGAATTCTCATTCTATGAAAAGTTTTCTCTCCATCACAACATCATCCAAATATCATATGACGACATTGTGTCTTCAAGTGTCCGTCAATTAGATGGTATTTAACTTAAATTTTAAGGGTATAAATTTGATGTCAAAATCAATGTATGGAGAAGCATGCATACATCTCCATATCATAAGTTTAATAAAACATTTAGTAAACTTTTCACGAGACTAAATTTCTACATATATTATGTTGAGTTATTGTTTAAAACCAATCAAAGAATTTTACCCACAACTATTCACAACGTACTTTTGCTAGAACTCAACTACACACAAAGCAATAACCTTATTCATTGTATTTCGAATGTGAATTTGCGGTAAATCTCCCTTTAAGGTGTAATACAAATAATATCATAGGTAATTCCAATTTTTGACGCACAGGCAAGCCGGGAATTTGGTCAGCGACAAATGGCATAACCTCTTTCCTTAGTCAGGTACTTGACCAGCAGCGCGTTATACCCACTTTATAGTTTGTCAAAATTGAGTAGGCCGTTAAATTATTATTACAAATCACCAATCAACGTAATACTATGTAATTTAGATCTCATAACAAATCATAATTTTAATATGATTTACTTCATATTATTTTTCTTAAAAAATACCCTTGTTTACAACATGCAATTCAAACGCGTGAAAACAATAAGGTACAAAAAAACTAAATCATAAACACATAATAACAATTTATATGTGCACTAAATAAATCAGATAGCCACATACATACGATTTTATTCAATAAAACGTCAAATTTAAGTTTTTATATTCATATAAAAGTCTTCCCTAATTCTAGATTTATTGAACCAAAATAAACACGTAGCACATTCAATTTACGATTCATGAAAACATGCACGTTATCATGGATCTACCCACAAATCTTAACAATTAAATCTCTACGGATCGAAACCAATAATCTACATGACATAACAATTAATCATGCAATTTAATCTAAAATTATCCAACATGTAATTTAGGGTTTCAAATTTTTTTAATTTTTTTTATTTATAAAATTTGGCCAAAATAGACCAAACATAAAAACAAAACCCTAAATTTTTGCAAAACCTAAAAAACATGTAGTTTTAACTCAAAACAATTGTTAGTTAAAAAACTTTAGATTTTCGATAATTATAACATGTTAAAACGGCTCTGATACCACTAATGGTTTATTAAACATAACAATTATTTAAAACCCTACACAAGATCAAAGCACATATAGCGGAAGCGATTTAACAAAATCATAATTAACACAATTATAATTAATCAAATTAGGGCTACGTACTATTTGCAAAGCAATTCCCACGAACAAGAACAAATTCACCGAATTAGGGTTTATACCGTATCACCAAGATATAGTTTAAAGTAAGACTATATTACACTCTTGTACACACGTATTACAACGAGTTAACCGTAATGCTAGTATGTGTAAACCGAGCTTCAACGTCTAGTGTAAAATCAACCTAACAACCCTAGAGAGGGGCTAGGACTTGATTGCATTTTAATCGAAAAAATCAACCGAAAACCCCTTGTGGGTTTCAGCTTGCGATCGACCAAAAGAATAGAGAAAGAGAGATTGTTGTGTGTTGAATTATGAGGGTAAGGGTGTGTTTATATAGGCCTAAACTTCTTGTAGCCCTAAGTAAACAAATATAAGGAAAGTTTTTTCCTTCCCTTTGTCCCTCTATAATCGATTAATCGACGGTCGACACCCCCTTAGTGGGGTGTTTCGGACTTTTCTTTTTTCTTCTATTTTATTCCACAACGATCATTTAAACTTAACTCTTAATTTTATTTAACGATTGTTAAAGTTATAGCTCGTTTTAATTTAACAAATAAATAAATATTTATTATATAAATTAACTAGTAATCTTGAGTTCGATCCTAACGCGCGACTATTAAATATATAAGTCCATAAACTTTCAGAGGGTACTACAAGGGTTAAGGCATTTACGACAATAGGTGAGGATAAACCAACTATGGGGGAAAGTTAGGTCTGGACAATGGGTTGACATCACAATAAAAAAGGTACACAGACTTCTGTCCATATCTTAATGTGATGATCGTAAACATGCCTTTGAGTACAGTATTGTAGATATCCACTTTCTTGAAGAACAGAGGAAGAATTTGTTAAGCAAACTTCACTCTGTCAAGCAAGAATTGTTAACATATAATTGCACCACACAATCGCCTCACTAAGTATCACCGGACCATCTAGAATTCGTTGAGCCTGAATAAAAGCAAATTGTTCATTTCTAATTAACCCGTCAATATCTAAACTTAAGCGATTAGTGTTGATCCCACTTCAATCTATAACACAATATTTAGAGAGAGAAAGAGAAGAAAAGTAGAGTGAGAAACTAGAGAGATAAACAAGAAAGAATGGTTGATTACTATGAGAAGAAAGAATGAACCAACACCCTCTTCCACACATGGAAGAGGGTATATATACCCCACGCCTTAAAGACTTTAGTTGGATTGTTCATGGGTCGGGCTTGGCTTTGCTTGGGCTTACGCCCCTAACTTAGACAATATTAGCTTAAAGTCCAAGCCCGGTTAACCCGACTAACCTATTACAATACAAGACCAATAACGACTAAGATGACCTATTACATTCTTGTTCGACTATATAAAATATAGGGCTAACAATCTCCCGCAGCGTATCGGTCATCTTTAAATACATAAGATGATTGAGTGAATACATTCTTGTGGAGGTGATCTTCCTTCTTTGGTCTTGTATCTTGGTCTTGATCTTATTTATAACGGCTTTGTTCCTTCATGCTTTTGTGATCTTTATCTTGAGCCTTTGTCATTTGACTTTGAGTGCTTGAGATCTTCATCTTGTGCTCCTTGTGACTAAGATGACCTATTACATTCTTACATTCTTAGGTATCTTGATTATCGCCATGTTGTGCTCTTGTGACTTCTGAATCAACATCGGTTAGTACACAGCTACGCCACCTTCTTGATATGCAGCAACATATATAGACACAGATAAAATGGCTTTGAACATTTCATCCTAACTCGGTAGCATTTTACCTCCGGTCGGTGAATACCGTTAGACGGTATCAGATACCGTACCTGTGATCGGGTAGATTCGATTAAGAACCTCCTTCACAGGGTTTCCCGGTGGTAGTAGCCAGTTCTCTTTACTCGAATGTCTCAAAGCAGACTAGGAACGTAAAGAGTGAATCATAAGGATAAATTACTCGTCTGATTAGAGTCGTCAATTCAGAATTCCTGGAACAAGTTTGATTCTAAAAGAATCGCACCATTGTTGCGTTCCAGTTTGTCACAAGCTTGATTCATAGAGAATCTTGCGAGTTACCTACCGCAGTGCTATTTGATGTTGACACTGGAAGGATTTCCATTCGTCACTGTGAACACTAATGAGTGTCACTCTGAATGTTCTGGCAAGATCACATAGATTTTTCGAAGAAATCTGGAATCAAGTTTGAATCAATTAGGAATCCAAACTTAGTTTCTTTCCAGTTCTCACAAGTTTGATTCGTGTAGAATCGCACAAGTTACCTACCATGAGCTTGTTTGATGTTGGCTCAAGCAGGATTTCCATATTCATTATGAATCATATCAGTCAGATGTTCTGGCAATATCACAAGGATAATGCGTAGGAATCGATTGTGTCCTAATGAGATGATAGATTGATCTCTTTTTGGCTTAGACTCGATAAGTGCATTTTGGTAATAGAAGGCTGGAGTAGACTGCCACCTTTTCAATATTAACTAACTTAGAGTGAGAAAGTCAATTGATACGTGTTGATCTCCGTGACAATGAGATAAGTTTCTTTTGAGAGAAACTTGAATGGCTAGGAAGGGTTGTGCATTGCATCAGTGGGTCCATGACGTCTTGTCTTCAATAGATGTATTGACCCGGTTTATGCCTAAGTTACTTAGAATATTCAACACCTTCAATGCTTACCAATACGTCATCATTAGCACCTTGTTGTGATTGTTCCAGTGCTAACTTAAGTAATTGGTCCGCATTCAACTTCATTCCACTCCATCTTTCCTAAGGACAACTATTTCTAGCTATGCAATATTCTTGGGTAGATCCCTCCGGTTATGGTTGGATCATAAGACTTAGTTTCCTATCCTAAACCACCTTTTGACTCCAACGTTCCGTCGTGGATAGTAGGTTGTTTTGGGTATAGATCGTAACCATAAACCATTGAAAACCATTCAAAGTACTTGATAAAAATCAAAACTTTTAACACTTTGAAATTTTTACATTTCTGAAAAGCTCCCCCTACACACATGCATCGATATACGAAATAGTTTAGCATGTGAAGGAAAGAGTTTCACTTGAGTCTTTAAGATCACATGTTGCGATATATTACATTTTAATCACATTTTAATCACATTTTCTCCCCCTATCTCTAATATAAAAACATAATATTAGAGATACCAATTGATTAAAATGTGACAAATTTCTGAAAATCGACGGGAGAGAGAAATGTGTGCACGCATGAATCATGGAACATTGTAGTCGGGTCACTCCCCCTCAACAATATATGTGTGTCTTGAGACAAAAATTTGACAAAAATTTGGAAAAACGACAACACAAAATATGTTGAGGTACGGAGATGATATGCCTTTTCTGATATAATATATTACATTTGACAATTTCATATCATTTTCGAAATGTGTTGGATACATAAAATATGACAATATCTGAGATGTACCCAACAACATTAAATGCTTTGATTTTAAAACGCTCCCCCTCAAAAATTGATCAATATAACATATGACATTTTTGAGATATAAAAACCATATTATGAGGAAGGGAGTGTTGAACACACAATTTTGAAAGGTTTAGAAAAACCTTTTGAGAAATGCTTGAAAAATTGTGTTCAACAGTTTTAAAATAGTCATGAGAGAAGACTTATCTTCTATTTCTTTCAGAAAGCGCACTGAAACGTACACTTCCCTTGCGGGTCCGTTTTTCATGAGCTCGTAACTTTGATTGTTTTGTGAGTAGCTCATGACCGAAATTTCCCGTTGTGAAGGATAAGTTAACGTCCTTGATAAACTTTCTTTAGTTGAGGTCCGAGTCCTAAGTTGTGATTCGCTTAGAAGTCATTATGAGAGAATATCAAGCAACTTCATTTGCCAAAACCTCCAAGTCTTCTGGAGTCATATACTTCATACCAAGACGGCCACTAGATACTGAAACCTATTTTGAGATAGTGCTTTAGTAAACAAGTCTGCTATCTGGTACTCAGTTCTGACAAAGTATAATTCCACGATACCACGTTCCACTTGTTCCTTGATGAAGTGATATCTGACTGCGATGTGCTTGGTACGGGAGTGTTGAACCGGATTGCAAGAGATGGCTATGGCCGACTTTGAGTCACAATACATAAGTATTTTATCAAAGTGGAAGGCATAATCCGTGAGTTGAGTTCTCATCCAGAGGACTTGAGCACAACACGCGGATAGAGCTACATATTCTGCTTCAGCTGATGAGAGCGAAGTGCAATCCTGCTTCTTTGATGACCATCTCACAAGCTTGTCTTCCCCTAGAAATTGTACGCTACCAGAAGTGCTTTTTCGACTATCAAGGCAACCTGCGTGATCACAATCTGAAAAAGCTGTTAGATGAAAACTGGTTTCCCTCGGATACCAGTCCTATGTGAATGGTATTCTTAAGGTACCGAAAGATCCGTTTAACCTCTTTGAGGTGATTTTGAGTAGGTCTGGCTTGATATCATGCACAATAGCATGTGACATGATGAATATCAGGCTTGCTAGTTGTAAGGTACATAAGTGACCCGATCATACTGCGATATCGCGTTTGATCTACGGGATATAAGTACAAGTCAGCGTCTAGGGATTTGGTCGACAATTTTGTACCAACGCGAGCACATGATTGCATACCATGCTTTTTAAGTATCTCTTGAGCATACTTAGCTTGGTTAATAAATATACCACGTGAGGATTGATAAATCTGGAGGCCTAAAAAGAGTTTTAGCTCCCCCATCATTGACATTTCAAATTTGTTGTGCATTAATTTTTCAAAATGTTTTGAAAGTTTTGGGTTCGTAGAACCAAAAATGATGTTATCAACATAAACTTGCACAAGCAATATGTCATCCCCATACTTATTAATAAAGAGGGTAGGATCAATGGAACCTTTGGAGAATCCTTTGGATGTCAAGAAGTTTGATAATTCATCATACCACGTCCTTAGAGCTTGTTTGAGTCCATATACTGCCTTCTTGAGACGGTAGACTTTGTCAGGATGATGAGGATCAACGAACCCTTCCGGCTGATTCACATATACTTCTTCCTTCAAATGACCATTAAGAAAAGCAGTTTTAACGTCCATCTGATAAACCTAAAGCATTTATGTGCAGCATAAGCAAGGAATATCCTGACAGCTTCCAAACGAGCAAATGGAGCAAATGATTCATCGAAATCTATCCCTTCTAGTTGACGATATCCCTTAACCACAAGACGAGATTTGTTTTTGATGATGGTTTTTTCTTCATCCAGTTTGTTTTTTCAGATCCATTTGAAATCTAAAAGTGAAATTCCATAGGGTCTGTCAACAAGTTCCCAAACATTTAGGCGTTCAAACTGATGAATTTCGTCTTACATTGATTCAATCCACGCATGATCAGTCATGGCTTGCTTGATGTTTGTAGGTACAGTTGAACTCACGGTGAGTGCATACATACACACATCGCCATCGGGGTCGAGTTGTCTGCTGTTCGAATAGGTTGTGAAGGATTTCCAATGACTTGCTCCAATGGATGATCACGTGTCCAATGGTGAGTGGATGGATATCATTGGTAGAATGTATGCATGTTGGACGGATCAACATGTTGAGTAGAAGACTCTCCGACTTCGTGGACCGGTGTACCGAACGGATTGATAAATTCTTCTTCATCAGATTGTGCATCGACTGCTTGATTGTTGTTTTCTCCATCAGCATTGACGGTTGGTGATGTTGGTTGTATGACAGTTTCTTGAGTTTGTTGAGTATCCAATGGAATTGTCTTTTGAGCAACGGTTGCTGAAGTAGATGCAGTTGTGTCTTGTTGACTTTGTTCGGGTGCATCAGCAGTGTTGATAGCGGAAGGCTTTGACACAACTTGTTTGTTTCTATAGTAATATTCATCAAACATTGGATCATAAAAATCAACCAACTCATTCATTTGTGTCGTATCCGTCGAGTCTGCTGTAGGATTACTTTCTTGACATTCTTGCACGGGACGTACACTGTATTGTGTAGTAGCCATTGTTGGACATTGAGGAGCGGGACTTGAGTTGTTGTGTTCAAGTACCATTTGTGGCAATTCGTCAAAGTTCACATGAATCGTTTCAAGAATAATCTTTGTTCTCTTGTTGTAAACTCGATATCCTTTCAACAATGTAGCATACCCCACAAAAATGCATGTATCACATTTTTCTTTCATCTTGTCGAGATTTTCACCGTCTTTAAGAATGTAGCATACAGATCCAAATACGTGAAAGAATTTAACAATAGGTTTCCTGCCATTGATTATGTGGTAAGGTGTCTTTTCATGTCTAGGGATTACGAGAGAACGATTCTGAGTATAACAGGAAGTTGCAATTGCTTCAGCCCAGAAAAATAGTGGTAAGTTTCAAGCAGAAAGCATTGTTCGAGCTGCCTCAACCAAAGTGCGGTTCCGTCTTTCGACAACGTCGTTTTGTTCAGGGGTTCGAGCAATAGACGTTTGATGTTCGATGCCTTCTTCTTGAAAGTAAGATTACAAAGTCTTGTTCAAAAATTCAGTACCCCTATCCATTCTTACGATTAAGACTTGAGCTTGAAGATTGCGTTGTATCATATTGAGAAAGTTTTTGAGAACCTCTGGTGTTTCATCTTTGGACCTTAAGAAGAAATTCCATGTGTATCTTGAGTAATCATCAACAATCACGAGAATATACTTTTTTCCCGTTAATACTCTCTACACGCATGGGACCACATAAATCCATGTGTAGAAGTTCCAATCGTCCTTTTGAGCTTGCGGTAGTCTTTGTTTTGAAGGACTTTCGTTTTGCTTTCCCCAACTCACAAGAAGAACAAAGATGGCCTTTGACGAATTTTAACTTAGGAAGACCGGTCACAATATCATTCTTCGAAAGCAAGTTGATGGTGTCAAAGTTGAGATGTGACAATCGTTGATGCCATAACCATGCTTGAGAGAATGAAGCTTTGGCCATTAAGAAAATTGGATTTGATGAAGATGTATCTTGAAGAGTTACAATGTAGATATCAGAACCACGAGAACCTGTAAGAAGGTCATTCCCATCGTAGTCTCTAACATAGCAAGTAGTTTTCCGAAAAGCCACTTCCAAATCCGCATCACAAAATTGACCAACCGAGAATAAATTGTGATTCAGTCTCTCGACGTAATAAACCTGTTTAATAGTAATATTCCCTTAAACCAAATCTCCATATCCGAGTATCGGTGCAAACTGATCATTTCCAAACCGTACCGTACCCAGAAACTTATCCACGGAGTTAATTAGAAGCTTGAGATTGAATGTCATGTGCTTTGTGCACCCAGAGTCCATTATGGAGAGAATGATCTCGACGAGCTGCATAAGTATTAGAAGACAATGTAGAGTTTGACAAATGGGAGCCCTTGATAGAAGTGGGTTCCAAAATATTAGTAGGCCTAGATTCTAAAGGCAAGCTAACATTCATAGACCCAATTAGAATAGTGGTTGTCTTAGGGAACCATTTGTATCTGGGTGGTGTAAATCTTGAGTACCCCGTTTACATGTCCTACTCATGTTCTCATAAAGCTTATTTAACATGTTTTGTTTACGCAGAGTAGTGGATTCTAACGCACTTAGTTTCTTAAGTGGTTGAGCAGTGGATTGGTTCAAAGTTCTTGTGGGTTTTCTAGTACTAGTGGGCACAAGAATAGGCTTCCTAGTTCTAGAATTCACGCCATTATGATTAAAAGCAAAAGCATCATGATTGAAAGTATGAACACATTTTCCACATTTAACATAAACAAATTCATCATTCGAAGTCTTAACATTCAAATTGTCATTACATGCAGTTACAGACGTTTTATTCTTAGAAAACTTAAAATTCCTACGGTGGTCTTCTACTTCCATCTTCTCCCCTTTACTATTGTTAGGCATGACTTTATCTTCAATTCTAGTGCTCTTAAGTTGTGGTCCGCTAACGCTAGTAGTGGGAGTTACTCCTGTAGAAGAAGAGACACGTTGATTAGTTTTCCTAATATTCTGAGTTAACCGCGATGTTCCAGTTTGAGTGGACCTAGTGTTCATCTTATACATTCCAGGTGCTATCACATTTGTGCTCTTATCATTTCTAGCTTAGGCAAATTCTGTGAGGGTTTGCGCAAAATAGATGATTTAGGGCATTTAACCGCATTCGGTTGACGAACGACGGATGGATTACCCAATTCAGACTTTCCTTTCATTTTCTCAATGAGTTTTTGTAACTCACTAATGGCTATGTCCCTTTCTTGTAGCTGAGCTTTCAAATCATTTATTTTGAAACCTTTTTCATTTAATTGACGAACCAAAGAAGCTGCCATTTCTTGACACTTTTTATGATTATGAGATTTTTCACCTTTTTATAAAGCAAGTTCAAGAGAAATGAAGTGTTTCTCAAGTAGGGAAAAACTTTTCGAAAGTTTGTTATATGACTTAATTTGTTTCGAAAGCTCTACTTCAAGATTACGACATTTCTCGTCCGTTTCTGACACTAGACATGCTACATGACAATATTGATCAAGATCCGTATACACACCAAGTATAGCATTCATATGGTCAGCATAAAAGTATTCCTTAGAAAGTCGATCAATTTCGTTAGAAAGTTGGTGTTCTTGTATCTTTAATTTTATTTGAAGAAAATCAACTTCATCTTCGAGAGATTTAACATATTTTAAATCAGTTGTCATTTCCTCAGTGAGAGCATTATAAAACATTTCCGCATTATTTGAAATAATCATCGATGGTTGGAACAATACATTGTTGAATGACGACTTCTACTTGTTGGTTAGGTTTAATATTCCAAACGGTATCTCTAGAAACTTTTTCATAATCGACGACACCTTTGTACAAATTTAAAACCCCTTGTTTTATAAACTCAAATTGCTGAACACTTTTACTTTTCTCATCCCATTTACGTTTTTCATCCGAAATTTGTTTTTCTAACAAAATTGATTGTTTTTTGAAACCCCTTTTTAAAGAAACTTTCTTTTCCGTTTCAGGACTCGGTGGGGGAACATTTGTATACATCTTTTGTTCTTTGGAAAGTCTTTTTGAGGAACAAACTTAATATAATGATCAGAATCAGAAAGGTTTATTAAATCACTTAAGTTCGATCGACTTTCTTCTTATTGATGAATAATTTCGTCGCAGTCAGGGGAAAGCATAAGAGCAAGATTATCAACATAACAACCAATATCATAAAGGCCAGGCTTGATAGCTTGAACGTTCTTGAGATATTCAGGCTTAGCAAAACTCGTTTTCATATTTCTATTGAACATATTCATAGTTTGAATAGACTGGCCCGTTTTGTAAACAATGTTGTTTAACGTTTCGACTCTCTTTTTCAAAGCTAGAATTTTTTCAATATCCTTTTCTTCACGAGTTTTATAAAGCTCAGTTTGTTCTTTGTTAACCGACTCTAAATCAGTAATCTAGAGTTTATGTAGCAGCAGTTGTTCTTCAAGTTCCGATATCTTTTGTTTTGACATATGAATTTCGTGTGTTACTTCAGAACAATATTGTTCGTTGAGCACCTTACGTTCATATACCAAACCATTAGCTATTGCAACTCGTCGATCAACTTCTTTTACATAATCACACTCTTTAAGCCTGTCTATCTCCTCAGCTAAGGATGTGTTTGCTTGCTTCAAACGTTTATTAGCCTTTTTGTTTTCCTCAATTTCATGTTTTAAAGAATCAATAATAGACGCAAGCAAATCACGGTCCTCATCCGAGTCAGTATCCTGAGCAGCATTACCGTCATCATTACACATATGTTGTGAATCCGTAGAGATATTGCTATCCTCTGTGTCCATTACATATGTGTCATTGATGCTTTCAGGTTGCTCAGGATGTCGTCGTTCATTAGAAAACACATTATAGTTATCATATGATGGTACCTTTTCAATTGGCTCAATATCAAAGATAGGTCCAGAAGTATCAGCAGTCTCTGGAACTACTTCTTGAATCTTTGCCATGTACACATAATGTGCCTCCAACTCTTGATCATCGGCTTCATCATCAGTGTCATCGCGCCAGTCGACGTCATCTGCTGTGAGTGGAATTCCTGCTTCTTCTTTCTTACACAACAACATCTTTTCCTTGTGATATCCAGAATCCTTAACCCTTTTTGGCTTCTTGCATTCCCTAGCCATGTGCCCAAATCCCTTGCAATTGAAGCATTGAATCAAGTCTTCTGCACAACCGAAGTGCCTACCGTATCTCTAGCCCCAACTTGATTCGGCATCCTCTGATTATCATACCTAGCATCACAATCATACCTAGGTGCATGATCAACTTCCTTATATCGAGCATTGGATGATGATCTGAGGTTGTTGTTGGTAGGTTTGTAGATCTTCTTATAACTTTTGGTGAGTAAAGACATGAGTTCTTCAATCTTCTTGTCCCTTGAAGTTTGTTCATCATCACTGTCTCCATCTGACTCGGTGTCATACTTTGGAGGTGGAGTGGGGACAATTGCTTTTGCTTTGTGTTTTGTAGCTAGAGGTTTGGTGGATGAGCTTGATGACTTTAATGAATGAGTAGGTGGTTGTTGACGGGGAACGGGTTTTGTTGAAGTAGCAGCCACAAAAGCAATAGAGTTAGCCGATCGTTCTGCCTTTTCAGCCCTTAGTTCATTCACTTCAGTTTGATGTTGTTTCAAGATATCATAAAGTTTGTGATAGGAGATGGTCTTGATATCTTCCCTTTGTTTAACCAAATTCACAAACCTTTGCCATTCCGGTTTGAGTTGAAGTAGAAACTAAAACATTGGCATGATGATTGAAAATGGTGTACTGATTTCTGACAAGCTCATTCATCATTTTGTAGAACCTCGAGTAATATGAGTCAATGGATTCACCATCTTCAGATGTGAATTTTTCAAACTCCCAAAGTAAATTAGTCTCGAGATCTTGAACATTGATCGAATCACCTTGCTTCAGTCGGTGAATTGCATTCCACATTTCCATAGCATTAGGACATGCATCAACCGTGGAACATATATCGTTATCAATCCCAGTGAGTATGTAGTTCACAGCATCAGCTTCAGCTTGGAGGAGTTTCTTTTTCTCAGCAGGACATGTATCCAAATTCTCCATGGCTCGTGTAGTTGATGAAGTACCATCCTCTGCTTAGTGGTAATGGGTAAGAATTCAAAAACTGGAGGTGGATTCTCAAGAAAGTGACGAAGAGCAGTTCGGTTCTCTTTTTTCCGTCGATAAATCTGAGGAAACGAGATCTCCATTGAACGTAGCAACCGGCAGTGAGCACAGGTGGATTACCGTTGCCACCTTGTTCCAAACGAATTTCATTTGGCAGTCGCATTGCTGATGTTGTTGTTAGACATTGTCCATGATTGTGAATGGATTAGGATCTTAGTGGATGTGTTGTGATGAGGTGTGGTTGATGTTGTCGAGAAAAGATGTTAAAATCCCCTAAAAATTGTCTCTCCAGAAACTAAAAATTCCAAGGCTAAAAACACTCGATTTGTTAAAAAATTTCACTTTTTCGGAAGAAAAAAAATGCTATTTTCGGATAATTGAGTATTTTCGGAAAAGTTGAGTATCTTTGGATAAAAGGTATATCTTCGGATAATTGCAAGATCTTCGGAAAAATGCTCGAATTCGGAATAATTGCACGTCTTCGGATAAAATTGAGTTTTCGAAAAAATATAGGTTTTTGGAAAAAATGCACTTCTTCGGAATATTTGACAATTTTCGGAATAATGGACAATTTCGGATAAATGAGGGTTTTCGGAAAAAGGGAAGTTTTCGGATAAACTTACTGTTTTCGGAATAACGAAGATTTTCGGAAAAGACTGACTGATTTTCGGATAAAACTTGATCTTCGGATAATTCCACTTTCTTCGGAATAAATCTTCGGATAAACCCACTTTCTTCGGAATAAATCTTCGGAAAAACACAACTTTTCGGAGAAATGAAACCCTTTTCCGAAAATTATCTTCGGATAAATTGATGATTTTCGGAATAACTAAACCCTTTTCCGAAAATGCTACTGTTGATCGACAAACCCCTTTTCTCGGATCTAACTTGTAAAAAACATAACTTTTTACCAAACATTGATCCAAATACCCAAAAATTTTGTGTTTTTACCCAAAGAAACAATACCAAATCTCTACCACTACTATGTAGAAGATTTGTATCAAGATTAAACCATAGTAAAACACAAAAAAAAATTGGATCAATGATTATGGATCAAATACCTCACAAAATCAATAAGAACACAAACCACGGATCTTCAATTACATATCCACTATACGCTCTGATACCAAATGTTAATCCCATTCTAATCCATAACACAATATTTAGAAAGATATTTAGGGAGAGAAAGAGAAGAAAAGTAGAGAGAGAAACAAGAGAGAATAGATGGTAAAACACTAACTAGAGAGAGAAAAATAATGTTCACCAACACCCTCTTCCACACATGGAAGAGGGTATATATACCCCACGCCTTAAAGGCTTTAGTGGGCTTGTTCATGGGTCGGGATTAGCTTTGCTTGGGCTTACGCCCCTAACTTAGACAATATTAGCTTAAAGTCCAAGCCCGGTTAACCCGACTAACCTATTACAATACAAGACCAATAACGACTAAGATGACCTATTACATTCTTGTTCGACTATATAAAATATAGGGCTAACAATTAGCAAGAATATTTTACACAATCTTATATTGACACGTGATAAGGCTAATGGATCTATAATCTTTAACTAACTTGGCATCACTAATTTTCAGAATCAAAGCAATAAAAGAAGGATGACATCTTTAAGGAAACTTACTTGTATGGTAAAAACATTTATGGCTCAAAGTATATCCACGACAACCACAACACAGAAATTCCTAATGAACTCAATCGTGAAACCATGAGGACCTGGGGATATCCACACCACAATCCTATACCGACTTTCGAATTTCATCCTCTGTAATATTACTTTCTAAACCCAAAACTTGGTGACGATTCAATACATGAGAAAAATCACGCATGTAAGATATCCAAGAATTTACTGGAGCCGAAAAACGAGTGGCAAAATGTTGATAAATTCAACTTTATCTTTATACGGATCAACTACATCGCCATTTACAGATACACCCCGCATAGCCATTTGATGCGATCTTTTATTGATTATACCGTGAAAGAATTGTGATTTTTTGCCGCCTTCAATTGCTCGATTCACTTAGCTTTTTGAGCCAATTCTTTAGCCTTCACACAGTCAATATCGTATAATTCTTTCCATAACACTATATGGACTCAAAAGATCTTTCCCGCATGCACTGATATCAATTTGTCTATCAAATTATTAAATCTCCAATAGAATCTTTACCTTTTTAGCATTAGATGCACTTCTAGAAGCATGAGACCACTCTCGTAATTTACCCTTGAATTTCTTTTTCAATTAAGTCATGGTATGATTTCCTTTTACCGCATCTAATTGCCCAAAAATCTACCACCACCGTGTCGAAACCATTTAGCATTAACCATAAATACCGAAAAGGAGTTGGACCATTGTCCACAACCAACTCCCGTAATAGGATTGGCATGTGATCAGAAAGGTGTCGATCAAGAATGATACCCGATAGCGCCGGTAACCAAGGTATTAAACCTTCGGAAACCAAAAACCTATCCAACTTACTCATCTTAGTCGCATCCTTTGTAATCATACTTGTCAAAAAACCGATTAAGTGTAACTCGAAACTTTGCTTTCATATGTGATCCAATCTAGAATATACACGATCCTCTTTAAAATGAAATAACAAATAATTTGGTAGCTAAGTTGCATAGCGCCAACAACCGAGTCATTAAACCTTCGGAAACCAAAAACCTATCCAACTTACTCATCTTGGCCGCATCTTTTGTAATCAAACTTGTCAAAAAAACGATTAAATACGACTCGGAACTTCGCTTTCATATGTCATCCAATCTAGAATATACACGATCCTCCTTGAAATGAAATAACAAATAATTCGATACTTAAGCTATATAGCGCCACAAACTGAGTCATTAAATCTTTCGAAATCAAAAAATCTATCCAACTTACTCATCTTGGCCACATCCTTTGTAATCATACTTGTAAAAAAACCGATTAAGTGCGACTCAAAACTTCCCTTTTATTTAGAATATACTCAATCCTCTATAAATTTAAAATAGCAACTAATTTGGTACCTAAGTTACATGATTTCATACAAGAAGTGATAGAAGATAATGTTGATTTTGAGACGGTAATGGGATATGACAAAGTAGGTGGTAGATCTTGTGCATGGTAGTGATTAATAAGATGCACATACGTCACAAACAATCGTGCGTAACATCTAACCACACCCCAGAAGAACACTACCCCACGTACGTACGTTTTGTCATATTTAACAAAACCAAATTAATTTCATTCACTACTTTATCAAACACACCAATATTGTATATTGTCTATCTATTCTCCATTCGTATATTCTCTAAAGATTCAATGGCCACCTTGCCAAGCAACTCCTTGGATTCAAATGGAGGTTCTGCCACGTCACCTTCCGTCAATAACACTGGAAAAACTATTATGTTATTCGGTGTTAAGTTGACGGAAGGTAGTGGCGAAACATTTTCATTTAGAAAAAGTGCTAGTATGAATAATCTAGCTCAATTCGAGAACCAACATCGTGACTCCAACGTTGGTATGGCTGGTTACGCCTCTGATAATGTCATTCATCCTGCGGTTCGTAGCCATGACCGAAGAAAAGGTAGTTGCACTTGCTACAAAAGCTATATATGTAGTTTTATCATTACTAAATCCGTCACTGATCGAGTTTTGTTTGATATGATCAAATAGGAGTGGCATGGACAGAGGAGGAACATCGTTTGTTTTTGGTCGGTTTGGATAAACTAGGGAAAGGTGATTGGAGAGGTATATCGAGGAACTTTGTTAGAACACGAACACCGACTCAAGTTGCTAGCCATGCTCAGAAGTATTTTCTACGACAGAATAACCATAACGGGAGTCGCCGAAGATCTAGCCTATTCGACATCACAACTGAAATGGTACCTACTACGTACTAATCTTTGTTTTGTCTAACTAAATATTGCATCAAATATGAAATGATTTTTAATACTCATTTGGTAAAAACTACCAATTACTTGCATAATCTAAGGAAAACTATAAAAGTCAGCAGCTTCTATTTGCCATAAAATAATAGAATTAGACAAGCAACTACTTACAATTGTTAAAGACTTGTAAACATCAGTTAACTCAAAACCTATGAAAAAGCAGAACATTGTTATATATTCTTCTTATTAGCATTTTTTTTTTATCAAATTGCATTACCTCATCAATACGTTTAAGCAGTAAAGATGCCAGGCCATAGATAGAATTCTTAACGAAGACTTTGCTAGAAGCCAACTACTTAAAAGTTGGAACTAGCCAATAAGCTAAGGGAATCATAAATGTTGATGTCAACATTTAAGCAACCATTTGGAGAAGAATCTTTTTTTTTATTTGGAACATCATTTAGTGAAGAATCTTAATTGTTAAAAAAATATATTATGTTCTAATTTATGTCAATCTAGTTAACTTAGTATCCATGTACTGTATTAAGTTGGTTTATCTATTTTTCTTCTGAATTGCAGCATATCGATTCATCAGCGGAAGATCGCCTACAACCACCAAATAGTGCAATCAAAAAGGAAAAACACCCAATGCCATCTTTTTCGGCCACCATAGATCATGAATCAGTGAAGACTGGACCCAAGCCTTCAACCCTGCCAATGCCCATGCCCTCGTCTACCAAAATGGCAGAACTCAACCTAAACCCGCTGTCTAAAGATCACCAACCATCCTTGCTCTTGACTCTAAACCTCTCACTCGAACATCAACCAGCATCCGCACCGCAATCAACATCATCACCTTCACCAAAGATGGCCAAGTGTGAAGAAATGTCCAGTAGCTTTGATAGCAACGGCGAGGATGCTGTTATTAGAGTTGCTTAGTAAAATCTTTGTGTAAAAAGTAACTGGGTATTGGCCTTCTGTAAATAGCTTTGTTCTTGTTTTCTGCTTATAGTATTCGGTTGCATACTTGCATGGATGTACCCATATAAATTATTTCAAGCGGGTAATCTTGGAAAGACTTTCAAGATGACAACGAAAACATAGTAAGGCTAACACATGCGGTAAATAAAATTCTTAAAAAAATATAATTCCGAGGACCTCCCGTAAGACCAAGAACTCGTCAACTCCATGAAAAGAAGAGAACACCGGGTAACAACAAATTTATTACCATTGCTCCAATATGTTAATGAAATACTTTGGTTTCTAACTAGGAACAACTCAAAAATTACAATAACATATAATACCAAGTCATTGCAGCCTATCATCACAGGTACATTTTCATATGTCAACAACAGCAGCAACGCAATTCCATATTCCAACCAAAAGAATGATGTTAAACAACAAAATTCATCTCTTCTTTTTTAAGGGGGAAATCTACAAGCATTACAAACAACCCCATTTGATTAACGGTATGAGTATCACATCCATCCATCGATGTGATCACAAAAAGTAATCTGGAGTCTTGCGTGTAGCATCTGGTTCAATCTGCTTCGGCGCTGGATCGAACTGAAGGAAGTTTTGATCCATGTTCTCCCCTATTTCGAGAATGGCAGCCATGTTTCCACACCGATAACAATAGTTTGGAGCACTAAACACCGTCACCACATTTTTATCCTGAGAGACCGTATACAAGGTTATATAATCTTCAGGTACTCCACCCAGTTTTTAAGCAGAAAGAAAATGTAATCTGACAAGTGCTCTTTAAGAATATCAGGACAACCAAAACATACAGTACCATTTTAGAATTTAAATCTCTTAAGTTAAACGTAAAATGATAAATGCATATAAATACATGTGTGTGTAAATGTAATATGGTCTTTTAAGAGGATATAAACTACCCAACTATCGATTTGCTTTCTCCTATACCAATTCAAATCATAAACTAGCCACAAAACTGTAAAATAGCTATGATGTCCTCAATTTCAAATAACTTTAAAAGTAAAATAAATTGAATGATATAACATCCTAAACTTTTTCATTCTAATCCTCCAACTGACACTTCTTGTTAATGCATACCCCTACAACGTAAGCACCAGTGCATCACATAATCATTTGCAAAGTGTCCATTACAGAGATTAGCGTGGAGAAGTTTAAGAGGAGATAGCATTGTTTGAGCAATAATAACTTGAGTCTACAATTCCTAGTCGCTAAATTTTGAGTATTGAAAGAAAATCCAGTACAGAGCACTAACCCCAAACCGATCTCACGTCCTCATCGTAATCCTGAACTGTTTTTAGTCTCTTTATGTATTTTTAAAATTTTAAGGTATGTTCTACATCCAGCAAGTTTTTGGCCAGACTTCACATAGATGAAACCAAACTAATACTTGAAGCCTATAATGTTGTCTCGATACTGGGTGGCCTTAGTTTAGCCTTATCAATGCATGGGTAGCCTATGTACACATTATCACACTATTATAATAGTGTGACTCACTGACCTGGGCCCAGTTGAAACCCTCCATCACAAGCTGATGGGCTCTTGAGATGAGACTCAGTCCATTTGTGTGATTAAACTGAGATGCTATATCTTGTCCAAATGTATAACCAGCTCCACGGGGAGAAATTCCCCACCCACATCTGTCATCTGGATCAGACCACAAGAGATCACACATTGGTCCTTCGTGTGGGACCTGCAAAGCCACCAAAAATACTTCAGCAAAGAGAAATCACCAATTTCAGTAAGACAGCCAGGACTAAAAATACACGAAATAGAAATCAACAGTTTTTGCACTTAATGAAATACAAAGGTCTTTCATGTGGGACCTGCAAAGTACCTCTTGTATGCGGTCTAATGCTCGGATATTGTCTAACGTATCCAAGGATGGTGAAAGTCCTCCATGCAAGCAGAAGACCTATGGAGCAAATGAATCAATCAAGCATGGCCATAAGATGATATGTATTGATAAACATGAATGTGTAATCCTAACCTGACTCTCGATAAGTGCCGTAAGGGGTAGGTAATCAAAAAGGTCGGTAAAATGCTTCCAAACATTTGCATTTCCATACTTTCTCAAGCATTCATCATAGAATCCATAACTGTGTTGACCAAAAATATACATGAGCAACAAAATAAGGGGAAGGTAATGACAGAATACGTGATAAGATCCTTCAAGACTAACTCTACAAATATTTGCACGAAAACAACATTAGACACCTTCAAGAAATGTTTAGTCAACGGGGTGGCGTATATGCCAAATTTTGTAGTCAGGTAGACAGAAATTCCAGACTCTAAAGGAGAAAGAAAGCCATGAGCATCTCTATGATATTATAAGTAATTAACACACATTGTTCTGATTCATAGAGAAGATGGTCAATAAATAATAACCCCCTTACCCATGCAGGTAACATGTAATCATGTGCATTGCCTTTACATGGTCAAATTGATACAATTCATGGGGACCATAAGCAGGAAGAGAAAGAACCAGCCATCTAGAACATCCTTTGTATTGGTAAGATAATATACGTTAACAAGAAGAGTCCACATACTTTTCATTCACCTTATACTTCAAGGAAGTGACCAGTAAGAAAAAACGGGATGGTACTTGCATACAGTTGATAAAAACTTGAAGCCGTCGTACCAAAATATGTGAGATCATAAGCAGGAAATGAAGATAGCAGTAATAAATGTTGCACTAGAAAGTAACAAGATCGCAAAAGCGATGACATTAAAGACCCGTAGACTCGCCTTACATGCAACATGTATGGAAAGGCAAAGACACGTGTTTCACGTTATAACTGTGATTGATGTTAGTTAAAGTATAACAAATTGAGTAGCCAATCGATAATAGGACATGGATGACTCTGGTCTACTATTATATTGAAGATTTGAAGCAGGACTTGCAAGCAACACAATTTCCCTTTTGTTTATTTAAACTGCAAGAATGTGTCCCCCTGAGGCTTATCTTCTGGTGCTTTGGAAGTACTTCCCTCCAGTTTCTTCATGCTTTGGACATGGGTTTTCTGGGTAAAATTTGTCAGGGATGACTAGATTTTGATGATAACTACTTTGGTACTATTATAGCATCAGAAAGCCACTTGCGCAAACACAATAGTAAAGTGAGAAGCTCCACTATTTCACAAAATATCATCTAAAAGAAATTGCAACTCTTAGAACACGGCTGAGCAGATCTCCTAGAAGTTTCAACAAATAAAATCTATGCACCGTCATTTTTTCACAAAGCTGGGGTTGGTGGGAAAGGCATGTGCCAATAGTCGATTCCCGTGAGAAATTCTCAAACGTTATGATGCTTGACAAATCTTTCTTCTACCTTATATATGAAGCTTATCTAGATGGGAAATCGTGTGACACAGATAGCATGACAGTGGAAGCAATTTGCAAAGAATACCTGATCTATCAAAGACCATGAAATTAGCATATTTGCACTTATGTTATACTTCCATAATTTACACCAGATTATTTTCTATGCATGACAAAGACCATCAAACTATCATTATCCTATGGACAATACAGGAAAGGAATCAATCTCTCATCCTGACCTTTAGGCTGCCAAAAAGTAGGTTGTTTCTCGCATAAGATAGAAAAAGGCCTTACACTTGAGTGATCTGTCTGCTCTCATGATTTCCCCGAAGAATTGTAAGTCTATCTCTATAACGAACTTTCAGCGCCACTAAGAGCGAGACAGTCTCCACTGAATAATACCCACGATCTGCAATATCAGTCTGATTAGAACAGTCTTAAAATATTCGCCTGTTCAAAATTGTACACATGGAACAGATATCCTTGACACAGGAAAGAGCCAGTTAATTATGAGGGGTAGCACTAGCAATATAAATTCACAAGCATAACCGAAAAGGTTTTTTGTAGTTCACAAAGTTAGTTTGTAACATGATATGGGACATTTTGTAGTTCATGTAACAAAACAGGATCTAACAAAGGTTTGTTGCAATTCAATGACCTAGTCAATGTCTATTAGCTACAACTTTACAGTTTGGTGTTAATGTGTTATACATATGAACCTAACGTAACATTCAAGAGAATGGAAGCCCCAACTTTTCATTACAAAACATTTCATCTCTGTATGCATTCTCACGGAATCGAATAAGATATACAGCAATACACAACGTTCGAGGAAACAAAAGGCACAGCTACAATAATCCGTAACTTGATCAATATGATTAACACATTGAAGTCTCGAACTATATACTAAAATAGGCTCAACAACAATACCCAATCCCGTCTGACGAGATATGGGGAAGGTTTGATGCAGACAGATCATACCCCTACATTCGGGTAAACCCAATAGTAGAGAGACTACATCGAACAAGTGTATGTGTGAGAGTGAATGTGCCCAAATATGCGTGAATGTGTGATTGTGTAGACTTGCATGAATAGCTGAACTATGAAGGCATATAAAAAAAGCATAAACACATACAACCATGGGGGATATAAAAGCATAGACGCAAATGGGCATGAGGACCAAAAAAGGATAACCGCATGCGGTAAAAAACAAGCCTGTGAAAAAAGGATAATTCTATGTCCTAAGGGAGCAGCGAAGTGATAAGAACCGGATCGATTATAGAGATATAAGGATAGATAGGCTATAACAATGGGATAACCCGACCCCCCCACGACTTATATTAATGAGATAAACCGACCCCCCAGATTGATAACCAAATCAATACTTTAATTCATATTCAACATAATCTCTGTTACAACCTATGCCCTATATATAATAAAAGATCCTAGACTTAACTTGTTCCCTAAGATAATGCAATAAAGGCAAGTAAATAAACTAATAATAATAATCAATCTTAATCCTAAACTCCAGGATCGTATCAATACTCCCGCCCCCAAAAACACCTTGTCCTCAAGGTGTTGCTCCAAAATCTCGCCTCACGTGATTCCGGGATCCCAAGTTCTTCGCTGTATCCCCGTTGTGCGCTTCAGGAGCAAGCAGCAGTCTTGATATACGTGTTTGAGCTTTCTTGTGCAGACTTGTAATACTTCATGTGGATCTAACCTTTCAAATCCAAGACCAAGTGAGGTACCCAGCTTTCTAGGTTTACTGTTTTGGACACGCGCCACCACAAACTTATTCCAGAACAACCTTGCCTTTACCTTCCTGTTAGGAATCCTGATAGGAATCCGCTGAGTTGACTGCACCCCTAAAGAGTCGACTTGTTCCTTATTAAGCTCTTCCTTCACTGATTTTATCGATCCTTGAATCTTTTCAATCCACAATGAGCAACCTTGACGTGCGATTGACAAATCTTGACGCATCTGTCTTAAATCTTGTTCGAAATCTTCACAAACTGAATCAAACCGTTTCAACATCTCTACTAACCCCTCTTCAAAACTCTTTGTTTCCATTCCTTCTTATAAATGGTAATATGGAACAAGAACATCAACTTCAGTAATCCGGCAGGAACAGTAGCTGGTCAACAGCGACACGAAGAACAGTGACACGATGAACAAGGTTTTTTTTTTTTTTTTTTTTTTTGATACCCTAGAATCGAAACAGCTCTGATACCAATTGATAAGAACCGGATCGATTATAGAGATATAAGGATAGATAGGCTATAACAATGGGATAACCCGACCCCCCGACTTATATTAATGAGATAAACCGACCCCCAGATTGATAACCAAATCAATACTTTAATTCATATTCAACATAATCTCTGTTACAACCTATGCCCTATATATAATAAAAGATCCTAGACTTAACTTGTTCCCTAAGATAATGCAATAAAGGCAAGTAAATAAACTAATAATAATAATCAATCTTAATCCTAAACTCCAGGATCGTATCACGAAGATAAAAGATGGGCTTTATACCTAAGGGCAAAGGTAACATGTACATGAGAGGCTACTGGAATCGCCTAGAAAGTCTAAGGGGACTAGTTATGACTCTCTATACCTAAAATGCGAGAAAAAATCATCTAGAAAGCTCGATGCAGGACAAAAAAGTACCAAGGCTAATAAAAGACACTTGTAAAATCTAGACGGCAAACTACCTCGTAACAAGAGACGGCCTAGATCTGTTAACCAACTATGTTGATTCAAGCTCTCCACGCGTTCCTATCATAGGTCCTGTCCTCGGTCTAGAGAAGCTCCTTCATGTCGTACTTAAAAGGGCTGTGACAGATTATCTATAAGCAAGAACCCTCCCACGTCATCTGCTATTTTGCGTGAAACATATCTACTCTAAGTTATAACAAGACCGAAGGTATAATATGCATTTGCACAACGAGAGATTTGCATCCGTAAGCAGCAGATTTTGATAAGCTAAAGCTTTTCAACAAATACTCTAGTTTCCTTCCTAACTCTAAACAAGTAATTTTAAGTTTTTGACCAGCAACAGATGCCATAATGCATACATCCATCAGCTACTACTATCTGATTAGAAAACTTTAAACCATCAAGTAACACATTCCACAAATCAACAGACGTAGTTTACAGCTTTACAACTAACCACTCATAAGAGCATCCACAGTTGCTCGTGGTTGGCATCAGTGCATCACCATTGTGATTGTCTTGTCATGGTTTGGGGTGGGCAAGCTAGCGCCTAGCGGTAGCTATGCCAAACCATATGCACCTTCTTCTTTTTTCAGTTTTATTGTATTTTAAATGAAAAATGTGAGTTTGAGGATATATATTTCAGTGAAAAGGTGGTGTTAGAGCCCCACAACATGAGCCTTTTTCACGCTTGGTCACCATACTTTTTGGATGGCTGTGACCCAACAATTTTTCCTTTTTTGTGTGTGCGTGGGATAGTGTTTTGAGATATATTTGTGACTAAGTAACGTATGTTTGTTTGGTGGGTTTTGTGTTAACTACTCCGAGAGCTCGGTGGTGGAAGTGGATGGCTGATATGGCGCACGACCATAGAACCACCCAGAGACGGAACCAAAGAGGGGTCTCGTGGGGTCTCACGACACCCATAGATTTTTTCGATGTAGCGTTAATTTTTGAAAAAAAAAAAAAAAAACCATTTTTCCTAAATGCATCTTAAATACACCCGGTCCATGGAAATGTGTCTAGTGTTACGGTTCAAAAAAATTAGTGCACCTAATCAAATTTTCCGTCCCTCGAACCACCACCACCACACCATATTACTACTAGCACTACGTCAAGTCTTAGTGGTGATGAGAAAACCATTTTGGGGCATTCGTAGTAGGAAAGTGGTTCTAAGTGGACCGCTCTACGCCTCTACACAAAACTACTTTCATATCGCCTAAATTTCGCAATCTAATATCTCGAATAAAATTGTCTCAAACATCCAAATAATAAATTTAAAATCTGAGAATAAAAAATGAAAAAAGAAGTCATACCGACATAATCACCCATGAAGAGATAATTAGTATCAGGACAGCTGCCACCAATCTTAAAGAGCTCAATCAAATCATAAAACTGACCATGAATATCCCCACAAACAGTAACAGGACATTTCACAGGTTGAACATTCCATTCCTCCACGAGTATCGCACGTGCCTGTTCACATAACGTCTTCACCTCCTTCTCACTCAACGCTTTGCACTCCATTAATTGCTCTATCTGCCGATCTACATCTTCCTGCACACCCATTTCTTTTTTTTTTCTTTTTTTAATTATCAGATCGGGTGGATCTTTCTTTTTTTATATAGAAAAGAGGGAAAATGTGTTTTTGTTTTGTACTTTTGTATAGAGATGGATTGGTTGATTGATTTGTGTATTGGAGTTATGGGAAAGTGTTGGTTTTGGTGCTTGAGGTTTCTTTTGTGTTCAATTTGGCACTAAAGGTTTGTATTTTGAGATTTAGCTCACTTTCTTTTTGTGACTTGTATTTTTTTCGAAAGGCGGGTGTAGTGGGTAACTATAGATAATGAAGTATCAGTGTTGTCACGTCAGCGTGTGACGTATAACACTGCTATGTAGATGGAGATGGTTACGGCACGTATAACACAACTATGGTCAACTATGGTCATAGAGGGTGAAGTTTGGTGGTATTTAAGGCATCCACTATGGTAAGTTTATATAAAGATTTATAATTATGAAAATATTTATATTTCATTTCAGTCATAATGGACACTCATTTCATTTTTATGTGGAATAGTTTTGTTTTTTAAACCTCTTTAAAAATTAATGTATTTAATTTATTTGTTATATAAAGCATTTTATAAAGTTGGAAAGGTTTATATCATAATGAATGTAGGTTTATAATGTCAAAAATTTTAAAAATTAATAATGTATTAAGTATAAACCTTTACTAAAGGTTTGTCATACTAGATGCTCTTAGATAACACAAAACTTATAGTTGTCGTAGGATACTGCACCCAGCTCTCTTATTCTATTGTTCGTGATATTTGATTTTTTTTTTCCGGCTAAATATGTTTTTGAACTGTAGAAGTTTAAAAAGTGTCGTTTTGTTAATATGTGCAAGTGAGTGGAGTTTGGTGCAATATCCCCTTAACATTTTATACCACTATACCCTCTTAATATCTTAATATACTGACAGGAAAATACAATTTTTTATGGTTTTTTTTTTTATTTTTCACATTTTATAATTTTGAGCTATAAAACATTATAATTTTTGTTTCATATTTTTTCTGAGTAGTTTTACTCAGTTTATTAATAGGAGAAGACAGCTTACGGCTTCATATTTTTCATGTTTTACTGCTTTTGATTTATCAAAACTTATAATTTCTATTCTGTTTTTTTTATTTTATAGTTTTATAATACAAATAAAATCATTAAAAAATTAAAGAAGATATTACTTGTAGAAAAAGAAGAGTACCGAACCTTATTTTGTAAACAAAGCATTCTTAGAGGACCATTAATTAAACGAAATGAAGAAGTAAAAGGTGGGACAGTGGCATGAAACGAACCTTAAATAAAAGAGGATTCAAAATTGGCGAGCTATTGACCTCTACAACAACATTGGTGACGGACTGCCTCAAGTCCTCCGCCCGGTCAAAATCATCTTGCGGGTTTGTGCCACGCGTCACCCTGATGAAAAGGATAAAACAGCTACATATATATTTGTACCTCTCTCGACTACAACAATGTCGTTATGTCGACACCATTTCTTTATCAATCGTACATTATATAATCGACCTCGAATTAAACTCTAGGGATTGAGCTTAGTTTGATATTAAAATTGTGAGTTTTAGCTTGACTTAAGATTAAAATTGTAAGCTTGAGCTTGACTTAATAGTTTATCAAACTTTATCAATTTAGGTTTAAGTTTAACTTTATAAGACTTGATAAAAGCTTAAGCTTACCTTGAAAGCTTAAATGTGTATAAATTTAATATTTTTATAATCAAACTCATCAATAAACATATGTATAAAATAAAAAAACAAAAACATTAGTTAAAACAAATTTGATTTATTTAATATTAATAATACGAATAACAAAATCATCGTACAATCTTGGTTTCATAATGTGTTTTGCACTCTAATACGATTAAAAGTCCTAAATACCATTGTATGATGTGAATCCGAACACAATTTAGACACGTTGCGTTTATATTAAAAAGAGTAGAAAAATATTTATACACATATTGTATTTCACCAAGTACCGAGTAAATAAAATAATTAAATTTACAAAAATAAAGAATCATTTAAAGGTACTCAAATATAAATGTAATCAGAGTTAAAAGTACTTTTAAAATATATTATTTATTTATGAAATTAGCCCTTAAAATTAGGTTAATACTCAAATTAACAATTAATTGCTTATAGAAATTCATCATAAAAATATATTTTGATAGAGCTTGAAAAAGCTTGATAAAAACTCAAGCCGAGCTATCAAAAGTTTGAGCTTGAGCTTGATATAGTTTCGAGCTATTTTTTGGGCTTGAGCTTGATAAAAGCTTAGCTTGATCGAGTCAAGCTCAAGCTCGAACTCGAATTGTTTGATAAAAGTTTGGCTTGATTACACCCCTACTCCTAACTCATCGAGAAATATTTTAAAAATACAAAAGATTCTTTCTATATCTCTCATGGTTTATTTAACACAATTTTTATCAGTTTTTTTTCGCGTTTTAAGTCAGTTTAACAGTTTTAACTCAACAAACTTTATTTTTTAGTTTCGAATTTTTCATTTCGCAATTTTATAACAAATACAAAATTATGAAAATTAAAAAAAAATCAAAATCTAAGGGGGTACAAGTGGTTTTTTTAAGAGGTATGTATGACCTGTTATTAGTACCCTTATTTCACTTTAAAAATTATAAAAAGTATAAAAATTTTGTACTTTTTATCTCTTTATTTCTCAGTTTACAGTATAATAAAGTTTTTTTATAAGTTTTATTTTGTATTTTTATCTACTTAGTACTTTTGACCTATTCAACTTTATAATTTTTATTCAGTATTCTTATAATCTTAATTTTATAATATAAATAAAATTATAAAAAAGTTCATAAAACAAAAGGGTACACACGGCTAAAATGGAGGGTTTTATGTCCCCACCCATTCCTATATTGTTTGGCCGGCACGTAGCGCTATGAAGTTTTTGAAACATTGAACGAGAATGAATATTTTGATTTTTTTTAGAGTTTGTTTGATAAAAGGAGCCGTAAGGATTTTGATAATTTTTTAAGTTGTTTAGTAAAAAAGTTATGAGCGATTTTATCTTTTAAAAAAGTCAATTTTTTTTATGTTTGTATAAGAAGCATTGACAAATAAACGATTAGTTATGTGAGAATCCGTACTTTCTCAGCATTATTTTATTCTTTTTATTCGTAATTTTTGAATTTTCCAACGTATTACGTTTTCTTGTATTTCTATATGTAAATCCTGAGATTTTTAAACTATACTTTTTAAGTATTTTTCTGATCATCGATAAATACTTTGCATGGAATTATAAAATTCTTATTTTATTTTTCTATATTTAATTTAAATCAAAGTTTTTTATTTAAAATCACCAGCGTGCGTTTTACAACGAGTTTATTCAAAATCAATGTACAACGAGAATTCCTAGTGATCGCGATACCGACGGATGCCCAAAATATTACGTTTATTTATCGATTGTTTAGATAATTAATACTTTCGACGATTTCGTTTTAATTACGTATTAAGTCGTGTCGGGAAATCATATAATCATTTTTATTATGCATTGTAACTTTTGAAAAGTACTTTTACAAAACCCGAGCCCCGTAAATATTTTCAATATTTACCAATAACCATTTTCTACCCTTTAAACTATTAAATTTCTTTTAAGTCCAAAACTATACACAATTGACAAAACTAGCCCTCCATCATACTATATAAACATTTTTCCACTAACTCTTCTCATTTTCTTCATGTTAAAAAAACACACACAAAGAAATTTCTTCTCTCCCTACCCTCACCTCCATTTTCCTCCACTCCACCACCTCAAAACACCCCTAAAATCTTGATTTCTACCATGAATTAATCAAAACAAAAACAAGACCATTCCTAAAATCTTGTGATGATTCTATCTATACAAAAATCTTTCACATGCATCAAGTTTTTATAAACTTATGATTTCATGGTTGTATGATGTTTTAATCATCATGCATGTGTTGTTTTTGGTAAGATTATGTTGTTTTGATCATAAAAAGTCTTGTTTTTAATCTTTGATTTTTGTTAGATGTTTCATACAAGTGTTTTTAGGAGTGTTTGGTTGATAGGAATGATAGTATAGTGATCCTAGTATGGGAATGAGTGGTTTTGATTGAAAAATTGATTTGTCATGTTTTATAAAAGGCTATTTTGGGACAGCAGGTCCTTAAACAGATTTTTTGTGGGTTTAAGGTCTGATAAAGGCTAAGATTATTTGATATTGTTGTAGAGTTTTCCGAGACGGTCGTTTTGGTATAAGATAGAGCTTCGAAGTCATTACGAGTCAAAAGTTATGTTAGTTTTAGTTTTCGTGTACCGGGAGACGCAAGTCGACACAATCCAAAATTGTGGCTGATTTTAGGTCGACTCTCGGGGACTTTAGGCTTGGTTAGATAGTTGATACTACTGATTTAAAAGTTTACAAACTGAGTTTGATGAGTCTAGTAGTGGTTTCAAAAGACGAATTGTCGAGTTAATACTTTTAAAGTGGTTCAAACGGTTTTATAAAACAAGTGCACAAATCTGTCCCAAATTTGGAGTCGAGTAAAGTGTCAAGCTGGTGGATTTTAAAGTGTGAACTTTGGCTCAATTTTTGGTGAGGTCTTATACAGGTTATAACTGACCTTGACACCAATTTTCATCTAAACGGACAAGTCTAGATAGGGTAGATCGGTGTGTACATTCGGGGTGTACTTGCTGATTTTATTTTTGGACGCTTAGTTCATTGCTTGTGTTGCGTGAGTTTGAGTATTCACCATCGGACATGGTGACTTACTCAAGTGCTTAGTCATTATGTAAATGACTTAGCTACTGGTCCAAGTAAGGGTAAAGGATAGTTTGACTTGCATTGACTTGGCGTTGTATGACGGGTCATTTTCAAGTGTTCAAGTGTTTTAACGAGTAACGTTGGATAAATGGATTCATTTGGTTCGTGTCAATGGTTTTGAAATACGAATACTTTAAAAACGTTTGAGTCATGTTATACTTAGTATATATCGATATTTGAGTTCGAGTCTTAACACGCGCCTTATTTTGATAGGTTGCGGTTTTCGTGTTTCCCGGGCATCCATATCGTCGGTGATCGTCTACCACTACCGTTTCTACTCAGTTGCTGAGTACCGTGATTGACTTACCTCGTGGCTAAGGTGAGTTCATATCCCCTTTTTACTTGTACATGGTTTCTAAACACGAAGTGAGATTTTACATGGTGGAACACAACCATTTAAAAACTGTATGCTATCCAGAACTTGTATGCTATCCAGAACTTGTATGCTATCCAGAACATGTATGATTTCAGGTTTTCAATATTATTATTGCTTTTAGTCTAGCCTTAAGTTTCCTCTCCTGATCATGAACCGTTAATTTCTAGTACTAAGCGCGAATGTTGTGGGTGGATCCATCGGGATTGACTGTCCCCGTCTCAAGTACCTTGACGCACTGATATTTGTTTTATACTTTAGTATTTAGGCTGAATACTCCCTAGAGGAACTTACATTGAGTTAAGCTTCGGTTCATGAACTGAACAGCAATAATAATGGTTTCGGACTATGGTTGATGATACATGGTTTTGTATGGGTTCAATTTTGTCTCTCGATATCCTCTCGAATTGATCTAGGCCTTAAGTGGAATAATTGTTCTTGGTTACTAAATAAAGGGGTTTGGTTTTCTATTCTACTAAAAAGTGGAAATGAAGGTTTAAATCAAAGGCAATTACTCTAATTAAGATTAATAAAAACTTGGCTAAAAATTTAAAGTTCAAAATAGAATCAAATTAAAATTAAAGTTAACAAATAAATTGTGAAATATGAGTAGAGAAACAGTAAATAAACAACAGTAAAATAGTAACTAAACTCAAAAATAACTGATTCGGAAGTTTAGACCTTGATTCGGAACTATCTGGTTCGGAAAACACTATTCACTCATCCGGAACTTAATGGTTGATTCGGAACCTTCCGGATGAAGGTTCTTGGTTCGGAAGTCTGAGCTTGATCCGGAACTTTTGCTTCGTCCGGAAGTCACTGGTTCGGAACTTTAAGACTGATCCGGAACTTTCCGGATGAATAGGTTGATTCGGAAGTTGCTGAGTCGGAAGTAACTGATCCGGAACTTCTTCTTGATTCGGAAGTTTGAAACTTCCGAATGAAGGTTACTTGATGCGGAACTTAAGGACTGATTCGGAACTCTAATGCTTGGTTCGGAAGTTTCCGAATGAAGCTTTCATTCGGAACTTTTTGTCTTGATTCGGAAGATCAGAAACCCAGTTACAGAAACTGTATAGCGAAGAACACGGGACACGAATTTTAACCAAAATCAACTCCAATACTTAAAAAGATTTTACCAAATTAAACACAAATCATTTAGACAATATAAGCAACAAATCCCACCAATAAAAACACAAATCCAAACAACTTTTGAAGATCAAATCAAGAAAAATAAAACTTAATAACTTGAAAATAAAGATGATGATGAACAAGATGAAAGTAAAGATTAAACAAGAACTTGGTATTAAATGATTGATGATTTGACAAGATGAAACAAAGATTAAAATTACAAGATTGAAGAACTAAAAATAAAAATCACCAATCACCCTAGTGGTGATGGAGTTCTACGAACCAGGAGAAAGCAAAGGGAGGAAGAAAGAAAAACTAGCTAGCTCCAAAAATGTGTGTGGGATGGCCTATTTATAGGTGTTTCCTTTGGTTGGTGAGTGGGCTTTCTCCCGTTCTTTGTGTCTTTTCGTCTTTTCAGAAAAGTTTCCGTTTTCGATTCTGATTCGGGATTTGTCGTCGATTAAATTCAACTCGTCTTTTAATTTCTTCATTTAATAGACTTGAGTTTCTTCGACTAATATAAATCTTCCATCTTTGGTCCTTTTCTTCGATAAATCTTCGAATAGGCCCAGTGACTTCAAATCTTTTGCATCTCTTGGACAATAGACTTTATCTTGAGTCTTTTTCTTCAGTAAAACCCGTGCAATTCCATGTTTTCTTTAATATTTATCCGGTTGGCTCTGAAAACACAATAAACACAAAAACCACGCATAATTCCAAACAAATGATATTAAATACGTGTTTTGGTCTCGTTTTAGCCCGAATTAAGTGGTAAAAGGATGGGTGTTTACACACCTATCAAATCCCCTACACTTAACCATTGCCATGCCCTCATGCAATGCTTAGTGATAAAGCAAGCTTACACTTTTCTCATAATTAATCAACCTTGGCCTTATTTAAAATTCTACTAAAAATTAAAGAAATAAAACTTCAAAGATAACAAAGGGATAGAAAACCATTTTCACGTGAAAATAGCTACATGGAAATAACTTGTAGAGAAATCGATGACTTACATTAGGGCTTTGGTGCTGCGAAGATTTATCACCCTCAAGTTTCACGTTCCCCAAACTAAGCTTAAAAACGAGATCATTGTTATTATAAGTTAGCAATTCAAACACTTACACACATGGCTTAATTAAATGCTTAAACTCCCTTATTCCTAGGGGTATCTCTTATATTTTATTTTTGTCTTAGAATGATCATGAAGATGCATTTTTGGACTTATTTCGATAGTTTATTAAGGCTGAAAGCAAAGTAGGACGATTTGATCAATAGTTAGCTAAAGGACAAAATCTCTTAAAACTGCTTCTCGGGATATCAAAAAGTTCATATCTTGGCATAACTTGGTTCACGATTTGAGACCTTTCTCGGGCCGATATTTGGCATGTACTTCATACTTCATATCTTCGAGAGACGTTCTTGAGATAATGGTCTTCTCATCATAATAGAGTTTTCTTCACTTGGAGACTTTTGAGGGGCACTCCAATTTTGTTGACCACGACTTCATGATTATTTCTTCAATCTCTAATTGGGATTTTGAGATACAACGATCCGCCTCCTTTTCGGACTTGGATCTATTTATCCTCATACCTTGTTAGGGTCTTTTCGGATAGACTTCTCCATGATCTTTATGGGAGTTGATTGCTTCTCGTCGTGAGTCTTGATCCTTCATATTGACTTTAGGAATAATGCTTTTCACATCACTTTTGGATCTTCAGCAATAAAATTTGAATCCTCATGCCTTGTTAGGGCCTTTTCGGACTCGCTAATCTTCGCGCCCCGCTTCATAAGTTATGCCTTGGCTATGAACTCTTATCATTACCGAGCAACTTTTAAACGATCTTGGGCTAGAAGCTAAGTAACTTTTCAAATCGTAAGACCTTACTTATTGCAGATAAATTATTAGCAAGTGATGGGAGCATAGGCAAATAATTACACCAAGTGAGCTTGCGCAAGAATACCGACTTATAATTGACTCTCGTCCTCCACAATTTAAGATCTCAAGTAATGAGACTCGTGGACACTTAGCCTAATAAACCAATTAAGGTCTATATGGTTAAGGATACTAGCTAGAATAAACTTGGATAAGTCTATTCGGGTTGAGTCAAAATAAACGCAACGGGCCTAATAGATCAAAGACTTCTAAACTAGCTACACCACTTTATTAATATTTTTGACTTTATTGCGGAATATATACATATGAAAGCAACGATAAAAATTTAAAAATTACGACTAAATGGCCAAAGTTAATAAAAAATTTGAAAAATGTTGAAAAATCGGATTTTCTGGTTAATTGAAGGCATTTTCATGGAAAAGTCCACTTAAAACTTCGATAGAAGTCCCCCCTACACTTAAGATAAACATTGTCCTCAATGTTTAAGCATGTGGGAGAAGTCCCCCCTACACTTATGACATTGTGCACGTTGATTAACTCAAGTTAAGGAAGAGACGACTAAAGTGATCAATTTCAAATGTGAGTATGAAGAAAATTGAATCACGATAGTTGAGAAGTAGAACCGGATTTCGGATAAACACGGGAGCACGGTTCTTCAAAGATTCCAAGAGTGCACTTATCCCTGTAATCACATCACCACAAAGACAAACACATATAGAAGTCCCCCCCTACACTTAGGGGATTAAAACATATAAGGATAGATACTCGGGCTGCCTCCCGAGGAGCGCTTGTTTTTGATAACCGAGTCACGAGCCTGACTCGACCCAAAATTAGTTCATGGGAAACGTGGTGAGGGATGGAATCACCTCCTTAGAGGTGTCCTCACCAAAGTACAACTTCACTCGTTGGCCATTCACCTTAAAATTTGGTCCATTAGGTTGAGCGAGCTCGAGAGTACCATATGGAAAAATTTGGGCAATGGTGAATGGGCCGGACCAACGAGATTTGAGCTTTCCCGAAAAGATTTTCAACCGAGAGTTAAAAAGTAAGACTTTGTCTCCAACATGGAACTCTCGGTTTTTGATCTTAGAGTCGTGAATGAGCTTAGTTCTTTCCTTATAGATCAAAGAATTTTCATAAGCCTCATTCCGAAGTTCATTCAGCTCATTGAGTTGGATCTTGCGTAGGTCACCGGCTTTGTTTATATCAAAATTGGCCCACTTCAAGGCCCAATAAGCCTTGTGCTCCAACTCAATGGGGAGGTGGCACGCTTTCCCGTACACAAGACGATAAGGCGTACAGCCGATCGGGGTCTTGTAAGCAGTACGGAAAGCCCACAAAGCATCATCCAATTTATCAGCCCATGAGGCACGATGCTCTCCCACGGTTCTTTCCAAAATTCGCTTCAGTCCTCGGTTGGATATTTCAGCCTGGCCATTAGTTTGTGGGTGGTAGGCTGTGGAAAGACGATGGTTGACACCGTACTTAGCCATGACTCGAGCAAATTGGTCATTGCAGAAATGAGTCCCACGATCACTAATAATGGCACGAGGCACACCGAAGCGAGCGAATAGAGCTTTCAAAAAGTTACAAACCACCCTTGCGTCATTAGTAGGCAAAGCTTTGGCTTCAACCCACTTTGAAACGTAGTCAACGGCTACAAGGATGTATTTGTTTCCTTTAGATGAAGGGAATGGCCCCATAAAGTCGATACCCCAAACATCAAAAATTTCACACTCTTGAATGAAATTCTGAGGCATCTCGTCTTTATGTGTGATTTTGCCTTGCTTTTGGCAAACATCACATCTTTTGACCATATCGTGAGCGTCACGGTATATGGAGGGCCAATAAAATCCCGAATCAAACACTTTCTTTGCGGTGTAGTTGGGACCAAAGTGACCACCGGTGGGTCCTGTATGGCAAGCATCAAGGATGTCCGACGCTGCCGGTCCATCAACACATCGGCGAATTATCAGATCAGCACATTGTTTGAATAGGTAAGGGTCGTCCCAAAAGTAAGTCTTAATGTCGGTAAAGAACTTCTTCTTTTGCTGGGACGTCAACCCTTCCTTGAGAATTCCACCCGCCAAGTAGTTTGCAAAGTCCGCAAACCACGGGGTTTCATTCGGCTTCGAGTTTATAGACATTAAGGTCTCCAAGGGAAAAGAATCATTGATTTCTTTGGTCGGATGATCCCCTTGGTATGGATCCTCAAGTCTACTAAGATGGTCCGCGGCTAGGTTTTCTGCTCCTTTTTTATCGCGGATGTCGATTTTAAATTCCTGGAGCAGCAAAACCCAGCGAAGAAGTCTTGGTTTGGAATCTTGCTTTGTCAACAAGTACTTCAACGCGGAATGATCGGTGTACACAATGGTGGTGGAAAGGACAAGATAGGGGCGGAATTTTTCAAAAGCATAGACAACGGCTAAAAGCTCTTTTTCAGTTGTCGTATAATGCAATTGTGCCCCTGTCATTGTCTTGCTAGCGTAATGGATCGGTTGGAAGTGTTTGTTCACTCTTTGTCCAAGAACCGCTCCAATAGCAAAATCGCTAGCATCGCACATCAACTCAAAGGGCAGCTCCCAATTAGGGGTAACCAAGACGGGTGCCTTAGTTAGCTTATCCTTAAGCGAGTTGAAGGCTTCAAGGCACTCTTTGGAAAAGATAAAAGGAGTATCTTTTTCCAAGAGGTGGGTCATCGGGCGAGCGATTTGAGAAAAATCTTTGATAAATCGACGGTAGAAGCCCGCATGACCCAAGAAACTTCTCACACCCTTCACAGTGGAAGGTGGAGGCAACTTTGCTATAACATCAACTTTAGCACGGTCTACTTCAAGACCGGCTTTCGAAATCTTATGTCCAAGCACGACGCCTTCTTTTACCATAAAATGGCATTTTTCCCAATTTAGAACAAGGCGAGTGTCTTCGCACCGCTTTAGCATACGTTCTAAATTGGCAAGGCAAGATGAGAAGGAATCCCCGAAGACCGAGAAATCATCCATGAAGACTTCCATGGTTTGTTCAACCATGTCATGGAAGATAGCTAACATACACCTTTGGAACGTCCCTGGCGCATTACATAAGCCAAAAGGCATTCTTTTGTAAGCGAAAGTGCCATAGGGACAAGTGAATGTAGTCTTCTCTTGATCTTGTGGATCGATGGGTATTTGAAAATAACCCGAGAAACCATCCAAAAAGCAGTAATATTCATTACCGGCTAATCGTTCAAGCATTTGGTCCATGAAAGGTAGAGGGAAATGATCCTTTCTCGTGGCATCATTGAGTTTGCGGTAGTCTATACAAACTCTCCACCCAGTAACGAGACGAGTGGGAATCAACTCGTTGTGTTCATTGGGAACAACGGTTATTCCGCCCTTCTTGGGCACACAATGGATTGGACTAACCCACGGGGAATCCGAAATAGGGTAAATCATACCCGCATCAAGAAGTTTGATAACCTCTGTTTTGATGACTTCATGGATTTTTGGATTCACCCTTCGTTGGCTTTGAATAGTGGGCTTGAAGTCGTCTTCCATGAGAATTTTGTGCGTGCAGAAGTGAGGATCAATTCCACGAATATCCGAGATTTTCCAAGCAATAGCCTTCTTATGATCTTTCAATACAGCAACGAGGCGAGTCTTCTCTTCATCTTTCAAATCCTTCGCAATGATGACGGGTGACTTCTTGTTGTCGTCAAGGAACACGTACTCGAGATGTGACGGCAACTCCTTAAGTTCCAAATCCGGAGGATTTTCGACGGGAGGCGTTTTCAAAGTCGGAGTATCGATAGCAATGACCGTGGGAGATGGAGGCGAAGGATTGTCTTCAGTGAGAAGATTGTCAAAGAAACTCATGTCTTCATCCCCCTCGGTGGGAGAATCATTAGTAGCTAAATTCGCATCTCCCATGGTAGCTTCAAGATTGTTCCAGAATAAATCACTATCTCCAAATAGAGACAACGATGAATCAAGAGAGGACACGGTCTCAACAGTGGGAAGAGAGGTAGGAATACTTTTGCAAGCATCATTAAAGTGTTCTTCACAAGCCTCATCAAGAACGTCAATACAATTAACGCTCTCATATGAATAAGGTTGTTTGGACAACTTTCCCATGTTGAAGACTACTTTATCGTCACCCACTCTCATGATAAGCTCACCGGCTTCAACATCAATGAGAGTGCGACCGGTCCTTAAGAATGGACGACCAACAATCAGTGGTACACGAGGGTCCATTTCGTAGTCGACGACAACAAAATCAGCGGGGAAGGTGAATTTGTCGACTCCTACGATAACATCTTCGGCTATCCCCACTGGATAAGCAACCGTACGGTTAGCCAAATCCAAAGTTATTTTAGTGGGGACTAGCTCTGGGAGAGATAATTGCTTCCAAACACTTAGAGGCATGAGATTAATACTGGCACCTAGATCGGCTAGGGCCATGCAATTCTCTACTCCCGGGAAATTGCAAGGGATAAGAAAACGACCCGGATCACCAAGCTTGGTTGGCAATTTCCTTAAGAGCACTGCGGAGCAGTTCTCATTAAGTTGGGTGTTGGCAATGTCGAGGAGCTTTTCCTTGTCGCTCAGAAGGTCTTTAAACATTTTAGCATACTTGGGCATGTGAGCGAGAGCCTCAGCGAAGGAGATATTGAAATTCAGTTGTTTAAACATTTTAAGAAAGTTAGAAACCTGAATATCATCCTTGCTCTTTTGCTTCTCTTTCCTCAACCTAGAAGGATAAGGTATATTGGAAGAAGAGGAAGGCTTTGGGAGTATAGGATCACTCACAACCACGGGTGGAGGAGGGGTAGAAAGAAGAGGTGGAGAAATTGGGGAAGGAGAAGGATGAGGAATGGGAGCAGGTGACTCGTCTTCCTTAGTCACAACCACCGGTGGAGGTATAGGAAGCTCGGGTTCCTTGGTACCTTTACCACTTCGAGTGGTGATTGCTTTCATCTCCCCTCTTGGGTTCGCAACGGTGTTACTCGGAAGAGTACCCGAAGAAGAGGGTTGACTACTTTGGAAAAAACTAGCCATCATGTTCCTCAGATCATTAGTCTGGCTATCCAACGTGTTTCTCATATCAGCTCGCAAATCATTTCCTTGCTTAACCAAATCTGCCTTCAAATTGCGCACTTCCTCTTGGAGATTTCCCACTATCACATCATTGGTCCTCATATAGGTGGCGACCTCTTGGTGTAGTGCAGTGTTGGTTTGGTTGGAAGGAGCATTGTATGCAGGTGGTTGGTAAGCAGGTTGTTGGTATACTTGATTGTTACGTTGAGGCGGTTGTTGCTGCTTGTGAGGTGGAACGTATGGTTGTCGAGGTTGTTGTTGTTGTTGAGGAGGGCGGTTAAGGTTTTGTTGTTGGTTTGGGTTGGTAGGAGGAAAGCCAGGTGGTGAAAGATAGTTGTTGTTGCGGTAGCTAAGCAAGTTACGGTCACCTTGAGGTCTAGCTTGATAAGCAGGTTGTTGGTAGGTGCCATATGCCGCATTCACATTCTCAGCAGGGTAATCTTGGGTGGCGGTACAAGTTGTGTAGGAATGGGGACCACCGCATATCTCACAAGGTTGGCTGACAGCGTTCACTTGTGCATTTTTGGCGTTGTTGCTGTTGTTGTTGCTGACGGTGTGGGTGACAAGCGATTCAAGAAGCGTGGTGATTTTGTCTAATCGCTTGTCGCTGTCATTAGTGCTAGCACTAGCAACATTGGTCCTAACACTCTTGGTTTGCACACGAGATTTATTCTCAATGATATCCCAAGCAGCATTGGACGTCTTAGCCAATAAATTACCCCCTGAGGCACTATTCAGTGAATCTTGGTCACTCATGCTTAAACCATTGTAAAAAGTATTAATTTGATGTACTTTGGTAAAACCATGTTGTGGGCATTTTCTTAAAAGATCTTTGAAACGATCCCAAGATTCACTGAATGACTCATCGTACTTTTGTTCAAAGTTTATAATCTCATTCCGCAAAGCGGTAGTACGAGAGGGTGGAAAAAAGTAGTTAATAAACTTTGTTTCCAAATCCGTCCACGAGAGAATACTCTGTGGCGGTTCCTTAGCAAGCCAATGCCGGGCTTGTCCCTCTAAAGAAAAGGGAAAAAGTTGTAACCTTATGACTTCTTGTGAAACTCCATTGAATTTGACCGTGTTAGTGAGTTGTAGAAATCTCTTGATATGGTCGTGTGGGTCATCAATGGTGCGTCCCAAGAACGGTTGAGCTGAGACCATCTGGATAAAGCCTGACTTTAGCTCGAAATTGTTGGCGGCAATTGGTGGTATAACAATTGGATCCGTGTTGCCATCAACATGAGCTTGCAGCAGTTCAATCATTGGTCGATTATCCGGAATGTGCTCATTGTTGTTGTTGTTATTCATGTTGTTGAAAGGCGGGTTGTTGTTGTTATTATTGTTGTTCGGAGGTGGTATGTTATTGTTGTTTTGTACACCAGCCATGTCTAAGTTATCGAGAGGCTCGGGCTCTTGATAGGACGTGGATCGAGTGCGCATACACCTGCAAAAGAACGAACAAGGAAAAACAAAGCAAAAATATTTTTGGTTTTTATTGTTTTTTAATTTTTAGGATTTTTGGAAATTTTATATTTTTAGTTGTTTTTGAAAATTTTCTTGAAAAAGTAACGTTCACGGGGAACGGATCCCAAAATCCAATTGCTCACAAAAAACTTTTGATCTTAGCGAGAGGAGCCGGCAGCGGCGCCATTTGATACAAAGATTTTTTTGCTATGGTGAAAAGTTCGAATTCTCGATATCCTCTCGAATTGATCTAGGCCTTAAGTGGAATGATTGTTCTTGGTTACTAAATAAAGGGGTTTGGTTTTCTATTCTACTAAAAATTGGAAATGAAGGTTTAAATCAAAGGCAATTACTCTAATTAAGATTAATAAAAACTTGGCTAAAAATTTAAAGTTCAAAATAGAATCAAATTAAAATTAAAGTTAACAAATAAATTGTGAAATATGAGTAGAGAAACAGTAAATAAACAACAGTAAAATAGTAACTAAACTCAAAAATAACTGATTCGGAAGTTTAGACCTTGATTCGGAACTATCTGGTTCGAAAAACACTATTCACTCATCCGGAACTTAATGGTTGATTCGGAACCTTCCGGATGAAGGTTCTTGGTTCGGAAGTCTGAGCTTGATCCGGAACTTTTGCTTCGTCCGGAAGTCACTGGTTCGGAACTTTAAGACTGATCCGGAACTTTCCGGATGAATAGGTTGATTCGGAAGTTGCTGAGTCGGAAGTAACTGATCCGGAACTTCTTCTTGATTCGGAAGTTTGAAACTTCCGAATGAAGGTTACTTGATGCGGAACTTAAGGACTGATTCGGAACTCTAATGCTTGGTTCGGAAGTTTCCGAATGAAGCTTTCATTCGGAACTTTTTGTCTTGATTCGGAAGATCAGAAACCCAGTTACAGAAACTGTATAGCGAAGAACACGGGACACGAATTTTAACCAAAATCAACTCCAATACTTAAAAAGATTTTACCAAATTAAACACAAATCATTTAGACAATATAAGCAACAAATCCCACCAATAAAAACACAAATCCAAACAACTTTTGAAGATCAAATCAAGAAAAATAAAACTTAATAACTTGAAAATAAAGATGATGATGAACAAGATGAAAGTAAAGATTAAACAAGAACTTGGTATTAAATGATTGATGATTTGACAAGATGAAACAAAGATTAAAATTACAAGATTGAAGAACTAAAAATAAAAATCACCAATCACCCTAGTGGTGATGGAGTTCTACGAACCAGGAGAAAGCAAAGGGAGGAAGAAAGAAAAACTAGCTAGCTCCAAAAATGTGTGTGGGATGGCCTATTTATAGGTGTTTCCTTTGGTTGGTGAGTGGGCTTTCTCCCGTTCTTTGTGTCTTTTCGTCTTTTCAGAAAAGTTTCCGTTTTCGATTCTGATTCGGGATTTGTCGTCGATTAAATTCAACTCGTCTTTTAATTTCTTCATTTAATAGACTTGAGTTTCTTCGACTAATATAAATCTTCCATCTTTGGTCCTTTTCTTCGATAAATCTTCGAATAGGCCCAGTGACTTCAAATCTTTTGCATCTCTTGGACAATAGACTTTATCTTGAGTCTTTTTCTTCAGTAAAACCCGTGCAATTCCATGTTTTCTTCAATATTTATCCGGTTGGCTCTGAAAACACAATAAACACAAAAACCACGCATAATTCCAAACAAATGATATTAAATACGTGTTTTGGTCTCGTTTTAGCCCGAATTAAGTGGTAAAAGGATGGGTGTTTACACACCTATCAGTTGACGAACCAAACTCTATACTACTTGTTTTACAAATGAATGTTTGTGTTCCACACCTTTACTGCTAAACATATGAATTTCACTCAACTTTATGTTGACGATTTTACATGTTTAATCTCAGGTATTATTACTTAGCTTTGCTTGGATGGGAGCCCGCAGGATATTATAGCAGCTTGGAGATTTCTGTGATGCTTTTGAAAGATTTGTTTTATATAAACTGTGCAGAAGTTTATTCTATCTTTTGGGCAACTTTATGTTATAAATTGAGACGAAATAATATAATTTTCCGCTTCTAAAACTCTGGGACCTATGTTTAAAAACTCTGACCTTTTATGATGTAATGTACATGTTTTTATTTCGTCAGCTTTGTATGAACTGTAATTCATTGTATCTTGTACTATGAAGTGTTACCCCCTCGTTGCCTAGTTGTTCCATGTCAGATTTTGGGGGTCTCACAAGTTATGAAAACTATTTTTTTATGACTACTACTCACGGATATTGCTTGCTCCTTTTAACAAGCTCACCATATACGCACACGATAATATTATATGTATTTTTGCAATGCATCAAAACCGTCAATTCTTTTGATATTTATTAGAATTCTAAGAATAAAATAAAAATAAATAATATAAGTAGTATCATTTCTCTCCTTTATAGTAGAATGTATAAATTTTATTGCATAAAAAATTAAAAAACTTTTCAAGTCAAGTTAAATTACGATCATTTCTTTTTTTTTAACATTATATATTAAAAACTCATTTCACTTATAAATTAAGACGAAATATTTTTTTAAAACTTATTATTTATTTTATTTTCTTACCTTTACAAATCCACTAATTTTTTTAGGTCTTTTTTTTCTTTTGTTAGTTTTTTTATTGTGGTTGTACAATTTGTGGTTGTGGTGGTTGTGTGTTTTGTATGTTGTTAGATTCAAAATTGTAACGGATTTTGTTGAAAATGTTTGACTTGTTGCTTAAGTATTTGTTGTTGTTAAAAATAAAAAATTTGGTCGAATGTATATGTCGTCATGGTATATCAAATAGAGGAAATTGAGGTTGCGGCCATATTGAAATTGCGGAAGAAGGGGTCCACGGATTTGACAAAGATCATGTGAGAATTCGTACTTTCCCAGCATTATTTTATTCTTTTTATTCGTGTTTCTAAATTTTCTGACGTATTTCGTTTTCTTATATTTTATATGTAAATCCTAAGAGTTTTAAATTATACTTTTTAAGTATTTTTCTGATCATCGATAAATACTTTTTATAGAATTATAAAAAATTTTATTTTATTTTTCCATATTTAAATTTAAATCAAAGTTTTTTATTTAAAATCACCCGCGTGTTACAGTAAGTTTATTCAAAATCAATGTACAACGAGAATTCCTAGTGATCGCGATACCGACGGATGCCCAAAATATTACGTTTATTTATCGATTATTTCAATAATTAATATTTTCGACGATTTCGTTTTAATTACGTATTAAGTCGTGTCGGGAAATCGTATAATCATTTTTATGATGCATTGTAACTTTTGAAAAGTATTTTTACGAAATCCGAGCCCCGTAAATATTTTTAATATTTACCAATAACCATTTTCTACCCTTTAAAACTATTAATTGTTTTTAAGTCCACAAGTTTGCAAATTGGCAACTTAGGTCCCTCTACTTAACTAGCCATATATTTATTATTTTTTTCTTCCACTTTACACACACAATTCATTTTTATAAAAAAAATCAACCAACTCATCCCTCCCCCTCATTTCTTCCGCCACTCCACCACCACAAAACACCCTCAAAACTTGATTTCTACTATGAATCAATCAAAACTAAATAAAGACCCAACCCTAGAACTCAATGGCGATTCTAATGATCCAAAAATTATACACATGCATCAATTTTTAATAATTTTATGATTTCATGGATGTATGATGTTTAAATCATCATGCATGTGTCATTTTTGGTAAGATTATGTTGTTTTGATCATAAAAAGTCTTGTTTTTAATCTTTGATTTTTGTTAAATTTTTTATACAAGTGTTTTTAGGAGTGTTTGGTTGATGGGTATGATAGTATAATGATCCTAGAGGTATGGGAATGAGTGGTATTGATTTAAAAATTGATTTGTCATGTTTTATAAAAGGCTATTTTGGGACAGCAGGTCCTTAACAGATTTTTCGTGGGTTTAAGGTCTGTGAAAGACTTAGATTATTTGATATTGTTGTAGAGTTTTTCGATACGGTCGTTTTGGTATAAGATAAAGCTTCTAAGTCATTACGAGTCAAAAGTTATGCTAGTTTTAGTTTTCGTGTACCGGGAGACGCAAGTCGGCACAATCCGAAATTGTGGTTGATTTTGGGTCGACTCTCGGGGACTTTAGGCTTGGTTAGATAAATGTATCTACTGGTTTTCAAAGTTTACAAACTTATGTTGATGAGTCTAGTAGTGGTTTCAAAAGACGGATTGTCGAATTAGCACTTTTAAAGTGGTCCAAACGGTTTTACAAAACAAGTGCACAAATCTGTCCCAAATTTGGAGTCGAGTAAAGTGTCGAGCTGATGGATTTTAAAGTGTGAACTTTGGCTCAAATTTTGGTGAGGTCTTATACATGTTATAAGTGGCCTTGACACCAATTTTCATCTAAAACGGACAAGTCTAGATAGGGTAGATCGGTGTGTACATTCGGGGTGTACTTGCTGATTTTATTTTGGACACGTAGTTCAATGATTGTGTTGCGTGAGTTTGAGTATTCATCATCGGACATGATGACTTATTCAAGTGCTTAGTCATTATATAAATGACTTAGCTACTGGTCCAAGTAAGGTTAAAGGATAGTTTGACTTGCGTTAACTTGGCGTCGTATAACGAGTCATTTTCAAGTGTACAAGTGTTTTAACGTGTAGTGTTGGAATAAATGGGTTAGTATGAATTCATTTGGTTCGTGTCAATGGTTTTGAAACATGAATACTTTGAAAACATTTGAGTCATATTGTATTTGGTATATATCGATATTGAGTTCGAGTCTTAACGCGCGCCTTATTGTGATAGGTTGCGGTTCTCGTGTTTCCCCGGGCATCCATATCGTCGGTGATCGTCTCACTACATTGTTTCTACTCAGTTGCTGAGTACCGTGATTGACTTACCTCGTGGCTAAGGTGAGTTCATAGCCCCTTTTTTACTTGTACGTAGTTTCTAAACACGGGGTGAGATTTTACATGGTGGAACACAACCATTTAAAAACTGTGTGCTATCCTCAACTTGTATGCTATCCGGAAATTGTATGCTTTCCAGAACTTGAGGATTTCCAACTGATTTTCATTGATATTATTTCTTTTAATCTTTAGCCTTAAGTTACCTATCATTGATCATAAACCGTTAATTAATCCTGCTACCAAGCGCGAATGTTGTGGGTGGATCCATCGGGATTGACTATCCCCGTCCCGATTACCTTGACGCACTAATATTTGTTTATTCACTTGAGTATTTAGGCTGAATACTGACTAGAGGAACTTACACTGAGTTAAGCTTCGGTTCATGAACTAAACAACAATAATAATGTTTCGGACAATGGTTATTGTACATAACCATTTTACCCTATTTCTTGTTTACAAATGAATGCTTGTCTTCCACATCCTTATTGCTAAACCTATGAATATCACTCAACTTTGTGTTGACGATTTTACATGTTTAATCTCAGGTGTTATTACTTAGCTTTGCTTAGATGGGAGCCCGCATGATATTTTCGCAGTTTGGAGATTTCTGTGATGCTTTTGAAAGATTTGTTTTATATAAACTGTTAGAAGTTTATTCTATCTTTTGGGAAACTGTATGTTACAAATCGAGACGAAATAATAAAATTTTCCGCTTCTAAAACTCTGGGACCTATGTTCAAAAACTCTGACATTTTATGATGTAATGTACATGTTTTTATTTCGTCAGCTTTGTATGAACTGTAATTCATTATTTCTTGTACTATGACGTGTTACCCCCTCGTTGCCTACTTGTTCCATGTCAGATTTTGGGGGTCTCACAGAGTGGTATCAGAGCGGTGGTTATTGGGAACTGAGTCGTTTTCAAAACTTAGTCTATAACCAAAAGTTCAAATATTTCATGTTTTAAGTGTCAACCACAGAATCTGCCAATGTTGTTCGATATCTGCGCGGGTAACTCTCTAATCCTTATTATTTACTTTTAATTGTCGTTGTAGTATTTCATTTCTTGATTTCATGTTGAAATATTACTTTACTTTAATAACGATAATTACTATGACTTTTCAAAGCCTATGTGCTTCATGAATTATCATTGAATGTTACTGTGATTACATCTGCCTATACTGTATTTCTTGAATTCTTGTTCTTGTGAATTGATCTTATTGCAATGATATTGTATCGTTATGACGTTACATACTTGTATTCAGAGTGCATATGCTGCCGACTTTTCATACTCATTTTTTTTCTGAGTACTATTTCTATTTCATTTATGCATGATACGATTGACTTCGTATACTCGTTCGTTTTGAACCGCCTGTTTTTCTCGACTCGTTGTTACATGTTGTGCATACTCTCGTGATACCATTGTTCGGAATTGAAGAAGTGTTGTTTTCGATGAAACTCCTGATTTTCATTCTTACTACCGTGCATGTTGCTTTCATTGTTAATTTCCTTTAAAATATCTATTTAGATACGCAGATTTTCTTTCCAACCATTCGTAATTGAATGTCTAGTCAATAGACCATTGTGTAGCTCAATGTGTCTCCCAGAAAGACTAAAAGACATCGTGTGAGTCACACATCTCGAAGAATTCGTTGAATCAGTATTGAATAATATCGTGAGTTTTCGTAATCTTGATTTACCTTTACGCCACCGTTTTACACGACACTTGTATATGGATTACATCTTATTTCATTAACCATTCTACGTTTCGATTTTGACTTACAACATCCGTTGTACCTTGAACACATGATCATCATTTATTATGTGACGATTGTTTGGAATACGATCCTACTTGTATCCTCCCTTTTTCATTGAACCTCCTCGCTCTAGGAGTGTGCCGTTAATGTCCCGTTTCTTTCTCGATATGTCTTGTGATTTTGGAAATCACGCCGCCAGAAGACCTTCCTGCATTGCATCTTGCAACCTAAGACACGGATGTCATGCGCCATTTTTGATTTCTTAGTTTATCGTTGGTATTCTTGAACCATTTCTGTATCATGTTTTCTTTACATGATTAATTATACAGTTTATCTTCTTTTCTCTTTATGGAATCCACAAGTCTTGTGTATACATTAATTCTGAGATATTATGAAATTTGGATTTAATTTCAAGCTGTGTCGAAAAATATACTTTGTACAGAAACTTTACAGGGAATTTAACAGTGTAGAGAAAATATTTTTATAACTTTAGACATAAAAATATATATTTCTACATGTTGAGACGTCAGTTTAGGACATAAACTTTGACCAGTAAACTTTAAAATCGAGCAAGTTACGCTCATTTGAGATTGTAAAATCTAAGAAGTTATTTTCTGAATAATGCTAAAATATCATTTTGTTGACAGATTTAATGCAAGGGCATTTTCGTCCATCTTTAACCCGTTTCAAGTCTTGGGTAAAACTAGAAAGTTGTTCAAAACATTGTTTTACATCGAAATGCATTAGACTTTGAGTCTTAGAATATCGTTTAGTGAGTTAATTGGTCTAGTCAAACCCAAAAGGGTCAAAGCTGATAGAAATTTTGAAATATAGTTTTTAGGCGTTTTGAGTTCGTTTGCACTCGTAAAACTGTAACTAATGATATTTTACAACCATGAAACATTGATTGTGTTTGAAAATGTTTACAAATAGTAACTTTGAGTTTGGTCATACATGTACATAAATCTTGAACTTTTAGGAAGCAAGTGATTTGACAAACTCATGTTCTACTTTCTTTAAAGTGTATTATTGTCAAATTAATCACGATCTACAGATTCATTTATCCTTTCTTTTTGTTTATGACTTATTTGTCATTCTATATTGTCTTTCTTTGCTTCTATCGTACCACTGAATTGAACCGAGGTTGAAGTTCCTGCTTTCGTATCGTTCGTTACCATCTTGACATGTGTCTCTTGACGATTTTGGCTAAACCTCTTGAAACCTTATCACTTTGTAACCATTTCGTTGACTGTCTTGAACTACTCATTATTTCCCTTTTGTAACCCACTCGCTATTTTACAAGTTACCATATAAACCCAAACTGGTATTGTTTGCGAAATATTTTACAAAAGTTCCACTTGGACTTTACAAAATACTTGAAGGTTATCTCATAGAATTAATTTATATTAAGTTTACAATGTATTTCACAAATTGTTCTAATACGGTCTTATAAAGAACCCTTGTAACTATACAAATTGTTGATTTAAACATTTAGCCAGTAAATTATAGGCGAAAAGTTTCATATGTTATTTTGATTCATGTTTTTACAAATGCTATTATATACATATTTTAAATCATATGATATGTAATACCGGTTTGGCGAAGCTGAGCATCGCATTGCTAGTCCTAAATTATGCATGGCCTGATCACCTATGCTTAATTTAGAAGGAGCCATGCAAGGCCGAATAGTAGTCGCCTTAGATTTTGACCAAGAATCAACTTTTTAACTATGTTCCTTAAAAAGTTTGATAAAATAAAAGTTTTGAATACTTTTACTTCTTATGCGAGTATCAATAGTTCGCAACTTACACATATGAACCCTTATCTTTTCTTGAACAAAGTACGTGCCTCAAGCACAGATTTCCTTACTCGGTGATATTTGCTTTACTTGTTACCTCATCATCCTCATGATACAATTTTCGTTACCATTTGCCTAAATTCTGACCATTGATACCAAACTTGAAAGTTTCAACGTTGTTATGCTTCTACATCAATCGATCTTCTTTATCTATTTTGGTAGACCTACGAAACGTCTCTGGACGCGGATAATGATTTATGACTGGACTTGAACGATGATTTCGTGTATCCATCATTATGTGTGTTAGACTTCATCGCCTTGAAATTCATTCGTGTGAACCACGTATTGATTTCGCCTCTCATTTCTAATGATGTTCATTTTGCTGGAATTATCCGCAAGTGATTCTTAAGAATTTTCTTTGATTCGAAAATTCTTTGTGTGGATTTTCTCTTTCGATCGTATGTCGACCACCGAGAACTGAATAAGCCGTTATTAGTGTCACCAACTGCACTCAAGAAGTGATGACTTGCTACAATCCTTTGTTTCTTATTATTTTTGTCATTGACGCGATTGTTCTATCACGTTTGTTAAGAATTGATACGATTTTTGTTTTATTCCCTTGTGTTATCGCTCGCACACAGATTGTTGATCTTTATATGATTCATATTCGTTGCTGTCTTGTCACTTTATGAAAACTAGAAAAAGTTACGTGTTTATCATTTGATACCTTAAACACTTTCTTGAATTTCTAAAAATTATTATTAATTTTTAAGAACGTTTTATACATTTTATCAAATGTTTAAATTACCAAAATAACTGTTTCAAGTTAAGTACCGGATCTATACATCCTCTTTGGTAAATTTATAACTAGTGTATAAAATGGATATCAAGCTGTATCTTTTAAAGTATTTGATTATATCGTACTTTATTGTCAACCTAATGAAATTATTAAATTAAATTATAGTTTCTAAACAATGTTTCTGAATAACTTGGAAAAATATGAATTTTCTCTAATGATAACGATAAACCTGAGTTTTAACGATAATTTCATGTAGTCACCCAAAAGCTCTTAAGCTGATCAAAATAAATATTTGAACTGAGTTACTTTTACCTTGAAGTCCTGATCAAGAAAAAGATTTGACAACTGTTTACCCACTCATTTTATATAGAGTTTGATTTTTAAATCACTACACATTGTAAAATTTTCTTTTAATCAAGAAAATATTAAAACTTAGTTTTAAAGTAATACCAAAATCATAGACAACTAATTGTGACAACTTGTATTTTGAATGATCATATGTAATTCATTTTTCCCTTCTATTTCTCTTGTAAATAGATTTTTATATTTTAAGATTGTCATGTTTTACAGTTGCACGATTTGCGACCCCTTGTTGATTTACAATCTTGGTTCATTTTATCACACTTTGCCTGTTTAAGCGATTCTTGTGTTCAATCTTGTTAGTTTATCGCATGTATTTTCCAACAACTCTATCTCTCGATGTATCTTCGTATTAAAAGATCGTTATCCTAATCCAAGACCGAAAAGCTACGAAAAGGAGTTAAGAAACTGAAGCTTAGCGATTTCTAACCGTTAAAGATTCGCCGTGGTACGGAAATTTACCTGGGAAGCAATGAATTTTGTTCTATACTTTGTACCTCATCTTGTTTGCATCTTCTACTGTTTTCAGAAGAACTCTGGGGACCAGAGTTCCTTTAGGGGGGAAGACTGTGAGAATCCGTACTTTCCCAGCATTATTTTATTCTTTTTATTCGTGTTTCTGAATTTTCCAACGTATTTCGTTTTCTTGTATTTTATATGTAAATCCTGAGATTTTTAAATTCTACTTTTTAAGTATTTTTCTGATCATCGATAAATACTTTTTATGGAATTATAAATTTTTTTAATTTTATTTTTCCATATTTAAATTTAAATCAAAGTTTTTGATTTAAAATCACCCGCGTGCGTTTTACAACGAGTTTATTAAAAATCAATGTACAACGAGAATTCCTAGTGATCGCGATACCGACGTATGCCCAAAATATTACGTTTATTTATCGATTATTTCAATAATTAATATTTTCGACGATTTCGTTTTAATTACGTATTAAGTCGTGTCGGGAAATCGTATAATCATTTTTATGATGCATTGTAACTTTTGAAAAGTATTTTTACGAAACCCGAGCCCCGTAAATATTTTTAATATTTACCAATAACCATTTTCTACCCTTTAAAACTATTATTTGTTTTTAAGTCCACAAGTTTACAAACTGACAACTTAGGTCCCTCCACTTAACTAGCCATATATTTATTATTTTTTTCTTCCACTTTACACACACAATTCATTTTTATAAAAAAAATCAACCAACTCATCCCTCCCCCTCATTTCTTCCGCCACTCCACCACCACAAAACACCCTCAAAACTTGATTTCTACTATGAATCAATCAAAACTAAATAAAGACCCAACCCTAGAATTCAATGGCGATTCTAATGATCCAAAAATTATACACATGCATCAATTTTTAATAATTTTATGATTTCATGGATGTATGATGTTTAAATCATCATGCATGTGTCATTTTTGGTAAGATTATGTTGTTTTGATCATAAAAAGTCTTGTTTTTAATCTTTGATTTTTGTTAGATTTTTCATACAAGTGTTTTTAGGAGTGTTTGGTTGATGGGTATGATAGTATAATGATCCTAGAGGTATGGGAATGAGTGGTATTGATTTAAAAATTGATTTGTCATGTTTTATAAAAGGCTATTTTGGGACAGCAGGTCCTTAACAGATTTTTCGTGGGTTTAAGGTCTGTGAAAGACTAAGATTATTTGGTATTGTTGTAGAGTTTTTCGATACGGTCGTTTTGGTATAAGATAGAGCTTCTAAGTCATTACGAGTCAAAAGTTATGCTAGTTTTAGTTTTCGTGTACCGGGAGACGCAAGTCGGCACAATCCGAAATTGTGGCTGATTTTGGGTCGACTCTCGGGGACTTTAGGCTTGGTTAGATAAATGTATCTACTGGTTTTCAAAGTTTACAAACTTATGTTGATGATTCTAGTAGTGGTTTCAAAAGACGGATTGTCGAATTAGCACTTTTAAAGTGGTCCAAACGGTTTTACAAAACAAGTGCACAAATCTGTCCCAAATTTGGAGTCGAGTAAAGTGTCGAGCTGATGGATTTTAAAGTGTGAACTTTGGCTCAAATTTTGGTGAGGTCTTATACAGGTTATAAGTGACATTGACACCAATTTTCATCTAAAACGGACAAGTCTAGATAGGTTAGATCGGTGTGTACATTCGGGGTGTACTTGCTGATTTTATTTTGGACACGTAGTTCAATGTTTGTGTTGCGTGAGTTTGAGTATTCATCATCGGACATGATGACTTATTCAAGTGCTTAGTCATTATATAAATGACTTAGCTACTGGTCCAAGTAAGGTTAAAGGATAGTTTGACTTGCGTTAACTTGGCGTCGTATAACGAGTCATTTTCAAGTGTACAAGTGTTTTAACGTGTAGTGTTGGAATAAATGGGTTAGTATGAATTCATTTGGTTCGTGTCAATGGTTTTGAAACATGAATACTTTGAAAACATTTGAGTCATATTGTATTTGGTATATATCGATATTGAGTTCGAGTCTTAACGCGCGCCTTATTGTGATAGGTTGCGGTTCTCGTGTTTCCCCGAGCATCCATATCGTCGGTGATCGTCTCACTACATTGTTTCTACTCAGTTGCTGAGTACCGTGATTGACTTACCTCGTGGCTAAGGTGAGTTCATAGCCCCTTTTTTACTTGTACGTAGTTTCTAAACACGGGGTGAGATTTTACATGGTGGAACACAACCATTTAAAAACTGTGTGCTATCCTCAACTTGTATGCTATCCAGAAATTGTATGCTTTCCAGAACTTGAGGATTTCCAACTGATTTTCATTGATATTATTGCTTTTAGTCTTTAGCCTTAAGTTACCTATCATTGATCATGAACCGTTAATTAATCCTGCTACCAAGCGCGAATGTTGTGGGTGGATCCATCGGGATTGACTATCCTCGTCCCGATTACCTTGACGCACTAATATTTGTTTATTCACTTGAGTATTTAGGCTGAATACTGACTAGAGGAACTTACACTGAGTTAAGCTTCGGTTCATGAACTAAACAACAATAATAATGTTTCGGACAATGGTTATTGTACATAACAATTTTCCCCTATTTCTTGTTTACAAATGAATGCTTGTGTTCCACATTCTTATTGCTAAACCTATGAATATCACTCAACTTTGTGTTGACGATTTTACATGTTTAATCTCAGGTATTATTACTTAGCTTTGCTTGGATGGGAGCCCGCAGGATATTTTCGCAGCTTGGAGATTTCTGTGATACTTTTGAAAGATTTGTTTTATATAAACTGTTAGAAGTTTATTCTATCTTTTGGGCAACTTTATGTTACAAATCGAGACGAAATAATAAAATTTTCCGCTTCTAAAACTCTGGGACCTATGTTTAAAACTATGACCTTTTATGATGTAATGTACATGTTTTTATTTCGTCAGCTTTGTATGAACTGTAATTCATTGTTTCTTGTACTATGACGTGTTACCCCCTCATTGCCTACTTGTTCCATGTCAGATTTTGGGGGTCTCACAGATCACAAGTTTGAATGTTACATGATCTCGAGGACGTTATTAAAAGCCGATGATCTGGATATTGAAGTATTGTTTATATAGTTTGTTTGTAAAATTGTGAAAGTGGAAATGATTGTGTATTACAATATAACGAAAAATAAGAAAAAAATAGCAAGCCGTAACATTTTAAATAGTTAAAAAATTTATTATCATTTATTTCAAGGATATTTTTAGCGGCTAACTGAGCTAGCCAGTTGATTAATTATTACTATTAGACTGAAAGTAATGAGATCGAATTACTCGGTCGATTGTGTGAATTTTTCCAAAAAAAACACGCGTCCCCATCCCACTTAACATCCGATCGAACGCATCTATAACACCCTTTTTCATTTGCTCGATCGCCAACCTGACCACACAAAACAAAACAATTATCCCACAATTTCAAAATTGTTACTATTGCAAATTAATAAAAATATTCCAAATATACAATATAATCTGGCATTTCTTTTTTAATTTTTCACTCATATTCATTTTTATTTTCTCTAGTACATCTTTTTAATTTAGAATACTAATGTATTTCAAAATTCCTCAATACAACAACAAATACCGACCCCAACTTTATGTTACACGACCTATCTTCACCGTTTAATTTTAGCCACAGAGGTGTCCAATACCAGTCACCATCAAATTCTTATTCGATTCTTTTATACTCAACGATCGCAAATGTATTATCCACGCTAAGCATCACCACCGACAACTCAAAATGCATTCGGTTATTCGATCTTCTCGTTTATTTTTTATGACGACCTCGAACAGTTGTGGGGTTCGACGTCTCAACCTTCACAAAATACGGAAGCACCTTCCGAACAAGTTCAAGATGACTCTCCTGTCCAAGAAGTTGTGCCCGTCAAATCGGAAAGAAAGTATACGCGAAGACGTCAACCTTTGAAGAAGAATGAGAAAGAGATCGTTGAACCGCATACTCTTACAAAAAGAAGTAGCTTTGTGTTAAACTTGGGTATATGTGTCAGAGAATAATATTAAAGGCAATGGAAAATAGGCGTCAGGGTTTTGGACGGAAGTAACATAGTACTTTCATAAGAAAATTGTGAAACAAAAAAGAGGATATGATTCAGTTAAGTGCAAATGAAAAATAATATTCGTCCTAAGATTAGTCAATTTTGTAAGATTCATAGCAGTATCTTAAATCTGCAACAAAGTGGAGCATGTGATAATACTTATTATCAAAAAGCTTAAGCCGAACATCGTATTATTTATAATATGCCTTTTGCATTAACCGAGTATTGGAAGATTCTGAAGGACCATTCTAAAATGAAAAAAGTTGAGATGTTAAAGTTTTTTAAATCTAGAAAACTATCTTCAAAAAAGTTGAGGACATCTGAAACCTCACACTGCAATTTCTGATTCAGCATATCTTGGTGTGAATCTGAACAAAGATGTCCCTGATTCAAAGACTGAAGAAGTAAAAGAGGTTTGACCATTTGGTTGAGATAAGGCTAAAAAAACTAGCATCATCACCTGGTGCTCGTTCAGAATCTTCAGTTGCATGTGATACTAGTCTTGTTGACACGTTCGTGTCAATAAATTAACAAGTTTTGCGGCGCCGTTTTTTCGTCGAGGAAGGAATCCTTCGCTGCTTATTTGAGGATAGAGGAGTATGAACTAGAATTGGAAAAGATGATGCTTCGAGAAGAAGGAGAGTTAGAGAGATTCAAGATTGCACAAAGGGATAAAGAACTAGATCTTTAACAAAAATTGTTTAGTATCAACACCAACAAAAATTCAAAGAGGACATCAAATATTATGATCAGTCACATAAACATTTAACCGTGAGATTGTGTGTATGATGTTACTCTTGAAGAAAATGATCAAGGAGCTTTGTAATTTAGATTATTAGTTTAGGTTTTAATTTTTTATTGTAATGTTTTTAATTTATTTTTATTATGTAATGATTTTTTATTAATAAAAATTAAAATAATAAATTTGTATGATCATATGTGCGGTCACCATTACAAGTTTTTGATGTCTAAAAGAAAATAAAAAAGAGTTAACGTTGATGTGACGATCGTCTATTAACCTTATAGATTATCCTGTGACAACATCTTAAACTAGCCAAGTATCATTTATTAGTGATTTCTATTAAATTCGTCCAAGAAAAGCATCTTAAAATGATAATGACGTAATTATTTTAGAACAGTTTTAACATAAACTTTTCTCGCACGTTCTTAAATGTACTGTTGCCTTTCCAAAAGAGTTGACACACATTCAAACATGTCTTTGTTTAAAGTTTGTATAGATGAGATCATAGTACGTCTTTGGTAGCCATGCATTATTGCATATGCCCTTTTTTTCAGATACAGTGACTTATTCAAGTGAGCAACTAAGCAACATGTGCCCTCGTATATATATTTAAGTTTGTATATAAGTAAAGTTTGAGTTTATTAAATGCAAATTATTATCTATTTATGGTGAATTTTGAGTATATTTAATGTGAATTAAATGTATTTTTAGATATAAAAATAAACTTGGTGTTTAATAAATATGGCTTAACATGTGCTTGAGGGCACATGTTAGAAAAACCCAAAAATAAAAAACATGACCTATGACCTATCTAACCTTTGTTGGGTTGGACATTGGGTAATTTAGTTTCGTCGAGTCTAAAATGAAACTGATGCATTTGTGCGATCCAAACCGTGTAATGGGCCATACTGAAACTATCCTCGTCTTCAAACCCCATGGTAAGACAATTTTCTCGAAAACAACTAATCTAAGATTAAGATATGTATTATAGAAAGGGTTGTAGTTTATGTATCAATTTGCAGTTTATAGTTCATTGATTTGCGTAACACTTGAGAGTTTAAGAGCATGCCCAATGCATCAAATGGGCAAAAGCTTTTTATCATTTTTAAAAGTCTTTTGAGTGGGTTTTCTCCATTGCAACCAAGACTTTTCCAAAAGCTTTTCCATATGAATTATAAATGAGTTTTGCTACATTCACACAAATTTTACAAAAGATCTCTCACACAATGATGTGTCAAATGTGTTGGACCAATTATAATGTTTTATATTTTCTCTTTCTTATATTCATAAACCATAACTAATTGACATGTGTATGTGTGGATTTGTTTTTGTAAATATTGTGTGGATTTATCACTTCTCATTATAAATCCTCAAGTCTTTCCACAAAGCTATAAGTCATTTATGAGTTATCCATTTAATGCATTTAATGCGTCAAATCATTGTGCGTCAAATCATTGAAAACTTGATGCATTGTTCATGCTCAATAACTTCATATTTGTAATGAGGTGAATAATTGTCTGTATTCCATTCCATACGATATCAATATATACATATACAAGAATATTCTAGAACTGGGCTTTAGCCCGATACATAAGTAATAATACATGATGCATAATAATACGGGCTAACACTCCCCCGCAGTTGGAGCGGGAGGAGACCGTACGCTCAAACTGGATCGAAACTCTTCAAACAATGCAGAAGGAAGGCCTTTAGTGAAAATGTCCGCAAACTGATAACGAGACGGAACATGAAGAACACGAACTTGCCCTGCCGCAACTAAATCGCGAACAAAATGGATATCAATTTCAATATGCTTCGTACGCTGATGCTGAACCGGATTACAAGATAAATACACAGCACTAATATTATCACAATAGACAAGCGTAGCAGTAGATAGAGGTGTATGTAACTCATGAAGTAAATTCCGTAACCAACAAGTTTCGGCAACAGCATTGGCAACACCTCGATATTCAGCCTCGGCGCTAGAACGAGAGATCGTTGGTTGACGCTTAGAGGACCAAGAGAGAAGGTTGTTGCCAAGAAATACACAATAGCCGGAGGTCGACCTCCTGGTAGTGGGGCAACCAGCCCAATCCGCATCTGAGTAAGCAACTAAGGATGTAGTGGAAGAAGCAAATAACTGTAACCCATAATCCAAAGTACCCTGAACATACCTCAATATCCTTTTAAGAGCCGAGAAATGAGGCTCCCTCGGATCATGCATATATAAACAAACCTGCTGAACTGCATAAGAAATATCTAGGCGAGTAAAAGTGAGGTACTGAAGAGAACCAGCAAGACTCCGATATAAAGTCGGATCGGAGACCGGATCACCATCAGTGCCTAGCTTAGACTCGGTATCCACAGGAGTCCGACTAGGATTACAATTAACCATATGCGCCCGCTCAAGAATCTCAATAACATATTTCTTCTGAGATAAGAAGATCCCAGAAGAATCTCGTGTAACAGAGATACCCAGAAAATAATTAAGAGCACCCAGATCTGTCATAGCAAACTCCTGATGTAAAGAAGCAATAATGCGTTGTAGCAAAGTCTGAGAAGAAGCTGTGAGTATAATATCATCAACATACAATAATAAATAAGCAGTATCAATCCCATGGTTGTATATAAATAAAGAGGAGTCACAACGACTTTGATGAAACCCAACCCGAGTAATATAAGATGAAAATCGCTGAAACCAAGCTCTAGGGGCCTGCTTTAGCCCATAGAGAGACCGCTGCAATAAACATACATAATCAGGATGTACGGAATCCCGAAAACCTGGAGGCTGATGCATATAAACTGTCTCAGATAAATCACCATGCAAAAAAGCATTCTTGACATCGAGCTGATGAATCGGCCAATGTCGAGAAGCAGCCAACTAAGAACGGTCCGAATAGTGCATGGTTTAACAACCGGGCTAAATGTCTCATCAACATCAACCCCCTCTAACTGTGTACTACCATTCGCAACAAGGCGAGCCTTGTAGCGACTAAGTGTGCCATCCGCCAAGTACTTATGCCTAAAGAGCCACATACAATGAACTATATTGGTGTCCGTAGGTCGAGGCACAAGAGTCCAAGTTTTGTTTTTAATAAGCGCATTATATTCATCACGCATAGCATTTTGCCAATTTGGATCATTAAACGATCTCGATAAGATTTTGGTAATGGTGAGAGAGTGGACACATGACAATTATACTTCGGATTAGGATGATTAGTCCCGACACGGAAACGTGTGACCATGGGATGAACTGAGACAGGGTTTGGATTTTGAGGTGGATCAGGAATAATATGAGAGGGAGTAACAGTGTGGTGTACAATTCCGGGTGTAATTGTAGGCGTTGGTGAAGAGCGGGCTGGTGATTCATGTTGGGTTGAGGCGGGATCGTGGGTCGTGTTATGTGGTGTTTGTTCGTGGACTGGTGGTGTTTGATCTTGGGCCGCTCCAGAGTGGGTAGAGGTAATAGGGGAGTTGAAATTTTCATTAATCGGTGTAACATGTTGAACAATATTAGGTGGAGTAACGGGAATGGTTGGAGGGTTTATATCTGGTGAATCGTCCAGAAATGCATAAGTAGGTGCTGAGGTGGGTGGATTTGAGCCATATGGAAATACAGTTTCATCAAATGTAACATGGCGAGAGATAATGATTTTGTTTGTAGTTAATGTTAAACATCGATACCCACGATGATTGGAAGCATATCCCAACAAAATAGAAGGTGTGGCACGGGGTTCAAGTTTATGGTTAGGATACAAATGAGGGTAACATAAGCATCCAAAAGTGCTTTACCAAACAAACGGGTATAAGGTACTTCATTGGAAATAGCAGTCGAAGGCAAGATATTAAGTAAATGAACGGCCATATTAAGAGCTTCAACCCAAAATGTTGGGGGAAGATTTGCTTGAAAGAGTAAAGTTCGAATGAGAGTATTAATATTGCAAACCACGCGTTCGGACTTACCATTTTGTTGAGATGTTTTTGGACATGAAAAACGAAACTCAATGCCATTGGTCGCAAAAAGTTTGTGTAAAGCGCGGTTGTCGAATTCACCACCATGATCACACTGAAAGGACCGTATCTCACACTGAAACTGAGTGTGAACATATTGACGAAACAACATAAATTTAGACAAAACATCAGACTTATTAAGCAATGGATAAACCCAAACGTACTGCGAATAATGATCCAAGAACAATACATAGTATTTGAAACCTGAAAGACTCGGGATGGGGGAAGTCCACACATCCGAGTGAATAATCTCAAAACAAGAAGAAACCACAGTGTCTGAACGAACAAACGGAAGCCTCACATGTTTGCCAAGTTGACAAGCATGACAAAGAACGGGGGGCTTCTCTTTATTACATGAAATAAAATTATTAGAAACAAGACGACGTAACACGTCACTTCCTGGATGTCCAAGACGTTTATGCCACGTATGCTGACTGACAAGAAAAACTTGAGGAACCGGAAAAGGAACAGTGACCGGGTAAAGATCCCCCGTGCTATCACAGCGGAGAAGCACCTGACGAGTCATGAAGTCCTTAACAGAAAAACCAAACGCATCAAATTCAACAGTGCAATTATTATCACGAACAAATTGACGACCGGAAATTAAGTTTTTGACAATATTTGGAGTAATGAGAACATTATTTAAGTGAAGAGATTTAGAAGGTGTTGGCAAAACGCTATGGCCTGTGTTGGTGACGGGTATAGAATGACCGTCACCAACTGAGACAGATGAATACATACACTTATTAAAGATTTCACTAAGACTATTAATAGATGCATTAAGATGAGAACTCGCACCTGTATCCATATTCCATGCACCTGTTGTAGGATCATGAAGAGTCCCGGTAGTAAACGCATGAGGGAGTGTGGTCGCTTATCCCGGGTTAGCCGAAGAAACAACTTGTGATGATGTTGGAACCTGTTGGGCCGAACCTTGAGAAACCAGTTGCGCCGAACCGGAATAGGATAAGTAACAGTTGGTACCGAACCAGCTACTGGATAAAGGGGCTGCTGTTGGGGCGAATACCACTGATGGGCTGGTGGGTAAGTGAAGCCTGGTGGTACCGAAACAAGTGGGCTAACTGGTGGGCCTGAGTAATAGTACGGGCTGGTAACAGTAGGTGGCCCATGACTTGTTTGGTATGCTACTGGATTTGGATTTGTAGGTGGCGTACTAACAGTAGCATGAGGAAATTTTGTTTTCATTCCACTCGAGGCAATGCCATCAATATTCCCATTCTTATTTAACCCCAAGCGTTCCAACAATTTGACAATAATTTCATCACTATTATTTGGTTTGTTAACAACTACACTGTGGGGATTTGGCTTTGCATTAGCATCATGCACAAACTTACAATGCTCACCAAAATGACATAAACCTTTAACAAAATTGTAACAAGGTCTCGATGACTTAACTTGAGGTGTAGAGTTACGCCGAGATGTACCTGACTCGGTCATAAGGACCATAGGAGAAGCGGAGGAGTAGTCTACGGGTAAAGCTTGAGCTTTGGACTTCAATCGCATCTCTTCGGTAGTGAGCATCGAACGGACCGTTTTAAGGTCGGGAAAATTCTTTTTGTGATTAATGATACCGCAAACTTGATCATACTTTTCCGGCAAACCTTGAAGAGCATAAGTAACAACATCTTCACCATTAATGGGAGAACCAAGGCTCGTGAGCATAGTAGCAATCGTCTCAATCTTCCGAAAATAAGCATCGATGCTTAAATCGCCAAGTTTTAACGATCTTAATTCTGCTTTAAAGCTATGCCACGGGATCGCTTGTTGTCTTGAACAATATCAGTAATGTGGTCCCATGCTTCTCGAGCGGATTTGGGCTGTTCGACAACAACCCTTGCTTGAAGAGTATCCGAGAGAGTTGTGAGGAGCCAAGATAGAACAATGTTGTCCACCTTGTGTTCTTTCGGGGTTAGAGGAGGCGTGTCACTTGTGGTAGCAGCACCTGTGGGACTTTTGATATACTTGGTGACCTCATATCCATCACATAGTTGCTCAAAAAAATACACCCATGAACCATAGTTCCAATTGTCAAGATCTAGCTTGATAGGAACCCTTGTGATGAGATGATGATGAGTGACAAGTGAAAGTTTGTCCGAAAGAGGAACATTGGTAAGAGGTCCTGTCATAGTGATGCTTGTTTAGGGTTTAACTTAAATGGTATATGGACTGTGAAGCTTGTTTTTTTTTTTTTTTTTTTTTGTTTTTTTTTTTTTTAGGGTTAGTTTCTGTTGGGGCAGAGATTGAACAGAGAGCAACAACAAGACAGTAGACAATAGAGAAAGATTCGTGACCTAAAGCACGAATAACTATAATACTCGTGTGGATTAATGACCGAGCACAATCACCAACACGATTTGAGAAGAAAAAAAAAGGGATTATTATATACGAGGGTTTTGAGGGGAAGAAGCGATGTGATTTAGGGTTTTGGATCGGTTTGGCTCGATACCATGTAATGAGGTGAATAATTGTCTGTATTCCATTCCATACGATATCAATATATACATATACAAGAATATTCTAGAACTGGGCTTTAGCCCGATACATAAGTAATAATACATGATGCATAATAATACGGGCTAACAATATTAGCATAGTTTTTGAAAGTTTCAGAAAGGAGTAAACGTATTAGGTTTTTTGTTCAGGTTATTTATGAAAGACGAGTCTTCAGGTTCACGTTGCGTAACCGTGAATTCCCGTGATCGTTTCAAATCTTTCCTGGCCGCCGCAATATATACCAGTGATGCTCGAGCTCCAGATATCTTGAGAGAAAGTTAAGCGCTTTTACCACTAAACCTTTTGAGGACGACTTTTCTATAAGTGACTATACCCGATATTTGGAGGCTATATTTGGAGGCAACATAAGCACTAGTATTCAGTAAATTACTCAAATTTTATACGAGTATGAGGTATCTACTTCTACATGAGCATTAATATTCGATAACGTTTTAGAGCTTGGAACTTTTCGAAGGTCTTGTCACACACTCAAGTTCTAATTTTATTTCGATGTAGTTGAACTTACTGCGGAATACTATTACTTGTTCTAAAGATGTTCTTAATTCACCTCATTCAATCACACTGTACAAGTAATACAAAAATTGTGACATCAATCAATCAATTTCAGTTCGGTGCAAGTATAAATAAAAAGTAGATTGCGATATGATTTTAAAGCCGAATCAATCTATTTCAATATTTGCTTTAATTGTAAAGTGGACACTCGTACACCTATGTGTATATGCCAGTACTCTAAGCGTAGGTAGGCGCAATGAATGAGAGCAACAACACTTCACTTATATGACTTAAATTGCATTTAGATAGTGTTATCATTTGTTTTCACAAAGCGTTACAAATAATCTACCAGTAACATTTAAAGCAAGAACATTTAGTTTTAAAAAACTTTAAGAAGGGTTGATAGAGTCTACCTATGTAGTAATCACATTGGATGCTACAGCATTTCTCACTATTAATATGTTACATTGCTTTCAATTTAAAAACACAAGAAATTGATGGTTTGGGGCCAAGCTTTAAAACCAAATCAATAAAAGGAAAAGATTTCCGAACAGAGTCTGTTTCATAGTCTAGTCTCTATCTAAGTCAGCTGTTCAATTTACAACTTCGTATCTAAGTTCATTGTCTTATCATATACCATATAAAGTGATATGTCTAGTATTCTATTTATAAAGTTCGGCAACAAATATAATTTGCAACTGATTAACAACTTGAACACTACATATACAAAAAGTGATATGCAGTATGGAGTATTATAAGCAGAAAAACATCTGACAGGTAAGGCGGTAAACATAAACTTACTATAAGAGTAAATTGATTGAACTTTATTTAGATAAGTTTTCGGCTTCTCTTACGCTAGTAGTAGTTCATTCAATACATATTATGCTATAGTTTAAAAAAGAAAAAAGTGGACAAACAATTTCATCGTGTTGTATGCAAGTAGGACATAGACTCTACGAGATGTATGAGGAAGAATAGTACATACATACGTGGTTCATCTTGTGACACAAAGAGTTGGAGATAGATATAGTTTAAAGACGGTGTAGCTTTTTTGCAGTAGTCTCTGAATCATTAGCTCCATGTATATATGAAAGTTTGCCGATTTCATGGCATCTTCTTAGCGATAACTTATTGCCATTGATTGTGGTATTATGTTGTTCTTTCAAAGCTGCCACCTATTTGCATGTGCAACCATTCTGGCGACGATCCTCTGCTGAACTCTCTTGGGGGTTGTGAACCAAATGGCACACCAGCCATTTCGAATGTTTGTTGACCATACTGAAATACAATAATTTATTTCAGTATAATCCGTTTGACACAAACAATATATGATCAATAAGGGATCACGTAATCAAATGAGAAAATATTCTTACATCTTTTGAAGGAAATCCTTGGGGGCTTGGTTGTGATCTTGAAGTGACAGCTTCAAGCTTCATCGATAGGAACTGTCACGTTCAAGTTTAATTAGTGCAATATTCATTGTAAAGTCGAAATGGAAAATTATGTTTGAAAGAAAGGTATGATTACCTCGACCTGTTGCTGTAGTGATTGGATGTAATTAATTATCTCGTCAAGGACTAGGGCCTTTCCGATTACCTAACATAACATTATCGATAAGTTATTAAAACACGCTTCATCTTTACCATTATTTCCAACAACACAAGTACATAAGTTTTACATAATCTAGCCAAGGATGTGGCGATTAACAGAAATAATGGCACAAATTAAGGTTAACACGACTGCCTGGTGGCTGATGTGTTTGATGGAACACCCTGAAGGGTTTATGTCTATTCACGTCTGCTCTACTATAGGCTGGTTTGGAGGATTTTGGCATCCAAGATACTCAACTAAAAGACGTGAAGCATTTGAGCTAGATTCACATGTCATGACATCCAAATCATGTCAACCTCAAACCAAACCACTAGTTAGTTGATTCCAAACAGAAGTTGGCAGAAATTATGCGGCATGACGCAAGTGTATCTCAAAAAATAATGTATTACTGTATTAGTTCAGACTAAAATGGTTTATCTAAAAGTTCATAATTAAACAGGGGAATACAGGTATGCACTACCATACGGAGTACTAATTAACTGTCTTAAACTAAACAAAGATACCACGACGAAACAAGAAGACAAGTAAATCGCACCTTATTACATCCAGGAACGAGATCTTGAAGAATTTTCATCCTTTCACTTATCTTCTCTCTTCTAGCCTGTCCATAAAAGTATGTCAAGTTAAAAACTCGTTGATTACTCACTGCGTACATCATACAGCTAAGATGAACAAAAAATAAATTCAACATCTAACAAAGTTGGCAACAAATTACCCTTTCCGCTAGACTATGACTATCAGTTGCCTGACCTCTCCGTGCACGAACATGAATATAATCTTGCTTAGACGGCTCAGCTGGTTTTTCCGCTTTCTTTCCAGAACTTCTTTCACCTTCCGGTTTTGATTCCGAGTTTTCATTTTCAAGTGCCAACGTCTTTAAACGCTTACCATCACTATCAAGCTATTCCAAACCAAATTAAAAAATCACTAAATTATACTCCACCAAAAAAAAATGAATAGACAAAAAGTACAACTCGAAATGAACTACAACTGTTTCTACTTTCTTAGGTACAAATTAAATCAAATACAAACAAAAAAAGTTGGTGAGATTTATAAGTACTAAACTACTACATTCATAATTTGATTCCTTATTTAATTAAACACGCATCAATTTCACATCTACAGTAACTAGAAAGTACATATTCAAACTTTTTTTAATCGTATTTAAAATAAGATAGCTGATACTAATAGAATAAAGAGTGACAAGATGGTTACATTTAACATGCTAATTATAGTTATAATTATAATTAGTCCACTTTCATATTGCACGAAGTTAAAAAATTCACACTAACTGTACAATTTTTTACCAATCAAATAACATTTTTATCTACTAAAGTCTCGTTTATCCAAAAATAGTAACATGGACAAACAAATTGGGATGGATAGAGTACACAATTTACCATGCTATTGCTAATAGTAGAAACCAGGGGCGGATGCATGTATTGGGTATGGGGTGGCGTTGCCCCCCATAGCTCGACCAAAAAGACGAGATTACAGTGTAATTTTTCGGATATTTTTTTGAATGCCCCCCACTAAAAACGCAAATTGCCCCCACTCACATATTGAATTTCGACATTTAACACTCTAAAAAAGTGAAATCTTCCATTTTTAAGTTAAAATACTCGATTTTTAATTCGGATTTTAATTTTTTTACCTTGCTATTGTCAAAAAAAAATTTTGCCCCCCACTACCCAATATCCTGCGTCCGCCACTGGTAGAAACACTTTTAGAAAATATGCTAGTAGAATAAAAGCTTGTATGTTCAATAGAAAATATAAAATAAATAGTTTATACATAATCGACAAGTTAGATACATTTTACATAAAATTTCACTTAGCCACCAAAGGTATATTGGCCAATTAAACGGGATGTGAGCTCGAATCATTTAACTACTAACTTAGTTAGTTGTAATAGAAGATATATTTAAGTGACAAGTTAGATACATTTTCGGACAGATAAAAAGAAAATAAATTACCATGCTATTGCTACTAGTAGAAACACCTTTGGACAACTCATCATCATCTCGTCTTTTCTTACTATTAATATCAACAACCATAGGATCATCATTTTCCACGTAAGCACCACCATTACTATCCACGTAACCACCACTACCACCACCACCACCGCCACTCAAGTTCATCGGAAAAGGCCAGATCTCAGTCAAATTACACATGTTCCCAGACCGGAAACCACCGCCGCCTCCTCCGTTCATCATCACAGGTGGATCCATAACTTAATAATTCAACATGTAAGTAACAAAAACCCTCAATCAATTTTGAGAAGGGTGAAACAAGGCGTATGTTAGCAAGGTGGGGTTGTTTGGGGGGGGGGGGCGTATGTTAGCAAAGGAGGAGCAGCAGACCTGACCTAGGGATATGAAATGAAAGGAAGTGACTTGTGAGAGGAGGGAGAGTGTGTGTGTAAGAAAAGAGAGGATTCTCGGAGTGTTGAGCGTTTTCTTGTCGACCGCCTTTTTAAATACTTATGTAATGTAACTACTTTCTTAGCCGTACGATGACACCTAAGTAACTAAGTTGGTTCTTTTTTACATTTCACTACCTTTTAAAATCTTTTTTTTGCATTATAGATTAGTTAGTTTTTGATAGAGACGAAACCATGATCAAATATGATCGGGACACAAAATTTTGCGAGCTTTAATATACTAGAGTTTAATTTATTTTAACTATATAAACTAAATAAGATTAGAAATACATTTTGATGCACCTAGTGCTTTAATATATTTGAGAGAAATTGATGTTCTTTTTTCAAAAATTAACACTAAATCGAAAAAATCCATATATGTCATGGACACTCACGGGATACCCCTGACTCCGTCCCTGATGACATATAGCGTGTGGTGACCGCGATTCAGAAACCGTACATGACAAACTAGATAGCCTAAAGGTTCGTTCGAGGATTGGGCCGAAATATGTTTTGTCTCGATTGGTTCATTGAAGTATATTGACGGGTTACGCATAAGTTTGAATTGACCGAACAGAGAACTAAGTATATAAAGAATGTGGAACGCGGATATGGCCAAACATATTTCGATGTGAGATGCTCGATCTGCGGACTATAACATTGAACCCTAGTTGTTTTTTGGGAGTTTCATTAGTGGTTATGAGATATTATAAGATTGATTTGGTACTTATTTTAGTATCATATACTTTTAATTTTGCGTAATTATGATATATTTGAAATTAAGAGTTTATTTAGGTTTAGGTTATAATCAAGTTATAAAAGGTTGATTGAACACACTTTCTTAGCTACTTTGATGTCGTTACTTCAATGCGCGGAGGTTAAGAGACAACCTTCTTTAAAGTGTTCAAAGAGCAACGCCTTTACTTCAGGTATTACAAGTTTTTTTTCTTCTAGTCATGTTCTTTTGTAAAAAAACACGATTTTTTCTAACCATTGTTGTCTTTAAAGATAACTTCTTTTAAACGAATTTAGCCAACTTCTAGTTAAGTTAATATAAGATTAATCTCTTTACACGCGATTTGTATGCATTGTTTTGTTTTCTCGAGCTTATGGAACAAAAAGTAATCATCTAAGTTATCTGATTGATGATTTCGTGATATTCGAAACCTATATTAGAAAGTACTTCTATTTGAAAGTAAAATATACATAATATAGAAAGTACATTTAGATTATTTGATTGTTACAATACATAAGTTAAGAATTTAAAATATCATACTCTCTTATAAAGCATTTTAGCATGTTATTTATAAAATACTTAAAATTTTAAGTTACAATATCATTAAGTTATTTATAATCAAAACAAGCTTATATAGTAAAGTAGAAACTTAAAACATGTAATTATAATATATTACATTAAATGCTATAATTAAAACACCCTCTCATCCTATTTTACAAGTATTAATACATAACTAAAAATTAATTTAAACATAAACACATAATTTAATACGTATATTAAAACTAATTAATACACAATAATTAATACACACTTAAAAATAAAATTATTTAGTGCTAATTAAATAATATAATTAATACACCTCATTACTTAAAAATACAATTATATTTACGCATCGTACACAAATTAAAAGAATGTATCTACAAAATCGTACGAATGTTGTCTACCTAAAATAATGGTGTACATAGTTCTGAAATTGAACCGGATCAACGGGCTCAACTAGGAACCGGAGTCATAATCGGTTCGGCTAACCAAAAGCCGTCCGAATAAGAACCGAAAAGGCCACATAGAAACCGATAAAAATACCCCATTACATAAATATGTACTATTTTTTTGACAACATATAAATATGTACTAGTTATAGAATATATTGCACTCTCTCTCCAAAATTTAAAATATTACACGCTAACAAGCTTTTGATACAAACTTGTACAATACAAAAACATTATAAATTTATTTTTGTATTAAATATGGAGCAATACACAAAATTACTTAAATTGTTTCTATAAACTATAATTTTTTACATAAAATCACTTAAATTGTTTACAAATGTAAGTTTAATATTAAATGTGGGTTTAATTTTGAATCATTCAATTTTTTTTTAATTTACATATTCGAAAACACATGTCGTCTATGTATGCATTTTAGTACAAATTTAGTGAAATACTAATAATTTTACTAATTAATTCAATTAATCGTACATATCAAAATAAGAAGATTTTAAGGTTATTATAATATATGAAAGCGTGTACACATATAAACTACGACTTTTTTTATATTTATACGTTATATAATATTATGACGAGTGTTACAGAGATTAATAAATACTTTTCACGACCAATTATCACAATTTTGTAATACTGTTTTATATGAAGTAGTTTATTATTCCTTGAAGTTATTCCAACTTAAAACTATCATCATTATTTGTGAAATTATTATTGAAAAATATGTATACTCATAGAATATTACGCACACAGAATATTAGTTTTACGGTATCCGTAATCGTAACACGCGAGTACCATGCTAGTAAGGGTGGTAGTTTTTGACGCAACACGAAACCCGACCTTAAACGACACGAAAATTAACAAGTTTGGGTTGAGCAAATTTAGATTAAGGTCAGGTTTTGGTCAACCTATCTGACCCGTTTATTAAATAGGTCAGGTTCGAGTTGAGAAGAAATTAAGCGAGTCGCGCTGTCAACCCGTTTAATTTATTTTCTTACATTTAAAATTATTTATATATATTATACGGGTTAAAAATGAGTTAAATGACTCGACCAACAAATCTGTTTAACTTGTTTAACCCAAGTAATATGTCAACTTCTATATATAACACATGTTAAATGGGTAAACCAAACCCCGTTTAGCTTATTCAACCTATTTAACCCGCTAATCCAAGTATATATATGGGTTAGATAGGTTAGTTTTAGGTTATGTGTAAACAGGTTAGGTTTGACAAAGTTAATCCAATTATTTAAATGGGTCGGTTTGGGTTGAGGTTTTCTGACCTACCAACCTATTAACTTGAACCCGTCAACCTAAACCTGACACGAATTACCACACCTATCTGCTAGTATATTTAGTAGGAGTATTTTGTTATTTGAAAAAAGTATGGTTGCAAAAATCGTGAATCGCTAGCCGGTTGGTCGACCATCTTGTAACTTGTAATCGTTCTAGGCAGGATTAATCGGTGATTAATCGGATTGACATTTTTAGCAAATTTTTGTTATTTTCAGCAAGTTTGGATATTTCTAATAAGTTTTAGGTCTTTTCGGTAATATTATTCTTAATATACAACTTATCATAAATATAAATAGTTACTATAAGTGATAAACATAAGTTTACAATGAGTTTTTGATATTTTTGACCGAATTTACAAGTTTTCGACAATTTTGACATTTTTTGACCGTCGTTGATAATAATTGACCGCTATTAATCATCTTTTCATTAATTATGGAAAAAAGTTGGATTATGTATTTCTTGAGAGATACAAAATTGCCAACATCGAAGCAAGTTCTTGCATGCTCTTGTTATTTTAAACTTAAGTTTAAAAATCAAATTGCCACGTACTAAAAGTAGAACAAAAGTAGTTTCGTTTGTTAAAGCGAAGGATGACTAATCAGATTGTTAATGATGTGTACGGGTGCATGATTAACATGTGATATTTACGTATCTGATTAAGATTTGACATACTATTTAAAGATTCATTCCGTTTAAGGAAAGGTCATCGGAAAAGAAAATTGATAGGTCATGATTTTCTTTTATAATATTATCCGTATGATTTTATTTGTATCTTTTCGAAACAAAATTTGTGCTTTTAAGACAGAAAAAAAATTCATCGTTACCTTAATGATAAAGAGAAGGGTGTCATAACACATATAACCCTATTTATTTGTGTCTCACACCTGTCACAGCGTCACATCATATCAACACAACTAACAAAAATATCTTTCACTCACAATAGACCCAACTCCTTTTCATTTGGGTCCCACCACTATCTTTCCTTTTTCTTTTTTTCATTTTCACACAAAATAAAATTTATTTCATTCAAATAAAACACTACAAATACGAAAATAAAAATTACAAATACGAAAATAAAAAATACGATACGAAAATAAAAACGAAAAATAAAAAACATAACAATTAAAATAAACTACTCCCGGGAGGATATCGGACCATGATTTCCTTTTGTTTTCGACGCACGAACGACCTCTTTGGTTCCGGCACCGATTCGCAATCAATCGCGCGAAACTGGAAGTCGACCAACTCCATCTGCCTCTCTGCAAGTGCGTTTTGGGAATCATACGCGGTTTTAGCCAAGATAAATTTTTGATGCATTGCATTTGACAGTTTTCCTTCGATGACCCTGACGATCCTCTAGTACCCTCACTTGACTCGGATCTTGATTTCTTAGCGGGTCGAGATTTTTCTTCGGGTCGAGGACGTTCATCAGGACCAAATACTTCGGTTTGATCATCCGCACGAACAGCTTTTGCCCCGACAAATTTCGGGTGTTCTTTGAGGATCTTCCACGTGTGCGAGTAAACAAATTTTCTTCGTTTATACGCTGCTAAAAATTCGTCTTTCGCAGCTTCGAAAACATCATCATCATTCATCCCACTCCTACGGTCTATTCCTTCGTACATCGCTTGAAATTTTTGGCAATCGGGATGCATCCGACCTCATTTCCCGGTAATCATGCTTTTTGTACGCCGCAGACCGGTTGTTTGATTGTTGAAATCTCTAGCAATACTGTTCTAAAAACAATATTCATTTTGGTCGTTCCCAATGTCGACATTCTCCGAAACACCAAACCAACATTTGACTATTAATTCTTCTTCTTCTTTACTCAAACGCATCGGTGCCTGACTCGGATATTCAACAAATTCTATGTCATCATCATCGGCATCAAAATCAACAGCTTGTGATTTTTTGTCTTTATTTTTTCTGCTTTTGCCTTTTTTCTGGTGATCGTGAGGCCGAAACTTTGAATTGGGTTTCTGGTACATGTTGTTGACTTGGGTAATTTTAAAATTGGCTTTAAAACTGTGCTTGTTGAAACAAGATTTGTTGGTGGTGGTAAATTTGTTCGGGAGTCATTTGGGGGAAATAGTTTGGAGGAATAGGAGGGTACGAGAATTGAGAGCCGGATGGAAATTGAGAGCCAGATGAAAACTGAGAGCCGGATGGAAATTGAGAGTCGGATGGAAATTGGGAGCCGGAATAAAATTGTGGGGAGCCGGATTGAAATTGTGAGAAGCCGGGAGAAGTTGATACGGAGTTTTGAGACGATGGTGTAGACGGGTTTGACGGTGGTGTCGAAGGGTTGCTAGTGTTGAGAAGCCCGGTGAAGTTGAGTTGTGGGAATTGAACATTTGGTATGTTAGACATTTTTTTTTGATGTTTTAGAGAGATTTTAGAAGAAATTGTGTGTTAAAAGTGAGAACAAGATGTAATATATATATATATATATATATATATATATATATATATATATATATATATATATATATATATATATATATATATATATATATATATATATATATATATATATATATATATATATATATATATATATATATATATATATATATATATATATATATATATATATATATATATATATATATATATATATATATATATATATATATATATATATATATATATATATATATATATATATATATTAGTTGGGTTAAAAAAACGAATTTGAAATATTACTGTTGGAGGCCCAACGGCTATTTTCATGCTGACTGGGCTCGTCGAGATTTTTTCCAAAATATGGACGGAGAATAGAGGGGTCGGTGTGGCAACTGGGGACGACGAGGGCCGGCGAGGTAGCCACGTCATACCGACGAGCTACCCACCAACGTTACACCCGCCTCTCTTACTAAATCACTTAAAAAGCTAATACTCACCTTTCAAGAGTATTAAGAAAAAAAATTCATCTTTATTTTATATAAAATATACTCTCATTAAATAACCACACACTCACAACACATTAAATAATAAAACTGAGAAAAAGTATCGAATTGTCAAAAACCCGTCACTCTTTCCTCAAAATAGTGACCCATGCGTTAGGTTTTTTAGGGTGGGAATGGAGATCACTTGTGGCTTTTTGCCACATCACCAAGTCACTCATGGGTTTTTAACCTACTCCTCCAGCTTGAAAAAACGCAAATTCTTTTTAATAACGGTCTATAAAATCTTTTATTTAATGAGCAAAACATTTAATAGAAAATTTATTCGTTTAAAAAATCAAATTTTCTTTTACTTAGTAATTATATTATTTAAAAATTAAATATGTTTTTAAAACTTTAGAATAATAACAACAAAACTATTTTTAAATTTGGTTAAAAAATTTATAAAAAAGAAAATAAAAAATTGGCGGAGAAATTTGATGGATAAATAAATGACATAAAAAATATGTGTCAAGTTTATTAAAAACAAAATTTAAAAAAGAGAAAGTAATTAATAAAATTTTAATGGTTAAATTTTAAATAAATTAAATAGAGTTAAGTGAAACTTATAATTTTTCATATTTTTACAATAACTTTAGATAATAAAAAAATATCCCTTAAACTTTATACTTTTTAAACTTTATATCTTAATATACAAAAGTCATAAAATCTATCTAAACACTAATATTAATACATAATGAATTTTTTTTGTATAATCACATGCATAATTATTAGTTATACTAATATCACAATTACAAAACATAACCAAGTGAAAATTTATATATTCGGAATTTATGTGTAAGCCTCGTTTATACATAAGACTTATGGCTATTAGTTACTATTAGTTGCCTTGTCTTGGCCAAAACATTGTTGATACTGTCAAATGGGAAAGCTATAACCACAATTTGGTAGAGCTCGGTGTTCAAAGAGTCTGGAAGGATATGTGTGACCAACATGAAGCTGTTGTATCATGCTTTCTTTCCAAGGTGTGCTTTTATACTATGGCTTCTCATGCATCAAAGAATTCCTACACATGATAGAATTCTGAAATAGAATTTGAATTTTAAAATGAATTGTGCTTTATGCTCCAAAGAAAGGGATAGTCACGACCACCTTTTTTTCAAGTGCGATTACTCTGAATATATATGGAGGAAGGCAAAACAAATGTGTAAGATGGAAAATAGTTGCAATGAGTGGAAAGGTGTAGTGAAGGAGTTATGCATATTACCTAACAAGTCTAATATTTGGATCATTGTCTAGAAACTTGTCTTTGCAGCTGTGGTGTACTTTTATGGCAAGAAAGGAGTTTTATACTTTTTCAGAAGAATAAGAGAGATTGGGAGATTTATGGCAATACTTGGAAGAAATTGTGCAATTGAAACTCTCGAGTTTAAAAGTCCTTGATTCTGATAACGTTAAAGAGGCTTTTAAATTGTGAAGTATTGTGAAGACCTAATCTTAGCTGGAAAATTTTCATGTGAAGAATGATTATAACTAGTTCTTCTTTCGCCTTATAAAGGAGTGTTTGGTTATATCAAAGGAAATGTAATCATAAAGAGATGGTTTGGGTGAATAAAGGTGAACATAATGTTGGAATTTAATGCGTCAAGAATAAAACGCAGTGGATAGACTAGATCACATATGTGCATAGTAATTAACATAAAGATAAAGAAACACATACCTTTTCTTCCAATACAATGATTAAGAACCCTAATTCACCAACCAAGAAAACCCTAAACCAACACCGATTCCGATTCACCTTATAAACCCAAAAGATAAAAGTAGATCTTCTCTAAGATAGTCCACACGACGCTTCAATCAATCACCTTTGATTGTTATATCTTGAACAAGATAATACTTAACAAACCAATAGACAAAAACCCTATGGTGAAGGTGTTTGCGTCAGCCACCAAGAGGGATAGAGAGAGGAGTATTGGTTTTCAAGTTATAACAAAGTGATCAATATCCTTTTGTTTATATAGTTGAAGGCTTAGGCTATTTAAGGTAAAGATTTTAATCTTTCTTAATAAGCAATTAACATAGAAAAACTCCATATCCTTTCCCATTTGGTGTATTCATCCGAACCAAACCCTACACCCCTTGGGGTTGCCTTTTTTACTTTATAGAATGCTCTATTAGTAATTACATTAATTACACTAAAGTCTTAAGTCTTTTAAATTAATCCTTGTTAAAACTTTTAAATTATTAAATAATTGTCGTTAAAATTTTTACTTTTATCAAACTAAAATTATACAATAAATATAGCCATATTATATTGTATATCTTAATAAAAGATGATCTTGATGTTTAAATGTGTGACCCCATAGACCTACGTACTCCCGACCGTATAAAATACTAACTATGACTTACGTACAACCCAACAGCTCCCACTTACGGAAGTCTCCGTCATAGCGTAATTTAATACTAACATTGACATATAGTCTAGCAACACTATCAATGCTCCCAACAGTACATGAGTTTGGTTCTAGTAAATAATCTCAGCCTTATGGTATAAATTACTGCATCCTTTTTGTTTCTGATACGGTTAATCATGAATATGGATCATGTGTCATTTCATGTATGAACGATTATGTTTATCGTTTCTACGATTAATCAACATTACCAAATGTAAAAGAAACTTCTTTACTGCGATTTGGGCACGGCCATGCAAACATCCAATCAACCCTACAAGGGGCCCAATATGTATCATACTCCCTTCATGGAGGAACCAAATCCCATTTTGACTACAAATACCTTTCACATATGTAATAGACATCTTTGAAATATGTTTTATAACGACCCATTTTACTGACACAATGTTTACGCTATATCAAGAAATGATATCCATCCATGTGAAGATCCACTTGCATCTCAAGTCTAAAATAAGAAATACTCTACCATTAATGTAATTTCTTAATGGCGTCGATCCACAAAGAAAATCTACACGGTTGGGTAATCCAGTTATTCAACCACATTGAATAAACTATGAGTCTGGAAGAATCATCTTTATGTATCTCCTTGACGAAGATACAACCAACCCTCATATTTGTCTTAGTTCATCAATATTCCCATATTGATGATTGACAATGAAAATATAGAATGCCTATAATACACTAAGTGCAAATAGTATATTCAAGGATCAAACATGAAAATATATGATACATTTATTTAAGAAATGAAACCAATATTTTAATGAAAAATTAATTCACTTATTGGTAACAATTGTTTAAACATCCCTTGTCCAAATACTAACACATAAAATAAATTATCACAGATTTACATTAGACTAGCAAAACAAACAAGACCAATAGATGCATCATGTTTAAATGCTTGTTCAAAGGCATTGGTTTTGTGAAAGGATATGCGACGTTGTCCTTTGTGTGAACTTTGTTAATGACAATTTCACCATCTTCGATAACTTCTCGAATGTAGTGAAATCTCATTTGATAATTTTTTGCACCCCGCATGATACCAGGATCATCATCGATGGAAATTGCAGCAGAATCTTCGCATAATATTTCCATAGGTCCATTATGAGTTGGCATGACTCCAACAAGACCACTAATAAACTTCCTTATCCAGACAACCTCCATTGCAGTATCAGCAGCAACAACATATTCAGCTCCAGTAGAGGACATTGCAGTAATGCTTTGCTTACTATTCTTCCAGTCTACGGCTTCACCATTGAGAACGAACACATACCCAGTTTGGGATTTAGTATCGTCCTTGTCCGTTTGAAAACTAGAATCTATATAACATTTAACTCTCAACTCAGTTTTCATCTTATCCCCAAAAACAAGTTTCATATCTTTAGTATTCCTAAGATACTTAAGAATGGTCTTAACAACAATCTAGTGTCTCTCACCAGGATTCTATTAGAATCGACTACACAAATTTTGTGCAAACGTAACATCAGGTCAAGTGCATCTTACCGCATACATGATATATCTAATTGCCAAAGCATATGGATCTCTCTGCATGCGTTTCACCTGCCTCGATGTGATCGCACCGTGATTTTTACTTAAGTCTGGCTTTTTTTGCATCAGAACAAATCCTTTCTTTGATTTATCCATCCTATACTTCTTTAGGACTTTATCAAAATAAACTCTTTACTTAAAGACAACAACCGCTTAGATCTATCTCGTGTGATCTTAATTCCAATAATATATGTAGAATCATCCAAATCTTTCATTGAAAAACACTTGCTCAACCAAGTTTTCACTTCCTGCAACATTAGAATGTTATTTCTCATGAGTAATATGTCATCTACGTACAAGACCAATAGTGTTACATTACTCCCAGTAGCTTTGACATATACACATGGTTCATCGGGATTATAAATAAATTCAAGCTTCTTGATTTCTTCATCAAACCTCTTATTCCAGGTTCTGGAAGCGTGCTTCAATCCATAAATGGATATCTACATCTTACAAACTTTACTAGGATATTTCGAATCAATAAATCCTTCATGTTGCACCATGTAAAGATCTTCACTAAGGTATCTATTTAATAAGGTTGTTTTGACACCCATTTGCCAAATCTCATAGCCATAGAACGTCGCTATGGCTAAGAGAATCCTAATAACTCTAATGTATGCAACTGGTGAAAAGGTTTCTTCATAATATAACCTGTAGGTTTGCCATAAGACGAGCTTTAAAGGTGTGTATCCTATCATCCATGTCGGTAGTTATCTTATAAAGCCATCTACACCCAACGTTCTTCTATCCACTAGAAGATAAACCGAAATCCAAACTTGTTTATCTTTCATGGATTGCATTTTCGCATTCATGGCTTCAATCCATTTATCAGATCTTACATCTGATATTGCAGCTTGATAATTAGGAGGCACACTATGATCTCCTAATTTGTGTTCCTCAGCATCTACATGGAAACCATATCTATCAGGTGCTTGAGACGTCCTAACAGACCTACGAATGGGAATGTCTATATTTTGAGATTCTACACTTTCATATTGTAATTCATCATGTACTTCGCTAGTATTACCAGAAGGTAGTGTATCATCATCTTGAATAAGATCAAGATTATTAGTACTCCCACTTGCTCCAAGCAGTGGAGTAATCCTACTTGGTTCTTGATCTATGAGATTTGTCCAAAGAACTCAGCATTACGAGTAACAAAAATCTTGTTCTCAGTGGGACAGTGAAAGTAGTAGCCCATCATTTTCTGTGGGTATCCTACGAAAATACACTTAATGGATACGAGGTCTAATTTGTAAGGAGCATACCGCTTCATGAGATCCTCAGAACCTAAACCCTCAAATAAGACAACTTGGAAGCTTTCCCATACCATACCTCATATTGTGTCTTATCGACCTTCTTGGTTAGAATCATATTGAGTATGCGCACATCAGACTCTAAAGCATAACCCCAAAAGGACTTTGGTAGAGTAGTTGAGTTCATCATGGAAAGAACCATATCCAATAAAGTTTTAAACCTCCTTTTCGATAATCTATTATCTTGGGGCATGTAGGGAGGTGTGAGATGCGACACAATGCCACATTCCTTCAAATGTTCCACAAACTCAAAACTCATGTATTCGCCTCCTCTTTCGGATCGAATAGCCTTGATTTTCTTGTTGAGTTGGTTTTCCACTTCATTTTGAAATTATTTGAATGTTTCAAATACCTCATGTTTATACAAGTAAACATAACCATAACAACTGAAATCATTGGTGAATGTAATGAAATAGCTAGCACCTTCTCTAGACACGACTCTAAAGGGACCGCACACATTAGTGTGAACAAGTTCCAAAAGATCTTTAGATATTTCGACCACATGTGTGAAAGCCTTACGCTCCATATTCCATAGACACAAGACTTTCATTTATCATTGAAAAAACTAATGTCACTGGGATTCAAAATTCCACCACGTTGAAGCTTCTCTATGCGTTACTTGTTTGCATGACCAAGGCGGTAGTGCCATAGATTGGTCGAGTCCAACGCATGTTTGGCTCTTTTCCTTCTAACATTTGTTATAGAACAATCATTTGAATAAAGACTATACATATCAATTTCAAAAATGCCATAACGTGGTATGATGAGACCACAATTATACATAGCCTCATCGACCACATCGGGCTTAAAATGTGTATAAATATCATAAAAACCGTGCAAAAACCTTTGTATTTGTTTAATGTGTGATTGTAGGTTTGGATATCATGAATTCACCAAAAGATAACAAGAATCAAGGAAAAACGAACACGGGAAACGAAGCCGCACAAAGAATCGGACCTGAGCATTAATTTTCCAAGAAAAGTCCTTGAAGTTTGAAGATTGTACGAGATTGGTCCCTATACTTTGAAGAATTGTCACTTTGGGCTCTTGTAAAACTCAAAAATTAAAAGAGGGTCCTTAAAGTTTGTTTCAAGTTTAAAAACATGGAGGGATTGAAAATGCAATTTGCCTAAAGTTATTAATGAATTGATATTCCCTAAATTCTGCTAATGAAACTTTGGGAAAGAAATGAAAGTTCTTTGAAGAGTGAGGGATCAATCCTGCCAATAATCATAACCCAAATAACCTAAACCCACCCACCAAACCCCACCATACCCGGCCTTTACCCAAAAGCCCAAACCCACAACCCTCCTACATCCCTATCCCACTAACCCTTATATTATTAATAAACAGATTTTTAATTCTTTTTATTTATATTTAAACTTTGTGCTAAACATGTCCTCACCCCTATTAGTATATCAAAACACACACATGAACATACACTTAAACCTAAAACCCTAAATCCTTAATTACCCAAAACTAGAACCCTAAACTATCCAGATCTATGATTCATCATCCCCTAATCACATTCGAACCCTCAAAACGTGTGCCACATCAGCCCACATGGCTACCCAATGGTCCCTTGTCTCACTATTTCTCTATTTTTAGCAAACCAACAGAGAATCAACGACCCAGAAGGATTAGCTTGGCTCCAATGCTCATTTGATGGACAAGGTGCATTTCTAACAGCTCATCTTCACATGGGTACTACTGAGCAATCACATGTTCTTTTTTTGACCACTTTCAAATTTCAAACTTAAGGGCATTATAGGTAAATCAGTGCTAGGGTTTACGTTTTTAGCTTGTATTCTAGAACCTCCCCTAGACTAGTATATAAGGACCACTCAAGCTGTGACATGGCCTTGTTCCAGTTTTAATTTTGTAAAATATTTTCAATCTATGAATAGTTACAGTTTTGTTTAAAACTTGCAAAATTTAAATGAGTTACATTTTTTACTTTGCTTTAGTTTAATCTTTTATTTTCTATAAAATAGTTTAATCCCTTATAAAAAAACTATTTTGTTCAAGTTGTTTTGTTCAAAGGATTTTTTTTGAGACCCTTCTCTTTATAGGATATTTGTACAAGGAAGTTGACATCTCACTTGTACAAATTGAGTATAAGGAGAAGTTATTTTTCTGTTGGTACCATCGTTGGTTTGCAACTTGTTTTCAAGATTTTCCAAAATAAAATCTCATTTTGTTGTTTTTTTGTACTTAGTGTTTCAAAAACCCAACAAGCATAAGCTAGCTGACAACTAGCTTATGCTGTTTAGCTTTTGAAGGTTTTACTTGTTTGTTGGTGCTATGATATAAACATGTCCAAGAAAGAGGCCTTTGTTGGTTTTCATTTAAGTTAATAGATGATCTTTGTTCTTGCTCACAACAGCTTCTCTTAAGCCCAATTTCACAGATCTAGCAATGTATGGAGATGGCATCAACAACCATTGTGAGGCCTAGATGTAGGTCCCACAAGGTACAAGTTGAACCCTTTATATATTTGTGAAAATTGTGATTCTTGTGTTTTTGGCAAAAGTTGTGTGTTCATGCTTAGGTTGAAAGTCTAGTGCTTTAAATGCGTTCCTTATAGGTTATATGCATGTTCTACTTGATTGGAAGTGGTTTGAAATTGATTTAAAAAAAATTGTTAATTTTTCATACAACAAATTAAGGAGTGTTTGGTTTGAGTGTTTAATGCATTCTGGGTGATAACAAGGTGCAACATTTAGTCCTGTATAACTGAGTATTGTGTAGTTTAGTTGGTTTTGGAAGTTTGTTTGCATCAGCTAGGTGTGTAGTCTAATTTGCAAGTTTTGTTCAAAAATCAGTTTTAACACATCAGTGGACTTTTTTATTTGATTTTCATGAATTAGAGCTTAAATCTTGGCCATCTGTTAGTTTTAGGTGTTATTTAGGTCTGCTTGTAGTTTAGTTCATTTTGGTAGCTTATTGTGGGCTTAATAGCTTATCAAAACTCGCCAAAAATCTGTCTGCGGGTATCTGTCAGATATCTCTGCATTTTAGTATTACCCGATATTTGACAAGGCTTTAGCACCTTTGTCTAGGACATAGGATAAAATTCAGTTGTTTGCTTATTTGATGGACTGTATGCTTAATTGGCTTATTGTGGCGTATTGATTGTTTGTCTTTTGCTTATTTTGACTCCCCACAAGCAGAAAGCTTGTGGGGGTGCCTTTATTCCCAACAAAAAGCTCAAACAAAACAAAAACAAGAGCCAAAGAACTCTCTCTCCACTTAACACTAGCAGTGCGGAGAATTTTCCAACTGGTTACTTTGGCTCTCTCTCCACTTAACACTAGCAGTGGGAAGAATTTTCCCACTAGTTACTTTGGCTTCCTAACTACTGTTAGTACAAATCACTAGTAGCTTATTTTAAGCTTATTTAGCTTATTCTTTTTACAATTTTTGCTTCTTTTATTTTTACTCTGTAGTTTATAACAGTTTAGATTTTTGAGAATTAGTTTGGGATTTTTCCCACTTTTCATTTATTTAAGTTTTAATTTGTTTTTTAAATTTTTTGAAAAATACTTTTTAGACTTAGATAAATATATATACAGGTTTAAAAATAATAAAATCTTTGTTTGGGCTTTTTCTTGATTATGTTTAATTTTAGGGCTTTAATTAGATTTTAAAATTTGATAAATAACTATTTAAAAAGTTTCAAGAAGTTTTAATTATTTTACCACCTTAGTTATACTTAATAGGATTTATTTCTAATTTTTTTTATTAATTTTTTAGTGTAATTTTATTTTTACGTCACATTTTACGTTTTTACCTTTTTACGTCATAGTTTAATTTTAGCGTAATCGTCCTTATTTTTCTCTCTTTTTTACACCAAAAATGATACTAATCCAAATTCCGTTTATTAATATTGGCACACAAAACAACACCTCCTCGAGAACGAACTCACTTGTTGAGCATTTACGGTTTTCTTAAATCGTAATTGTTTAATACTTACCATTTATACGCTTTTTCTAAAAGTGTATTTTTATCTACATCAATTTTGGTGCCGCTGTCGGGAGGAGTTGTTTAGCCATATTATTATCATGTTTGTTTGAGTAGTACGTTTTTTACTTTCCATTTTGGGAAGTGTATATATCGTACATACTCATTTTTATTTTATTACACTATTAGCCATATAAATAAATAGTGTTAAATTGAAATCAATTAACTCAAAACCGTTTTTCGTTTTTCTTATGAATAATATATTGTATTTACGTAACACAATTAATAAACAATACTTATCCAAATACGCGTGAAAACTCACCTCATTAATCGGGGTTCCAGTTATTAGTGAGTGTGTCGATAAAAGAGAAGTTAAAGGCAAAATAGATAAATACTCTTAATTGTTTTAATCTTAATTAATACAAACTATTAGGTGGCTATAAGGCGGTTGTATTTCACGACCTAAAGAAAAAGGCTCTTAAGTGCTTCGCGCTGCCTCATTTCTCCGCTCGCTTGTGCGTATTAAGAAAGTCACGATTAATTAAGGGTTTGACAATTCAAGTATTATTAATCTTATTTGCTTTGCTTATATTATTGAACCCTCGAAACGTTTTGGTGTTCCACCAACATTTCAAAGTCGAACGAAGGTTTTTACTTGACGTAATTACCTTCATTCCCTTTGGATTCATTATTCAAGACTTTTATTAGTGGATAGATTTTGTGGATTTAATTATCTACTTAATACACAAAAATCCAAAAAAATTAAAAAACATCAAAAACAAAAAAAATTGAAAAATTTTAAAAACCCAAAAAGAATCTTCTTTGCTACCCCCCAGTTTCTACATTTAGTGCATGCGCACTCGATCGTCAACTTATCCGAATTCTAACAACGTGTCGAATCGAAGTAATCAAAATAGAAGGAATCGAAAACGAAGACAAAATTTAGAAACTCACGTTCCTAATATTGTTGTTGAAACCGTAGACGAGATGGCCGAGAATTGTACGATGATGGAGTTGCTCCAAGCATCCACCGAGGGTTAAGGAGACGCGATCGTAATTCCCAAAATCGAAGTGGAAAATTTTGAAATCAAATCGGGAATGTTGGCATTAATACAAGCGACAAAGTTTAAGGGTCGTGAGGCGGATAATCCTCACGATCACATTCAGAATTTTAATCGTCTTTTAGCTACGAGCAAGTTTAAGAACGTTGACACCGATGTCATCAAGCTTATGCTTTTTCCTTATTCGCTCGATGGCTCAGCCAAGGATTGGTACGAGAAAGAACCACCTAACTCCATAATTACGTGGGACGATCTCGTTTCCAAATTCGTTAATCATTTTTTCCACCGTCTAAGACCACGTTTTCAAAAACGAGATTACGAAGTTTGAGCAAAAACCAAATGAATCGTTTAGAGATGCGTGAGATCGTTTTAAGCAATTGCTTAGGCAATGTACTCATCATGGATTTTCCGAGTTACACCAAATCCACACTTTTTATAACGTTCTTATCTTCACGAGCAAGATTCGTTAAATTCCGCCGCGGGCGGTAACTTTTTGTGTAAAACTCTGAAAGACGCTTTAATGATTATCGAAAATAGATCTAAGGTTTTTCAACTCCATAGCACACCAAGTGTTGCCAATGTCGCCAATGTTAACCATGCTAATCGCGACTTTGAGAGAGTTGACGCGAAAGTCGATAAATTGACGAATGTGTTTACGTCGTTTTTGATCGAAATGTAAAAGAAAGACACTCCCGCTACGATGAAAGCGTTTGAGGTTTTGTGTACGTTGTATGGTGGACTTCATAATTATTACGAGTGTGCGGCTACAGATGGCCAAACGTCGAGTGTTAATGCGTTAAATGAAAACAACAATTTTCAAAATCAAAATAACGCCGGTCCAGCACAAGTGAATTATAGTAATCAAGACAATAATTTTCAAAATCAAAATCGAAACAATTTTCAAGGAAATAATCAACAAGGAAATCAAGGGAATTATAATCAAGGTTAAAATTTAAATTGGCAAAATCGAGGTTTTAATAACAACAATCAAAACCGGAATTTTAACAATGGTCAAAGTTCAAATTTCATAACAACAACAATCAAGTCAATTTTTCAAGCGGGAATCAAAACCAAGGTTTTAATCTGTGATACCCAGAACACGAGGTCATTATTTAACCCTAATTTGCATATATTTTTGAATTTTTTAAGAAATTTTGTTGGTAATATGTTTGACGGTTTGAGTTGAAACCAATGTTTGAGGTCGTGTATTTTACGTTTGACGATTTAGAAGAACCGACAACGATTACGATACTAACGGATGACCAAAAATTAACATTTTATTATCGACTGATCGATATTTGAATTTTTTGAAGTTTTTATTTTATTTACGTGTTAAGTCGAGTCGGAACCATTTCACTTCATTTTGTGTGCGTTTAAACTTTTTAAAAGTATTTTTAGGTACCCGGGACGAACCCCGACTCCTGCTAATTTTCAAAAACCGAGTATTAGCCTAAATCCCGCTCTTTAGCACATGTTTTATTAATAAGGCCAAAAGATAGTTAACTTGTCAGTTTTTACCCTCACCTTGGTATAAATTGAAATTTTCACACACACTTACTCATTTTATCATTTTAATTTTTTTTTAAATCTCTCTCCATCTCTCGAATACCGACGACCAAACACCACACCACTACCACCAACAATTTTTTTACTTGATTTTGGAAGAAAATAAGCAAAGACCCATCTTCCATTTCTTCTTGTGAGTGTTTTAATCCATTAAAATCCAACATTCATCCATTTAATTTTTCCAAAAATTTATTTTTATGAACAAGTGGATTTGATCTAATTTTTCTTTATGCATGTTCTTGTTTTGTGTTTATAAACAAGGGAATTAATTAAACAAGCTTGAATTAATTTTTTTTGGGTGTTTTGGTTCATCATACCCCACGGACAAAGGGGGTGTTTGTTTGATTGTTGATTTTGATCTATTTTGTTTATGGGTTTATGTCTATAATGATGTTAACAACCTTTTAAAATTATTTAATCATATTTTAAGTATGATTTATGACATGAGATTTCTTAAGGATTGTTTTGTACAAGTGATTAGGTATGTTAGGATGTTTGATTAGTGTTATAATAGGTTTATATGTTGAGAAAAATGATTGAAAAGATGTTTTGGTATTATTTTGAAAGTAGTATTTTAGACCAGATTGTTTAAGGAGATTTTTCGTGATCTTAAGCCTAAGGCAAGGTTGAGACTATAGGATATAGTTGTATAGATTCTTTCAAGCTTCGATTTGGTATAATATAGACCTTCTAACTCAAAATGAGGTAGAAGTTACGTTTGTTTGAATATTCGTGTACCGGGAGGCGAGTATCGACGCAATCCGAATTTGTGTTCGATATTAGGTCAAATCTCGGGGACTATAAGTGGAGTTTTAAAAACTTTTGAGGGCTGTTCTTGGGCTATAAACCTGGATTATCGAGTCTATTTCAAACTTAGGAGTCGGATTTACAAATGGTATTGCTTAGGTGAATCAAAATGGTTTTACAATGCAAGGATACAAATCTGCCCGGATTTTCAAGGTTGGAAATGTGTTGAGCAACGAGACTTAAAAGTAAAATCTTTTTATGAAAATTTTTGAGTGCTTTCTACATGATGTAAGTGAGACCTCCAGCAAGTTTCGTGAAAATTCGTGGTGTTTAAGTATGAGAATTTAGTCCGTACATTTGGTATGTACCGGCAGAATTGTTTTAAGAGTGTTTGTTCTAATAAGATAGAAAAATGCACAATGTCTAGTAAATATCACTTGGGTGTATTTTTGGTGTGAGTTTGATGAAGTTTTGAGTAAAATTATTTTTTTTATATTAAGTACAAGTTGATACTTGAATGTGTTGATTCATTTCGCGTTTTGTTCGTTAGGTGTTGTCTTTGATATTCACGGGCATCCTCATCGCCGGTGATTGTCGTCTTTGCTACTGCTACTACCACTACTACTTAAGGTGAGTCTATAGCCTCGCTTTCTATTGTTTTAAATGATTTTACCCGCGAGGGGGATACATGCTATTTAAATAAAAAGGAACATGAGTCGTGAATGATTATTTGGATCCGAATGATGCCTTAAATTATGTTAAGTAGCTAGTTGCTAAAAGGCCCTAAATTCATGAACCCGTTAACTATTGTCTACTCCTTGTGTGGATTGGAAATATCCGCTTGAACAATCGATAGTACTATTGGGTTAACGACCTTATCCAGGCGAGAGCTAGTACGTTGAGTACCCTCTACAAACGGATAACTTGTGTTAAGAAAAATGTATAATTTGCAACGAATACCTAAGAGGGGCAATGACTTTACTTAAAACACGTCGGTAAGTTGGCACGGGTGATTAGTTTATGGGGTCGGTTTCATGATCTTAAACATAATTAATTAGCTTTTTCTATAACGAGAAATGCCAAAATAATAGTTTGTAATGATCAACATTATATTGAATAGTCGTGAATGATTTTATACTTATGTTCAAACTATGATTTATAAACCTATAGATTTGGCTCAACATTATTTGTTGACCCTTTTAAGCATGTGTTTCATGTAATCGAGGCTGAGTGTGGTGGAGCATGCTATGGATTGTTGTTGCGGCTTTTGGGCAGTCTAAATTTGATTTCCTCCCTTTACTTATATACAATTTATGCTTTATTTTGTTTAAATTGTCAAAACTGGTTTTATGTGGTTGAGATTCATGGGGACCTATACGCTACTCTGTTAAACATTTTGGGTTGGAAACATTTAGACTTGTTGTTGAAACTTTGTTATTTAAATCTTGTTCAATTTGAGACGTCTCTTTTGAGTCGTTCGATATGACTTGTGTGATGATTCTTTGCCTAGCACCCAAATGTGGTATTCCACTGCGTGGTAAGTTTGGGGGTGTTAGATATTGGTAATCAAAGCCACAAGTTATAGAGAACTAGGTCGATTTTGAAAAAGTCATGTCGTAAATATTTTTTTCTTCCAAAAGCACGTAACTATTCCGCATGGCTCCGGTAAGATTTCTTTTAGCATTGTTTATAATTAGATGTATCCCTTGAAACTGAAATGATTTCCCGAGTATTTATTAAGTTAATACTATGGTATTATATTGAGATATTGTGAATGTACATTGAGTACTTGACATCACAATTTTTGCATTGCATTTGCATGTCTATCATTTTGTCGCATATTGTCATACGACTACATTTGCATTGCATGTGCATGCATGTATATATATAAGTTTTGAATAATGACCTTATATACCCTCGAACTTTTTGTATTTGCAGAAATGGCCGAAGTACCGCCAAATGGAAATGGAGACGAGTACGTTGTGGGAGTTGAGGGAGGAGCTAATGCCCCAAACCCGCAAGGCGACAATGGTTGGATAGAACCGGAAGGAGAAGTGAACGAGGTAGTAAGGAATGGCGATGACAGTGATGTTGACAATTTTAGTGGGAGTGACAATAGCGATGAGGAACCTAAGGAGGAGGATCATGTGGATGATGGAATTCCTGCAAATGCTGTTGTTCAGACCGAGTCTGATGTGGTGCAACCTAATAGATCACCGAGGGGACCCGATGTGCCACCGACTGGTCATTACGATCAGCGACATGTTCGTTTTGCCATGCCCACATGTGAAACTTATTTGAGTGGTTTACCAAGAGTTGCTCGTGCCAGTGATGACTTTCATGCATAATCCAGTACTGCAGCCAGTGCACGTTCTCTCCATGAACATTGCTAGGGTTTATTGTCCTGAACCGAGGCCTTACAGTAACATTGTTCATTTCTTGAGAAAGTTTGATAGATTTATGTATGAAAGGTATGTGGTGGAAACAAGGGTGATTAGATGATTTGAGGATAATGAAATAGCATTTCAAAGGTTTATATCTGGTGTGATGAGGACTGATCGTACTAGGGATCGTGAAAGAGTGGAGTTTGAAAACTTGAAGATGATAGTGGGGAAATTATGTGCTGAGTTTGAGGAGATCAAGGACGATCGTATTAGGTATGATCTTCTGCGAAGTTGGGAATCACGTGTGAGACCGTTCTTGATGGACGCATGGAAATTCAGGAGTGACCCTAAGTATGCGGACATGCATTTTATGATTCAACCACCAGAGGTGGGCGAGTATATCACTTTTGAAGATAAGTTGTATTTTGCCAAGAATATGCTTCCATCGGGTGAAGGATCGACATCGAGAGGCAAAGGGAAAATGGAAGAGGAATCTACTTCCACGAACAAGAGGAAGATTGATGATAGTGATGAAGACCCCGAGGAGGACAGTGATGATGAAGACGAGCTGCCATCCAAGAAGTCATGTGGATCACCACGTGATTAGTTATTAGTATTTCATTTTATTTTTACTCGTTGTAATCAAAATTATTCAGACTTCTTATGGTATTGTGATGGAACTTGATGACTTTTAAGTATTATTTGGTGGATGATTATAGTGACATGACTTGTCAGAATTTTGTTGATTTATCAATGCAATCTACATTTACCTTTCATGATCTATGACATGTCTTTATTAACTCTTTTGTGATTTGGTTGATGAATACCTGTAGCCTTTGTTGATTGTGCTTGTTGTATTTATATTATGTCTTGATAAAGGAATCCTTCTTGATCTTGATGTGTATACTTACTCTGTTTTCTTTGGTTGTGATGTCAGAAAAATGTCTCCAAAGTTTACAGCTACTCGTGTGAATACCATGATTGAAGAAGCAATAGCAAATGCGCTTGAGGCGGATCGTGCCACCAGAGGTCAAGGACAAGGTGGGATGCTGGTGGACCACAAGCTCCTAGAGAATGTTCTTATGCTAGTTTTATGAAATGCGGGCCTACGCAGTTTCGTGGTACTGGAGTAGCGTTGGAACTTCGTCGTTGGGTGAGAAAATAGAAAGTACATTTGAATCAGTGGGTGTACTGAGGCAAACAAGGAGAAGTTTGCGGCTGCTACTTTTCAAGATGATGCGTTGAGTTGGTGGAACAATCAAGTGTCTACCCTTGGGCTTGTAGTGGCTAATGGGAGAACCTGGGCTGCTACGAAGGAGTTATTGACTAAGAAGAACTGGGTCAATTGGAAGATGAATTGAGTCATTTATTGTTGAGGAATAATGATATCACTGCTTATACCAGGAGATTCAATGAGTTGAGCTTGTTGTGCCCTGATGCTTTTGCGGATGACCGCAAGAAAATGAAACAGTATATCAAAGGACTGTCAAGCAACATCAAGGGTAAGACTACTTTGTCAAAGCCTAGATCATTCGATGAAGTTGTCCAGATGGCTCACGCTCTAATGGAAGTTAAGGTGCAAGATAAGAAAGATAGTGTGGCTGAAGGGAACAAGAGAAAGTGAGAGTTTGCCCAATCCAATCAATCGTAAGGTCAGAACCGTGAGGGTTATCGTAATAACACTCAGGGATCGAACCAAAATCAACAATTCAACTAGAGAAGAAATGATGGGGTGTGTGCTGCCACTATGCCTAGACGAAACAAGGTCAATCCCAAGTGTGTCCGTTATAGTTTGTATCATGTGGGAAACTGCCCTCCTACTTGTAACAAATGTGGAAAGGCTAGACATAAAGCTGGGGAGTGTCGGACAAGAGGTGTGGTGACGGGAGCAAATGCCACTAGAGTTATGGTTTTCTTTGGTTGTGGTGATAGAGGACACAAACAAGGTAATTGTCCGAAGGTTGAGAATAGACAAGGAGGAAACGATGCCGCTCCAGCTTACGTTGTAGGGACTGCAGACGCGCCTTAAGGTACGAACATGGTACCGGTACGTTCTTACTTGATGCTCGTTATGCTAGCGTATTGTTTGATTCTGGATCGGATAGAAGCTTTGTAGATGTAAAATTCAGTCGCCTTATCAATAGAGAACCAGTAAGGTTAACAACTAACTATAATGTGGAATTAGCCGATGGAGAGATTGTTAGCACTTATTCTATACTAAAAGGGTGTTCCTTGAAGTTAGGAAACTATGTGTTTGATATTGATTTGATGCGTATAGAGCTAGGATCGTTTGACGTGATCATTGGGATGGATTGGTTAGTTTCGCATGGTGTGGTGATTGTTTGCGGTGAGAGGTTAGTTCAGATTCTGTTGAGAAATAAAATGTTGACGGTAAAGGGTGACGAATGTACTTCTCGTTTGAGAGTAATATCTTGCTTGAAGATGATGAGGTACATGGGGGAAGGGTGTGATGTATTTTTGGCTCAAATTACTAGCGACGGTGATGTAGAGACGAAGTTGGAAGATGTGCCAGTGATTCGAGAGTATCCTAAAAATTTTCTTGAAGAGTTGCCAGGACTACCGCCATCTCGTAAAGTAGAATTTCGGATCGATTTGGTGCCTAGAGCTACACCAGTTGCTCGTGCGCCTTATCGTTCAGCACCGTCAGAATTGAAGGAGTTATCTGATCAATTGAAGGAATTGATGGATAAGGGGTTTATTAGACCGAGTTCATCACCTTGGGGAGCGCCTGTGTTATTTGTATAGAAGGATGGATAGTTCAGAATGTGTATCGACTATCGGGAGCTTAACAAATTGACGATCAAGAATCGGTATCCATTGTCGAGGATTGATGACTTATTTGATCAGTTGCAAGGTTCAAGTGTGTACTCGAAGATCGATTTGAGATCAGGTTATCACCAACTACGGGTTAGAGAGAAAGATATTCATATAACAGCTTTCCGTACTCGGTATGGGCATTTTGAGTTTCAAGTAATGTCGTTTGGTATGAGGAATGCGGCTGTTGTGTTTATGGATTTGATGAACCGTGTGTGCAAGCCGTATTTGGATAAGTTCGTCATTGTGTTCATTGACGATATCCATATCTATTCCAAGAGTAAGGAAGAGCATGAGAAGCATTTGAGAACAATTTTGGAATTGTTGAAGAGAGAGAAGCTATACGCAAAGTTCTCCAAGTGTGAATTTTTGTTGGAATCTGTGCAATTTCTTGGGCATGTGATTGACAACAAAGGTGTTCGTGTATATCCTGCCAAGATTGAGGCAATTAATGATTGGTCGGTACCGACAACACCGACTGAAGTTCGACAATTTCTTGGTTTAGCTGGTTACTATCGGAGATTTATCGAAGGATTTTCGTTGATTGCAAAGCCATTGACCAAGCTTACTAAGAAGAGACGGGCGTTTAAGTGGGGACTAGATGAAGAAGCCGCTTTCAAAACGCTTAAGGACAAGTTGTGTTCTGCTATGATTTTGTCATTGTCGAAAGGAATCGAAGATTTCATGGTTTATTATGATGCGTCTCACAAGGGTTATGGAGCTGTGTTGATGCAACGTGAGAAGGTGATTGCTTATGCGTCAATGAAACTGAGGAAGCATGAGGAGAACTACACTACGCATGATTTGGAACTGGGTGTTGTAGTTTTTGCATTGAAGTTGTGGAGACACTACTTGTATGGAACCAAGTGTATGGTGTTCACGGATCACAAGAGTTCGCAACATATCTTGGATCAAAAGGAGTTGAACATGAGGAAACGGATATGGGTTGAGTTACTGAGTGATTATGACTGCGAAATTCGCTACCATCTTGGTAAGGCGAATGTAGTAGCTGACGCGCTTAGTAGGAAGGAAAGAGAGAAACCTCTTAGAGTTATAGCTTTGGTGATGACTGAGAGTGTCAATTTGACTGGAATGATATTGAAGGCTCAAGCGAATGGGTTGATGAGGGAGAATGTCAAGGCAGAGAATTTGGGTAGAATGATGAGTCCGCTTTTTGTGGTGAAGTCAGATGGACTGAGGTATTTCGAGAATCGAATTTGGTTACCGTTATGTCCACCTGAGAAAGGAGTACCTGGAGTGACAGATTTGGTTACGAACGAGTCTCATAAGACGAAGTAGTCGATACATCCTGGATCAGATAAGATGTATCATGATATGAATAAGGTGTATTGGTGGCCGAATATGAAAGCAGACATTGCTCGGTACGTTAGTAAGTGCTTGACTTGTACGAAATTTAAAGCTGAACACAAAAGACCGTCTGGGTTATTGGTGCAACCTGAGATTCCGAAATGGAAGTGGGAGAAAATCACTATGGATTTCGTAACGTGTTTACCGAGAACTCCTAGTGGTTATGATATGATTTTGGTGATTGTGGATAGATTGACGAAATTTGAACACTTTTTGCCTATGAAGAAGACGGATAGTATAGAGAAGCTTACCAGTGTGTATGTGAAGGAGATCGTTTCTCGACATGGGGTGCCTTTGTCGATTACTTCGGATCGTGACAGCCGATTTACTTATCATTTTTGGAGATCTCTCCAGCGTGCGTTGGGCACTGAGTTGAGTTTGAGTACGGCTTATCATCCCGAGACTGATGGCCAGAGTGAGAGGACTATTCAGACGTTGGAAGACATGCTTCGGGCGTGCGTGATTGATTTTGGTGGAAGTTGGGAACTTCATTTGCCATTAGTGGAATTCTCGTATAACAATACTTATCATGCGAGTATTAAGGCATCATTGTTTGAAGCGTTGTATGGGCGGAAATGTAGGTCTCCAGTGTGTTGGAGTGAAGTAGGGGAAAGTCAAATGACTGGACCTGAGATGATTTTGGAGACTACTGAGAAGATTGTGCAAATTAAAAACCGATTGCTTGCTGCAAGAAGCCGACAGAAGAGTTACGCCGATAATAGGAGGAAACCGTTGGAATTCGAGGTTGGAGACATGGTTATGCTTAAGGTATCGCCATGGAAAGGTGTGATTCGTTTTGGGAAAAGAGGAAAGTTGAGTCCAAGGTATATTGGACCATTCAAGATCATTAAACGAATTGGACCGGTTGCTTACAAGTTGGATTTGCCGAATGAGCTCCGTGTCATTCATAACACCTTTCACATGTCAAATCTGAAGAAGTGTTTGGTAGATAAGGATTTGGTGATTTCTTTGGATGAGATTTAGCTTGATGACAAATTTCATTTTGTGGAGGAACCAGTGGAGATTATGGACCGAGAAGTTAAGAGAATGAAGCATAGTAGAATTCCCATTGTGAAGGTACGATAGAATTCTAGACGTGGACCAGAATTTACGTGGGAACGTGGGGATTTCTTTAAGGAAAAGTATCCTCATTTGTTCTGGTGGTACAAAATGTGAGTATAAGAAGAGGCGAGCGCTTGGACGTCGCTCTTTTAAGGAGGGGAGGATGTGATACCCAAAACCCGAGGTCATTATTTAACCCTAATTTACGTATATTTTTGAAATTTTTAAGAAATTTTGTTGGTAATATGTTTGACGGTTGGAGTTGAAACCAATGTTTGAGGTCGTGTATTTTACGTTTGACGATTTAGAAAGTCCGATAACGACTACGATACCGACGGATGCCTAAAAATTAACGTTTTATTATCGATTGATCGATATTTGAATTTTTTGAAGTTTTTATTTTATTTACGTGTTAAGTCGAGTCAAAACCATTTTACTTCATTTTGTGTGTGTTTGAACCTTTTAAAAGTATTTTTAGGTAGCCGGGACGAACCCCGACTCCCGCTAATTTTCAAAAACCGAGTATTAGCCTAAATCCCGCTCTTTAGCACATGTTTTATTGATAAGGCCAAAAGATAGTTAACTTGTCACTTTTTACCCTCACCTTGGTATAAATTGAAATTTTCACACATAGTTACTCACTCTATCATTTAAATTTTTTTCAAAAATCTCTCCCCTATCTCTTGAATACCGACGGCCAAACACCACACCACCACCACCAACAATTTTTTTTCTTAATTTTGGGAGAAAATATGCAAAGACCCATCTTCCATTTCTTCTTGTGAGTGTTTTAATACATTAAAATCCAACATGCATCCATTTAACTTTTCCAAAAATTTATTCTTATGAACAAGTGGGTTTTGATCTAATTTTTCTTTATGCATGTTCTTATTTTACGTTTATAAACAAGGGAAATTAATTAAACAAGAGTGAATTAATTTTTTTTGGTGTTTTGTTTCATCATACCCCACGGCCAAAGGGGGTGTTTGTTTGATTGTTGATTTTGATTTGTTTTGTTTGTGGGTTTATGTTTATAATGATGTTAACAACCTTTTAAACTTATTTAATCATATTACAAGTATGATTTATGAAATGGGTTTTCTTAATGATTGTTCATACAAGTGACTGGGTATGTTATGATTAGATTAGGATGTTTGATTAGTGTTATAATATGTTTAGATGTTGAGAAAAATGGTTGAAAAGATGTTTTGGTATGATTTTGGAAGTAGTATTTTAGACTAGATTATTTAAGGGGATTTTTCTTGGTCTTAAGACTAAGGCAAGGTTGAGACTATAGGATATAGTTGTATAGCTTCTTTCGAGCTTCTATTTGGTATAAGATAGACCTTCTAACTCAAAACGAGATAGAAGTTACGTTAATTTGAATATTCTTGTACTAGGAGGCGAGTATCGACACAATCCGAATTTGTGTTCGATATTAGGTCAAATCTCGGGGACTAAAAGTGGAGTTTTAAAAATGTTTTAGGGCTTTTATTGGGCTCTAAACCTGGATTCTCGAGTCTATTTTCAAACTCAGGAGTCTTATTTACAAATGGTATTGGTTAGGTGAGTCAAAATAGTTTTACAATGCAAGGGTCAAATCTGCCCAGATTTTCAAGGTTGAAAATGTGTTGAGCAGGGAGACTTAAAAGTAAAATATTTTTATGAAATTTTTGAGTGCTTTCTACATGATGTAAGTGAGACCTCCAGTGATTTTCGTGAACATTCGTGGTGTTTAAGTATGGGAATTCAGTCCGTACATTTGGTATGTACTGGCAGAATTGTTTTAAGAGTGCTTGTTCTAATAAGATAGAAAAATGTAAATGTATAGTAAATATTACTTGGGTGTATTTTTGGCGTGAGTTTGATGAAGTTTTGAGATTTATTTATATTAAGTACAAGTTGATACTTGAATGTGTTGATTCATTTCGCGTTTTGTTCGTTAGGTGTTGTCTTTGATATTCCCAGGCATCCTCATCGTCGGTGATTGTCGTCTTTGCTACTACTACTACAACTACTACTTAAGGTGAGTCTATAGCCTCACTTTCTTTTGTTTTAAATGATTTTACCCGCGAGGGGGATACATGCTATTTAAATAAAAAGGAACATGAGTCGTGAATGATTATTTGGACCCAAATGATGCCTTAAATTATGTTAAGTAGCTAGTTGCTACAAGGCCCTAAATTCATGAACCGTTAACTATTGTTTACTCCTTATGTGGATTGGAAATAGCCGCTTGAACAATTGATAGTACTATTGGGTTGACGACTCTATCCGAGGCGAGAGCTAGTACGTTGAGTACCCTCTGCGAACGGATAGCTTGTGTTAAGAAAAATGTATAATTTGCAACGAATACCTAAAAGGGGCAATGACTTTACTTAAATCACGCCGAAAAATTGGCGCGGGTGATTAGTGTATGCGGTCGGTGTCATGAGCTTAAACATAATTAATAGCTTTTGCTATAACGAGAAATGCCAGAATAATAGTTTGTAATGATCAACATTCTATTGAATAATCGTGAATGATTTTATACTTATGGTCAAACTATGATTTATAAACCTATAGATTTCGCTCAGCATTATTTGTTGACCCTTTTAAGCACGTGTTTCAAGTAATCGAGGCTGAGTGTGGCGGAGCATGCTATGGATTGTTGTTGTGGCTTTTGGGCAGTCTAAATTCGATTTCCTCCCTTTACTTATAAACAAATTATACTTTATTTTGGTTAAATTATCAAAATTGGTTTTATGTGGTTGAGATTCATGGGGACCTATACGCTACTCTGTTAAACATTTTGGGTTGGCAACATTTAGACTTGTTGTTGAAACTTTGCTATTTAAATCTTGTTTAATTTGAAATGTCTCTTTTGAGTCGTTCGATATGACTTGTGTGATGATTCTTTTCCTAGCACCCAAATGTGGTATTTCGCTGCGTGGTAAATTTGGGGGTGTTAGATAATCACAATTCTAATGGTTCAAATGATTTTCACAATTACATTAAATCAAATGAAGCTAATATGAAGAGATTAGAAAACCAAATTGGTGAAATGAAAAACAAGTTTTCCAACACTTTGAAAGGGCAAAATAATAAAATTGATGAACAAGGTCAAAGTGAGATTAATAACATGTTTGCGACTATAATGAACAAACCTCGAGTTCGTCTTCGAGTGCTTTACCAAGCAACACCGTGACTAACCCTAAGGAACACGTAAAAAAGTCATGTGATTACCCCTAGCCTTGATGGATTTTGAGTTGTGCATTCGTCTATACCCTCGACTTCTAAAACGACTTCATGTTCAAAAGTTGAGGGAAAGAAGGTGGTGACCAAGGAAAAGATTGCACATCCTCGTGTACCTCAAATTCTATCCACCATTCTAAAGAGTTTCATAGACCTTACGAAAGTTCACCTTGAAGAAGTTTGTGCTTTGATTCTTATAAGAAAACCGAAAAGGCATATGCCGAGAAAGGAAGAAGATCCGGGCCAATTTCTACTACCTTGTGATTTAACGATATTGAGGGATGTTTAGCCCTTGACGATTTATGTGCTAGCATCAATATCATGCCTCATTCTCTTTGTAAATTGATGAAATTGCCTAATCTTATCCCCGCTAACATGACAATCGAGCTAGCTAATTGTACTCCACTTGTAACAATTAGTATAGCCGAGGACGTCTATGTTAAGATTGGAAATTTCACTTTTCCCGCGGACTTCGTCATTTCCGATTACGAGTGTGACCCTAAATGTCCCATTATTTTAGGAAGACCAATTTTATCGACAACTCGTTCCATAATCGATGTTCATAGTGGGAAAATGACTATGAAACATGGGGAGGATAAGATGGAGTTTTTCACGAATAAATCCCATGATCAAAATGATCAAATCAAAACCGAGGTTTCAAAAACTAAAACTTGTGAAAGCATTTTTACTTTAGAGGAAACTAAATAGCTTGATGAATGTTTTGAAATTATGAAAACAAATGGTTTTAGAGATGAGGATCTTAATGATAAAGAATACGTTTACTTAATGTAAAAAGGTTTAAGAAAATGTATGGACAAATCATTTTGGATTTATTCGATGATTCAAAAGACCAACCAAGTCCGGAGGAAAACGTTAGTTCCATCACGACAATGACCAATATGGACTCGTTATCACCACCTTCGAAGGACCATGACTCTAAGGCTCAAAATTTAACCGATGAAGTGCCTTCCATTCCTAGCCCAATATCTATTGTGGCTAAAGACTTGTAAGACCATGGTTGTAACTCTTGTGAAATCTTCTCAAGAGAATGCTCACATCGACTCTTTCTTTGATGACGATGGTGATTTCGCCGAGATCGATCACATTCTTCATAATCCACAAGCTATTTTTGAGGATTCTCCCCAAAAGACCTCTTCATTTGAGAAGTATGATGATTTTTAATATGACTCCGAGATTGAGGAAATTATTGAAAGAGAGCTTGCTCTTATGCCTCCACTTCCACCTACAAGTGAGGTAGATTTTACCAATCTCGATAAGGAACTTGATGAGTTGGAACGTCTTCTTCATAATGACGAACCAACTCACGTGACCCAAAATCCCATTCTCGAAGAGTTACCTTATAAACACTCCTCAAAATAGAATGTCGTAACCACATACACGAGGATTTAACTTATCAACAAATCTCACAAAAGAATGTTGGTTTTGAGCTTGATCGTGATCTCTTCGAGAGACTTTCATAAATTTGTAATGACAGCTTTGAAAAACCATGGTTTGATAAGCCTATTTATGATGAAGAAATCGATGAGATTGACGATCTTGAGGATGATGATGTTTATGTTGACCCCGAGGGGAATGAGTTTATTATTAACCATCATTTTGAAAACTTGTTCAATTCCCCTCCCGCCACGCACAACTTAAATGTGAGGATTTTTAGTGTGCCTAATGTCGAGTTAAAACGCCAAATAGTTTTGACGTAGTTGAATCTAGTTTTCATAAAGAGTTTAAGAATGATGAAAAATGAAAAGATTTTGAATTTAATTTGAATGATGTTCCTACTTTAACTCCGTCATCACCACGTTATTTGAGTGCTACCACATCGTCAACTCCTTTTGACGATGGTGTGTTTGATTTTAGTATGGGGGAAGCCCCTTATGTTTCCTCACACTTCTCCACCAAGGACGAGATGTTCGATCTCGAAATTGCTTTTAAAGGGAAATCACGGTCTTTCACCGATGCAATAAATGGAAAAATTATCTATTTTCTTGGTGTGATTCTACCTCGAGTAGCTCAATGTTTTGCCCCACCCATTGTCCCACCCTTCTACTTGTTATCTATTTTCTTCTACCCCTTTGGGGTTCGAGTTGAAGTGGTGTTGTTTTGTTTATCTCATGAAAACGAGGACGTCATCTTCGACCCCGGTAATTTGCATCATCAAAGGACTTAGTCCTTAATACCGGTTGCTTTTTGGGCCTTGTTTTATCATGTAGGCCCCACAAAAAATGACCTTACCACGATAATCCCTAAATGATCACATTTATAGGGATTCGTGTCGAACTCTTGACTCGGTTATCAAAAACGAGGTGCCTCATCGGGGAATTCCCATGCTTATCCTTGTATATATTATTGGTTTCTAAGTAGCTAATGTGAGTGGACTTGTGCTCTTCCCACCTTTGTTTCGTGGTTGTTTGTGATTGTGATTTTAGGAATCATCGTCATCATTAAAGCCTCTCGTGTTTGTTTTACGTATCACTTGAGCACGTTTATTCATTTAGCATAATTCATAAATGACTTTTATATTATTCATTTTACCCTTTCCATGCTCGAGATTAAGCGTTCGACTTTTCGTCTCTAGTATGGGGGTGTTTCACCCTTAGACTCAAAACATTGAGGACAATGTTTAGTTTTAGTATGGGGGGTAAATAGATACTTCACCTTGCTTACGTCATCACGCAATCCAATTTTGATCTTTTTCTTATCATTTTGTTGCAAAATAAGGCTAAAAACGGCTAAAATTTAATTCCTTTTATTGTTTTTTAAGTTTTTAAGACAGAAATGTAGGTTTTCCACTCGTGAGAATAAGAGTAATTTTTGACTCGACCGTGCGTGTTGAGCACTTAGCTTCGTTCCTTAACTATATTAGGCTAAGTCTCATTAAATTGAGGACAAGAAATGATAGCGTTAATTATAAGTTACTATGCTAAACGTAGAGTACTCGTATTCTTTCAAAAACTCATGTGTTTTAATTATTTGCTTTTTCTCCCAACAATTTTATTAATAAATGTTGACTTAGCGGTTTAATCTCTATTATTGGTTTTTAGCTAATTCTAATAGTTTCCATGTAATCAAATTGGGAAAACATTTGAGAATCGTCAGCGTCACGGTTTTGAAGTATTGGCAAACTTAACAATCGAAAGCTTCCCCAATAATAAATTTAAGTTCCTTTTCAACTAAATCAAGCAAAATTTTGAAACTCACAAGGCCGAAAAATCTATGCAAAATTTAAAGTGAATGTCTTAAAACTCGAAGCTTTAAAGATCCAAAATCCGGCTTAGCGTGAGGATATACGCCAAGTCATAATAAACACCTCATGACGAGGTTCAATAAAAGACAAGGGCAAGACCGAAGTCATAATAAAAGCTCCATGGCGGAGTTGAATAAAAGATGGAGGTAAACCATGATAATCAAAGCCACCAATGATGAGGCGGGTAATAAAATTTATGGTAATAAGTCAAATGTTCAAAACCGTTATAAAACCGTGTTTATCGAATCTTATTTGTTGACTTAATTTTTTGACATCGTTATATCAAGAGAGGTTACTAATTTAATGATTGTGATTACACCGTTAAGACTCTATTTTTGGACCTAATCTCTATTCACGCATAAGTAAAAATGTATCCTCGTGATCATTAAGACAAAAATAAAATATAAGAGATATACCTTAGGAATAAGGGAGTCTAAGTACGTGATTAGAGCATATGAGTGATGATATGAGTGATTTTACTCATATCAATTGTAGCCTAAAACAATGTATTAATGCAATAAATGTATCAAAAATGCCTTGTATATGTTTGTTTTGGTGTTTGATGTGTGTAGGTACCAAGTTCACGAAAACCGGCAAGAACGACACGAGTTTGAAGAAAAAGATCAACAATGCCAAAAATCAAGCTCGTCTTTAGCGGAATTAATTTTATATGGAGTTATTGGGCTTGTGGGTCCCACATTTGAGAAAATGGGCTCAAAAGCCCATTTGAAGTTCAATAAGTAGTTATTATTTGCTAAAGGCCCAAACAAGAGCCCAATTTTAATAAGACGGATGAAAAGTGTGAAATAGGTCCAAATCAAGCCCAAAGTTACTAGTAAATGGGAAAGCCCATGAAGAGTAAATAAAGAAACACATGGGAAGTTTTTATTTACTCACAAATAAAAAAACCTACAAACGTGTTACATTTCCACTCACACAATAAATAAATAAACGATTATTTTCCCTATCCCACCCACTTCCCTCGATACAACCTAAGTTCACCCTTCTCTATTATCCTAAATTAACCTGCAACTCCACCCCAAACCCTAGCCTAAAAATAATATTTGGGGCTTTTGATTAATTAAAGCGCGTGACTTAACACGCGACTTTAATTAATCCCCCTTTTTCCGGATGTAGAAGATGGACTCCTTGTGTTCGTGGCAGCATGTTATTGGATGGAACACTTCATTCCATTCAATCTACCAATTAGAGGAGGCCAGATCAACTCCAAAGTAGCACAAGAAGCACAACGGATTGCCACGTTGGCAATCCGTGTGACTACTGACTCTTTTAAACCTTCAGATCAAAACAGAAAAGAGAGAGAGAATAAGAAGAAATGATCCAACGGCTGTTAATGATTCTTCATCAACAACCAACACCTCTCGCCAACTATTTAAACCCCCAAAAATTATGTAATCAATCATCCCTTTTTTAGTTTATTGTTATAATGTCAAATTAGTTTTAGGAATTTACTTTTTAAATTTTGTAATGTTTTGTAATGAGTTCAGTTTAATAAATAAAGTTGGTTACAGTTTGTTTAAATACTATGTTATTTCTTTTAATTGCTCTCGAATCAATTCTTTTTATTCAAGCTCCTATTACTGATTTTGTTTATTATGATATAAGATTGCACTTAAAAGCTTTGTTTATAGCTTTATAAGTTCAATATAAGCTGAAAAATTGGGAACATATTTATCCCACTGGATAAATAATAAAAAGGAAGTTGTGATGCATAATGGTTCAAGTAATACTGCTGAATCATGGTGTTTTGATTATGGTTTGAGTTTGATGTTGGATCGTGAATTTTTATGATGGTTCGATGTGTGTGGTGTCGTTTTAGATAAGTCAGCTCAGCGCTCGACTTCGTCTCAACGGATACTACAAAATGGATAAGCACTTTGTTTTTATTTTTATTTTTGAGTAGATTTGTAGCTCAATATTAATCTGTTTAGTTCCTATTTGTAAGACTGCTGAGTTTGTTCTAGTGTGATAGTCGATCTGATAGTTTTTATACTGCTTTGATGAAATGATTTGTTAATTTGATTTCTATTGCAGTCTTGTTCGTTATAGATATTGTTTATGATATTCTGCTTTTGTTTGAGTGTTTCTTAAAAGGTTAGTTTAACTGAATTGTTGTCGATTGATTTGTTTGCATCTCTTTAGACTGTATCTTGCTGATTTGGAGTTCAGTTTCTAGTATGATTCATGAATCTGTCAATTCTATAATAGTAATCTGCTGATAGGATTTTGGAAGAGTTATACTATCATTTGTTGTCTACTAGTATGTTGTTAATTCAATCTCTGTTAATTAAATTGGATTTCCATTAGTTTAAGTTGTACTGAATTTTATTTAGTTTGCTGATAAATAGCAGTGATAATTAATCTGATATGATGGATGATTGTTACTTGTTCTACTATGTTACTAGCTCGAATGATTTGTTTAAAGCTGGTATTAGTTATAGATACTGAGATCTATAAGGAAGGTGAAGTTTTTGAGTTCTAATGACTGTATGTATTTCGTAGTTATAACTGTATTCGTTTACTGTTCGTGACCGAGTGCGATGTTACTGAATATTTACCAATATTGTTAAAACTAAGTTAGCTTCAAGGCTCGATTTGGTTATAGCTTTGTGTGACTTTGATTTTGGTTCGATTTTCGTTTGCTATCAACTAATTTGTTATTAATCTGAATTAAGATGATTTTGGACTAGCTGTTTTATCTTTTTGATTTATAAAATATCAGATATGGTGTCTGATTATCAAGTATGTTTCTGTTTAGTATGTAGTCTATTTTTTATTTGTTACTGATTTTGATGTTATTCGTTATTTCATTAAATCTGGTCCAAAATTAATATTCCAAAAAGAATCGTCTTCAGGGGTCTCGAACTCGAGACCTCCCCCTCACTTGTCCAGCGTGCTAACCATCTATTCTAACCTGTTGTTTTTGTTTTAATATTGTTTTAATATTTAATATAGGTTGTTAGTATTAGATCTGTCAGCTTTTAATTAAAGTTTTTAATAAGTAAAATTACATTATTTGTTTTAAATGGATTTTATAAAGTTTTAAAAATAAATAAATAATAAATACAACAAATAAAAATATATTTTAAAATTAGTTTAAATATAATTAGTTTTTAATAAAAGTTAATCTTTAAATAGACTTTGTTATTAAAAGTAAAAGTAAGATCTATAAATAAATTAAATTACTTTATATTTTTTTAAATAGTTTTTAAATTTGTTTATTTTGATTTTTAATAGATTTGAAAATGTTTTTAATTAAATTGATTAATTTTAAATAGTTTAATTTTATATAATTTTATTAATTGTCTATTAGATTTAAGTTTAAGAAACGATTCATGCACTTTAGGATAAATTGTAGGAGTAATTTTAGTTTAAAAACCAAGAACCAATTCAAATCGATTGTCCAAATCAAAGCAAAACGTCTCAAATTCATAAGATCTTCGTGTACAACGAACTTGGTTCACCCACGTGTTTAATTGAATTCGTCTTTGGTAATTTTAGACTATTACTTTTTCCTAAAGGTAATTTTCTAATTTACCCTATAACGTATCTTAATTATCACTATGCTATCACGATCACATCAAAAATTTTGGCGCCGCTGCCGGGGATCTTGTGTACGATTCGTTTTTGTTGAGATTTGTTGATCGTTGATTTGAAGACCCTTTCCGTCCTCAGAAAGTTTTGTTATTTTCTTATTATATAGTATGTATCGTTTTTATTGATTTATGAAAAATACCAAAAATAATCTTCTTAATCCTCTAAAATGTTTAATTCTTTTTCTCCTCACCCTCTAAATTTTAATTCTTCCATGAATTCCTTCGTCGATTGTCTTGGGTGTGGAGAACCGTTATATGGTTTTTTGCCATGTCGGTGGTGCACGTGTGAGCGTTGTGGAAATGATTTACGTCACGATATACGAGTTGGATTTTGTCCTTGTTGTAATGAGATTACTTCATGTGGAAACCCGAATTTTTCAAATAATCCTCTCGATTTCAATCCACCTCCACACCCTACATACGAGACACTCTCGTGAGAGTTTTGTGGAAATGATTCTCATTTAGGAATTAATTGTTCGCATCGGTTCTCGCTTAATTACGAGCAAGAACCGAGCTACAATCAAAACTTTAATGATAATTGTTTTCCACAAGATTTACCGTTTATCACAGCAATATCTTTGTTGTGAGTATTGTGGAGGTCCTCACGAGAGCTTTAATTGTCAACCGAGGGATAATGATTTTTATGAGCCCTTTTCTCGCGTGAATGAAAATTTTAAACGACTTGAAACGATGTTCCAACAAATAATGAATCAAAGAAATGTTGAAGTTGTTGAAAAGAGCATTGAAGATATGTTGCTAGAAAAGAGACAAATCAATCAAGAGATTAATGATATAACTAATGAATTGGGAAGTCGACGATTTCATGGAGAAATAATTGAGGAGGGATTTAAAAGAGATTGTGAACTTAAGATTAGACAACTTTCGCAAGATTATAATGGTTTAAGCATTGAAATTCGAGAGAAAGAAAAAATTCAAGCGGAAGCAAAATCTCTTGCTAATCGTGAACTAGAGCGTTCTCTTCTTTTGGATGATGACGAGGATAGTGCTATTTCTTTGAGAGATCTTATTGCTCTACATCTTTCGTCTAGTGCTATCGTGCTTCCTTTTTGTATCTTGTCGGCTATGGAGCCCGAGGATTCTCCCATCCTAGATGATGAGGAAATCTCTCATGACATCATTACTCCTATTCATGATTCTTCCACCGTGGAACCCGAAAATTCTCTAATCAAGGGGGACGAGCATATTATCACTATTCCGGACACGGAATCGGACGAAGTAATAAAGTCTAGTGTTGAGATTCTTGTCCAAAACCCTAGAGAGTTTGATGGGATTTCCAATGAAACGTGTGATTTGCCACAACATGATGACTCTACTTCTTCTATTCACTTTGATATTTTCTCCAATTCTAATGATGAAAATAGTGATGGAAATGAAGATTTTGAGAATGATTCTACTTCTAGTGAATTTTCTAATGAGGAGTTCTCCGATGAACTTTCTTATAAAGATGATATTCACGACTCAGATTTTGAGGGGTTTACCCATGAACCTACTCTTCTTCACCCATTTCCACCGGGAAATGAGGATGATAGTGATCCGATATTTGAGAGGTTCACTTTTGAACTTGCTCCCTTAGACCCATTTCCACCGGGAAATGAGGTTGATTTGACTATTCCGATCCTTGAGAAGTTCTCCGGTGAACTTACTCATTTAGATGTGGAAGACGTGATTCTTCGTGAGAAGTTATCAAACGTCTATCTTCTCATTTCTAAGATCGAGGCCTTGAATTCTAAGCCTAATGCCAAGTCTTTCTCTCCATCTCCTATTCCCGTTGAGGATAGTGATCCACTTATGGAGGAGATTGACACTTTTCTTGCTTCTAATGATTCGATACTACCGGGTGTTGATGAAATTGACCCGGAGGGGGACACTCTCTTTTTAGAGAATTTACTTGATGATGATTTCGTCCCAAGTCCTCCTCCCACCCACTTTGATCTTAATGTGCGGGTTTTTCATGTGTCTCATATTGAGTACCATGACCCGATTGATCACATCTCTAAGGGTGAAATGGTCGTTAAAGCTAAGAATGTTGATTCCACTATGGATGAAACTTTTATCCCACCTTTACCATTTGCTTTCTATGATCATGGATTAGCATGGGGGACGACACCGTGTTGTCTATTCCTTTCTCTCCCGAGGACGAGATCTTTGACCCCAGAATCGTTGATTTAGGGAAATCTCGGCCTTTCACCGATGCAATAATTGAAAGACTTTTTAATCATCTTGGTGCGAGTTTATCTTGGGGAACATGCTACATCCATATCGTGGTTTGTGACTACCATATCTTTTTAGAGATTTGTGTTGGAGTTTTATCCTTTCGTTTGTCATCCGACAACGAGGATGAGATCTTTGACCCCGGCATCGTGCTTTATGTTGGATTCTATTCCAATATGCCGGTTTTCACCATTTTCCCTAAGGACCAATGAATGCGTGGATCAAGTCGAGCTCATGACTCGGTTAACAAAAACGAGTTGCCTTGTGGGGGAGTCCCATACATTCTATCTTCTATCTATTTTCTAACAACTAATAAGGCTTGATCTTTCAAGCTCGTGCTCGTGTTTTGTTGTGTTGTGAATCTTAGGTATGACCCTTATCATTAAAGACTCTCGTGTTCGGTTTTTGCCGGTCCACTTGATCTTCCATTCTTTGAATGCTAAAAAGGGGCACACTCTTTATCCTTTGATTTTTATCGACTAACGTTTTATCTTTAGGCATAATTAATAAATGGCTTATAGATTTGCGTGCTCTTTTCATGCTAGGATTTTGCATTAGACTCTTCGTGTTTTAGCAAGGGGGTGTTACTCTTGAGCTAAGAAACATTGAGGACAATGTTTGGTTTTAGCATGGGGGAGTCAATCGATATAATCGCTTGCAATTGCTTTTGTCGTGTCTAAACGTAATCGTTTTTCTCATTTTTCATAAAAATTTTAAATTTTTAGTATTATTTTTAAGTTTTAATAAAGAAAATAAGTGCTTTTGACACAAATGTAGGCTTTCCGTTGGTGAAAATAAAAATAGTTTTTGACTCGACTCGGTTTTTACCTTAGCTGTTCCTTAACGTGTTTAAATTAAGTTTTGCTAGGCTTTTATATGGGGAGCTTTAAAACGCGAAAGTCTTAATTCATACGGGTTAAGAACAAGAACTTTTCGCAAGTTCCTATGAATGATCCTAGAAAGTCGTTTATCAAGGGAACTTTAAAACACAAATTCTAAAACTTGAGAAAGTATAAGAAGATGCAAGATCCTATAGATGACTTGAAAACCCAAAACTTTGATTTAATAGGCTAAGTATACATTGATTTCACATTTTTGAAATTTTTTGATATGGAGAACAAGAAATGATAGAGTTCAATCATAAGTTTCTAAAATTAATTCTTCTTTGTGCAAGTATTTTTGTGTTTGATTTAATCTCCTCGTATTTACTTTCCACACTTGAATAATAATTGCTTAATAAATGAAGTTTTTAGCGGTTTAGGCTTGATATCTTAACTCGTAACTCCTTCTTTTTCTTCCCGTGTAATTAAAGTGAGAACACATTAAGGGTGTTAGCGTCATGGAATTTTGATCATGGGATTGCGGAAATTTGGCTTACTATAAATATCATTTTAATAAATAAGAATAAATAAGAACATGTTCTCTAGGAGCCTTCGGGGGGAGTCATGTAGCACTAACCTTGTCATTAGAGCCTTAGGGTGTATGGAAAGGGGACGTGTTGAATAAAAATTGCTTCATCATCATGAGCCATAAGATGGGATGGTGAAGTCAATTCCCTTATTTTTGTCCAAGGAGCCTTCGGGTGTGGAATTTAAATAAGGAGCACAATTGCATCTTAAAGAGCCGCAAGGTGTTATGATGTAATTGTTGCTAACTCCATTAATAAGGTCATAATTAACTTTAGAGGTTTTTATTTTTGCTTTTAAGTAGTCATATTAGCCAAATTTCGGGTCCGGTGATTTATCCCTAAATCGTGTTAAGTTATCCTTGATGTGGGCTTTCTTTAGTGACAACGGTTTTTGAAGTCGAGGTTAGGTTTTGAGTGTTGAGTTTACACCGTTCTTGCCTTCATTTTTGGAATAATAAATATCAAAATAAAGTCAAATGAGCCTTTGGGTGAATGACAAATAAAATCTAGAGATACAATTAGGAATAATAGGAGATTGAGTTCAACACAAATTACTTGTATGAGTTGGATAAATTTTGGGGCTTATGATTGACAATGATCTTGTTTTTACACTTGGCATGGAAAAGTGAAAAGTCGAGGACGATGAATCTATTTGAGTTTTATGATCCTTAAAGTTATTTTTCAATAATGAAAGCAATACATTATGTATTTGCAAAATAAATTGTCAAAAGTTGAATAATGGTGTAGTTAGTGTTTTATTTTATCATTACGTGAGGACACGACAATTGCTTAGCAAGGGGGAGTTTAATATGAGTGATTTTACTCATATCAATTGTAGCCAAAAACAATGTATTAATGCAATAAATGTATCAAAAATGCCTTGTATATGTTTGTTTTGGTGTTTGATGTGTGTAGGTACCAAGTTCACGAAAACCGGCAAGAACGACACGAGTTTGAAGAAAAAGATCAACAATGCCAAAAATCGAGCTCGTCTTTAGCGGAATTAATTTTATATGGAGTTATTGGGCTTGTGGGTCCCACATTTGATAAAATGGGCTCAAAAGCCCATTTGAAGTTCAATAAGTAGTTATTATTTGCTAAAGGCCCAAACAAGAGCACAATTTTAATAAGACGGATGAAAAGTGTGAAATGGGTCCAAATCAAGCCCAAAGTTACTAGTAAATGGGAAAGCCCATGAAGAGTAAATAAAGAAACGCATGGGAAGTTTTTATTTACTCACAAATAAAAAAACCTACAAATTACATTTCCACTCACACAATAAATAAATAAACGATTATTTTCCCTATCCCACCCACTTCCCTCGATACAACCTAAGTTCACCCTTCTCAATTATCCTAAATTAACCTGCAACTCCACCCCAAACCCTAGCCTAAAAATAATATTTGGGGCTTTTGATTAATTAAAGCGCGTGACTTAACACGCGACTTTAATTAATCCCCCTCTTTTCGGATGTAGAAGATGGACGCCTTGTGTTCGTGGCAGCATGTTATTGGATGGAACACTTCATTCCATTCAATCCACCAATTAGAGGAGGCCAGCTCAACTCCAAAGTAGCACAAGAAGCACAACGGATTGCCACGTTGACAATCCGTGTGACTATTGACTCTTTTAAACCTTCAGATCAAAACAGAAAAGAGAGAGAGAATAAGAAGAAATGATCCAACGACTGTTAATGATTCTTCATCAACAACCAACACCTCTCGCCAGCTATTTAAACCCCCAAAAATTATGTAATCAATCATCCCTTTTTTAGTTTATTGTTATAATGTCAAATTAGTTTTAGGAATTTACTTTTTAAATTTTGTAATGTTTTGTAATGAGTTCAGTTTAATAAATAAAGTTGGTTACAGTTTGTTTAAATACTATGTTATTTCTTTTAATTGCTCTCGAATCAATTCTTTTTATTCAAGCTCCTATTACTGATTTTGTTTATTATAATATAAGATTGCACTTAAAAGCTTTGTTTATAGATTTATAAGTTCAATATAAGTTGAAAAATTGGGAACATATTTATCCCACTGGATAAATAATAAAAAGGAAGTTGTGATGCATAATGGTTCAAGTAATACTGCAGAAATCATGGTGTTTTGATTATGGTTTGAGTTTGATGTTGGATCGTGAAGTTTTATGATGGTTCAATGTGTGTGGTGTCGTTTTAGATAAGTCAGCTCAGCGCTCGACTTCGTCTCAACGGATACTACAAAATGGTTAAGCACTTTGTTTCTATTTTTATTTTTTGAGTAGATTTGTAGCTCAATATTAATCTGTTTAGTTCCTATTTGTGAGACTGCTGAGTTTGTTTTAGTGTGATAGTCGATCTGATAGTTTTTACACTGCTTTGATGAAATGATTTGTTAATTTGATTTCTATTGCAGTCTTGTTCGTTATAGATATTGTTTATGATATTCTGCTTTTGTTTAAGTGTTTCTTAAAAGGTTAGTTTAACTGAATTGTTGTCGATTGATTTGTTTGCATCTCTTTAGACTGTATCTTGCTGATTTGGAGTTCAGTTTCTAGTATGATTCATGAATCTGTCAATTCTATAATAGTAATCTGCCGATAGGATTTTGGAAGAGTTATACTGTCATTTGTTGTCTACTAGTCTGTTGTTAATTCAATCTCTGTTAATTAAATTGGATTTCCATTAGTTTAAGCTATACTGAATTTTATTTAGTTTGCTGATAAATAGCAGTGATAATTAATCTGCTATGATGGATGATTGTTACTTGTTCTACTATGTTACTAGCTCGAATGATTTGTTTAAAGCTGGTATTAGTTATATATACTGAGATCTATAAGGAAGGTGAAGTTTTTGAGTTCTAATGACTGTATGTATTTTGTAGTTATAACTGTATTCGTTTACTGTTCGTGACCGAGTGCGATGTTACTGAATTTTTACCAATATTGTTAAAACTAAGTTAGCTTCAAGGCTCGATTTGGTTATAGCTTTGTGTGACTTTGATTTTGGTTCGATTTTCGTTTGCTGTCAACTAATTTGTTATTAATATGAATTAAGATGATTTTGGACTAGCTGTTTGATCTTTTTGATTTATAAAATATCAAATATGGTGTCTGATTATCAAGTATGTTTCTGTTTAGTGTGTAGTCTATTTTTTATTTGTTACTGATTTTGATGTTATTCGTTATTTCATTAAATCTGGTCCAAAATTAATATTCCAAAAAGAATCGTCTTCAGGGGGTCTCGAACTCGAGACCTCCCCCTCACTTGCCCTGCGTGCTAACCATCTATTCTAACCTGTTGTTTTTGTTTTAATACTGTTTTAATATTTAATATAGGTTGTTAGTTTTAGATCTGTCAGCTTTTAATTAAAGTTTTCAATAAGTAAAATTAGATTATTTGTTTTAAATGGATTTTATAAAGTTTTAAAAATAAATAAATAATAAATACAACAAATAAAAATATATTTTAAAATTATTTTTTCTTAAAAATAGTTTAAATATAATTAGTTTTTAATAAAAGTTAATCTTTAAATAGACTTTGTTATTAAAAGTAAAAGTAAGATTTTTAAATAAATTAAATTACTTTATATTTTTTTAAATAGTTTTTAAATTTGTTTATTTAGATTTTTAATTGATTTGAAAATGTTTTTAATTAAATTGATTAATTTTAAATAGTTTAATTTTATATTGTTTTAATAATTGTCTATTAGATTTAAGTTTAAGAAACGATTCATGCACTTTAGGATAAATTGTAGGAGTAATTTTAGTTTAAAAACCAAGAACCAATTCAAATCGATTGTCCAAATCAAAGCAAAACGTCTCAAATTCATAAGATCTTCGTGTACAACGAACTTGGTTCACCCACTTGTTTAATTGAATTCGTCATTGGTAATTTTAGACTATTACTTTTTCCTAAAGGTAATTTTCTAATTTACCCTATAACCTATCTTAATTATCACTATGCTATCACGATCACATCAAGTGACATGACTAGTGTTAGCATTACTAACTTATAATGACAATGATCTTCTTTCACGCTTAGCACTGAATTGGGTAAAAATCGAGGACGACGAAATTATCTATATGAGGCATTCACGTGTTATTATTCTTTGACCAAATCACATTCTCGTGATGAAAACAATACATTATGTCTAAAACGCATTTAGTAGTTAATTTAAATTTATGTTTCAATAAATGTCGAATAAAAATAAATTTTGGAAGTGCTACGTTACTTAATTCTAGAATTGCGTGAGGGAACGACAATGGTTTAGTATGTGAGAGTGATGAGACCACAATTATACATGGTCTCATCGTCCAAATCGGGCTTAAAATGTGTATAAATATCATAAAAACCGTGTAAAAACCTTTGTATTTGTTCAATGTGTCATTGTAGGTTCAAATATCGTGAATTCACCAAAAGATAATAAGAATCAAGCAAAAACGAACACGAGAAACGATACCGCACAAAGAACCGGACCTAAGCATTGATTTTCCAAGAAAAGTCCTTGAAGTTTGAGGATTGTACAATATTGTTCCCTATACTTTGAAGACTTTTCACTTTAGGTCCTTGTAAAACTCAAAAATTACAAGAGGGTCCTTAAGATTTAAAGATTTGTCATTTATAACCCTTGAAGATCTCTAAAATTACAAGAGTAGTCCTTGTTTCAAGTTTAAAAACATAGAGGGACTGAAAATGCAATTTGCCTAAAGTTATAAATGAAGTGATATGCCCTAAAATCTGTTAATGAAACTTTGGGAAAGAAAAGAAAGCTGTTTGAAGAGTGAGGGATCAATCCTTCCAATAGTCATAACCCAAATAACCTAAACCCACCCACCAAACCCCACCATACCCGACCTTTACCCAAAATCCGAAACCCACAACCATGTCACGTCCCCATCCCACTAACCCTTTTATTATTAATAAAAAGATTTTTAAATCTCTTCATTTATAATTAAACTTGGTGCTAAACATGTCCTCGCCTCCATTAGCAGATCAAAACACACACATGAACACACACTTAAACCTAAAACCCTAGATCCTTAATTACCCAAAACTAGAACCCCAAACTATCCAGATCTATGATTCATCATCCCCTACTCACATTAGAACCCTCAAAACGTGTGCCACATCAGCCCACATGGCTACCCGATGGTCCCCTGCCCCACTGTTTCACCATTTTTAGCAAACCAGTAGAGAATCAATGACCCAAAAGGATTACTTTGGCTCCATTGCCCATTTGATGGACAAGATTCACTTTCAACAACTCATCTTCACGTGGTTACCACTGAGCAATCACATGTTCTTGTTTTGACCATTTTCAAATTTCAAACTTAAGGGCATTATAAGTAAATCAGTGCTAGGGTTTACGTTTTTAGCTTGTATTCTAGAATCTCCCCTAGACTAGTATATAAGGACCACTCGACCTGTGAGATGGTCTTGTTCTAATTTTAATTTGGTAAAATATTTTAATCAATGAATAGTTACAGTTTGGTTTAAAACTTGCAAAATTTAAATGAGTTCCATTTTTTACTTTGCTTTAGTTTAATCTTTTATTTTCTGCAAAATAGTTTAATCCCTTATAAAAAAAATTATTTTGTTCAAGCTATTTGTTCAAAGGATTTTCTTTGAAACCCTTCTCTTTATAGGATATTTGTACAAGGGAGTTGACATCTCACTTGTACAAATTAAGTATAAGGAGAATTTATTTTTTAGTTGGTACCATCATTGGTTTGTAGTCACTTGTTTTCAAGATTTCCAAAAATAAAATCTCATTTTATTGTTTTTTTGTACTCATTGTTTCAAAAGCCCAACAAGCATAAGCTAGCTGACAACTAGCTTATGTATTGAGCTTTTGAGGCTTTTACTTGTTTGTTGGTGTTGTGATATAAACAGGTCCAATAAAGGGGCCTTTGTTGGTTTTCATTGAAGATATTAGATGATCTTTGTTCTTGCTCACAACAGCTTCTTTTAAGCCTAATTTCATATATCTAGCTATGTATGGAGATGGCATCAGCAGCCATTGTGGGGTCTGGATATAGGTCCCACAAGGTACAACTTGAACCCTTATATATTTGTGAAAATTGTAATTTTTCTGTTTTTGGGAAAAAAATTGTGTGTTCATGCTTAGGTTGGTAGTCTAGTGCTTTAACTGTGTTCCTTATAGGTTATGTGCATGTTCTACTTGATTTGAAGTGGTTTGAATTTGATTTTAAAAAAAAATTGTTTGTTAATTTTTTCATACAACAAATTAAGGAGTGTTTGGTTTGAGTGTTTAATGCATTTTGGGTGACAACAAGGTGCAACATTTAGGTTTGCATAACTTATTATTGCGTAGTTTAGTTGGTTTTGGAAGTTTGTTTGCATGAGCTAGGTGTGTAGTCTAATTTGCAAGTTTTGTTCAAAAATTAGTTTTAACACATCAGTGGACTTTTTGATTTGATTTTCATGAATTCGAGCTTAAATCTTGGCTATCTGTTAGTTTTAGGTGTTATTTAGGTCTGCTTGTAGTTTAGTTCATTTTGGTAGCTTATTGTGGTCTTAATAGCTTATCAAAACTCACCAAAAATCTGTCTGATATCTCTGCATTTTAGTATTACCCGATATCTGACAAGGTTTTAGCACCTTTGTCTGATATCGGGCATAGCATAAAATTCAGCTAATTGCTTATTTGATGGACGGTATGCTTAATTGGCTTATTGTGGCTTATTGATTGTTTGTCTTTTGCATATTTTGACTCCCCATAAGCAGAAAGCTTGTGGGGGTGCCTGTTTTCCCAACAAAAAGCTCAAACAAAGCAAAAACAAGAGCCAAAGAACTCTCTGTCCACTTAACCCTAGCAGTGGGAAGAATTTTCCCACTGCTCACTTTGGCTTCCTAGCCACTGTTAGTACAAATCACCAGTAGCTTATTTTAGGTTTTTTCAGCTTATTCTTTTTACAATTTTTGCTTCTTTTTATTTTTCCTCTATAGTTTATAACATTTTAAATTTTTGAGAATTGGTTTGGGATTTTTCCCACTTTTCATTTATTTATTATCATTAATTTAAGTTTTAATTTGTTTTTAAATTTTTTGAAAAATACTTTTTAGATTTAGATAAATATAATAATGATTTACAAATATAAAATATTTTTTTGGGGGTTTTCTTGATTATTTTTAATTTTAGGGCTTTAATTAGCTTTTAAAATTTAATAAATAATTATTTAAAAGTTTCAAGAAGTTTTAATTATTTTCCACCTTACTTATGTTTAATAGGATTTATTTGTAAGTTTTATTAATTTTTAGTGTAATTCTATTTTACGTCACGTTTTACGTTTTTACGTCATAGTTTAATTTTAGCGTAATCGCCCTTATTTTTCTCTCTTTTTCACACCATAAACGATACTAATTCAAATTACGTTTATTAGTATTGGCACACAAAACAACACCTCCTCGAGAACAAACTCACTTGTTGAGCATTTACGGTTTTTCTAAATCGTACGAGTAATTGTTTAATACTTACCATTTATATGTTTTCCTAAAAGTGTATTTTTATCTACATCATGGTATTACATTAAAGTAAAATACATTGTCTTTGTAAACAGAAATAACATGATTAAAAATTATCAATCAAATGAGAAAATAAAACAACACATCTAGTTATAGTAGGTGAAAATGACAATTATTTAAAGTAATAACTCGTCCATTTGGAAGTATCAGACCATAACTTCCAATAGCTTCGACGTTTGCACTCATGCCAATTCCTACGTACAAGCTCAAAGCTCCTTGCTTCAATTTCTTGCTATCTCTAAGTCCTTGCGATGTATTACAATTATGAGTTCCACAACCCGTATCATGCACCATTGACTCATTATTAGATACAACATAACGTTCTATCATGAAGATACCTGAAGTACTAGCTCTGCTAACATTCTTGTGTCTCTTCACCTCAACGAGATACTTTAGGTAGTTCCTTTTCTAGTGTCCTACCTCTTTGCAGTGCTGACACTCGGAGTCCTTTGCCGGATTATCTTTCTTAGAAAGTGGAGGAGTTTTATGCTTTGGGGCATAAGATGACTTACCATTTCTAACATTCTTCCCTTTACCTCCTTGTGGTTTCTTATCTTTGCCTTTCTGGATCGTTTCCTGTTCTAATAACCATTACAGCAAGAGTTTCAACTTTCTTTAGAAGCCCTTTCTCATGAGCCTTTAGCATAACATGTAACTATAATAATGACTTCCCCATGCTATGCAAATTGTAAGTTTGCACAACTGATTCAAAATCCTTATTGGGAGAGTTCAAGATAAAACTCACAACAAGTTCTTTTAGCATGGGATAGCCCTAGGCGTTCTTTTACTAATGTGGATATTTTTTAGAACGAAATCAAATTTGATATTTGATTTTTGAGTTAAACTATTCAAACATACAGGTCTCGGACCTCGAACTATTAAATGAGACCCTTGAAGACAAACTCATAAAACTTACGGTTTCACACATGAAAAAAAATTCAATTTTTTTTGTTTCTTGCAAAACTCGAATTCTGATAAACCTTTTTCCATCCTTTAGAAGAAACACATATAGCTTGATTTAAGATTTTGAAAGATAATATTCCTGTCTCAAATATAAGAAAATCAAATATATTAAAAACGTAACAAATAAACAAAAGTTAATTTTTAAGGGAATTTCTAACATGTGCCCTCGTATATATATTTAAGTTTGTATATAAGTAAAGTTTGAGTTTATTAAATGCAAATTATTATCTATTTATGGTGAATTTTAAGTATGTTTAATGTGAATTAGATGTATTTTTAGATATAAAAGTAAACTTGGTGTTTAATAAACATGGCTTAACATGTGCTGTATTTCTCATTTCTCTTATTTGGTTAAAGTTATAATTATTTATCATCATAATTTAACTTTTAGTACACACGTACTCATTTAGTTATAAATAACGATATCACAGCTATAATATTTGCATCTCTTTTGCCACACACAAACCTTTTACTTATGTGGATATTTTTTAGAACGACATTAAATTTGATATTTGATTTTCGAGTTAAAGTACTCAAACAAATAAGTCTCGGACCTCGAACTATTAGGTGAAACTTTTGAAGAGAAATTCATAAAACTTACGATTTCGTACATTAAAAAATTTTGAGTTTTTTTTTTCTTGCAAGACTCGAATCACGATAAAACCTTTTTCCATCTTCCAAAAAAATACACTTGGCAAACTGTGCTAGGATACTTTTCTTTTAGTTTTTTATTTTAGTTTTTTTATTTTAAAAAGAATTATTTTTTGAGCCTGTAAAAAAGATATGCCTTTATATGATGTTTGTTTGAATGTCATTTCACGCATATATATTCCATGGTACTTTATTTTAGTTTTTTTTATTTAATTTTATTTCTAGTACACACGTACTCACTTAGTTAAAAATAACGATATCACAGCTATAATATTTGTATACACACACAAACCTTTTACTTATGGATATTTTTTAGAACGACATTAAATTTGATATTTGATTTTCGAGTTAAAGTATTCAAACAAATAGGTCTCGGACCTCGAACTATTAGGTGAAACTTTTGAAGAGAAATTCATAAAATTTACGATTTTGCACATAAAAAAATTCGAGTTTTTTTTTCTTGCAAGACTCGATTCAGGATAAAACCGTTTTTCATCTTCCAGGAAAAATACACGTGGCAAACTGTGCTAGGATACTTTTTTTTAGTTTTTTTTATTTGAAAAAATATTCATTTTTTGAGCCTGTAAAAAAGATATGCCTTTTTTATCATACTATATGATGTTTGTTTGAATGTCATTTCACGCATATATATTCCGTAGTACTTTACAAGTTTACAGTGTATAGAATATCATAGTGAATTTATCAACCTTAAGAGAAAGGACTAGAAATTATTTTTAGTAGGCCATGAAAGCAATTATATCACCCGACCCCAATGGAAGAAGTTGTTTTCAAACGTCATTGTGATAAAAGGATACGAACCTACCTCTTATGATTATTTATCATTTGTTTAAATGAATATTGAATGTGCTACCATTTTGTTTAAGAGCATTTAACCCATGATCTGAAACATATACTTCGTATAAAGAATGAATTTAAGAATGAATAGTATCTGGTTACTGCAGGACTGAGACAACTATTTGATTTCGAGTCTTCTATATTCAAAATACACAGAATTAAAATTCTTCGTGAGCTATACTAAGATTAGCCCAGAAGAAGTTTCAATGAGCTACACAAACTCGAACCTTATTCCCGACTCATTTAATAAACGATGATGAGCACAGTTTGTGCTCGAAAGTCTTCTAGGCTCGCGAACATATATGCAGCTATGTTTTTAACATACAAGCTCAAAACAAATAGACGAGTTCATGAAAATGTGTTTAATAACCCACGTTGAGTTTTATTGATAAAAATGCTGTTAAAAAAAAACCCACTTTGAGTTGAGCTCTATGTTCAACGACGTAACTAGAAAGTGTTCCGAGATACCCATAGATATTTATATCGTGATGTAATATTGTTAAAAAAAATATCGTTTTTTCTTAAATACATTCGATCCTTAGAAAATATGTTCGCAATATTGTTTAGTATCAGTACATTTTGTCACACCACCTCCTGGTTCGGACTAAGTCATCTCCCAAGAGTCAAACTCGAACTTATACATACAATGTGTAACAAACTTGAGCTAAAAGCATAGTGATATAACTTGTTGTTCGTTTTTTTTTATTATGTAAATAATATTATAATAAATTATTTTAATAAATAATAATTTAAATAAGAAAAGTTCGTTTCTAAAAAACTATATACACACCTAGATATTTTCACGTAAAAAAAAAAGAAGAAATTATGCACATAATTAATTTCATCTTCGAAGCCAGCTAAGAAGAATTTGGAGGTACTGGGGACAGATGTTGATCGGGCGTGGGTCGGGTCAATAATTACAGTATATCCTGCCCCATGTGTCGTTAAAACTAAAAGAAAATATTATGTCACATACTTATTTATTCAAGCAGCTTTACAAGGATCTCTCATGTCCAATTAAAGTATAGAATTTTGCTATACAACTATCGACTTTGACACATACTGACTCGGGACTAAAATATACTAAAATACGTTTGGCTGTTTAAATTTATTTAACAATGATATATTATAAATATGTTTTGATGTATTTAAAAAAAAAATTAAGTTTAGTTGGATATAAAAAAAAAATTCTCATCCTTTTACTTTTCATCTTCATCCAATGAAAGAAATTAAATTAAAAACTTATTTCATTTTTTTTCTAACATTAATAACTCTTAATCCGTTAATCATTACGCAAAAAAATATACGATAACAACGAGAATTTAATTATCTTTCTATAAATATGCACTATGATATACTTTCGAAAAAAAAATTCTTCGTTTTTTCCATGATTTTTTCGTTGTCGAATTTATCATATATGATACTAATATCATATCTGTAACACAAGTATCATATATGATATAACAATAGTATCATATGTAATTAAACACTAATATATGATTTTAATACAATATCATATATGATTTAATAATAATTTATGATTTAATACAAGTATCATATATAATGAAATATTATTATCATATATGATAATTCACACAAGTTTTAACAACAAAAAAAAACAATTTTTTTCCCTTTTAAAGTATATCATAGTGCATATTTGTAATAAGATAATTAAATGCTCGTCGCGATAGTATTTTTTTTTTATCGTTTAACATTTAACGGTTTATAAGATATTTAAATTATAAAAAATAAATAAAAAATAAAATACTTTTAATTTTATTTATTTGATGAGATGAAAATTAATGGTGAAGAAGTCCCCGTTATCCAAAAAAGTATAATATCTAAAATAAATTTTTTTTTAAATCGATGTTTTTCCTTCAAAGTTGACATCTTGAAAAAAATATGTCTTGTAAACTTACGGGATTCGTCTGACTCTGTCTCTAGACTTTGAAAAATACTAACAATTTTACCAAAATCAGAAGATACTAATACACGATATCTTAATGTATATATATTTACATTAAAAGTTTTCCCCCACAATAGCTACAATAATTTTTTTTAATAAGGAAAATTGAGAGTTTGACGAGAAAATGTATCGGCTTAGGTTGTCAACGCGCGTATAATCAGAAAAAAAACACATACACACATGTATTATAAAAAAAACATGAATGTCTTCTCTCTCCAAAAAAAAACATATACCTCTCTCATCCCAAAACATATACTAGATCTAAAACACGCATATATATCATCTTCTCTGATTCCATATCTAAAACACCTACATGCGTTGGTGATTGGTTAGTGCCGTTGGTGGCTCTTTTTGTGACAATTCATTTTTTTTTTGGAACGTGCTTTTTAGTGACCTATGTCGGTCGAATTAGATGCAGAGTGATGCTACTGAAATTTCTACCCTTCTGTTGTTTTGTTTAGGGTTAGGGTTTCATGGTTTTTGCTAATTAGGTCAATTGAGGTGCTAATGTTTGTGATTTTTGTGAAAAATAGTAGGGGTTTGAATAGTTTACCGGTTACAATTGTGTTTTCAAAATTTATGCTTGTTAAAAGATTAAACTTGAGTTTATATTAATTCTACTTGCAAGAAGTATGAAACACAACTAATAACAAATAAGTACGAATGTAAATGACAACTAATAGCAAGAATTATGAAACACAACTAATAACAAGGAAGGGAAAGAAAAATTAAACCATAATATCGAAATTATATTGGTTCGACTACGAAGCTTTTCTTCACCCTACTCCACTATTCGAGTATCCTACTTGAGATTCACTATGTCAACAAGCTCAGGCGGAGAAAACCGTATACATGTCTTTTACTAAGTTTACCGACACTAAGCTAAATGTCGAGTGATAATCTTAGCTATAACCAATCTACACTCTTACTTTTTCTCCTATGAAGTATACTCACGATCACCCTATCGATCTACACACCAGGTCACAAGTGATTCCACTTATTGGAAATACTCTTACAAATCACAAGAATGTCTACACTACAAGTTTTCACAAGATCATACAAAGCTACAACAAATGTATGATGTAAAACAATGAACACACTAGTATGAACATTATACTTCAATACTTGATCTTTGGAGGAATCATAAATATAAATATCTTGCTAAAAAATGATTGCTAAATGATTGGATCACTTGTAAACAAATTAATACAAGTTATATGATCAAAAAAAGAAAGAATTAGAGTGAAGGATTTAAACAGAAGGTTTTCAGGCTTTTCAAGAGGTATTTTAACAAATTTAATAGTGGGGTATTTATAGAGAGAGACCCACGAAGGGAGCGTGGCCAATGCAGTAAGTAACACAGTCGGTGCACTAAAGTTAAGTGCACCGACTAGACTAGGCGCTCGATCTTGTCTTTTAGTGGTGAAGATATTATCTGATGTACCTTTTAAGCCATTAACAGGGGAAATTTAAAATTCAAATTTGTATTTTAATTTTGCTACATCCACAAAATTTGTACAAAAGAACATCCACAAAAATGATTTGGCAATGTATGATTGGTGAATTTTGTTATAATTTCTCTCTCTTCATTTTTTATAAACTAGTTACACATAACCAAGTCATCTTTGTGAATGTTATTTTGTATACTTTTTGTGGATGTAGCAAAGCTCTTTGTATTTTGGCTTAAAACATTTTATCTAAATAGAAAATACCTTGTAACATTTTATACACTTTGTGTATATATTATAAAATGCTAGTTTATAAATTGCTAGTTTATAAAAAACTTGTTTTTCCTTTGATCACTTCGCAAGTATTTAATTTATTTCTACATACCTTAAGTGATATTGTGTCGGAATACTTACGTTTAATTTTATATAGAGCAGTTTTGCATTTTGTAATAACCAAAACAACAGGAAATCGAAAAATATAAATAACGTTTTTACGACATTATTATTAACAATCTCATTTTTTATGATTACAAAATAATAAACTCATTTTATATAAATTTATATTTCAAAAATAATTTTAGTGAGTTTATATTTACTTCTCCCCCTTTTTGTTGAATCAAAAAGGTTTCGTTGAGTGGTAGAAAAAAAAAGTCGTTGGTATATATGCTCCCCTTGATGTAAGCTCCCTCTAAATTTGGGGCACCAAGAGATCAAGCTATGAATATTTGCTACAAAAAAAGGCTAGGAGTATAGGCATAATAAATATATATGTTTTAACACATATTCCCCCAATATCAAGCAACAAACAGGACCATTAGTATGGAAACATTTGACATAAAATATGTCATACAACTTGCTTGAAACAAAATAAAATTTCAACCTAAAAATAAAAAATAACAAAGAAGAAAAAATTCCTAGAATGACATGGCAAGGACTTGCTTGCGATTTTATTTTGATAAACTAAAGATTTAGTTTACGCGGGGTGGATATGGCTTAGCGGAAGTCGATGAAGATGGAGATTTAAGTGAGATACTACGAGACCAATCCATAGTTGACGGACAAGGTTTTTACATGTGTTCCCATTTAGGAGATGGTTTAATGAGAAGACACTCAATGTGATCAAGATGGTTTCAGATTGTTTGGATTTAATTACCTGTATACATGCAATGATGACAATAGCAAGCATGGGTATTGAAATGATCAAGAGTATGATGGTGTTTTTCTTTTTCACGAGGTTGTACTCTTGGTTGAAGTGGTGGAGCATTTGTATAACAAAACTTGTGATCAAGTTTTTCATGAAGAAACCTAAGTTCTTCAAGTTTTTGGTTGAGGAAATTCATGAATCTAGAGAGGATGGAATGCCTTCGATGGGAAAGTGTAATGGAATTTTTGAACATATGGAGGATAAATTCTTTCATAAGATGGTGTGAAGTAATTGGTTTCATCTCCCAGTGACTTCATTCACCAAATGGGTCTTCTATCTTGATGAGGAAGATCCATTTGAGATGTGGAAAGGATGAAGTGAAGGGTTTCTCATTTATAGAAGAAAGATAAATAAAAAAGGGAATCAAGGCTAGAATGGTCAAAGATAGATATGTTTGAGAATTTCAGTCAATTTAACCAGAAAATCAGAGATAAGAAGACAAAATGTTGGAGCCTAAGAGTGACTAGCCGGTGCACTAAATCCATCGACTGGTGCACTTAACCTTAGTGCACCGGTTATACACTTTTGTGTACCAACATGGATAACTGTAGGGGTACAAATAGGAAGGTTGGGCTATGTTTGGTAGGCTTGATGGATTCTGGATATGTATTTTCGACTGGGCAAGTCCTTTTTATGCCTTATTTCTAAATGAAAACTCATTTTGAAATATAAATACAAGAATTGTTGATGTAGAACACACCATTAGATCATAATATAAGACCTAGTGTGTGTTTATATGCAACAAATGTGGAGTGAATTATTTCGAATCTAAAAGAAAAAGCCTCGAAAATAATTCGTAAACCTCCTTAATTCACTTTGGCTTGTTTTGTTAGTCAAAAAATATCTTCGATTATATAGTTCGATATTGATCTCAAAAAAAATATGCATGCAATAAAATTACGTTATTGACAAGTATAAACAATACATACGAAATTATGTTTATCCTAGATGTGAGAGGATTTTATAATGATAAAATAGTTGAGGAATTTTTCACAATTATATATATATATATATATATATATATATATATATATATATATATATATATATATATATATATATATATATATATATATATATATATATATATATATATATATATATATATATATATATATATATATATATATATATATATATATATATATATATATATATATATATATATATATATATATATATATATATATATCCCCAATAAATTTTTGTACGAAATTGAATCCTGGACACGTGATTAGAAGAAAATAAGCACAATTATGGAATAAGTTCCCATCATTCCTAATCCCAAGCGAAGATAATTAGAAGATTCTCTCTTAAGAGGTTTAGTAAAAATATTCGCTAAATTGTTTAAAGATGACACTCTTTCAATGGTTATATTTCCTTTTTGAACATTATCACGAAGAAAATGATACCTAATTTCTAAATGTTTAGTTCGAGAATGTTGAATGAGAATTTTACTTAGATCTATGGCCCCTTTATTATCTCACATAATGGGAATATTATCTAATCGAATGTCGTAATCTACTAGAGATTGTGTCATCCATAATGCTTATTGACATGCCTTTTCAGCGCTTACATATTCGGCCTCAATTGTGGAGATAGAAAGAGCGGTTTGATTTTTTAAAAACCACGATTTCAAACAACATCCCATAACCGTACAAATACCGCTAGCGATTTTCTGATCCACGTAATCTCCCGCATGATCAGAGTCGGTATATACTACCGTTTCTATGTCGGTCCCCTTGGGATACCATAATCCCAAGTGCATAGTGCCTTTTACATATCAGAAGATACTGATTCAAGATATGAGGTTTTTTCATCCTCTTAGAAGCGAGCACAAAGGCAAACACTATACATGATATCAGGTCTACTCGCCGTGAGGTATAGTAAACTACCTATCTTACCTCTATACTTAGTATTATCTACGGAGTCATAATCATCATCTTTCATGAGCTTGGCATCCGAGGACATGGGGGTTTTTATAGGGTTAGAATCTTCTAGTCCAAATTTCTTAAGCATTTCTTTAACGTACTAAGATTGATTAAAGAAAATGCCATTATCTAATTGTTTAATATGTAAACCTATGAAAAACTTGAGCTCACCCATCATGCTCATTTCAATCTCAACGTGCATAATTTTGGAAAAGTAATCGCACAACTCTTGACAAGTTGAACCAAATATAATATCGTTGACATATATTTGAACAATGATAAGGTTCGACTCCTTCTTTTTAGTAATAAAGAGTGTTATATGTAACCATGTTTGATAAGAAATGCCTTTAGTCTATCATACAAAGCTTTTGGATCTTGCTTAAAATCGTACAAAGCTTTCTTCAACTTCTGAACATGGTTCAGTGTTGCCTAGGTAATTTACCGGGATATACCTTCCTTGTTGGGTGGGGGGCTCGGTACCAAAAAGGTACACGGACTTAAGATGGTTCCGCCAAATACCATTTTTTTCAACTTATGAACATGGTTAGGTTTTGTGAAGTCAACGAATCCTGGAGATTAAGCCACATATACCTCCTCGCTGATAAAACCGTTAAGGAATTCACTTTTTAGATCCATTTGATAAAGCTTAAAATTTAACGCACACCCGTAAGCTAAAAGGATTCTAATTGACTCTAACCTAGCCACTGGAGCGTAAGTCTCATCATAATCAATTTCTTCATGTTGATTATAGCTTTGTGCTACTAACCTAGCATTATTTCTTGAAACGATTCCATTCTCATCAAGCTTGTTTCTGTATACCTTCTTAGTACCTATAATGGTCATGTTTTGTGGAGATAGAACTTGTAAAACCCGTATTTAAAATACATGAATATTAAATACGCGTAGTATCAGCTCTAACCTTATTTAAACGTAAACAGTAAATCACGCAGTCTCAGTCTATTTAAATACTACAATAAAATAATTATTCAGAAAATAGTTATTAAGTTCAGAAAACATTACGTATGTATTATTTTATACATAAAATAATTAAAACGTTAACATTGATTACACAGCCTCAGTTTAATTAAGACCGTAAAGAAATTATTTATTCAGAAAATAATTATTCCATATTACGTTCGTATTCATCTCAGTCAGATAAATATTTATATGACGGGTCTTTTTTTTAAAATGAACACGCAAGTTAAATAATTTTATTCGAGGCGAAAAAAAAAGAAAAGGGTTTTGGGCCGGCTTAAAAAAAAAGAAAACAAGAAAGAAAACAAGGGCTTTTAGCCCGGCCCATGTACACATTAAACCATCAGGGAGTGTAGTATTTTCCCATTTACACTTTTAACCAAAAACAACACAAACCCTAGTAGGTGTTCTTATTTAGCCACCAGTTAGCAAGCAAAAACAGAACGGTTTGTGTTCTTATTTAGCCGTCGACAGCAAGCAAAAACGGAACGGTCTGTGTTCTTGTTTAGCCGTCGGCACCAAGCAAAAGGAGAACGGGAAGTGTTCTTATTATGACGTTGGCAGCAGACTAAAAGGAGAACGGGAAGTGTTCTTATTATGACGCGGACAGCATACCAAAAGGAGAACGGGAAGTGTTCTTATTATGACGTTGGCAGCAGACCAAAAGGAGAACGGGAAGTGTTCTTATTATGACGCCGGCAGCAGACCAAAAGTAGAACAGGGGTGTTCTTATTAGGCCGCCGACAGCAGACCAAAAGGAGAACGAGTGGTGTTTGTTTCGTTTGTGTGTTGTAATTCATCCCTAGTCAAGTAGATCGGTAAATCACCTTCTTCTTTATCTTTTATATCACGAAATTGATGAGTTTAGAGAATAAAACATGCAATTAAATCAGGGGGGTTCGGTTGAGTTTTAATTCCAGGATTAGCGACAGTTTAGCGACGACTTTTCTGTCGCAGTTTTCATGACAAATTTTGGACAACTTTTAGTCACAGTTTTAGTGACAGAAATTTTTGTCGCTAATTCCAGTAGGCAGAATTCAATACACATATTGATTTATTTTAGTGCGAACGAGACGGGGTATCTCGGTAGGCTCGGGACTATAATTGTTTAATCATACCTTGTTTAATTCACTTTTAAAAATAAATGTTTTAAATGATTTATTTACTAAATTAAAGTTATAATGATAAATTAGTTTATAAAATTAAAAAGGGTATAATATTATTAAATGAGTTAAATTATTTTTGGAAACTTCATAAATTAGGAAATGTTCTATTTTTAGCAGGTTCTTTATAACAGTATTATAATATCAGATACAGTAAAATACAGTAATCAGAAGTACATGATATACACTAATCAGAATACAGTATAATATACAGTAATTAGAAATACAGGATATACACTAATCAGTAAATATTTAAAGACAGTCAGAGTTATCAGATTGTATACAGAACAGTACAACAATACAGGAACATAATAAAGAAAGTTAAGAACAGTAAGAATCAGTAACAGTAAACAGTAATCGGACAACTTATTCATGTCCCTTATTCTTGTAGCTATTGTGAAGTCTGAGTAGGAGTCGTTCAGTTTTCCTTACAATCAGTTACTGGACAAGAGGTACGGAATTTCTGTCCTTTCAGTAAGGACTTCCTTTCTATGCATGATTAGGATTCCCCGTCTGCAGCCAAATGTTTTTCTCAGTATATGTTTAAGTTTATCAGTAATCATGTTAATAACTAAATAAATTGCCTGAGCATTATATACAAGCACGACCAGTTTATGTACTAGTTACGGAGGTACCGTAACCACGGCACTAGAGGCACCGGTGTCGTGACTCACATGCAGGAGAGTGATATCCTGCATCGTCCCACTCAGCTCAGCTTGGCCATTTTATCAGTATTATTAGTGGGGCGTATGGATGCATCCTAGGCTTATAAGTGTTACAAGTTATCAGGGTGAATGTGGTGTGTGCTCTACATCCTTCACATTGGAGCTGATCCCTCCACCCAGCACAGTTATTTAGAGGTCACCCCTCTACAGCATGACGAGGTCACCCCTCCAGTTATTCATGCACGGTTGTTACAGCACGTGACCTATATAAGCTCTGGCAATTAAAATACAGTAAATGCATGTTTTTAGAATTAATAGTTATATTTCAGTTTTAGTATATATGAACCAGGTTTCTCAGGTTTTATGCAGAGTTCTACCACATGTTACATATCAGTCTTATAGCTTCATTGTTGTCTTCTATTCCATTACTTTCAGTACACTCTTATCATGCTATATCCGTTCACTGAGCGTTATGCTCAGCCGTAGTTCCCTTTCATGTTCTAACGGCAGGTACACCAGGACGCTCTTAGGATTCTGAGAGCATGTGCATTTGGATGGAAGCTATCCAGACTTCTTACTTTATGTACTTACATTATTCTGCTTATTTGGACATTGTTTAGTCCTTTCCTTCAGTATTTTTACTTTTCATGTTTTGGGCTTATGTTGGATTGCCGATGTTTGATTCCGGTATTTCCTTCATGGTCAGTTAATGTTTTAGGACATTTACCTTATGCTTTGATGACACGCCATAAATATACGTAACGGTCCACTTATCCAAGTGGGGTGTTTCAGAACTAATTCCTAAATGTCATTAGCGATAAATTGATTTAATTCTTCTTGCATTGCTAAAATCGAAATTTTGTCTTTTAAGGATTTGGTTTTATTTTTAGGTATTATTATTGAAAAGAAACAAAAGAAATTACTTTCATTTTGTATTTGTGATCTTAGTGTTTAAGTTTCAAATAGCATTTCCTAATGGATGACTTTCAAAATCTTTTATGTTATTGTTAGTATTATCTATAGTTAATTATTCGACACCCTTTTCTATAGACTTAATTTTATTAGCTTCATTAGCTTCTTATTCGGCTAAATCATCATCTAGCAATGGTGATGTTTTAGGCTGTGGGGGACTTTCATCAAATGTCACTTTGAGTGATTTTTCGATGACCATTGTATTTTTATTATACACTATATATGTTTTATTACTTTGTGAACACCCCAAAAATATACCTTCGTAAGACTTTGGGTCAAACTTGGTAAGATAACTCTCAGTATTTAAAATAAAACATTTGCATCCGAAGACTCTAAGATAACTTAAAGTTGGCTTCTTACCGCTTAGAATTTCATAAGGTGTTATCCTCAAAATATGTCTAATAGAGACTCTATTTAGTATATATATAGCGGTATCAACGGTGTGACACCAAAATTTTTGAGGTAAAGATTGTTTATTTAACATCTTTCGACTCATTTCTTGAATGACCTATTTTTCCTTTCAACTACACCATGGGATTAAGGCGTGCGAGGTGCAAATAAATTATGAGTTATACCATTTAAATTACAAAAATTTCCGAATTGAATTTTGTTATCAAAATTTCTTCCATAATCCGTTCTTATTGAAATTATTTTATACCCTAATTGATTTTGAATTTTCTTACTAAATATTTCAAATTGTTCGCATGCTCTGGTGTTATTTGAGAGGAATTTAGTCCATGTGTACCTAGAGAAGTCGTCTACAATAACTAAGGTGTAAAAGTTTCTTCCATAACTCCATATGATGGAAGGAACAAAGAGGTCCATATGAAGAAGTTCTAAGCACTTAGATGTTGAAACCATGTTCTTAGCTTTGTGGCTAGCATGGGTTTGTTTTTGTATCTTTCACGTGTCATGAAAGTGTTGATCAAATTTAAGCATAGGTAAATTTTTAACTAGTTCCTTAGAAGATAGGGATTGAATTAACCTCATATTTGCGTGACCTAATCTTCTATGCCATAATGTCGAGGTTCCCTCCATGCAAACAAACATAACTTATTATTAGGTTTATTTCCTAATATTATGACATACATACCTCCTTTCCTAATCCATTTACCTATAATCTTTTTATCTTTAACTATTTCGATCTCAGTTTCGATAAATAATACGTTACACTTACTACCACATACTTAACATATGCTAAGAAGATTAAACCCTAAATTATCTACATGAGTTATATTATCAATAGTCATGGAGTTTGAAGAAACCGTACATTGTTCAATAATGTTTCCTCGTAGTTTGCTAGCAAAGATGACGTTTCCTCCATCGTATGATTTGTATGTTGAAAAAAGACTTCAGTTGCCCGTCATATGTTTAGAATATCCACGATCCTTAATCCATTCATCGGGTTACAAATCGATTCTCAAGCATATCTAATTAAATCATACAAAATTTCAAATATTTGGTCCCAAATTCCTCATGGGTCCAACATTGTTAGCACCATACATCTTGCATTAAATGAGTTTGATTAGGATGTAAAAAGGATGGAAAAAATCCAAATGGCATAAAGTTTTGAGGAGAATAATTATTCCACAACATAGGAGATGAATAATTATGTCTCGTATTATTTTTCCTGGTTGTGGTGTTTTTTACCTTGGATGAGAATTATTTTTTTCTCATAGGAGGTGGAGTCCTTGTCTTTGATGGAGTTTTAGATCTTATTTTCGGTTTCTTAAAACCGAGTCCAGGTTTTAATGAAGGTTTGTAAAATTTATTCACTTCTTTTTTAAAAATAGATACCTTAACATTATTAATGATTAAAACTATTTGAGTTAGCTTGTGAGGGTACTTTAACATAATCATCAGAAACATCAAAAATAATCTTCTGATCACTCTGTAGTTCCGGTGCACTACTAAGTGTACCGGCTACACAGTTAAGTGTACCAACATTACTACTGGCCATGGTGTGTGGGGGTACGAAATTTAAATGTCTGGTCCCACTAGTTGAAGCTCCTGAATGATTATAACCTAGTCCTGAGTTATTCTTGGATTGTTTTTTATTATTTAACATTTCTCTAAGAGCGTGAGTACTCTTTTCAACTTGGTCAAGTTTTACTACTTTATTTTTTAGTCTCTCATTTTCTATACTAAGACTTTTACAAGATATACATTCTATTTCTAAATCTTTATTTTTCTCTAATTTAAATATCTTTTCTTTTAACTCCATTTGTTCGTTTTCTAACTTAGAGTTATTATCTTTCAATTATGTATTTTTATCTATGACTTTTAGACTAATAGAGCATAACCGATTATATTCAATGGCTAAATCATTAGCATCCATAGAAGAATTATCACTAAAAAATTCAATTTTAGAACTTGCCTCATTAGAAGCTTCAACCACGAAGCAAGTCTCATCCTTAGTCTTTTCGTCATCTTCATCTTCACTATCACTCCAAGAACCTCCAACGAATGCGCTCTGCGTCTTGGAACATTCACCGAGGATATGGTTAGGGCCTCCACACCAATATCACTTTCTTTCAAGTTTACCATTTTTGTTGTCTTAGCCTTTTGGGAAAGACTTATTCTCTTCGTACGGTTGTCTAACAAATATACCTCGTCTTTTGAAGAACTTTTTGAAGTTCCCAAGCGTCATTGCATAGTCTTCGTCCTCTTTTTCGGAATCCGAATCTTAATCACTTATTTCTTCTTGGGCTTCAATGCAAGTGATTTTCTTTCGACTATTACTTTAGCTAACTCGAATTGTTTCTTGATGATCAATTCGTACACTTTCAGATTTTCAATGAGTTCATCAAGTGAGAGCTTCGTCAAATCTTTTGATTCTTTGATTTCCGTGACCTTTCCTCTCCACTTTGGTTGTAATGCCCTAAGAAAATTTCTTACGTAGTTTTTGCTAGATTAACCTTCATCAAGTACTTTCAAACTAGTAATAATAGTATTAAATCTAGCAAAACATTATCTATATGTTCATCTTCGGTGATGACAATTGTTCATATTCTTGCACAAATAAATCTATCTTATTATCTTTGACTTAATTATTACTTTAATGAGTGATTAGCAAAGTGTTCTATAGAAACTAGAAGGGGGGGGGGGGGGGGGGGGGGGGTTGAACAGTTTCTCATCAGTTTATCTCCTAATTAAAATTCCTTTCAATTAGGTGAGTGCACAAAACTATCTTTTATTTGAAAGCTAGTTGCATAATGATTAGGTCAATTCTAATGCATTAACAATGTATAGTAAGTGTAGTGATAATGAATGTAAGTAAAGAGTAAGGAAAGAAACAACCTAGTAGGAAGACACCAAGATTTATAGTGGTTCGACAACGAGGCTCTATCCTCGTTCCTACTCCACTCCTCGAGTACACCTTACTCGAGATTTCCACTATTTCCACAAGCTCCCTTCTTGGCGGAGAAAACCTTACAACGTCGCTTACATTATTTTCCGACACTAAGCTAAATGTCGAGACCTAATCTTAGCTAGGACCATTGTAACACCCCATTTTGATAAATGGAATGTCACGCGTAATTATGGCGTGTCATCAAAGCATGCAAGGATAAATGTCTAAAACATTACATGACCATAGGGTAAACCGGAATCAAACATCGGTCCCTAAACATAAGCTCAAAACATAATAAAGTAAATGAAATAATGGAAGACTTAAATAAGCACAAATATATGAAGGCAAAAGGAGAAGAAGTCTATGGCAGCTTCCATCCTATACATGTCCTCCAAAATGCTCGAGTCCGTCCTTGGGTACCTGCCGTTTTGGGACATGGAAAGGAAAGTAACGGCTGAGCAAAACGCTCAGTGCACGGATATAGACATAGTATGAATGACTAAAACATAATAAAGACTTAATAGCAGCGGAAATGTAAAAGTCCTGGAAAACCTGGAACATGTTCATAAAACTGGTTTTATAGTTTGAAAAGCCTTATGTTTATCTTATGAAAACTGTTTAACATATTTTACCATTAGCCAATATAGGTCATGAAAATCCACCGTGCATGAATACTTGGAGGGGTGACCTCATCATGCAAATTAGAGGGGCTGCCTCTAATTTAATATACTGGTTTTGGGTAGGAGGGATCAGCTCCTTGTGAAGGATGCAAGGCACACACTACATTCACACTGAGTAATCTGCTGAAAAACATGTAACTAGGATGCACCCATACGCCCCACATGATAAATATAATAATATGGCCAAAAGCTAAAGGGACGCCACGAGCAATCACTCCGCCGCAGTGAAGTCATAAAACCAGTGCCTCTAATGTTATGGTTATGGTACCTCCATAACTAGGTGAAACTGGTCATGCATATATATGGCTATAGGTATTTTAAATTAAACATATGCAAATCAAACATATAAACTTATACTACGGGAAAACAGTTGGCTGCATACGGGGAATCCTAATAAGGAAAGAATGTCCATACTGAAAGGACGGGAATCCGTACCTTATGTCTAGTGAACGAAGAAGACGAACTGAAGAGAATCCTACTTCGGTATCACTAATGCTACATAAATACATACGTGAATAAGTATCTGATTACTAAATACGTAACTGGTTTTATATCATGTCTTAGCTTATTTTTTACGTTCATGTCATGTTTTACTGTTTTTAGGCTTTAAACTGTGTTTACCTTATATTCTGTCTATTCTGATTAAGTATTACTTGTATTTTATGTATTATTATACTTACTGTGTAATAATAAGTAACTTTCTAAAAATAGCAGGTTTCCTAAAATAGAAGGTTTCCAAAAATAGAAAGTTACCAAAAATAGAAAGTTTCCAAAAAAATAGAAAGTTTCCAAAAAAGAAAGTTTCCAAAAATAGAAAGTTTACAAAAATAGAAAGTTTCCAAAAATAGAAAGTTTCCAAAAGAAGAATTACTGCTTAAAATAGATAAGTTACTAAAAATAGAAAGTTTCCATAAATAGATTAGCTGCCTTAATTACATAAGTTTCTAAAAATAGAAAGTTTCCATAAATAGATTAGTTGCCTTAATTAAATAAGTTTCTAAAAATAGAAAGTTTCCATAATTAGATATAAGCTTGTTAAATAAGCTAAGTATATAAGCTTAAGTGTTTTCTGATTATTTTTCTAAGTCATAAAGATATAAGGTATAGTTTATCAATTATTACATGTAATTTAAATAAACTATAGGTTAAAAGTATTTAATTAAATATATCATGTTTTTAATTAAATAAAGTTAAATACTTAGCTTAAAACATGTATTATTAATCATTAATAATATAACCTAAGTCATGTGAATTAATTAATTATAGCCAGGGTTTTTAATAATTAATTAATTATAAAGTGTAGAAAAATATAAATACTTAGGTTAAAAATCCATTATCTAATAATTAAATTATAACCTAAGTCATGTTTTATTAAATTAATCATGTCATATTTTATTAATTTAATTTATAACATATGATTATTAAAAACATAACCTTAACATAAACCATGAACCGGATCGTGACTAGAAACCATGAACCGGACCCGTAATCAACACCATACCCCGAACCACTTCGGGGTTTCCCTTTGCTTGCTGCTGCCGTGGGACCCACACCACCAAACCGAGACCATGAGGTCTCGGTGGTGGTTCACAAGCCAAGCCGAGACCCCTTAGGGGTTCGGTTTAAGCGTCGGCTAGACAAACACCCCTAAAACCCCTTATTTTGATTTACCCCCATAATCATTGACATGTTTTATAAATGTTTTTAATTAGTTTTTAAATACATCATGATCTTATGTAATTTATTAAATCAAAACATAAAAGAAAAGGATTAAAAAGGTTATACCGAATACGTGGATCGATCAAGGATGAACACACACGAATGCTTGTAATAATTCCAAAGTTAAAATCAAACCGAATCACCCCTCCATGGTGATTGTAGGTGGCGGCCAAAGAGGACAAAAGGAGGAAGGAAGAAAACTTTTAGGGTTTTTGTTATTTTTCATGTAATGTGAAAATGACCAAAATCTTTCCTAATTCTATGTTTTAGTAAAAATTAAAATGGGCTTGGCCCATTCTTCCTTCCTAATTTCGCGGGTAGGGGCCCACATAAGGGTAACCCGTACATTTCTCGAGTCTAAATAATATAGTGTGTTCTCGTGTTCGTAATTTGCGTGTTTTAATTAGTTATCGATCGGGACTTAATATATTTATTCGTGTTCATGATAAATATACATATACGTAATTAATATTAGCTCGTGATTAAATTACGTTCATGATTTCATGATCGCATGTTCGTAATTAATTATTGTTTGAATAATTATAGTGTGTTCATACGTAATAAATACTTATCGTGTTCTAACACGTACATAATACTTAAAATTCTTATACGTGAACGTAAACATATTATAAAAGGAACGTTCTAATTATGTACGTACGATCTTAAGGGTGTTATTCATGGTAAAAGTATGCGGGTTTTACAACCAATCAACACAATGTCACCCACTTCACTCTTTTACGACACAAGGCTAGATGTCGAGTTCTAATTCAAAGTTAGAACCAATCTTCACAACGTTGCCTACTTCACCATTTTTCGACACAAGGCTAGATGTCGAGTTCTAATCCAAAGCTAGAACCAATCTTCACGACTCTTCACTTTGAAGCTAAGTGAGAACTTCAAACAACACAACTACATATCACTTTATAGTTTAGTGAGAACTCACAAGACACAACCACATCACTTTATAGTTTAGTGAGAACTCACAAGACACAACCACATCACTTTATAGTTTAGTGAGAACTAACACAACTAATTACAACTCAACTAATCATATCCAAGTACACACATGTAGCTTGGATCTACACAACATAAATCCAAGCACACACATGTGCAATGGATGTACACAACTCTAATACAAGTATTCACAAATAGCTTGGATGAACACAACTAGTCCAAGTATTCACAAATACATTGGATCTACACAAGATACAAATAAACAAATGATGAACATGACTAGATCTTTAGGAGAAGGTGATCTTCATCAATGCTACATCTTTAATCACATCACAAGTGTGTGGGTGATCTTCTCTTTGGACAATGTAAAGAAGGAGATCAAGAGGATAATCATGAGTAAACATACTTAATACATTAAGTGATCATTTACAAATGAATAGGATTAGATAGGAGAAAGAAGGCTGAAGAAGATGTCCAAAAAGGGTTGATGAGAATGCAGACTTGATCCACTATTTATAGGACAAAACATCCATGTGACAATCCGTCAATTTGAGGTCGTTATTTTATTCTCAAGTATTATTTAAAAATCATTATTTTATTGATAATTTATGAACTCACTCACCTTTGGGAAGAAATTTGGGTTTACGTCTTGAAGTAGCATCGTCTACGTCTAAACTGGAGAACTCTACGTCACGTGTTTACGTTTTCATACTCTGTTTTTGTGACAGTCCGACATTTCAGAAAATAAACTTATTCTCGAATATTATTTTGGGATTTTAATTTGTGTTGGTTCATAAACTCACAAATTTATGAGAAGAAATTAGGGCTTACGTGAATAATTTAGCGTCTTTTACGATTAAACCGGAAACCCTAGGTTTACGTATTTACGCTTTTGAACTCCGTTTTTGATGAGACAATTTTCATTAGAAACGTTTTGTGCCGTAGGTTCATAATTTATAAAAACGTTTTTCATAAAACGACCCGAGGACACGTAAATCAAGGAAACTAGAATCGAGGAGTACCCGTAAATTAGTGGAGATTGAGACAAGTGGGACACTTGTCCCACCACCACCCTTGTGTGTCAAGTTTATATGCAAACCAAGGACACTTGTCCTTAGTTCTTCCAAAACCACTAAACACTAAAACTAGCAAACAATTTTCTATCATTTTCATACATGCAAAACAACTCACAAACTCTCTCTCCCTCTCTAGCCCTTGTTGACGTCCCATATTCATCCATAAACACCCCTTCATCAAAAATTCTAACCATAAATCTTATGTCTAACTTACATAAGATGATAATCCAATGAAGGCATGATGATTTGAGGTGATCTTAACATCTAAAAAGAAGTTTCCAAAGGAGTTTAGGTCTGATTTGTTGAAGGTGTCTTCATATTCTTGGTGATCTTGAAGGTGGTCTTGATATTTCATAAGATTGGTTACCAAAACCAAGTCTTGTTCTTAACCTTTCACTATATTGGTTGGTAACAAGATAATTTCTTCCATCGTCTTGTTATTTTGTAAATGTAATCATGTATTTTCTTTATAAATGTATATGTATATGATGATGAATGATGATCAAAATATTATGTGGGGATTTTGTGTTAATAGATTTGGTTAAAAAGATTAAAAATCAACAAGTAAAGATGATAAAATATTGGTTAGATTCATAGGCTGTATAAAACAGTAAGTATCAATATGATCACTTGGTAAAATATCTTGGATTATTAAATATACAGTTAGATATATGATTTTTACATATGTAGTGAGTTGGCCACTCAATGGAATCATTAAAATGAGCAAGATATGATCAAAATACTATTGAGGTACAAATATGTATAGTCTGTTTTGGACGAATTATTAGGAATACTTAGAGGATGATTGAGAAGTAGTTAGGGGTTATTTGTAGCACATATCATGTAGTTTGTGCTGCTCAAATTTGAGCTTCTATCTCCTTGTAGAACTCAAGATACGGCAAAAATGGTGGAATGGACTTTGATAATCAGATTTGTAAATAAAACTATATAATATAAAATGAGCACTCAAGTAATATTATTATAAAATAAATACATAAAACCCATTAACTAATAATAAGTATTATAAAATGAGTTACATACTAAAATAAATAAACTTGGCATTTTATAAAAGTACAAACTCAAATGTTTTCTAAAGTTATAAAACTCTATATAAGTTTTACGTCTTTTCGGCTAAAACCGAAAGATTAACGTTTTCGCCAAATAAAACTTAGACGGTCGGACCCGTCTAATGTAACATTTTTATAACTCATATATTGATATGTAAGTACATTTGACAAGTAAAAACCGATAAACCCGAGCTTTATAACGTATGGACCTTAATGGGCCAAAGTAGCCTTATTGGACCATTAGGCCCAACTAGTTTGGCTAAACACTAATGGACTTACTCATGGGATTAACCTACTTAGGCCCAACATATGAGTATAGGCCTGGTATTACAAGTATAAATGGACTAATATAATGAATTGAACTCTTAATAGGCTTATTGGGCCTTAATATGTAATTGGGTTGAAACTAGTATAACTAGTCTAAATTGACTAACACATAACAACTATAATGTTGTATGAAGATATAAAATCCCACTTGATCATCATCATACTTACGATATCATCATATATACATAACCATTATTTTTATAAAGTCATTGGACAAGAGTCTAAGACCGAGTAATTATTTGTCTAGGTTTTCCGTGATCGAGTCACGCGCCGTACATCCTAATTGCCGATAACCCGTCTTCCCACACCAATGTGAGTTCATAGCCTCGCACTCTTTTAAATGTTTTATAAACCCGCGAGGGAGATAACATGTTAGTTTTTAATAAAAATAGGACACCAGTTGTCCCGATTGTATGCTCATTGATATAGACCCGAATGATTATATGACCCGATGAATGACATGAAATGGATTATTATTAGTTAGGTTATGTCACTAAAAGTCCCATTAGCATGAATTGTGAACTACCGAGATTTGGTAGACGTTTATGCATATAATAGTACTATTTGGGGAAGATCACCCCAGTTCGCGCCGTGACGGTTGATCCCCGTCGTGCCACATTGAGTGGTAAGCGAATTTATGTATGAGAAGATTTATATAAGCGTGATTATTGTGAAGACACGCTGTTTTAGATGGGAAAAGGAAATACGGGTTAGCTACCCGATATATGTTATAGAAAGGTAACAATGTCATGCGGCTTATAATAATCCAATAATAAAGATACTGATGTACGAGTTGAATTATAATATATTGCCTGACTAGCAATACGGGGTCTTATTTCTGATATTATGTTCGTGTTTTGGTTTTACATAACCATTTTCATATAACGGTTTTTATTACACTCTATACAACGTTATAAAACGTATTGTATGATGTTTTTACGACAATGGTTCGTATAACGGTTTTGAAGGCAAAAGCCTATATTATGATTTATGAGAAAGACTCATATAAAATGTCTTTGGCCTATTTTATAGCCTACGACAAAGAATTGTACAAAAATGATTTTTGGTAATGATTATATACCGGTGATATATATATTAATGGGTTTTATTAAACTCTATGAATTCACTCGGTGTTTGGATGACTTTTTAACATGTTTTATCTGAGGTACTTGAAGGTAATTCTCGGGAAGACGACAAGAATTTATGGCCCGCATTCAAATAAAATTTCCATTCAAATGTTTTTGTAAATTGCATGACATACTATGACCTGAGGATCTATGTAAATTGATATTTATGAATGGAAAATGCTTTATTATTCAACGACGCGATTTTTAAGTGTTGTCTATGATTTGAGTAATGTGCTATCCCGTAACACCAACGACTCATCCGCTGAAGTAAATTATGAATATTTGGGGGTGTTACAGTTTGGTACCAGAGATCTCGTTATAGAGAACGAAAGATTTTTAAAACCGAGGTTTTGAATAAAACATTTCAAAAACCTTTTAACCATAAATATTTTTAAATAAATATTTTGAATAAAATGTTTAAAAATCTTTTGACTATAACGGTGCCGAAAAATTCCCGAGTTACCGACAAGGCCAGACTGAGAAGTGTTATTTTAATATATATATATAAATTGGAATATATATATATATATATCTATATATATATATATATATCTATCTATATATATATATATATATATATATATATATATATATATATATATATATATATATATATATATATATATATATATATATATATATATATGTATGTTGTAATTTGATTACATGATTGTTTGATGATTAGTTTAATACTTATACGAGATATTTATACGACGTAGATTGTCACAAGGAACCCTAACTCCTCTAGCAAATCAATCGAAGCTATTTCTGTAGGAATTCTAGTTATTCCAAATCTAAACCAAGTTGTGGATATTTATGATCCCAACAAAATGGTTGATATTCGTAGAAATGTTGATATTAGTTGATTGTGATCCTGAAGAAGAATTTGCCAGATTAAATCTAATATCGATGTCATGACGATCTTTCCTTATAGAGTGGAGTTTGACAAAACCTTACCACCTATAAAGGTGTCATCTGATTCGGTGTCACCCAATTCTTAAATTGAAATCGAAAAGGTAAATGTTGCACTTGAGGCTGTTATTGGAACCATTACCCAAAACCTCATGCCACTAGTACCTTTCCGAGAAGTCTAATTGAATGTGTGAGTCATTTCATACTAGTGACTCATTTGATAACTATTGTTGTAAGAGCTATAGGATTGGAAATTAAGTGTTGTTCATGTCGAACTTTTATTTCCCTTTCAAGGTCTAAGAATAAGGTTGAAAGTATTGGAAAATGAGGTAGGATGTAGCATTGAGTATAAGTTGGTTGAAAACTTGAATAAAGTCAAATTTAACTAGTATGGAATATGAGATTGTTAAGAGGAAGTCGTTAAGCCCTGTGGTTGAATTATGAGGTTTTAAATGATTGTTGGTTTGTGTTAAGGGTTGTTCCTAGACCATTGTCGAATGACGAGGATGCCCAGTGTCCAAGAAATAAATCAAAGAAATCTTCTTCTGAAATTGGGACCGATGGATCTTTCGGGACATGTGGAACACCTAATGACTCATGTAGATTAGTATTCATTGTAGTATCTTTTAAAATCCCTAACTTAACTGAGACATCAGTAGGTAGGATGAGTCCTTGGAATTGTATGACATGGCGACACGTAATGTGTTATGGTACAATTTTTGACTTGTTTGTGATTAATGAAAAGACTACATTTGCTTGCTAAATTCTACATGTATCGATGTTATCTATCTTTTCTTGCTTCTTCCTAATGTTCGCATTAGTGATGCAACCATTAAACAAGTACTCATCTCGATTTGAGTTACGTTGTGGATTATTCTTTTTGTATTCCTGAGTGCCAATGAGGTCGTGAACCTCATGATTATTTGGCTAAGCTCATTTCCTAGCATATTGTAGTTAGTTCTTGGTGAACAACTCTTCATCACTCCTTTTGCAGATCACTCATTGTCTTTATAAGTAATACGATACCATCTGGGGAAAATATGAAATTCTCATTTTATGTGAGTTATTCAAATCAGTACTATTAGTAGTTACTGTTGAAATAAAGTTTTTATTAAACATCTTGTAAATGGGAATGCTTTTATAATGATGAACATTTCGGTAAAATCATTTTTTTTATTTCATAATTAAACATGAATATATATTTTAAACATGATGAAAAAAAATTGACGAACTGAGTATTGCAACGTTAATCCTAAAATTGTATATAGTTGCGCGCCTACGTACAATTTGGAAGGGACCATGCAAGGCTGATTAGTAGTCACTATGAAATTGTTAATAAACATTACATTTTTTTGTAATTATGAAAAGTTAAATTTTTATGAGATCTGCACGAAGTACAAAATAAGGACATATTGTTAGGACACCTACATATGTGCTCGTACCATTTATTTTTCCGAATCGGATTTACTCATCTTTGGAAATTGTATTATTTGACAATTGACCTCCCCTTCTTGTCCAATTCTCTCATGACGAGATTATTTGTAAAAGTATCTAATTACCGAGTGTTGATACCCGACTGGATGTATACGTTCCTATCATTTCTTTTGATTAGATTCCATTTGAATGACATGGGTAACGATCCGAGGTGCTTTCGAATGCGTACTTAAATCATGAAAACATGGGATATATCCATATTCGTTAATTTTCGTCTTTATCTAATTTGAAATTCTCTCACGTAAATCATGCGTTGACCTTACTCTTTTAATGTTAGCTATGTCTCCAGATATCCTTGAATTTGTGGAGGGTTATGAGTTATTATTAGTCTTTGAGAATTTCTCATTTTATCAATGGTAATTACTCTGGAAGGTTGGTAGTGCCATTAAAAATGGATTGGTTGATTATGACATGATTTCATTGTCTTAATTGATGGGAACCCGAGTAGAATTCCCCTAAAAGATAAGATGCTGATTATCAAAGGTGATCTAAATAATTCCCGATGGGTGACCATATCCTGCATTAGGGCTTGAAATTATCCCATGAATGGTTATGAACTAGTCATAGACCTTGTAATCTAGAAAGAACTTAAAGTAAATTTATTAAAAAGATGTTCCTGTTATTTGAAAATTTATGAGGTATTTGTTGATAAATTACCTAGACTTTCGCCATTAAGGCAAGTTGAATTTTGTATTGATTATATTCCCGGTGCTGCACCTGTGGCATGTGCACTATACATCAACACCATCTGAATCAAAAGAGTTACCGTACAACTGAGAGAGTTGTCGGAGAAAGTTTTTATTCTACCGAGCTCGTCATCATGAAGAGCTATGGTGTTATCATTCCTTATATTTGTTGATTACCGTGAACTAGGTAAATTGACGATCATAATTTATATCCATTACCCAAGATGGAAAATTTGTTCGATCATTTACAAGGTTCTAGCGTATATTCAAAAATTTGATCCACGGCATGGTTATCATCAATTTCGCGTCCGCGAAAAAGATTATCTATTCCAATCACTACATCCAGAACTCGTAATGAACATTATGAGTTTCACGTGATGTCGTTTGGATTGACCAATGCACATGTAGCATTCACGAATTTGATGAATCGCGTGTGTAAGTTGTATTTTAATAAGTTCATGCATGTGATCATTAAGGACCATATGTTTGTTTCTAAGAATAATAAGGAGTTAGTAATCATTTGTAAACTGCCCTGAGTTGGCCGAGCAGTGAAAACCTGTACCTTGAATATTTAACTTGTGATTTAAGGCTTGATCCTTTACATTATTTGACCGTGTGATTAATAGTAATGGGATCTATATTGACTCTTAAAAGATTAGAGCCATTAACGCTTTGGGTTATACCAAAAAGCAAGTGCAAAAAAAAAAATTCTTTTGACAGATATTTATCGAAAGAATTTTAAGAAATTATTCCATTATACCCAAATCATTTAACTAAACTCCGTTAGGAGTAAATGGTTGTGTATACCTCAAGACAACCCAGTAAGATTTAAGGAAATCATTTAAACCATGACTTGAAATTTGGAGCGACAATTTTTGCTCTTCAACAAAGAAAATATTGACAAAAGTTTAAACAAAGACTTTTCGAAAGTTTACGGATCTTATTAACTATTTTCGATAAATCAACAAAAATCGTGATAATTAAATTCAAATTTATTTTGAACATTTTTCTATAATTGGACGAACTAAGAGATTTAAAAAAATTTACGTTTACTTTTCATAAAAATTAAATATTTATTATTTAATTACTTGTAATATTTATCGACGCTTTAAACGTTGAATTGAGCAAAACTAATAAAGATAATAGCTGAGATAAAACTAAAACTTAGAAAATATGAAGAAAGAATTTTTGAACGAATACGGTCATGATATTTATTTCATTGGAGAAGGTGAATGTAGTTACTGACACGTTATGTAGAAAGGATAAAGAATCAATTAGGATGTGTTCCTTAGTAATGATTGTGCAAAATAATTTGCCCGAACAATTTAAAAATAGCCGATGCTTGTAAAAAGGATAATATAAATAATAAAGAGCTTCGCGGCTAATGAGAACCATTAGAGATGGGAGCCGATGGTGTTAAATGTTTAAAAGGCCGCTTGTGGTTGCCTAAATATGGAGGATTTTGAGATTTAGTCATGTTGAAATCTCATAAGTTTAAGTATTCTATTCATGTCATTTCTGATTAAATGTATCTTATCTGAAGAAGTTGTACTGATGGCCAAATATGAAAGCATACAACGCAAAATACGTTGGCAAATGTCTAACTTTTGCGAAGGTCAAGGCTGAACGCCAAAATCTATCAGGATTGCTTCTACAGCTTATTATTCATGTTTGGAAGTAGGATAGAATCACCATGGATTTTATCACAAATCTTCCAAGGTCGTCATCTGGATTTAATACAATTTGGGTCATCGTCGACAGACTGACCAAATATGTTAATATGATTTCTGTTAATGATAAATTCTTGATGGAGAAGTTGACTCTTTTGTATTTAAAGGAGTTGTGTAAACATGGTGTGCCTGTATCGATCATCTTTATCAAGATCCTCGCTTCGCATCGAATTTCTAGAGATTTGCTCAGAAGTCATTGGGAACAAATCTTGATGAGAGTACTGCTTACCACCCCCAATCGAAGGGACAAGGTAAAGTAACGATACAAACACTAGAAGTCTTATTTTATGTTTGAATAATTGACCTTTGGTAATGAACGGGATAATCGTTTTCCTTTCAAAAGATTATCATTGATAGTTATCGTATTAGGATCGAGATCGAATCTTGTGAGGATCTAAATATAAGAGCATATGTAGGCAGGAGTTGGGATGAAGATACCCGACCCGTGAAACCTGAAATGATTGTGGAAATTAGGATCTGATTATTGACGGCCAGTAGTGGGCAGGAGGTTATGAGAATATAAAATGTAGATCTTAAAGTGCAGGATGGGTAGCAAAGTTATGCCGAATTTTTTTGCCATGGAAAAGTGAACTGATGATCTGAAGGATCATGGGAAATAAGTCCCCGTTGTATAAGACCATTGAGATGATGTAAAGATATGGACAGAGAGGCATATAAGCTGGATCTACCCTAGGACTTCAAGGGCTGCATAAATTATGTTCGTATATCGAACTTGATAAAATGTTTATCAAGTGAAAAATCTGTTTGTTTCTTAATGAAGTTTGGATCGGCGAAGAGTTGCATTCATCAAAAACCTGTGAACATCATGGATAGAGAAAGTAAGTCACCTTAAGCCTGATCGTATTCCCGTAGTTATGTTTGATGAAACTCATGTATTGTAATGAATTACACTTGAGAGAGAAGACCGAATGTGGAGGAAATGCCCGCATGTCTTGATTCTATAAGAAGCGAGTAATAAGATAAATTGATCTTTGACGACAAAGATCCTCTTTAGGGGTAACTGCTATGACAATCCGTCAATTTGAGGTCGTTATTTTATTCTCAAGTATTATTTAAAAATCATTATTTTATTGATAATTTATGAACTCACTAACCTTTGGGAAGAAATTTGGGTTTACGTCTTGAAGTAGCATCGTCTACGTCTAAACCGGAGAACTCTACGTCACGTGTTTACGTTTACATACTCCGTTTCTGTGACAGTCCGACATTTCAGAAAATAAACTTATTCTCGAATATTATTTTGGGATTTTAATTTGTGTAGGTTCATAAACTCACAAATTTACGAGAAGAAATTAGGGCGTACGTGAATAATTTAGCGTCTTTTACATTAAGCTGGAAACCCTAGGTTTACATATTTATGCTTTTGAACTCCGTTTTTTATGAGACAATTTTTATTAGAATCGTTTTGTGCCGTGGATTCATAATTTATAAAAACGTTTTTCGTAAAACGACCCGAGGGCACCTATATCTAGGAAACTAGAATCAAGGAGTATCCGTAAATTAGTGGAGACGAGACAAGTGGGACACTTGTCCGACCATCACCCTTGTGTGTCAAGTTTATATGTAAACCAAGGACACTTGTCCTTAGTTCTTCCAAAACCACTAAACACAAAAACTAGCAAACCATTTTCTCTCATTTGCATACATGCAAAACAACTCACAAACTCTCTCTCTCTAGCCCTTGTTGCCGTCCCATATTCATCCACAAACACCCTTCATCAAAAATTCTAACCATAAATCTTATGTATAACTTACATAAGATGATAATCAAATGAAGGCATGATGATTTGATGTGATCTTAACAGCTAAAAAGAAGTTTCCAAATGAGTTTAGGGATGATTTGTTGAAGGTGTCTTCATATTCTTGGTGATCTTGAAGGTGGTCTTGATATTTCATAAGATTGGTTACCAAAACCAAGTCTTGTTCTTAACCTTTCACTATATTGGTTGGTAACAAGATCATTCCTTCCATCATCTTGTTATTTTGTAAATGTAATCATGTATTTTCTTTATAAATGTATATGTATATGATGATGAATGATGATCAAAATATTATATGGGGATTTTGTGTTAATAGATTTGGTTAAAAGATTAAAAACCAACAAGTAAAGATGATAAAATCTTGGTTAGATTCATAGGCTGTATAAAATAGTAAGTATCAATATGATCACTTGGTAAAATAGATTGGATTATTAAATATACAGTTAGATATATGATTTTTACATATGTGGTGAGTTGGCCACTCAATGAAATCATTAAAATGAGCAAGATATGATCAAAATACTATTGAGGTACAAATCTGTATAGTCTGTTTTGGACGAATTATTAGGAATACTTAGAGGATGATTTAGCAGTAGATATTAGGAGTTATTTGTAGCACATATCATGTAGTTTGTTCTGCTTAAATTTGAGCTTTTATCTCCTTGTAGAACTCAAGATATGGCAAAAATGGTGGAATGGACTTTGATAATGATATTTGTAAATTAAACTATATAATATAAAATGAGCACTCAAGTAATATTATTATAAAATAAATACATAAAACCCACTAACTAATAATAAGTATTATAAAATGAGTTATATACTAAAATAAATAAACTTGGCATTTTATAAAAGTACCAACTCAAATGTTTTTTAAAGTTATAAAACTATATATAAGTTTTACGTCTTTTCGGCTAAAACCGAAAGATTAACGTTTTCGCCAAATAAAACTTAGACGGTCGGACCCGTCTAATGTAACATTTTTATAACTCATATACTGATATGTAAGTATATTTGACAAGTAAAACCGATAAACCCGAGTTTTATAACTTATGGACCTTAATGGGCCAAAGTAGCCTTATTGGACCATTAGGCCCAACTAGTTTGGCTAAACACTAATGGACTTACTCATGGGCTTAACCCACTTAGGCCCAACATATGAGTATAGGCCTGGTATTAAAAGTATAAATGGACTAATATAATAAATTAAACTCTTAATGGGCTTATTGGGCCTTAATATGTAATTGGGTTGAAACTAGTATAACTAGTCTAAATTGACTAACACATAACAACTATAATGTTGTATGAACATATAAAATCCCACTTGATCATCATAATACTTATGATATCATCATATATACATAACCATTATTTTTATAAAGTCATTGGACAAGAGTCTAAGACCGAGTATTATTTGTCTAGGTTTTCCGTGATAGAGTCACGCGCACTCTTTTAAATGTTTTATGAAATATTTTATAAACCTGCGAGGGAGATAACATGTTAGTTTTTAATAAAAATAGGACACCAGTTGTCCCGATTGTATGCTTATTGATATGGACCCGAATGATTATATGACCCGATGAATGACATGAAATGGATTATTATTAGTTAGGTTATGTCACTAAAAGTCCCATTAGCATGAATTGTTAACTATCGGGATTTGGTAGACGCTTATGCATATAATAGTACTATTTGGGGAAGATCACCCCAGTTCGCGTCATGACGGTTGATCCCCGTCGTGCCACATTGAGTTGTAAGCGAATTTATGTATGAAAAGATTTATATAAGCGTGATTATTATGACGACACGTTGTTTTAGATGGGCAAAGGTAAAAAGGTAACAATGTCATGCGGCTTATAATAATCCAATAATGAAAATACTGATGTACGAGTTGAATTATAATATATTGACTGACTAGCAATACGGGGTCTTATTTCTGATATTATGTTCGTGTTTTGGTTTTACATAACCATTTTCATATAACGGTTTTTATTACACTCTATACAACGTTATAAAACGTATTGTATGATGTTTTTACGACAATGGTTCGTATAACGGTTTTGAAGGCAAAAGCCTATATTATGATTTACGACAAAGACTCATATAAAATGTCTTTGGCCTATTTTATAGCCTACGACAAAGAATTGTACAAAAATGATTTCGGTAATGATTATATACCGGTGATATATATATTAATGGGTTTTATTAAACTCTATGAATTCATTCGGCGTTTGGCTGACTTTTTAACATGTTTTATCTCAGGTACTTGAAGGTAATTCTCGGGAAGACGACAAGAATTTATGGCCTGCATTCAAATAAAATTTCCATTCAAATGTTTTGTAAATTGTATGACATACTATGACCTGAGGACCTATGTAAATTGATATTTATGAATGGAAAATGCTTTATTATTCAACGACGCGATTTTTAAGCGTTGTCTATGATTTGAGTAATGTGCTATCCCGTAACACCAACGACTCTTCCGCTGAACTAAATTATGAATATTTGGGAGTATTACAATCCAACGGCTATATCTGCCCGCGGTTCCTTATTGGAGCCCGCGGTTCCTTATCGATAAGGAACCGTCGTAGGTGCTAAGGTACCGCCAGCGTAGAGTCCGCTCCTTTTTGTCTTTTAGTGAATTTGAAATATCTGAGACTGTTTAAACCTTCAAAGGATATTCTTATGGCATTTGGAATATGCCATATTCAAATTTACATTTTCATTTTAATAAAACATTTTCTTTAAAATAAAGTTTATTAAAAATCTTTTGTTATGTTTGACAAAAGTGAGTTTTAAGGCTAATCACTTTTATGATCACTAAGCATGATTAAGATATGTTAGTGTAATGATTATTACCTTGATGATAGTGTTTGTTAGATAATTCGTTTTATGATTGTGTTTGAAAATAAATGTCTTTGTAATTTGTCGTGATCAAAACTAAAAAAGATTAATTAATACTAACAATGTTTTTAGACATTGCTTTGCATTAACAATCTCCCCCTTTTTTATTACGATAAACTATAAACTCATTTACATAAAATACAAGTTTATTCGAATTATTAACGAGTTTATCACTATCATTTCCCCCTTTTGTCGAAGCAAAAAGGTTAGCACAAGTCTTTGAAGAAGAAAAGAACCGGACTTTTGCTAGTAGCTCCCCCTTGGTGTTTACTCTCCCTTGCTTGGGGCACCAAGTCAATGAGCTAAGGTGACATGCTACACAAAGGTTAGAAGAAAGAAAAGAAACACTAATGTATATATGTGCACTACTTACTAACTAACTTGAGAGGGAGAAGGATTAGAAGCAAGCATTTGCTAAGTATGTCTAAAGGGTGTGTATTGACAATATCATAGTTCAATTGGTGGAATAAAGGAAGAAAAGAAACATCCAAACCAATCAAAGATGATTTAAAATGTCAATGGGTTAAAATTTAGAATTTATGGAATCACTCATAATTAGTTTTAAGTTTTAACCATGATCAACTCTTTACAAATGTGTGAAATAGAATTAGAGGGAAAGATAACACACATAAAATTCATATTACATAAATATGAAATAACATACAAGATAGATATTCATACACACAATATGAATATTTAAAGCAAAAAAAAATATGGAAAATAGACCACAAAGCATAAACTACTCTAATAGTGATAAATTTTCAAGATTGCTTAAATTTTATTGACTCAAACAACAAAAGTACAAAATGTGCCTTAGTTGGAAAAGAAAGACGACGAAACATCATTCAAAGTTTTGTTTACGGGAACAAAAACTTTGAGAAGAGGTCGAGTGAGGAGGAATTCAAGAAAATTTAGCTTGTCATAGATATGAGCAAGTTCAATTTGTTGAAAACGATAACAAGCACACGAGGAACCATGATGCAAAACAAAGTCGTTAGATGGAGGAGGTCCATCAAGATTAGAGGTTGGTAGAGAGGGAGATAATGGATAAGAGATGTTTTCACAATGCCTAGTGAGGTTAGGGAAAGAAGATAGGTCTTTCATTGAGTTGAGGAGAGTTGAAAGGTTTAGGTGTGGTGGAAGAATTTCTTTTTCTCCGGTAATTGGATTTATAGAGTAAGTCTCATTCCAACATTGAATCGGAGAGAAAGAGGAATTCTTGGAGGATTTTGGAGAAGAAGAATCATGAGAATTCTTGTTCTTTTTGATCTAAATGGGTTTAACCGAGATTTTCGGTTTCTTTTAAAGCTTAGAAGAAGAAGCTTTAGGTTGAGAAGTTTGTGACAAAGAAATGTCAAGGTTAGGAAAGGAACAATTAGGCATTATGAGGGATGAAGGAAAGAACTCCCAAAAGAGAAGAATTTAAAGAAAATAGATAAGACAAAAAGAAAGGTTTTAGGGAATGTTTAGCCAATTTGGGTAAACAAAGAATCTTAACCAAAACAGTGGTCAAAGAAGAAAGACCAAAAGTAAGCCAATAACGGCTTTACTGGGTGCAGTTCTTTAAAATAGCCCGCGGTTCCATATCGATATGGATTCGTTTGGAGGCTAAAGAACCGCGTCCAGTGGACTGCAAAACTTGATTTTCAAAAGTTTTGGAGAAAGATAAGACTTTTTCAAAATTTTGCAAATCTTGGATTTTTACCTCTTTTAGCACTAGAGTATGATAGGGTTACATAAAAGCAACACATTCTCACAAAGAATGTCTTCACAAAGGGTGACAAAATATTTAAATAACATTTTGGTCCAATTTTAAGTCAAGTTTTAGAGGTTGTAATAGATTTAGGTTCAATTTTAAATAAATTGAAGTTGTTTTAATGTGATCACATAGATTAAAGCACATAAAAACTAAATCCATAACTCATCCACATGAGGAAATCATGAGGGAAAGGAAAGGAAATACAAGAATTAAAAAGATAATTAACTACTACAAAGATAGCTAACAACTAGGTCTTGAGTTCATAGTTCTCTTTGGCTTGACCTTCTTTTTAAAAAAGCATGTTAATTTGAAAACCATCATTAATCTCCTAGGAGAAGGCATGGAGAACAAGACAAGCAAGAAATCATACAACCTTCTATGAAGACCAAGCATCTCCTTCCTTAGGTTTTGAATGATGTAGTTATTATAGAGACAACATGGGCAATTTTCACCATGATCTTCTAAGAACCCAAAGAAGTAAGGATCACCCATGAAGTGAGGGATAGGAATGTCCAAAATAGGAGCATTAGTGTTAGAGGGTGGAGGAGGTGGTGGAGGCATAATGTTCAAGGGTGAGATGGGAGAGTTTGGTGGAGTGAAAGGAGAGGTTACCAAAGGCTCAAGTACAAAAGGGATACTTTGTAGAGGTTGAGGTTGAGAAATCCCATCCAAAGGAGGACTTGGGGTGAAAGGTGAAGAAAGCTCATTCATTCTTGATTGGAATGAAGAGGAGGTAGAACCATGAGAATGGTTAGTACCATGGGCTGAGTTTGTCTTGCATGGAGCAAGGGGTGGTGAAGGTGAAGATGAAATGAGAATGGTAGATATCTCATTTTTGGGAGTGTGAAAAGATAAAGAACCAATGTTAGGTATCTTGATCTTAGTTTTGAGACTTCTTTTTGAGGAAGGAGTTTTGGAAGAAGTGGATGTTCTAGTGGACACCATGGTTGTGTGTTAAGGTATAGAGGAGAGTTAAAGGGATGAAGAACACAATCAACATGAGAGGGTTTAAGAAGAGAAGGGAATGATCCAAACTAGTAATGGGTTAAAATCATTTTAGGTGAATAATGAAATTAGGTACCCTAGTTTAGGAAAGTGCATGTTTTTTTTAAAATTTTATCAAAGTTTTACACAGATTAAGGAAAACAGTGTAAAGCAAAGATTCTTTTAAAACAGGAATAGGCGGTTCCTTACGTAGGTCCGCGGTTCTTTATCGCTAAGGAACCGCGGGTTCGATATGGAACCGCGACCAGTGGTGACAGAAAAATGCACTTCCTTCAACTTTGGTCAGCCCAGATTTCACACAGGTAAATAACAAGCCAAAGTTAAACTATAAGTCAAAATCTAGGAAGCTAACAAACACATAATATGCACAAAGCAGTGCAACTATTAGGATTAAAATACTAATAATCCAAACATAATGTATTAGTTAATATACATACATAAAAGAAAAGAAAGCAAAAGTTCAACACATAACATGTTTAACAACTTGTTCTCCTTGAATTAAACCAAAGTCTTGATTTTCTTTTCTTGCCAAGTCCCTTGATCAAATTCCCTAAGTATTTGAATCCCTTTCTTGACTCCACTTGATGATCAAACAACTCACCTCGGGTCCTAAGATTTTCACGGTAGAGACACTCCATGTTGAGGTCTTTCGGTACTTAACTAGTGGAATGGTGAGGAGGAGGAGCTAAGTCTTCAAGTCCATCCACGAATGAGTTTGTGGATTGACGGGAGTTACTTGAAGAGTCGACATGAGCACTAGTACCTATGTCACCACCATCACTTGGTGACATATCAAAGTCCTCATCATCGGACTCTTGTTGATCATGTTTTCTTGAACCTTTATCACTTTTGGGCTTTCTTTCATATACCTCTTGAATAGGTAACATCACCCGTTGAACCGGTTGAAAGAGAGAGAAGTCAAGGAAGGGAAAATCATGAACAACCCTCTTAAAGAGGCGAGTAAGAAGCATAGCATAGGGTAGATTGGTTTTGGGTTTGGAAAGAGCATAATTAATTCGTCGAGCGATATAGTATGCCAAGTTGTACTTGGTTTCGGTAAAGATGCAAAATAGCATATGCACCATACACCCTGGAATGTGATCCCAATTTCCACCAAGACAAAATACATTCTCCCTAAGGATCTCGGCCCAACGAACCATATAATCCTTAAGGTCGCTTGAGAGAACCTCATAACAATTTACAAGTCGTTTATTAGAATGAAGGCTTCTCACAACATTTCCATCACGCTCTTTGGAAATTATTTCAAGGATAAAATCGAGATCAACTTCATAGTGGTCATTTGGAGGTTTATTGTTGGATTCATCGAGAGCATCAAGTCTCCACACCAAGAATTTGACCAAAGGTTTCAAGAGAGTATTGAATGACTTGATCATTCAATAAGAATCTAACGAATATTCTACCATTGAATTCAAGGATAGAATAGGTGCTAAAGAACTCCAAAAGAAATACGGGATATATCTCTTCATCTATGTAAAGCAAACTATCAAACCCTATAGGCTCAAAGATTTGATATAGTCATAACCCGTAATTTCTTCATCAACAGTTCTACCTTCATGGAAACAACGTTTTGAAAGAGATGAGTAGGAGTTTTGAAGTTGGATAGAAGCAACAATTTGAGAAAGGTTTGACATATATCGTCTAGTGTTTTGATGATCTCTTTGATATCTTGAAGGCATGATTAGTACCTAAATACAACAAACAAAGATAGATCTCCAATCACTCATATGAAAATTATAAATCAAAATTTCAAAAGATGAGAATGTGTTTCATCAATAGCTTGACAAACAAAGGATTAATCCTTGTCATTCTCATGTTCATAATGTACCCATTTCACCATTGATCAAAACATATGAACTATGTAAGATCAACAATGAACTAGAACATTGGTTTTTTCAAAACAAAGTTTTTAGGTAAGCATTTAATAATGCCATTACCAACTTGTTCATGGGTTCATATCAATTCCATCAATCAACCAAACTATTTAGTCAAAATTCGGATTTGTTCTATAAATGGGTTTTAATGAAATCTCAATGAATATAAACCTAAGGAATCATAGTAGCAATACTATGTCAACTCTTGTTCCTAATAAGGTTCTAATTCAATGTCAATTTTAAAAAGCCCCAATTATGAATGTATGAACCCTAGAACAAATTAGATGAAATTAAAAGAAATAACTTACAATTAATTGATCTTGGATGATGGATGAGTGAAACCCACGAACTTGAATCAATTAATTTGAGTGATTGAAGGTTTTTGAAGCTTCAACAATGGTGGAAAAACAAAGAAAACTGTCGGCTCTGTGTGAAGGAGAGAGAAGGACTTGTTTGAAAAAGATATTTTAATAAAATTGGCGCTCTGACAAAAGCTATTGTCCACGGTTCCTTATCGATAAGGAACCGCGCCTCTGAGCCGTCAGAGTTAAAGAACCGCCTATAGAGGCAGGTTTTTATAAAAGAAAGACAATGAATTTTTGAAAACCAAAATTTTTAAAATACTTAACAATATATCTTAAACCTTTTAGGATATCATTGGACCACCACAACACTAGGTAATAATGCCTTGTTGAAGGATTACGAGTTGAATCAAGATAGGAAAAGACCGAAACGAACAAACGACTACTTGTAGCAAAAAGGCAAAGGGGGAAGAGTCAAGAGAACTGAATCAAAACCGAGAAAATTGCTCAAGAGACAAATGACATTCTTCAAATTGAGGAGGTGAAGAGCTTGTGTCATATATAGTGGTTTAAGACGTGCCTTTCCGGCGAAAGTCTAAACGGCTTTGGTAATGAATTAAACCAAGCAATTTTGATGCATAGAATAAGATCATTTTTAAGAGTAGTCTTATTCTATTTCAAAACTTGAGCAAAGTATAGATTCACTTTCTCTCCCACTTGATCAGATAATTATTGCTAGAATTAACAATAACAATATCCTTGGAATATTTCAATTCCAAATGTGAAAAATCCACCTACAACTTAATGAAGTAGTTTGGTATCTCAAGGGATTCACTAATCATCCTAGAGATGAGCTTAATTGCACAAGTTACACATGATATAGGGCCTACTAACCGTAAGGGTGCAAACCATGGAATCATGCTTGATACTTTAAGCTTCTACTAACTCACTCTACATCACCATAGTGAGTCAATATCCAAGAAATGAAGGTTTGAGAGGGAAAAAGAAAAGAATCACAAACCACAAATAAATGTCAAGGCAAGGATGCCAAGAGCAAGCATATAGTCAATTAATGATCAAAAGAATGATCAATGGGGCTTGTGGAAGAACGAAAGCGTACCTTGGCCACAAATTGCGTTCAGAGCTTTCAAGGAACCAATGCAAAGCCCAACTATGACTAATAGTGACTACTAAGTCTTTAAAGACTAGTATCACTTCTACCCATCTTGATATCATCATTAAATGATGTTAGAAATCAAAGAAGATGAGTCTTCTACATGTGTAAGTAACTCAATCCATAATAAATTGAATGATTGATCTTTATGAGTACCTACACATAACAAGATGCAAACTAGTATATATATTTCAAGAGTAAATCTAAATGCATAAACTGATAGTTAGTTATGTATACCGCAAACCAAATACTGCATCAAATTTATCAGTGGTTCAAATCCAAACTATGCAAATATGCATTCATCATCCTCATTCATAACTAAGTAAGTTATCTGATCAAGTAGTATTGTTTGCTTTAGTGATACGATTTTTTGATGGCGAGTATGAATTTCAGATTTGTTCGTATGTATTTTTACTTTCTGGTTATAGTCTAGTGGAGTTGCTTTTGTTTAAAATGTTTATTTAGAGTTGAGCTTAAATCATAATCCGATAACCCGAATCACCTGACCCGAAATAACCCGATCCGATAGTAACCCGGACCCGATAACCCTGATTACTTATCGGGTCGGGTTTCATGTCACTTTTTCAAAAATCAAAAACCCAATTCAACCCGACCCGATAAACCCGATAACCCGACAACCCGACCCGATAACACCCCTAGAGGGGATGGATCAAAATCAAGGATGTATCCTGATAGTATTAGGCCAATAGGGTGTGGAGTGTCTTGGGATTTTGAATGGAGAGAAAATGCTAGGGTTAGTTTCTCTAAACCCTTTTAATAATGCTTAGCTTTTAGTAATAGTCATTAGCTAAAGTTACATTTTATTAGATGTCAGAATAGCATGGGTCTACCCAGGCATGCATAGCCACCTAGAATTAAACCTGAAGAATGCATTATCCAGGCTCAATTGGATTCTCAAAATGAACCTTAGTCTGAGATACCATTAACTCAGTCACACCCAAGGCATGAAGTTAAAGAAGAAGTTCTGGATGATGAAGAACCAGTGCTTGTTAGGAGAGTTTCAAAAAGGATCAAACTATAAAAGATGAAGAAACCTCTTTCACCTGGGCCAGGGTTAGACCTGAATATAAAATTGAAGTAGATTAGTTTAACTTTGACTGTGGAAATTTGGCTTGCCATATGTTAGGCAATTTTGTATATCTGCCCATTCACATTTGTGGTAAAACTCTATATTAACCTTTTAGGAATTGTATGCAAAACTGATATGCCAAATGTTAGGCACTTGTATACATTGTGGAATTCTGGATGCTTCTTTTATGTTATAATCTAATGTTGTCTTATGTATTAATTATTTTCCAATTTACATATGCATTTTTGATATAAGCTAATAAAATCATAAAGGAAACCAAACAATGACAGGATTACAACATTTTCATTAGATATTATAGAAGGATTACAACAAATACGAAAAGTCAAACACCATAAACCTTAACAATAGTAGTAATGAAACAACAGACATCTAATTGGACCCAAAATCACATTAAACATAGCTACCTAACCAAACCTAAGAAAACTAACAACATCTATGGAAACAAAAACCACAATCAAGTTTATGTTGTAGAAGGTAGTGCGAGATTGATGATTTTGGAGTTGTAGAATCTATTGTTTTTCATTGATAAAGTTGACATGATTGTGGTAGATCCGTGCTTGATAACAACTATTTGGTAATGGGTCATCAATCCATCTAAAAAAGTTGCAATTTCTTATTGGATCTATGTAATTAGGGAAACCAAGAAACCTTCTAGCATGGTTATTTTATGTTTAAGATGTTTACAAGATGGCTGGATCACCACACCTACATATGATGTTCATGTTGTTTATTGTTTGTGGAAGAATGGAGGTTTATATTGAGAAAATAGATAGAAGATTTGGGGGTTTTATAAAAAACTAGACTAGTGGAAATCAAACGTGTAGAGTGACGTAGATACACTGAAAAGTTGGCAACCCATGTGGCAATGGTTTGGGTTGATAACCGGTCACCCATCTCCATAGTAACATGAATGGTAACAATTAATAAGGTCTAATACCCAAATAACCCAACCCGTTTACTTGGGTAACATAGAAACACAAAATAAAAGTTTGGTAACCTAGGACAACTTTTTTGTAAAGTTTAGTAACATCTTTGTAAAATTTAAATAATGTTGTCTTAATATTTGAAAATTAAGTTGTGCTTGGTCTCAGTGTTTTCAAAGGTTTTCAAATTTATCATAGCATTTCACAATCGATTTCGCCATAGCTCTCATAGAATAGGAACCTAACGAAAATTAACTATGGTTGCAATAATGGTTTTGAAGTTGATGTCAAGTTACAATGTGATCAGAGAACAAAAAAACCAAATTAAAATCTACCATCCTATTTAGTGAGATCCGCAAAAATACAAGTGTTATTTAACTGTTTAGAATGAAATTTGGTTAATATATAACCAAGTCAGGTAACATATTGAGTATATGTTTGTGGAATAAAATTAATGTAGACCTTTTCCCGCCCAAGTCTATCGAATTTCCAAGTGATGAAAATCTAGTGTAATCTATTTCGGTCGTTTTGCTGACATTGACATAAAAACATTCTTGAACAACCCTAAACACATAAACCGAAAGTGTGGTGATGTTGTTTGAGATTAATTTCATGCAACAAACTAAGTCGAAGTAATTTATAAGTAAGATTCTCTTAAAAATACAAATTTGAACCATTTAACTTGGGACATCAGTTAGAAGAAAGCTTATAAGCACAGGACCAAATGCCCTTATGTAGTTTTTTTCATCAAAATTAACAGGGAATCACAGGAGGAGAACGTACCTCAACTCATTGTTAAACATCTTACTAAAGAGTTGGTAATGTGATTGAACAAGAGGTTTGGATAGGCGAAGAATCAAAGACAGTATGCACCTGGCATGGCTGCAAACGCAGTAAGTTGCCATGCTAAGCTGAGTGGTTTTAGCTTTTTTGAAGGATTTTAGATTCATCACATCTCTTCACAATGAATTTAGTCATAAGTCATACAAAAATCACCATGGCTGCTAGACTCGAAGCCCGCAATGGCAAGATACATCTAATAATACAACTCTATTTAAGGTATTCAAGCTCATGCCAACTAACAACAACCGATGTCACTTTAATCAAGCCCGACCAAACACATCATTATAAATATACACATTTACACTAAAAGTTCTCAGTCACAATAGTATGACTGTTTATGGTAAAACATAATTAGTCACAATTGCCACAGTAGGTTGTTATGCCAAGCTATGGGTGGTCTCAACTTTTTCGAAGACTTTCAGATTCATAATAACCCTTCACAATGAATTTCATAGTAAGTCAAATAAAAGCAACATGGTTGCTAGCCCCAAATGACTGCACTACCAAGATGCATATAGATAATGCCAGCTCTATTAAAATGTATTTAAACTCATGTTAGCTAACAAAGATTGTTGTTACTATGATCCTTAGTGCATAATAATCCGACTCATGTATCTAAGTATTGCCTCAGCAAGGCTCGAATGTATACAAATTTAATCAAGCCTTACCAAACACGAAATTATACACATATACATTTACACTAAAAGTTCTCTATCACAATAATATAACTTTTATGGTAAAAGTTTTTAGTCACAGCTGCTACAACAATTATTTTTTAATAATCAAAACCAGGCCTTGCTAGGAGAAAACACACACGTATCATCTTCTTTCACATTCCAAAAAACATATACCATATCCATATCACCACAAATTCCCAATTTATGCTCATAAAATATTAGGGCTCAGATATATCTACCTTATCGAAGATTATGAAATCTTCTACAGCTGCAAAGGAACAGGTTGCCATACATGCTATGTTATGGAAACCGGTTCTTCCCTTGCCATTCTAGCATAATAACTTCATTGGCTAACTCTTATTAGATTCTAACAATCATCATAGCAAAAAAAATAAAGGTACATGTGAATATTTTATGCCAAGGTAAGTGGTCCACTCTAGGAAGTAATCAAGTCCCAAATGGTAACTACACATGAATGCAAAATCGAAAAGACCACCATGGTTGCGTTAGTGTGAACGCCTCACCAAGATCTGGTTGTTCTCATACTTATAACATTTTTATATCACAATAATTCAATAATAATTAACTTAAACATCAACAAATGTTCAACAATGTTTCATCTTGAAAACTCCCAAAAGCACACGAATATCAGTGGTGACAAAAAGTATTTGAAAAAAATTGCAAAAAAAAATCTGCATGTATCATCACAAAAAACTGCACATGAAGGAAAAAATATCAAAGACCATCAAACTAATAACCTTATATCCCATCTTACCATTTGCATTAACATAAATTTAGTCACTTTGGCATGTCATCAAAAGATTGGTATGATGACAAATTATAACTATACACAGTGACACAAAAAGTTCCCCTTCACAATAGCTACCACACCAAATTGCATAAAGTATTAAGTTATTCAAATCTTTGTTTGAAGCAATTAATTTATATCAACAAAATACACAAAAAACTCTTAATACATATAATGTCGTAAAAATATTATTTATATTTTTTGACTTCTCGTTGTTTTTATTATTACAAAATGCAAAAACGTTCTATATAAAATTAAACGTAAGCAAAGTTTTAGTCGTAAATATTTATTCCAACACAATATCACTTAAGGTGTGTACAAATAAATTAAATACTTGCAAAGGGATCAAAGAAAAAACAAGTCTTTTATTAAATAAACACAAAATGTATAAAATGTTACCAACTATTTTTTTATTTGAATAAAATGTTTTAAACCAAAATATGAATTTGAATTTCAAATTTTCTCCCTCCTAACGATGTAAAAGCTACACCATATAATATCTTCACTACTAAAAGATAAAAGGAAGCGCTAGTCTAGCCGGTGCACTAGACTAGGTGCACTTATCTTTAGTGCACCAGTTGTGTTACTTATTGCACCAGTCACACTCCTTTTGTGGGTCTCTTTCTATCAATAGTCCACTGTTAAACTTGTTGAAATACCTCTTGAAAAACCTGAAAACCTTATGTTTAAATCCTTTACTCTAAATCTTTCTTCCTTTGATCATATAACTTGTATTAATTTGTTTACAAGTGATCTAATTCTTTGACAATAATTTGAGCAAAAGAAGAATACTTGTGACTCCTCCAAAGATCAAGTATTGAGGAATAGTGTTCATACTAATTTGTTCATTGTTGTACATCATTCATTTGTTGTAGATTTACATGATCTTGTGAAAACTTGTAGTGTAGATATCCTTGTGATTTGTAAGAGTATTTCCAAGGAGTGGGATTACTTGTGATCCGGTGTGATAAAAGTATGTAGTAGATAGATCGGGAAATCGTGAGTATACTTCTTAGGAGAAGAAGTAAGAGTGTAGATTGGTTTTAGCTAAGATTAGGACTCAAAATTTAGCTTAGTGTCGGTAAACTTACTAAGCGACGTGTATACGGTTTTCTCCGCCTTGAAGGGAGCTTGTTGACATAGTGAAATCTTGAGTAGGGTACTCGAGGAGTGGAATAGAGCAAAGAAGAGCTTCGTAGCCGAACCACTATATATATATATATATATCGGTCTTGTTGTTTAATTGTTCCTTCCCTTCTTTTATTACTTTTTACTTACTAGTAATTTACATTCATAGTTATTTTTTATTAGTTGTGTTTCACATTTCTTGCAGGTAGAACTAATATAAACTCTAATCTAATCTTTTAACAAGCAAATAAATGTTAAAAACGTAATTGTATCCAGTAAAGTATTCAACCCCCCCTTCTTCTAGTTTCCACAATTAGTATCAGAGACAAGGTCATTCAAGATTTTTAAAATATATTGTATTTTAAAGCTTGGATCGATCTATGGATTCTAAAAAATATCTAGAAGGACAATCTATGCAAAGACCATCACTTTTTTATACCGATGTTTTTATTGGATAAATAGATTCGGGACTTATGTTAAATCTAAAGATCTAGATCTTTGGCATTACCGAGTGTGATTTTAAACTTTTCAATATAATAGTGAAACTAAAAAGGATGAACTTGTTTCTTTTGATAAACAAAATGATGACACTAAAAAGAAATTGTTAATCCCACTTCAATCCATAACACAATATTTAGAGAAAGAAAGAGAAGAAAAGTAGAGAGAGAAACTAGAGAGATGGTGGAACGTTTTTACTATTAGAGAGAGAAAGTAAATGTAACCAACACCCTCTTCCACACATGGAAGAGGGTATATATACCCACGAACCACATGGGCTTTCCATGGGCCGTGGGTTTGTTTCCATGGGCCGGGCTTGGCTTGTCTTGGGCTTAGAGCCCCTAACTTATACAATATTATCTTAAAGTCCAAGCCCGATTTTCCCGACTAACCTATTACAATACAAGACCATTTACGACTAAGATGACCTATTACATTCTTGTTAGACTATATAGAATATAGGGCTAACAATCTCCCCCAATGTATCGGTCATCTTTAAAATGCATAAGATGATTGAGTGAATACATTCTTGGGGAGGTGATCTTCCTTCTTAGGTCTTATATCTTGGTCTTGATCTTGTTTGTAACGGTTTTATTCCTTCATGCCTTTGTGATCTTTATCTTGAGCCTTTGTCATTTGACTTTGAGTGCTTGAGATCTTTAATCTATTCTTGATAGTGTTCATCTTGAGCTCTTGTGACAAGATGGCCTATTACATGTTGGGAATAAAATGTAGCTAGTACACTTGGACGCTGACAAGAGCAATCGGGACGTTGATAAGAAGAAAACAAGTGTTGACAGAACAAGCGTTGACAGGAAGATGTTAAGCGTGATAGGTAATAAGTGTGAAAACACTTATCCTTTTACCACATATTTCCAATAATAACAAGACCAAAACGTGTATTTTATGTCGTAAAAGTCGGAATTATGCGTGGTTTGTGTTTTTATTGTGTTTCAGGATAAAAATGTGAAAAAGGAAGAAAACACGGGCTATCACGGGCTTTTATCAAAGAAAACGACAAAAGACGAAGTCAAAAGATCAAGAGTGTAAAAAGAACGGAAGTCCAAGGCCTATTCTGAAGATTTATCGAAGAAAAAGTCTAAAGACGGAAGTTTAATGAAGTCGAAGAACTCAAGTCTAATAGAAGAAGAAAATTATAAGACAAGTTCAATTTATATCGACAAATCCCGAGACGACGTCGAGAAAGACAAAGAATTTAAATCAAGTCGAGTCGAGAAGAAAGAAAGAAGGAAGCAACACATGCACTCCCCACCTCCTATATATACCCTCCTAATGACACATTAGGAGGGTGCTAGTTAATTAGTTTTTAGTCACTTTTCATTTTTCTAGTTTTTAGAGAGAGAAAGTGTTTAACTTTCTCTCACTAAAATTTCATCTTTTCTTTCTTTCATGTTTAAGCTTTAATTCAATCTTGTATCCTTGAATCTTTGATCTACAAGTTCAAGTTAAGCTTTTTATCTTTAATCTTCTACCTTTCTTGATTTTATTTACTTTTGATTCGTTATCATTTTTGATTTAGTTTCATCTTGATGTTTATGTGATTAAAATTTTTATCTTTTTATTCATCTTTAAGTTTTTATACGGATTAAGCTTTGAGCTTATCATGCTTATTGGCTTAGTTTGTGTTTAGCTTATTTACTTTTTAGTTTTCTTAAAAAGTCTAATCTTTTTATGGTTTGATTTAAAAAGTTTTTCTTATTTTAAGTTTAAAAGTTCTTATTGTTGCTTATTAGTTCTTTTCGTTGTAGATTTGGTTAAGTTTTAGTTTGAGCTTATAAAAACAGCTTATAAACTTGGCTTATTGCAAAGTACATTCCATCGGAAAAGGGTAAACCCCTTTCCGGTTGTGTATTCCGACCAGAGCCTTTGATTCCGACTGGTACCATTAATTATTCCGATTACAAGGATCGGAATAGGGTTTTGGGATTCCGACCCACATTCCGACGGGTGGAATTATTTTGATATTCCGACAGCAAGTTTTTGTGATATTCTGATTGCTTTCCGATTGATATTCCGATTGCATTCCGATTGGGTGTATTCCGATCATAAGTATTCCGATAGGATTCACCTTGAGACATTCCGACGGGTGTGTTTTGTGATTCCGACTAGTATTCCGACACTCATTCCGATTGACATATTCCGACGGGATTCCGATTACATTCCGATGAGTTTCAGTTTTGTTTTCATAAAGTTTTAAGTTTTAAGTTTTAAGTTTTAAATTCATTACGTTTTAATTTCCAAAAATTGCACGCTTCCCGAAATTTTCATATTTGCTTTTAGTTTAAAAATAGATAACCAAACCATTTTATTTTCCACCAAGAACGACTGAGTCGCACTCTTAACTAGTAATCAATTCGAAAAGATCGGTTTAACGAACTTTCATAACTAGTGAAAATCTAGTTATTAATAGGATGAAGTCAAACACTGATAGAAGACTTAGTCTACACGTATTATGTTTCTAGTTTGTTTCTAGTAAAGATATGATCAACAATGTATTTTCTATGTTTATCTTTACCTAAAATAGCTGATATGTAGACTCTTGTACAAGGCTCCTTATGTCTATAAAAGGAGGCCTTTAGGTTTATGTTTGATATACGTTTTAACATTTTCATTATTCGCAAGTTTGTTTTATCAATCAAGTGAAAATTTGGTTTACATTGTTTGTGTGTTCTTGTTTGAGTATTAATTCCGCATAATACTTAAATTGTTTTATACACAACAAAGTTTCTCTACGTGTTTAACTTGATTTAATCTCGTTTACACAAGCTAAATCGATCTAAGTTTGGGATCAACAAGTGGTATCAGAGCTTGTTGAGAAACTTTGATCTAAAAGAACACAAGAACCCTAAATAGCCAAAAACCCTAATTTTCAAGAAACCCTAAAACCAACATGTCTACCCTAGAAGTAAACTCCTCCTCCTCCTCAACCCCCCAACATCAAGATTCCCATGCTAGTCCCAGATAATTTTGAGCTGTGGAAGTTTAACTTTGAACAGTATCTACAAATCCATGACTACACCCTATAGGAAATTATTGAATATGGAAACACATTCAATAAAGCTTAAATGATTGTAGCTGCCATCTTACAAAGAACAAATGTTCAAGGCTCTACTGAAGAGGATCGAAAAGAAAAACCTGAAGATGGTAGAGCTGTCTCAACTGAGGACATAGCAAAGAGAAGGAATGACGTGAAAACTCTAAGCATTCTCAAACTCTCTTTAGGACAAGAAAATCAGTACAAATATAGAAGCTATGAGTCTGCAAAAGATCTTTGGGCAGCCCTTGAAGTTTCTTATGGTGGTAATGCTGATATTGTACAAGAGAAAAAGAAGCAACTCTTGCATGAGTATGCTGTTTTTAAAGCTTAACCCAGTGAGAAGCTAAGTGGAGTGAGAAGCAGACTTATAGATATTACAAGCAAGTTGTCCTTCATGGGAACAGTGCTTGGTGATGTTGATATTATCACCACTTTTCTTAAAAGTCTAGGTGATGCATGGAAGATTGAAGCAAGGTCTATAATTGCTAATAACACTCACAAAAGTTCTACTTTTTATGATGTTTACAATAAACTGAGGCTGGTAGAGAATGAAACTCTTTTGGATCATGGCAGCAAGTCTACCAATGGAAATATGGCCTTTTTCTCAAACAGTGAAGGTCAATTTGATCAAAAGGAGTCATACATGCACCCCGTTACTGGATCAACTTGTGTCAACGCTGGATCAAGCCTTGTCAACGCCTCACATTCAAACGCTGACACATACAAAGTTGACTCACCAAGAGTTAAGCCTGCTGGTATTGATCTAGATACTGTTTGTGCATACATTGCTTCATTGCCCAATGGTTCAGTGATCACATATGAGGAACTTGAGCAAATTAGTGATGAGCATCTGGAGGAAATGGACATAAAGTGGAATATGGTTCTTGCAAGTATAAGAGCAAACAGATGGAATCGAAGATTCAAGAAGAAGATGACTTTTAATGCTAAGGACACTGCTGGATTTGATAAATCCAAGGTTGAGTGTTATAACTGTCATCGAATGGGACACTTTATGAGAGAATGCAGATCTCCAAGAAGATCTGATGCTGGAAAACCCTCAAGCCAAATCATCAAGGCTCAGGATTCTATAGCTATGGTTGCCATGCAAGACATTGATGGTGTTGGCTTGGATTGGAGCTATTTGGCCAAGGATGAGGAAGAGAACAAAGCTTTGGTTGTAGAAAAGGAAGAAGAAGAGCATGTTCACTATGCTCTCATGGCACACTCCTCATCTTCATCAGACAATGAGGTATATGATGATGCATTTTGTAGTAAGGGTTGTCGTCTAAACACTGAAAAACTTAACAAAGAAGTTTTAAAATTGACAACAGATGTGGTTAATGAAAGATGCAAGTTATCTAACTATCAAGTTGCCCTTACTCAAACTGAAAAAACTGTAGCTAAGTATAAGAAAATGGAGCTTGACCTAAAAGATCAAATCAATATTTTAAATCATGATTTAAATGCTAGTATTGAGATTAGAAACATCATGGAGAGAGTCAATGTTGATTTACAGGCTAAATTAGATGAGGCTATTAAAAATAAAGATAATGTAGATCTTAAAATTCAGAGATTTGATAAAGCTTCACAAACCCTAGAAAAATGTGTTAGTGAACAAAGGGATTCTAGGGATATGACTGGGATTGGGATGAAAGAGTATGTTGGTGTTCCACCACCTGTTGGGAACTTCTATGGTGTCCTTAGAAAGGACTTGTCTTGGACTGGTTTACCAGAACTCCAAGAAGAGGAATTTATTCCTCCACCAAGAGTTCTTACCCAGTAGAGGAATACAGGCAGAAGTTGACTGATTTGGACCAATAGAAGAAAGCCAACCCTACCTTGTTTGTTAAGGGTGGCATGCTTAGTGACAGTCCAAATGAGTCTACACCCATAAAGGTGACAAACCTAACCACTGGCAAGACTGTTGACCTTGGCTTAAACGTTGATAGAAAACCTAGTATTAAATATGCAGAAATGTATAGAAAACCTAGGTCACCAAAAAGCCAAATTAGTGATAATGGAACAGGTTTCTTTTCTTCTAGACCTAGAGTTATGTCTAGAAAAGCCTGTTATACTTGTGGAAGTTTTTCACATTTAGCCTATAAGTGTGTCAATGCTTCAAAGGTCAACGCTGATAAAAAGTCAAACACTATCAAACCCAAACCTTTTGTCCAGCAAAGTCCACAAGTTGTTAGACCAGCCCTATTCTTTTCTAAAGGGTCTAATACTTATGGACAAAGACCTTTTCAGAAGACCAATACATGGTCTAATAGAAAATAGGTTCCTGTAGCAAACCTTAGGTTCAACGCTGATAAGGGTAATTTCAGCATTGACAAGACCAAATTAAACGCTGACAGAAACGTTGCCAGACCAAATAATGGTAAATATTTGCAACCAAAGGGAAAGGGGTCTAAAGCTTATTCTAGCTTGACATGGAGACCTAAGCAAGACTAAAACTCTAATTCAGATGGGCTTTCTATGACCTGTAACAGATTTCATTATATTTCAAAGGTCATAACAAAACCAATTGGGGTTAACTGGGTGTTTAATCCAAAAAGGGATGAGCAAGGGGTTGTTATAAGGACTAAGACTGTTCTTGTTGAACAACCAAATGAATCCAAGTCTGCTCAGGCTTGGGTTACCAAAGAAAACTAATTTGTTTTCTTTATGTGCAGGGCATTCAAAAGCAGGTTAATGATTATGGCTATTGGGATAGTGGATGCTCTAGGCACATGACTGGGAAGGAAGATTATCTCACAAAATTCACTCCCATTAAGGATGGTGACAAAGTTTACTTTGGAGGCAGATATGGAACTATCACTGGCAAAGGAACTCTTCTCAGCAACAATTTGCGTTTTGAAAACGTGTTTCTGGTAAAAGAACTTGACTATAATCTGTTTAGTGTATCACAAGTTTGTGATAACAAAAATAAAGTTCTTTTCACTGATATTGAATGCTTGGTGTTGAGCAAAGATTTTAAAATTCCAGATGAGAAATTCATTGATTATAGAACACCTAGGCATAAGGTCATTTATAATGTGAATCTTAATGGAATTAGGATGAATAATAATTTGTCATGTCTATATGCTAAGGCTTCAGTTGATGAGAGTAATCTTTGGCACAAGAGATTAGGGCACATTAATTTTAAAAATATAAACAGACTTGTGAGACATGGTTTAGTTGATGGCTTGCCTGAAAAGGCTTTCCACAATGACCACTCTTGTGTTGCATGTCTTAAAGGCAAACAACACAAGGTCTCATTTAAGTCTAAACCAGTGCACTCTAGTTCTAAACCACTTCACTTGTTGCATATGGACTTGTTTGGTCCAACTAATATAGAAAGCTTAAATGGTAAATCTTACTGTTTTGTCATCACTAATGATTTTTCTAGATTTACTTAGACTTTCTTTTTAGCTTTGAAAAGTGACACTGCTGATACTTTGATTAACTTTATTACTTAGATAGAAAAGAAGTCTGGTAATGAGGTTAAGATACTTAGAAGTGATAATGGTGGTGAGTTTAGAAATAAGTTATTAGATGACTTTTGTGCCAAGAAATGGATTACTAGACAGTTTAGTGTAGCTAGAACCCCACAACAAAATGGGATAGCTGAGAGAAAGAATAGAACCCACATAGAAGCAGCTAGGACTATGTTGGCTGATGCTCACTTTCCCATTGCTTTTTGGGCTGAGGCTGTGAATACAGCTTGTTATGCTCAGAATAGGGCTTTAGTCAATAAGATTCATAACAAAACACCTTATGAGTTACTTTGGGGAAGGAAACCTAATATTGGTTTTCTTAAAACTTTTGGATGTCATGTAGTTGTGTTAGATACTAGTGATGCCTTAGGTAAATTTAGTGCTAAAGGTGATGAAGGCTAATTCATGGGTTATTCAGTGTAGAGTAGAGGATATAGAGTTTACCTTAAGAAAGAAAAATGTATACTTGAAAAAGTACATGTTAGGTTTTTAGAAAGTAAACCTAGTGATCCTGAAAGTGGTCCAAATTGGTTATTTGACTTGGAACCTCTATCTAGGACTTTAAATTATATGCTTGTTACTAATCCAAACATTGTGAAGGTCACTTCAAATGTTGTGGAAGAACCAGTTGTTGATGTTTCAGGTAAACAGGTTGATACAGAGGTTGGATCACAAGCAGACAAATCAACACCCATACTTGAGTATGTTACTATTCCCATTTGGACAAATGCATTTGCTGCTGCTGCTACTGGAAAAGAAAAAGGTGGTCCTCAAGTATCACCAGTTGACAACATGCATGATCTTTCAGGCGCTAACAAAGGAAATTCTGGCGCTGACAAGACAAATTCAGGCGTTGATGGCTCAAACGTTGACAGCCTTTGTCCAGGCGTTGACAGATCTTTTGACCATATTTTCTCTTCCAATAATTTTGAACAAGGTGAACCTTCAAACAACAATGGAGAGGTTCATTCAGATAGAGATGGAAGAGAGTCTGAAGAGGATATTGGTAACATGGAAGATGAGATTAAGGACAGCACACTTATTGAGGGAGGAGTGCTTACTTCTACAATCAAAAATCACCCTCCTTCTCTAATCATTGGTGATGTGATGACTCTTGTGCAAACTAGAAGATCTCATCAGAATCTTGGAGGATTTATTGATAATCACAAGAAGGTTGATACCCCTCTTGTTCAAGCATGTTTGTTTGCCTGTTTTCTGTCACAACAGGAACCCAAGAAGATTTTTGATGCTCTCAAAGAACCAAGTTGGGTGGAAGCAATGCAAGATGAGCTTCACCAATTTGCTATCCAAGATGTTTGGGAGTTGGTTGATTGTCCCAGACATGTCAGACCTATTGGGACAAGATGGGTTCTTAGAAACAAAAAGGATGAAAGAGGCATTGTGGTCAGAAACAAGGCACATTTAGTGGCTCAAGGATATACATAAGAGGAAGGGATAGAATATGAGGAAGTCTTTGCACCTGTTGCAAGGATTGAGGCTATTAGGATTTTTCTAGCCTATGCTTCCTGCATGGGCTTTACAGTCTATTAAATGGATGTGAAGAGTGCTTTTCTTTATGGCACAATTACAGAGGAGGTGTATGTTATGCAGCCTCCTGGTTTTGAAGATTCAGAACATCCAGACAAGGTGTATAGAGTGAAGAAAGCTATGTATGGACTTCATCATGCCCCAAGAGCATGGTATGGCACATTGTCCACCTATCTGGTGGAAAATGGATTCAAAAGGGGCACCATAGACCAGACCTTGTTCACAAAGAAGACTGGTAAGGATTTCTTACTTGTACAGGTCTATGTGGATGATATCATCTTTGGCTCTTCTAGTCCAAAGATGAGTGAAGACTTTTCCAAGGTTATGACAGACAGGTTCAAGATGAGTGCAATGGGGGAGATGAACTTCTTTCTAGGGTTACAAGTTCAGCAGAAAGAAGATGGTATGTTCATCTCTCAAGATAAATATGTAGCAGAAATCTTGAAGAAGTTTGGATTTTCTCCACATGAGAAGAGGGCTAGCACACCTATGGATAGGGAACACCCTTGAGGAAAAGTTGAAGATAGAAAAGAAGTGGATGTCAGGCACTATAGATCAATGATTGGTTCATTGATTTATCTCACAGCTTCAAGACCTGACATTATGTTTGCTGTGTGTGCATGTGCACGCCATCAAGTGACTCCCAAAGAGTGTCATCTTCATGCTGTCAAGAGGATCTTTAAATATCTTAGATGTTATCCAGACCTGGGATTATGGTATCCAAAAGATTCACCATTGGAGCTTATTGCATATTCAGACAGTGATTATGGTGGTGACAAATTTGATAGGAAATCCACAACTAGTGGATGTCAGTTTCTTGGGAGTAGATTGATTTCTTGGCAATGCAAGAAACAAACAGTGGTGGCTAAGTCTACAACTAAAGCAGAGTATGTTGTAGCAGCTTCTTGTTGTGGACAAGTCTTATGGATTCAGAACCAGCTGTTGGATTATGGGTATAATATCATGCATACCAAGATTTTTGTAGACAATTACAGCACTTTATGCATTATTAAAAGTCCTGTACATCACTCTAAAACAAAACACATAGAAATTAGACATCATTTTATAAGAGATTGTTTTGAAAAAGGTTTAATACAGCCAGATAAGGTTAACATAGAAGAGAATGTGTCTGATTTATTAACTAAACCTTTTGATACTAGAAGATTTCAATACTTGGTAACAAGTATTGGAATGATCAATCTCACTTAATATGTGTTTTGGGATCAAAGTGTAAAAGTATGTATATGATATGCATTGTTATTGGTCTTTATGTGAAATCAGGTTTTCCACATTATTTGTCTAATGCTGACAAAGGTTATCTTAACGCTGATAAGTGTTATCGTGATGTTGTCAGTAACATGTTAGTTTTGTGGTTTTTGATCTAATTGTGTAGGCGTTGTTAGCATTGTACCATTGGATACAGAGTTGCTTATGGATTCTTGGAGCATTATTGGGACATGTTTTAATTTATGGATGATGGTTGGAATATTTATATTCCTATCTTGACATAAATTTTTATTTACATGCATATTATTTGGCAACTTTTATATCATAGTTTAAAGAGAGGTTTAGGAACCTTTTAGGACTTTTTGGGTATTCTTATAATACTCTTATCACAATTCTAGATTGTGTCCACTGGTGAGGATGATTTAGTTTACTATCTCATGAGGCACTGTAGCATGCAAAGTTGATATACTATGCATGCTGCCAAGACCTTTTTGGCCTAGAATTGGATGTGGTCTGTTGGGAGACTTGGGTATGGTTTATATTGGGCTTACCTGGGAAGTTACAAAGGGTTTTATGAGATAACTTAACTGTTAAGAATTTTGGTTAGCAAGGGACACTAGAGGACTGTTATGTCTATCTTGCATAAGCAAGTGTGCATGATTGGACAGTGCTTGCCACCCTATAGTAATTTTCAGTTTATAGGTTATCTTCACTAGGATAAATCACTTTGTTAAGGTCCTTTTTCATTTTTATCATTTTTATTTTTGGACGTTGACAGATATAATTCAAAAGTTGTTGTGACCAATTTAGACGTTGACATGGCTTTTACCAACGCTGACAAGAATATAGCCGTTGAGCGTTGATGGGTTGTTTTTTACCGTTGACACTCATTGGGTCCTACCCAGTTGTTATTTTTGACGAAAATTGGGGCCGTAATTTTGGGAGTTGATAACTTTTAATTAATGCACAAGATAACTTATTTCCTTTTCAATATTTTCATCATTATATTTTGAAAATACTTGCCTCATTTTTGACCAATCACATGTGCCTATCCCTCCTATAAATTTGGCTCCTACTTTTTAAACAGGGTACTCTCATATTCTTGTCTAACAACTTTTCTCCTATAATTCATCTTTTATAATCTTTTACAAACAGCTTTCTACATCAATGGCGCCTAAGTTTAAACCAAGTGACTTGGTATTGGGATTCAGAAGTCAGCATAATTTGATTGCTTATTTGGAGGCTGATGATGCTCTATTTCCTCAATACACCCAGATGGTGGTGTATTTGAATGCATCTCCACTTAGGTATGCACTTTCTCATGCTCCTCTCATCCTTGTCACTCGTATTAAACAATTTTGGTGTCACACCCTCAATTTGGCCCACGTGTACAATTACACGAGGATGTGACTATCATGACAACCAAGAGACATAGATACAAGAATAACTAAGAAAAGTCATTTTTCATTCATAAGACATAAAAATAGAATTGGTCCCATGGAAAATTGTTTTACAACTCATGATAACATAATATGAGTTTCCAAATGTCATACATCCAAAGCAAGTCTCAAAGTTAAATCATGATAATTTTTATTGATCTCCATAGCACAACCACGTCACTCCTCCGCCTTGACACCTGAGAAAAACATTGCTAAAACGTCAACACAAAGGTCGGTGAGTTTATAGGTTTAAGTTTAAGTAGTGTGATGAACCATAAGATTTTAGTTAGGCAACCGTCCAATAATCTTATAACAAATACAAGATTATTATCAAATAGCATACGTTCATGATATCCTACGTCTAAGCTCATGACACCGAAGCGTTAACCGTACAAACCAGTTTATATATGAGTGTGCCCAAGCAAATACTACCCCAAAGTATTCGTAACAACCTCAAATGTATTTGTATCTAATTTGGTCACACAACTAACAATAGATAGGGAGGCCAATCCCAATAGATCTATCCAAAATATTTGCGCTTACACAAAGTAATTAACGGTTCATGATAGTGGGCTAAAGCATCTAGGGGTATTGCTACTTAGACATCATGTAGGCACGTATGAGTTTTAGGCACTTATGTTCATCCGTTTAAAACAAGCAATGTTCTCACCCCAAAGTGATAAAACAAGTAAAAGTGGGGCTATAAACTCACCTCGTAAGTTAGGCAAATGGATGATAATGCAAAGGAGCTTGAGAACACGACCACGTTATCCACAACCTATTTAATCAATATGGTTACGTTACAACATCTATAATTATGCTAATAAGATGCATGACATCCTAGTTGTGCTTGACGATACATTTTCGTTTACGGAAATCGCGACACTAATACTTGGTTATTTAGTAGTGGGCTTTTGGGTTTATTATTACAAATTATAAACAAAATCTAGTTTGGGCTTAAATGGACCCGCCCAACCCAATCAGTCCATCATTCAACAACACATGGGCTAGGCCCAATTGCATTTGATCCGTCCTAGCCCAAATACGGGCGATAAGAACATGATGAGGGTTTTATATTGTTTTCTTTTCCCCAAAACACTCAGTCGAATCTCTCTCTCTCCCAAAACTCTCCCAACCGTCTCTCATCTCTCTCTCACTACTCCCAATCCGATCTGAATCCTATCTAACACCATAAGTCACATACTGACTTTATTACTTATCATCAAGGCTTGCTTCCCAGCATGTTTAATAATCGTGGGATGTGAGGTTTCATCCTCACATCGAATCTACATGTTTTCAGGGTCGATTTCACAAGGTTTCATCACAAGATAAGTTCTTACTCCTTTCTTAACACATCTAAAAAGGTGGATTGCTATTATGATATCTCAGAAATCAAAAGAGTTTTCTTATTCAAATCTTTTCGAATCAAAGGGCATCTTCCTTTTATTAAACCGTATGATTTATTGGCATAAACATGGGTTTCCAAATCCGATTGTAGTAGATATTTTAGGGTTTCGAATATTTGGGGGTTTTCTCAATTCGTGGTCTCATCATAATTAATTAGTGATTTAGTGTGTAAATCTATGTTAATTTTATCATGAAACGAATTTATAACACTTAGGGTTTCGAGTAATTTGGGGGTTTCTTAAATCTTAGGTTCCATTATAATCAACTGGTGTTTTTATGCTTTCTCTAGGTGTTAATTATCAATTAACATGAGTTTTGAAAATTAGGGTTTCGGGTAATTTTGGGGGTTTTCTTAATCTCGTGTTCTACTCAATTTAATTAGTATTCTTATGCTTCTATCAACGTTAATTACTGAATAAATTAGTTTATAAGAGTTTAGGGTTTATATGAAATTGGGGGTTTGCATTTCGAGAGTTCTTACATACTAGATTAGTGTTTTTGAACACTTAATTGACTTAATTTCATAATAACTATTATTTACGAAAATCTAGGGTTTATACGAGTTGAGGGTTTTTATACCCGCGAATCTACTTAGGGTTGATTAATATTTTTATGAAATGGGTTGGTTTTACTTTTACGTTTCGACTATTCTCGATGGTAACCAGGGTCTCGGCCAAATGGGGGAGGGGTGTTGGTCATGGTCCGAAATCCATCTTGCTAGTCTTTTCATTGTTTAAACAAGGTATTTTTTTAAAAGACTAATTTGGTTTGTTTATTTTCGCAGGTGGTCCTAATATGGATTTGCACAACTATATGGATGCCAAACAAAATAGAGAGGAATTGGATAAAAGACTCACAGTAGGGGGTATTTGAGGTTTCTGCTTGTGTGATTCGGACAGGATGGACGAGAATGTTGGAGCGTGTTTGGCTTGGTTGGAATTTGTGCTTCGATTGTGGTTCAATGGTCTTGCTCACTCTCCTTGTTTAGCCCAGATTTGATGTAATGTGTTTTGTTTTTGTGTTTAAGACTTGTGAACCTGGACTGTATTTAATTTAGTATTTGGGCACAGGGTTAAGCCAAATCTGGAAATGTTAGTCTTGTGATATACCCTTATAAGGCATTTTTGGCATGTGTGTTGGACATTTGTGGTTAGTGGCTTGTAAAATATCATTTCCAAATTTTGAGTGATTGACTATGGTTGACCAGTTTGCTGTCCAGTATCTTTGTTCAAACATTTATACTTTGTTTCCAGATTTTGGGTTTGTTGTATAAACACTGTGGGCTTCGGCCCAGTGAGATAATAAAATGAAGTTTGCTTGGTTTATGTATTGTGTAACCCATTTAAGCATAGCAAGGCTAGCTTGATATAACTTAGACACGCAAAGCGTTTTGTTAATACTCGACTCGGAAGAGTTTAAGTTAAGTTGTAGTTTACGTCACTTAATGGTTGGCAATACAATTTGATTCCGACTAGTTCATGTTTACATTGGGTACCATTGTCACATAACAATGTCAAGGTTTACACGTCGTGGCCTAAATAACAATGGACACTCGTGTTCTCATAATAATGTAGCGTATTTGTACGGTACAAACCGTTAACATAAGAAATGTAGTGCAACGAGCACGTCTATTTAAATAATAAAAAAATTCAAGTTGTTACATTCGCTCTCCCTAGAGAGGGCTTTGTCCGCAAAGCAAAACAAACAATACAATTTAAGTCGACAATTCGTTAGTAAACAAATGAGGATACTTCGCTTTGAATTGATCCTCGCGTTCCCATGTAAACTCGGGTCCTCTCCGTGCGTTCCAACGCACTTTGAAAATAGGTATGCGACTTTGTTTGAGTCGTTTGACTTCTCGTTCCGTAATTTCGACGGGTTCCTCAACGAACACGAGTTTGTCGTTGAGTTGGATTTCGTCCATAGGTATAACAAGCGTTTCGTCGGATAAGCATTTCTTCAAGTTGCAAATGTGAAACACATTATGCACGTGATTAAGTTCTTGCGGTAAATCTAAACGATAGGCAACGTCACCTATGCGTTGAATAATTTCGAACGGTCCAATATATCGAGGGTTTAGCTTTCCTCGTTTACCAAAATGAATTACACCTTTCCATGGTGCAACTTTCCACATCACCCGATCTCCGACTTTAAATTCCAATGGTTTCCGTCTCTTGTCGGCGTAACACTTTTGTCGATCGCGAGCCACTTGCATACGACTCTTGATTTGTACGATTTTCTCCGTTGTTTCGTGAATAATTTCCAGACCGGTAAGTTGTGCATCACCAACTTCCGCCCAACAAACGGGTGAACGACACTTTCGACCGTAAAGTGCTTCAAACGGTGCCGCTTTAATGCGAGTGTGGTAGCTATTGTTGTACGAAAATTCCACTAATGGTAAGTGTCGATACCATCCGTTTCCAAAGTCGATTACGCATGCGCGAAGCATATCTTCTAACGTTTGGATGGTTCTTTCACTTTGGCCGTCCGTTTGAGGATGGTAAGCCGTACTCATGTCCAATTGTGTTCCTAACGCTTCTTGGAGAGATTTCCAAAATCTTGAGCAATATCGACCGTCTCGGTCCGATATGATAGAAATTGGCACTCCGTGCTTAGTAACGATCTCCTTTAAGTACGTTCGTGCTAATTGATCCATTTTATCATTTTCTTTTATGGGAAGAAAATGCGCGGATTTCGTCAAACGATCGACGATGACCCAAATCGTGTCATAACCCGCGGATGTTCTTGGGAGTTTGGTAATGAAGTCCATTGTAATTCTTTCCCATTTCCATTCCGGGATCCTAGGTTGGACTAGTAATCTGGAAGGCTTTTGGTGTTCAACCTTAACTTTGGCGCAAGTTAGGCATTTACCAACATAAGTCGCGATGTCGACTTTCATGTTTGGCCACCAATAGAACATTTTCATTTCATGGTACATTTTGTCCGATCCGGGATGGATCGAGTACTTAGACTTGTGCGATTCATGCATGATTAGTTCTCGGACATTACCGTAACGAGGTAACCAACTTCTATTGTCAAGACACAATGTTCCATCGGCACGTGCAACGAGATTTTTGGTGATCATTCCACCGGCTTCTTCTTTATCGATGTTTTCTATCTTAATAGCTTCTCGTTGGGCTTCTAAGATTTTTGCGGGTATGTTCAAGCCAATAGTCATCACTAAGGCTCGAACCCTTAGGGGTCGCTCACGGGGTTTTCTACTCAAAGCATCGGCTACAACGTTAGCTTTTCCCGGGGTATAACGAATGTCACAATCGTAGTCTCCAAGTAGTTCCAACCAACGTCGTTGTCTCATGTTGAGTTCTTTTTGGGCTAAGATATGTTGAAGACTTTTGTGATCGGTGTAAACTACACACTTAGTTCCGTAGAGGTAGTGTCTCCAAATTTTGAGAGCAAAGACAACCGCGCCTAGCTCCAAATCGTGAGTAGTGTAGTTTTCTTCGTTCGGCTTGAGTTGTCGAGAGGCATAAGCTATGACCTTTTTCCTTTGCATGAGAACCGCGCCTAGACCTTTAATTGAAGCATCACAATATACTTCAAAGTCTTCACTACCCTCGGGTAATGCGAGAATGGGCGCGTCGCAAAGTTTTTATTTTAAAGTTTGGAAAGAAGTTTCTTGGTCGACTCCCCAAATAAATTTCTTGTTCTTTTGAGTCAATTCCGTCATAGACTTAGCGATTTTCGAGAATCCTTCGATAAATCGTCTATAATAGCCGGCAAGACCAATGAATTGGCGAACCTCCGTAGGTATGGTAGGGGTTGCCCAATCCTTTACCGCTTCGATTTTAGCGAGATCCACATGAATACCACTACTATCGATTACGTGACCAAGGAATTGTACCGTGTGAATCCAAAATTCACACTTTGAAAATTTGGCGTATAATTGTTCTTGTTTCAACAATTCCAAAATTTTCTTTAGGTGTTCCTCGTGTTCTTCCTTACTACGAGAGTAGATAAGGATGTCGTCAATAAACACGATCACGAACTTGTCCAAATAAGGTTTACACACAGGGTTCATCAGGTCCATGAATACCGCGGGTGCATTAGTTAACCCAAATGGCATGACTTAGAATTCAAAGTGACCGTATCGGGCTCGAAATGCCGTCTTGGAAATGTCTTCCTCTCTAACTCTAAGTTGGTGGTAACCCGACCTAAGGTCAATCTTTGAATAAATGCTAGAACCTTGAAGTTGATCAAACAAATCATCAATCCTTGGTAAAGGGTAACGATTCTTTATAGTAAGTTTGTTCAATTCACGATAATCGATGCACATACGGAATGATCCGTCTTTCTTTTTCACGAATAAAATTCAATTCGCGATAATCGATGCACATACGGAATGATCCGTCTTTCTTTTTCACGAATAAAACCGGGGCTCCCCAAGGTGAGGAAATCGGTCTTATGAATCCTTTGTCGGTAAGCTCTTTTAGTTGGTCGGCTAATTCCTTCATTTCGGCGGGCGCTAGTCGATAAGGTGCCCTCGCGACGGGTGCGGATCCGGGAGTTAATTCGATGTGAAATTCCACTTGGCGAAGTGGAGGTAACCCGGGTAGGTCTTCGGGAAAGTCGCAAACAATTGGTACGTCTCCAATTTTCTTCTCCTTTGGTTCGGGTTCGTTTTTGCTAGTGACTTGGATAAGAAAAATAGGACGACCTTCTTCGATGTACTTTTGGGTTTTAGTACATGAGATGACATTCAAACTAGCCCGGCTTTTCACACCGTTCTTCTCACCGAGGATGGTTAGGGTTCGGATTCCGTAGGGAATACGGACTTGTTTCTCGTGGCAAATTATCTCCGCAAGGTACTTGGATAGCCAATCCATACCAACGATAACGTCAAAACTTCCAAGTTCGATAGGTAAAAGATCGATGATGAAAGGAATATTTTGGAGGCTTAGGGTACAACCCTTAAGTACGGTGTTTGTAGTGATCGCTTTACCATCGGCTAGTTCCACATTATAGTCGACATCTAATGGAGTCGGGTTCACATTTAATAGTTCACTAAAGGCAATGGAGGTAAAACTTCTATCGACACCGGAATCAAATAATACGGAAGCATAGATGTTATTGATGAGAAACGTACCGGTGACCACGTTGTTGTCTTGAATGGCCGCTTCGGCACATAGAGCGTACACACGTCCTGGTGCTCTCGTTTGATTCCCATTGTTCCGCCCATTCGGATTACCATGGTTTTGATGAGGTTGTCGACGAGCTTGGTTGTTGTTGTTGCCTCGGATTTGGTTTCCTCGGCCTTGAGTGGTAGCTTTGGGACACCTATTCTTAAAGTGACCTTTTTCGCCACAACCATAGCAAGTGACATCCGCGTATTGAGCATTTGGAGTGATAGGAGTCCGTTGGTTCGTGGGCTTTGGTGCACTTCGACAATCCTTGGCGAAATGACCGGTTTTCCCACAATTGTGACATGTGCCTCCACACGCACCATTGTGGTGTTTACCACACTTACCACAAAACGGTAGTTTTCCTTGGTAACCGGATCCACCATTCACCTTGAACTCCTTTACCACATCTTGGCGTTTGTTAGGGTGGTCACCATGATTGGGGCCATGGTTTCTTCCCATTTTTGTTTGTTATCACCACTTTCCAAGGTGACGGAGTCCATCAAGCCGTCCGCCATTTCAATGGCTTCGTTCAAATCATTGGGTTTTGAAGAGATGACGTCTCCTCGGATTGAAGGCGGTAGTCCAACGATGTACCTTTCCACGGATCGTGTCTCATTTGGTATCATTTTGGGACACATCAACCTCAACTCTTGGAAACGTTGAGTGTAAGCCATCAAGTTAACTCCATGTACATAGAGGTTCCACAACTCGGCTTCTAACCTTTTCATCTCATTCCTAGGGCAATACTTTTTGAGAAGCATTCCCTTGAAATGAGCCCAAGGAGTAGCATTGGCCGCATCCAAACTTACGGCCTTCACATGGATGTTCCACCAAGTTAGTGCACCATCAACCAAGGTGCTAGAGCTAAACTTTACCTTGTCACCTTCGGCGACATTGCTTACGCTAAATTGAGACTCAAGTCTCTCAATCCATCGTGCAAGTCCCACGGCACCTTCGGTGCCATTAAAGGTACTTGTGAAGCATGAACCTCTTTGTATGAGCATGCACGCGTAGGAAGTACCGGAATTGGCACTCGATTAGTCTCCTCTTGCGTGCTTGGATTTGTTTCGTTGGCGGCAAGAGCGGCGACAACTCCATCGGCGATCATTTGACTCAAAACCGATGGGTCGACGGTGATAGGTGCGGCCGGAGTTGGATCGACTCTATTCTTGCGGGTTTTTGGTGCCATGGTCCTAAATTCATAACAAAGTTTATGGCAAGGTTAGCTTTACGAGTTCATGTCTAGAGAGTACAAGCATGTCATAAAACACGATATAGCATCCAATGAAGTAATAATCAACAAGTTATGTAGTGCACAAATGATTCATTCCATGATTAGAAAAGAAATACAAAGAGTTAACACATTGTTTTAGAATTCTTAGGGATTACAACACAAGGAGGGAAAATTTGGAATGAAAGTGTACACAAATAAACTAAACATAAATCTAATAAAAACGGTGCTCAAGGGCGGAAATCCTCTCGGATAAATCAATCAATGCCCTATGGAGAAGGGTGCGTAAAGCTCCTAGCTCGTAATGTTGGTCCTCGACTCTCCTAGCTAATCCCGCGAAGTGGTCGGGTGGGGGTGGGGCATTCCTACCCAAACCCGCGATGACCGCCTCGTAACAAGTCTCGAGTCGAACCAATGACTCATGAGACAAACCACCCAAATTACGAAGCACGTGGGTCACCTTGCCTCGTAATGTAGCAAGCCTAGTAAAACGATGAGGGGGCATTCCACGAGCCTCGGCGGCCGCAGAGAATTCGGCTCCATTATAGCCGCAAGGTGGGGGTGACATGGGCATAGTAGGTCGACGAAGGGCATCGTGTCTTGGGGGCACTCTCACAGACGGTGACTTCGAAGACTTGCGGGTAGAGCTCACATGTCTAGAGGCCAACTTCTTCCCAATCATAGAAGCTCTCACGGACATCCTTGCGGTGCGGTTTTGGCGAGGGGCCTTAGGGGCATGAGATGAGGATGTGAAGGGAGGAACCATCGGTGACTTGCCACGCCTTTGGTAGCAAATGATTGGTGGTGGTGACACGCGAGTAGGTGCATGAGCACTTGGCTCTCCTCGAGTAGATGATAGTGGTGAAGCACCACTAGTAGTGGACTCGTGTCGTGCTCCATCCGTGGATGAGCTCAAGTAGTACAACGAATCTTCGGACGAGATAGACATGTCACTGCCAAATCAAGAAAGGCATGTGTAAGAATAAATCAATTTTGCAATATGTTGAAGTTTTAGTTTGTCATGGCACACACCATTTAGCACAAAAAATATTTTAAAACACGTTGATACAAGATCAATATTGTATTCGCATAGCATGGCACAAACCATTTAACGTAGGGTTTTCAAGAAATGTAATCGCATCAATTTTGCATTCACGTAACATGGCACAAATCATTTAGCATAGAGTCTCACGTAGTGTCGAAATAAATATCGATTTTGTATTCATATAGCATGGCACAAACCATTTAGCATAGAGTTTCACGTAGTGTCGAAATAAACATCGATTTTGTATTCATATAGCATGGCACAAACCATTTAGCATAGAGTTTCACGTAGTGTCGAAATAAACATCGATTTTGTATTCTCGTAGCATGACACAAACCATTTAGCATATAATCATAAATTACGTTACTTGATACTTTTAGCAATTTACTTAGTAAAGTACTTAAGAGCAATGAAATGATACAACTTAAAGGTACAACTTAAAGGTACAACTTACTTGACGAAGGCACGAAGTGATGTGGTCTATGGAGATGGAGGTAGTTATAGTCTAGTATTACTCTTTTTCCAAAATTTCATTTTTGACCAAAACCTTTGTAAAAATGATTTTATAAAAGTAACCTAGTTCTCTATAACCATGGCTCTAATACCAATCTGTCACACCTTCAATTTGGCTCACGTGTACAATTACACGAGGATGTGACTATCATGACAACCAAGAGACATAGATACAAGAATAACTAAGAAAAGTCATTTTTCATTCATAAGACATAAAAATAGAATTGGTCCCAAGGAAAATTGTTTTACACCTCATGATAACATAATATGAGTTTCCAAATGTCATACATCCAAAGCAAGTCTCAAAGTTAAATCATGATAATTTTTATTGATCTCCATAGCACAACCACGTCACTCCTCCGCCTTGGCACCTGAGAAAAATATTGCTAAAACGTCAACACAAAGTTCGGTGAGTTTATAGGTTTAAGTTTAAGTAGTGTGATGAACCATAAGATTTTAGTTAGGCAACCGTCCAATAATCTTATAACAAATATAAGATTATTATCAAATAGCATACGTTCATGATATCCTACGTCTAAGCTCATGACACCTAAGCATTAACCGTACAAACCAGTTTATATATGAGTGTGCCCAAGCAAATACTACCCCAAAGTATTCGTAACAACCTCAAATGTATTTGTATCTAATTTGGTCACACAACCAACAATAGATAGGGAGGCCAATCCCAATAGATCTATCCATAACATTCGCGCTTACACAAAGTAATTAACGGTTCATGATAGTGGGCTAAAGCATCTAGGGGTATCGCTACTTAGACATCATGTAGGCACGTATGAGTTTTAGGCACTTATGTTCATCCGTTTAAAACAAGCAATGTTCTCACCTCAAAGTGATAAAACAAGTAAAAGTGGGGCTATAAACTCACCTCGTAAGTTAGGCAAATGGATGATAATGCAAAGGAGCTTGAGAACACGACCACGTTATCCACAACCTATTTAATCAATATGGTTACGTTACAACATCTATAATTATGCTAATGAGATGCATGACATCCTAGTTGTGCTTGACGATACATTTTCGTTTACGGAAATCGCGACACTAATACTTGGTTATTTAGTAGTGGGCTTTTGGGTTTATTATTACAAATTATAAACAAAATCCAGTTTGGGCTTAAATGGACCCGCCCAACCCAATCAGTCCATCATTCAACAACACATGGGCTAGGCCCAATTGCATTTGACCCGTCCCAGCCCAAATACGGGCGATACAAACAAGATGAGGGTTTTATATTGTTTTCTTTTCCCCAAAACACTCAGTCGAATCTCTCTCTCTCTCCCAAAACTCTCCCAACCGTCTCTCATCTCTCTCTCACTACTCCCAATCCGATTTGAATCCTATCTAACACCATAAGTCACATACTGACTTTATTCTTGCTTCCCAGCATGTTTAATAATCGTGGGATGTGAGGTTTCATCCTCACATCGAATCTACATGTTTTCAGGGTCGATTTCACAAGGTTTCATCACAAGATAAGTTCTTACTCCTTTCTTAACACATCTAAAAAGGTGGACTGATTTTATGATATCTCAGAAATCAAAAGAGTTTTCTTATTCAAATCTTTTCGAATCAAAGGGCATCTTCCTTTTATTAAACCGTATGATTTATTGGCATAAACATGGGTTTCCAAATCTGATTGTAGTAGAGATTTTAGGGTTTCGAATATTTGGGGGTTTTCTCAATTCGTGGTCTTATCATAATTAATTAGTGATTTAGTGTGTAAATCTATGTTACTTTTATCATGAAACGAATTTATAACACTTAGGGTTTCGAGTAATTTGGGGGTTTCTTAAATCTTAGGTTCCATTATAATCAACTGGTGTTTTTATGCTTTCTCTAGGTGTTAATTATCAATTAACATGATTTTTGAAAATTAGGGTTTCGGGTAATTTTGGGGGTTTTCTTAATCTCGTGTTCTACTCCATTTAATTAGTATTCTTATGCTTCTATCAACGTTAATTACTGAATAAATTAGTTTATAAGAGTTTAGGGTTTATATAAAATTGGGGGTTTGCATTTCGAGAGTTCTTACATACTATATTAGTGTTTTTGAACACTTAATTGACTTAATTTCATAATAACTATTATTTACGAAAATCTAGGGTTTATACGAGTTGGGGGTTTTATACCCGCGATCTACTTAGGGTTGATTAATATTTTTATGAAATGGGTTGGTTTTACTTTTACGTTTCGACTGTTCTCGATGGTAACCAGGGTCTCGGCCAAATGGGGGAGGGGTGTTGGTCATGGTCCGAAATCCATCTTGCTAGTCTTTTCATTGTTTAAACAAGGTATTTTTTTAAAAGACTAATTTGGTTTGTTTATTTTCGCAGGTGGTCCTAATATGGATTTGCACAACTATATGGATGCCAAACAAAATAGAGAGGAATTGGATAAAAGACTCACAGTAGGGGGTATTTGAGGTTTCTGCTTGTGTGATTCGGACAGGATGGACGAGAATGTTGGAGCGTGTTTGGCTCGGTTAGAATTTGTGCTTCGATTGTGGTTCAATGGTCTTGCTCACTCTCCTTGTTTAGCCCAGATTTGATGTAATGTGTTTTGTTTTTGTGTTTAAGACTTGTGAACCTGGACTGTATTTAATTTAGTATTTGTGGCATGGGGTTAAGCCAAATCTGGAAATGTTAGTCTTGTGATATACCCTTATAAGGCATTTTTGGCATGTGTGTTGGACATTTGTGGTTAGTGGCTTGTAAAATATCATTTCCAGATTTTGAGTGATTGACTATGGTTGACCAGTTTGCTGTCCAGTATCTTTGTTCAAACATTTATACTTTGTTTCCAGATTTTGGGTTTGTTGTATAAACACTGTGGGCTTTGGCCCAGTGAGATAATAAAATCAAGTTTTCTTGGTTTATGTATTGTGTAACCCATTTAAGCATAGCAAGGCTAGCTTGATATAACTTAGACACGCAAAGCGTTTTGTTAATACTCGACTCGTAAGAGTTTAAGTTAAGTTGTAGTTTACGTCACTTAATGGTTGGCAATACAATTTGATTCCGACTAGTTCATGTTTACATTGGGTACCATTGTCACATAACAATGTCAAGGTTTACACGTCGTGGCCTAAATAACAATGAACACTCGTGTTCTCATAATAATGTAGCGTATTTGTACGGCACAAACCGTTAATATAAGAAATGTAGTGCAACGAGCACGTCTATTTAAATAATCGAAAAATTCACGTTGTTACATTTGGAACAATGTTAGTTCCTCAACACTTAATAATGTGACTACATTAACAGCTATTGTCCATGGGCGTTCATGGGTAGTCACTGAAGCCTTGGTTCGCCAGGCTTTGCATCTTGATGATGCAGATGGTATAACCACTCTTCCTATTGGTGAGATAGAACAGGGACTCCAAGCTTTGGGTTATCCTTTCCCTGAAGAGGGAACTTTAAATAAATATAACAAACAGGAATTTCCCCCAACTTGGAAGTACTTAATAGTGTCATCCTTCAATGTTTGAGTCCCAAATGTATTGTACATAATGAAATTAACAGATCTATTGCTAGTGCAATTGTGTGTATTACAAATGGGCAAAAGTATAATTTTTCTAAACTGGTTTTTGATGACATGTGTAAAAACAAGGGTAATAAGATGACTTTGGCTTACCCAAGATTTTTACAAATGATTTTTTATGAGCAAAGGTATTACACCAGGGATCATGATGATTTTTATGCGATCCATGTGCAAAAGAAGGTATTTTTAGTAAGATGAATTCACCCCCTCACAGAGACTTACCTCTTACCCAAGCTATGCTTGCTGTTATTACAGCAGCACAACCTCAACCTGACCCACAACCACAACTTGACCCATTGCCTGAACCATCACCTTCACCTCAACACATGGAACTTGACCAAGAAGCCTTCAACGCTGACACGTTAAATGTTAGCATTGACACTTCAAATCCAAACGTTGACACCTTTTTACAACAGACCCAAACACCCCTTAACCTTCAAACTACCACCCAATCCACATCATCTTCTACACTCCCTGAATTTAGGTTGGTAAACGCCCAAGGACTACTGGAGTGTTCTCTTCTAGTGGTCCTAGCCATGTTGTAGAGAGAACCACCATCATAAGTGTGGTTGGTGATATGGATGAGGCTGGGACTATTTGTACTCGCTTAGATGCAGGCCAAGTTAGTCCTAACATCTTTAAGACCTAATCCATGCCTCATGACTCTATTTTTGGAGGTCAAATCCCCATTCTAGAGGAGGGCAGATTGGAACCATACACAATGTTAGAATTGACGGCTGTCTGCATTAGCTTGCAAAAGCAAAATGCAGACCTGGTACAAACATTCAGTACACAAGGCCTTGAACTCAAGCAATTGAGGGAGAGGATTGTTCTTTTGGAAGATGCTAACAATAGGCGTGGTATGGAGGATTCTTCAAAGAAGCAACCAGGTTTTGATGTATCTTTTATTACTCCTACAAATTTGAACTTGTCCTTTACAGCAATGATGGAGCAGTTCACAAGAAGCGCTGACAAGAGTAAGGTGAGCGTTGACAAGCAGATTTTGGACGCTGACACACCAAGCGCTGACAAGAGTAAGTTAGGTATTGACACACAGGATATGAATGTTGACAGACCTGCAGATATGGTTGATGTATTCCAGTCACCAGCTATCATCAAGGAAGTGTCTTCACAGGTACCATCATCATCTTTACCCATCACTGGTCCATTAGATAATGGTAAAGGAATCATGGTAGAAGCAGAGGTTCCCATGGATGCAGCTCAAGTAGAGTTTGATTCAAAGTTGGTTGCACAACTCATGGAACAAGAGAAGAAGAAGGTTTGTGAGTCACCATTTGTGGTTACTTCTGAGGAGCAAGAAGAAAGTAATGATGAAAGTTCAGATTCAAGTGTTATGATAATTGAAGAACCAGAAAGACTTGAATATGGTGATGAGTTGGCAAGGGAGAAACTTGTAGAGTTAAAAATGCAGGTAGATTATGATATGCCAGAAGTTGCTCAGATGTACCATGCTTGGGAGAATATGGTTATGGAGAATCTAGATATGACAATTTCAGATCAAATTTGGGGTTTGGAGATTCTTCTAAGAGTTCAAAGAGATTGCAAGGTAATTCTAAAGCATAAGGCTAGAAAAGTTTTCTCACTGCTGAAGAGAGATAGAAGGGAGCTTTATTACATGTTGCTCAGATGTCATCAAACAGGATGGACTTTTCAGAAATTATAGGGATTGTCCTTTGAAGAATTGGATTATAAGGCTTATCCTATTTGGGCAAGTGTGCAAGAGATGAACTTATCAGACTTCTTTCAGATGAAAGGAAAGAAGAACTTGTAGAACAAATGGAGTTTCAAAAGGCTATGATTGTTCCAAGGCCATTGAAGAAGGGAGTTCCATTTAAGTTCCCTAAAGATTTGAACAAAGTGAATCCCAGTGAAGCTGTTATTAGAAAGAGCATTAAGCTCTCACCCGTGGAAGCTTCAGATATGGTACAAGTGTTACCTCTTGATGCCAGAAACCCTATCATTAGCTATGAAGAAGATGCAAGTAGGTTTTGGATGATTGACAGATATGGGAAAGAGGTACACACTTTTACTACTCTTATGTCTCTATTTGCAAGTATGGATAGGGAGACTTGGCAGACCTTTGGAGGTTCTTGCTGGCCAAGTATGAGACTGAAGCACCTACTTCAGTCAATGGAATAAAGCTTTGGTCAACATTCAAAAGAATGTGTGCACCAGAAGAAGAAGATCCTGTTTGGAAGGATCTTGAGGATGATATCAGTGGACTTTAATGGCGTTTGTATTTAGCTGCTGGTGTGTATCATTTGAGTTCTACAAAGTTTTCTGAATATCTTCTTGTGGATGCTGAGTATCCCATGTCCAAAGAAGTTTTTTTTTTTTGAAAAGATGAAGACAACACAGCTGGAGATTGACTACTCAAGTGACGTGGCGAAAGATTTGATTAGACATGTTTATTACCAATTTGATAAGATTTGTAAGAATCCTCCTAGTTCTTAGTTTTTATTCAGAAACTTGATTGTTAGAGTAGATATCAAGTTTAGGGGGGGATTGTTGGGAATAAAATGTAGCCAGTACACTTGGACGCTGACAAGAGCAATCGGGACGTTGATAAGAAGAAAACAAGTGTTGATAGAACAAGCGTTGACAAGAAGATGTCAAGCGTTGATAGGATGAAGTCAAACACTGATAGAAGACTTAGTCTACACGGATTATGTTTCTAGTTTGTTTCTAGTAAAGATATGATCAACAATGTATTTTCTATGTTTATCTTTACCTAAAATAGCTGATATGTAGACTCTTGTACAAGGCTCCTTATGTCTATAAAAGAAGGCCTTTAGGTTTATGTTTGATATACGTTTTAACACTTTCATTATTCGCAAGTTTGTTTTATCAATCAAGTGAAAGTTTGGTTTACATTGTTTGTGTGTTCTTGTTTGAGTATTAATTCCGTATAATACTTAAATTGTTTTATACACAACAAAGTTTCTCTACGTGTTTAACTTGATTTAATCTCGTTTACACAAGCTAAATCGATCTAATTTTGGGATCAACATTACATTCTTACATTCTTAAGTATCTTGATTATCGTCATCTTGTGCTCTTGTGACTTCAGAATCAACATCGGTTACACACCTACGCCACCTTCTTGATATGCATCAACATATATAGACACGGACGAAATGGCTTTGAACATTTCACCCTAACTAGGTAGCATTTTACCTCCGGTCGGTGAAGACCGTTAGACGGTATTAGATACCGTACCTGTGATCGGGTAGATTCAATTAAGAACCTCCTTGACAGGGTTTCCCGGCGGTAGTAGCCAGTTCTCTTTACTCGACCGTCTCAAAGCAGACTGCGAACGTAAAGAGTGAATCATAAGGATATATTATCCGTCTGATTAGAGTCGTCAATTCAGATTTCCTGGAACAAGTTTGATTCTAAAAGAATCGCACCATTGTTGCTTTCCAGTTTGTCACAAGCTTGATTCATAGAGAATCTTGCGAGTCACCTACCGCAGTGTTGTTTGATGTTGACACTGGAAGGATTTCCATTCGTCACTGTGAGCACTAAGGAGTGTCACTCTGAATGTTCTGGCAAGATCATACGGATTCTACGAAGAAACCTGGAATCAAGTTTGAATCAATTAAGTATCGAAACTTAGTTGCATTCTAGTTCTCACAAGTTTGATTTGTGTTGAATCGCACAAGTTACCTACCATGAGCTTGTTTGATGTTGGCTTAAGCAGGATTTCCATATTCATTGTGAATCGTATCACTCAGATGTTCTGGCAATATCACAAGGATAATGCGTAGGACTCGATTGTGTCCTAATGAGATGATAGATATATCTCGTTTGGCTCTAGACTCAATAAGTGCATTTTGGTAATCGGAGGCTGGAGCAGACTGCCACCTTTTCGATATTAACTAACTCGGAGTGAGAAAGTCAATAGATACGTGTTGATCTCCGTGATAATGAGACAAGTTTCTTTTGAGAGAAACTCGAATGGCTGGGGAAGGGTTGTGTATCGCATCACTTGGTCCATGACACTTGTCTTTGATAGATGTGTTAACCCGGTTTCTGCCTAAGTTTCATAGAATATTCAACTCCTTCGATGCTTACCAGCACGTCATCACTAGCACCTTGTTATGGTTGTTCCAGTGCTAACCTAAGTAATTGTTCCGCATTCAGCTTCATTCAACTCCATCTTTCCTAAGTACAACTATTTCTAGCTATGGAATGTCCTTGGGTAGATCCCTCAAGTTCTGGTTGGATCATTGGGCTTAGTTTCCTATCCTAAACCATCTTTTGACTCCATCGTTCCGTCATGGATAGTAGGTTGTTTTGGGTATAGATCGTAACCATAAACCATTGAAAACCATTTAAATTGCTTGATAAAAATCAAAACTTTTAACACTTGAAAGTTTTACATTTCTGAAAAGCTCCCCCAACACACATGCTTCGATATACGAAATGGTTTAGCATGTGAAGGAAAGAGTTGCACTTGAGTCTTTAAGATCACATGTTGCAATATATTACATTTTAATCACATTTTCTCCCTTATCTCTAATATAAAATATCATATTAGAGATACCAATTGATTAAAATATGACAATTTCTGAAAACCGATTGGGAGAGAAACATGTGTGCACGCATGAATATGGAACTTTGTGTAGTCGGGTTGCTCCCCCTCAACAATATATGTGTGTCTTGAAACAAAATTTTGACAAAATTTTGGAAAAACGACACCACCGAATATGTTGAGGTACGGAGATGAGATGCCTTTTCTGATATAATATATTACATTTGACAATTTTATATCATTTTCAGAATGTGGTTGATACATAAAATATGACAATATCTGAGATGTACCCAACAACATTAAAGGCTTTAATTTTGAAACGCTCCCCCTCAAAAATTGATCAAAATAACATATGACATTTTTGAGATATAAAACCACAATATGAGGAATGGAGTGTTGAACACACAATTTTGAAAGATTTAGAAAAACCTTTTGAGAAATTCTTGAAAAATTGTGTTCAACGGTTTTAAAATAATCATAATAGAAGACTTCTCTTCTATTGCTTAGAGAAAGCGCACTGAAACGTACACTCCCCTTTTTGGGTCCGCTTTTCATGAGCTCAAAACTTTGATTGTTTTGTGACAAGCTCATGACCGAGAAAGATAAATTTACCGTTGTGAAGGATAAGTTATCATCCGTGATAAACTTTCCTTAAGTTGAAGTTCGAGTTCTAAGTTGACATTTACTTAGAAGTCGTTTTTCATGAACTTAAAAAACTTTAAAGGTTTTCATGAGAAGCTCATGACATAGAAATATGAATTTCTCGCTGAGAAGGATAAGTTATCGTCCGAGATAAACTTTCCTTAGTTGAGGTCCGAGTCCTAAGTTGTGATGCGCTTAGAAGTCATATACATGAGCTTAAAACTTTTGAATAGTTTATTGTAAGCTCGTGTTCAAGAAAATCGAATTTCTCATTTTGAGGATAAGTCATACTCAGGATGAACTTTCCTATTTTTGAAGTACGAGTTACAGTCTGACATGTGACTGTAAGTCTTTGTACATGAGCTTAAAAACTTTGAATGTTTTTACTTATAGCTCATGTCTGAGAAAATTTAATTTCTCGTTTTGAGGGTAACTTATCGTTGAAGAGATAAAGTTCCCTTTCTTTGAAATTCGAGTTACAGTCTGATATGTAACTGTAAGTCATTGAAAGTTTACTTGTGAAACCCTTGAGACGCTTGTTTCTCTGATATGTGCTTCTTCAGCAACCAAACTCTGAGAGTGTCTTTTGTTGAATGGTAGGAATATGTAAAGCCTTTGTGTTCTTGTTGAACCTTTACTTTATGACCTGCACTGTCATCAGTCGTTTGTATGCTTGCATGTAGGTTAGCGATATCTTGATGAAAACCATGTGGGGGTTCACTCTGAACCTTTATTGAGCTAGAGGGAAATATCTTTCCAGTAGGAACCCACCTAAGACCAATTGTTTTAAAGGTTCTATCTGTTGGTATCCACCTAAGACAGGATCTAGGAGTCATAGATTTCTCATGCATAGTGGAAGACTTAGTTGGAGAAAACCTATTTCCTGTAGGATTCCGTCTTTGAGATGCTCTAGCTTTGTGGTTCACCTTCTTCAGGACTTGCGTTATACAATCATCATGAATGGCATTAAACATGGATTTGTTACATTTCTTGCAAACAAAGTTCTTAGCATCTGATAAGGCTCTTGTATTTCTAGGGTTGGCAGAATTGTGCACATCATAGAAGGGTCTAGAATTCCTAGATGTGTGAACAACGCTCCTAGGTTGTGGGTTGGTCCTATCTCTTGCTTGTGTATTATTCTTTGCATCCTCTAGATTGCTTTTATGATCCGTGTCATTTGAACTACGCCTAGGCATGTTCTTGGAGCTATTGCTAGAGTTGCTTGAAGCATTCATGTGATCGGGTTTTGCAGAAGCGGATTTTCTTAAGGATGGTATAGATTGTGGAGTGACTGGTTGATGAGACTGCTTTTATACATAGTCTCATCGTCCAAATAGGGCTTAAAATGCATTAAATATCATCAAAATACCCAAATATATGCTTGTGTTTGTTTCTTGTGTATTTTAGGTACGGATATTGAGAAAATGACAAAAGATCACAAGAATCATGCAAAAACGAACATGGGAAACGAAGCTGCACGATGAACCAAGCCCTAATGAAGAATTTTCCAAAGAAAACCCTTGAAGATTTGAAGAATTATGAAGAAGGGTCCTCCAATATGGTAGAATTGACACTTTATACCCTTGTATCTTCATAATTACAAGTTTGGTCCCTAAAGTTTGTCAAAATTACAAAAAGGACCCTTAACTTTGAAGAATTGGCAAATTTAGTCCCTCAACAAAACTAAATTGTCAAAATTGGTCCTCCAAGAAGACAACAAACAAGTCAACACCTTGAAGTATGAAGACATGTCACTAAAAGCCCTTGAAGATTGCCAAAATTGCACTTTTAGTCCTTAAAACAAGTTTAAAAACTTGTTGTGCCAAAACTGCCAACTTCCAAAAGTTATTTTTCAAAGGAATGGAGTTTATTGCTGATTTAATACAACATGAAGAAAACAAGGAACATGGGGGGCCATTCCTGCCAGACAACCAAACTCCATCCACCCACTCACAAGCTGCCACATCACCCACTTCCACCCCACACCCAATCAAAATCACCCTTTCCTCCACGTCACACTCCACCCATATAAATAACTGATGTAATCAGTTATTTTAATCTTCCCTCCCAAACACATATTTAAATATAATCACCCCCAAAACCGGATTAAACCCACACTAATCAAACACATAAACCCTAATATCTCCAGGATGAACTTTAATTAAAACAAAGGGTTTTTGGGTAATACTTTCCAGATCACTAATTAACCTAACCCTAATCCCATCCCCACTCCCAAAAACGTCACCCTCATCCTCACATGATGGTACCACCCTCCCCTGCCCCACTATTCACTCCCAAACAAAAAGAAGCAGAGAATCAACGTTCAGAAAGTGCTAGCTTACTCCCAAAGGCAAGATAAACGTTTTAGATCACTCCAAAGCAGCTGGCCATCACTAGAGAACAAGAATCATCACATGGGGCTTTATTGACTGAAAATTCAAAATTCGTCCAAGGGCTATTCAGGAAATTCAAGTATTAGGGTTTTCACATTCTAGATAGTTCTGTAGTCCCCTATATAAGGACATATAGGTTTTCATTTGTTCTTGTTCTTGTTTTTCTCCTTGATCACAACTTTGTAAAAGTCCAGTTTTTTATGAAATGAAAAATGGTTAAAGCTTGTTGATGAGAAGAAAAGAGCCATCTTTACTTTTATTGTCTGAAGTTTGGTTAAGTTTTATTGTTGATTCACTTGTTTTAAAAGCTTTTCAGTTTTCTTAAATTTTCAAAGTTTCTGTTTCATTTCAAGGTTTTCTTAAATCTTAAATTTTCATACAAATCTGATAATATGGTGATGAAAGGTGTTAGTTTGATGGTGTTTGAGTTTGTGTATGTCCAAGACACCATGGCTTGTTCTGGTGTAGTGGGTACCCAAGCTTAAATAAGCCATTTGTTTGGTCATATTTTTTGCTTATCTCAGTCTTACCCATAAGCTAAAGCTCACTTCTAGCTTATTCCATAAGCTAGGGGTCTGCCTTGAGCTCTTTACACAGTCCTCTTTGATTTCTCTCTTAGCAGGTTCCAAACAAGAGCCAATTTTTATCCATTTTTCAAGCAAATCCTCATAGGCACATCAGCAAAGTTCTGCTCAGGCCCCAGCCTGATTGGAGGTGACTTTTCAGTCACTGTTGGGCCTGGATGTAGGCCCAACAAGGTAGCATCCTTGATTCTTAGTTTAGCTTTCAAAATTTTTAAGTTGTGTGATTTATATGAAACTTGGTGAAATTGTATGATGTTTGCTCAAGTGTTAGTTTAAGTGTTTGGTTTTGCTCAAATTAGGGTTGTATGCATGCTAGAAGTAATTTGATTCAGTTTGGTTAAGTTTTGAGTTAATTTGCTTTGTTGAAATTTGTATTTCAGATTTAAAGGGGTGTTTGGATTAGGGTAATAGTAGGGTTTAATGCTTTGAATTTAGCCTAAAACCTGTTTAGACACTTCTCTTAGGTTGTTATTAGGTGTTAAGTGTGATTGGTTTTCAGTTTGAACAAGTTTAAACACATTTGTATGCTAAAAATTGGATAAAATACCTAAAATCCAGTAACTGCTTTGAGTGACTGATTTTGTATGGATTTTGCCATTTTATGTTGATGAGTTGTTAGAAGATAGATCATTTAATGATTGTAAATCATTTATCTGCTATTTGGTGAGCTTTTGTGCAAGTGATTGGCCTTTATATTTCACTATTGTGCCAAGTGTATCAGCAAAACATACATCAGAAACATAGCTTTTATCAGAAATTTGTTAAGTGCATTTTGTGTGATTTGTGTGCTAAGAGCTTGTTGGTTTTGTGTTGTTCTTGACTTCCCACAACCCAACTGGTTGTGGGAGTGCCCCATTGTCCATCAAACACTATAAAAATCCAAGTTCAAGTCCTCTTGAACCTTCTCTTCACTTGTGAAGGTTTCTTTGTGTTCATCAGAAACTAATGCATTCCTGAGCACGTTTTTGGTTCCATAAGGCTTTAATCTTGTTAATTTGTATTAGTATTTGTGTTTGAGAGTAAATCAAGTTACTGTGCTTGAGTTTTAAAAGTAAAAAAAAAAGAGAAAAAGTTTGGCAAAAAGCTCCTTGGCCTGGGCTCGAACACGGGACCCCTCGTTGGAGGACTATATGTGTTAACCAGTGATCCAAGTGCTTTTCTATGCACAAGTTTCATTTCAAGTTATACTTAAGCAGTTTTGTTTTGTAGCTTATTTAACATAGCAGCTTATTAATAAGCTTTTTCTAGCTTATTTCTTTGAGGATTTGACTGTTTAGCATTTTTCTTAGGTTTGTATTAGGTTTTAGGACTTTTTTGTTTAAAAAGTTTATTTTTCCCATTATTAATTAATTTTCTAGGATTATTTTTAGTTTAAATTTTAAAAAGTAATTTAAAAATAGTAAAAGGTAATTTAAAAATCTAAAAAAATAGTTTTTAGGTTTTGAATTATATTTTTTAGGTTTTCAGCTATTTAAGTTTTCAATTTAGCTTATTTTTTATTTTATAAGATTTTAGGGTTTTTAACCCACTTTAAAATTTAATATAAAATTATTAAATAGGTTCCAGAAAATTTTGATTGCATTTTTGTCTTAGTTACATTATTCTAGATTTTTGGTAATTTTTTAGAATTTTTTTATGAACTTTGAATTTTTTAGAATATTTTAATATTATTTTATTATTAAAAATTGAAGTTTGATTTTTTTTAGTTTTTACATTTTTCCTAGGTTAAGAACACTTAATTAGGAGTTTTGTCACTTTCCAAATATTTTTAGGACTTTTCATTTATTTTCTAGAATTAATTTAAGTTTTAATTGATTTTAATAGTTTTTAAGTGTTTAAAAATAGTTTAATTTGGTTTTAAAATTTTTAAAAATTGGTTTTAGCTTAATTAGAATATTTTTGAGGTTTACAAACTATTAGATCTTGTTTAGGGCTTTTTAATAATTAATTGTGATTTTTAGGGCTTTAATTAGCATTAAAAAGTCATTATCTAATTAATTTAAAGGTTTTAGCAAGTTTGGATTTTTTGTAAACTCTTAGAATATTATTGGGGATTTTTAGTAATTTTTAGGTTAAAATTTTAATTTGGCACTATTTACGGTTTTGCGTGATCGCCTTTTTCGTCTTACTTTAATTCGTCTTCGTAACCGTTTTTCTTTTCTAATCCCATTTCTTTGTTTCTTTTTCAATCATATAATCACAAATCAATATCAATTCACCACACAACGCACTTGCCTCCTCGAGAACGAACTTAATTGGTCATTAGTGCTTGGTTTTCCTAAACCGACACTTAATACTTGCCACTTTTGCCTCTCTTTTCCTAAAGGGTTGCAAAAACAATACAATCATTTTGGCGCCGCTGCCGGGGAGGCGTGTTGTGTTTTGATTGAACAATTGTTGTTTTTATATAGCCATAAATAGTATTTGTATTAGTAGCACTCTACTAATACGTATTATCGGTTTTTCGTTTCTTGTGAATACTATTACTATATTGTATACGTAGAACAATAAATTTACAAGTACTCCAAATACGTGAGAAATCACAACCTTGACTTGGGAGGTCATTACCCAATCATTGTATTCGAATCTCAAACCAAAGAAAAAAAGGCAAAAATAGATAAATACTTTCGTGAAGCTCGATTTTGATAAATACAAACTATAAGGTGGGTATAAGGCGGTTGTATTTCACGACCTAAAGGAAAAAGGCTCTTAAGTGCTTCGCGCCGCCTCGTTTCCTCCGCTTGCTTGTGCGTATTTTGATTTTGAGAGCGAATCGAGGGTTTTGCCGCCCAAAGTATTACTAAGTATCATATATATTTTCTTGGTTTCTATTGATTAAACCCTCTTGAACGATTTGGTGTTCCACCATCGTTCTAAAGTCATCGAAGGCGTTCACTTCACGTGATCGTTTTCATTCCTTGAGGCTTCTTTAATCGAGAGATTTGATTAAGGAGGAGATTTGTAGATTTTGGTCTACCTAATACATTCCAAAAATCCAAAAAAAGTAAAAACAATCAAAAACCACAAAAAATTGAAAAAGTAAAAACACCAAAAAGAATCTTCTTTGCTCGCCTTCTCGTTGTACGTGACGTTTATGCAAACTCGCTCTAAAGCAAGATGTGCTCGTAAACGAAGAAACAAATCTATCACTCCTTCTAGTGAGGAGTCTCCTATTGACGAACCCATTGTAGTGAAAGAAGCACCCATGGCTAATCGAACTATGATGGAGTTGCTTCAAGCACCCACCGAGGGTTATGGAGAAGCGATTGTGATTCCTGCTATCCTTGCGGAGAATTTTGAGGTTAAGACGGGTTTGTTGTCCATGATTCAAAACAACAAGTTTCGAGGTGACGAAAAGGACAACCCTCATAACCACATTCGCCAATTTAATCGTCTCACCGCCACTTGCAAGTTTAAGGACGTTTCAAACGACTCGATTAAGATGATGCTTTTTCCGTATTCCTTAGCGGGGCCCGCAAAAATTTGGTTAGAGAAAGAGCCACCCAATTCTATATTGACGTGGAAGGATCTCGTTTCAAAATTCGTGAACCAATTTTTTCCGCCCTTTAAGACTACGCACTTGAAAAACGAGATTTCAAAGTTTTCACAAGAGTATAATGAGAGTTTTTCAACGGCTTGGAATAGATTTAAGGAAATGTTGCACGAATGTCCTCATCATGGTTTTTCCGACTTGCATCAAAATGACACGTTTTACAATGGCTTGAACGATCATGAGCGTGATTATCTTAATGCCGCCACGGGTGGTAATTTTTTGTGTAAGACGGTCGAGGAAGCATTGTTAATCATTGAGAATAGGTCTAAGGTGTATAGTCCTCGTAGCACGTCGAGTGTTCGTAAGGCTTCATATTCGCCTTCGCCTTCATTGTCACACACCGTTGATGCTTGCCAAATCGAGGCTAATTTGGAGAACAAGATTTTTGATAAGTTGAAAGGATTGTTAATTGAGTTTAAAGTTGGTGAACAACTCACTCCCGCTACGGCTAAAGCGGTTGAGGTTTCTTGTATGTATTGTAGTGGAGCTCACGATTATTCCGAGTGCATTACCAACGGTGGTAACACTTCGAGTGCCTTCGCGGCCGCAGGAACTTATAACCAAAACGGTCAAGTTCCTCGCACTAATCAATTGACTCCACCGGGTTTTCCACCAAATCAAAATGTTAACAATTATCGAAACAATCAAGTTGGTTACCAAAGCAATCAAAGGAACAATTTCAAGGGTAATAACAACTATGGGAATCAAGGAAGTAGTAGCCAATTGCAAAATCAAAACCAAAACCGTAATTTTCAAAACACAAGTCAAGGTCTTCAAAATGTTTACACTAAAGAACTTCCAATGGACTTTTTGAATTACGCCATGGAAAATGATAAGATTTTGGAAAACATTCAAGAGCAATTGGCTAGTCAAGCTAGGGACATGGCTAAAAACACCAAGGAGTTAGCAAATTTTGTGAAGGAAAATCTTAACATGAGAAACGAGTTGAAAAATGATTTTGCTAATCAAATTAGAGGTCAAAACAATAAGATTGAACAAAGTCATGCTAGGCTTGAACAAAGAATTGACCAAAAAGCCGCTAGTCAAGATTTGAAGTTTAATAGTCAAGATGCTAAGCTTAATGCCATTTTAGAAGCCGTCATGGGAAACAAAGCCTCTACTTCGAGTGGTCTTCCTAGCAACAGCATTTCAAACCCGAAGGGAGAGATGAAAGTGATTACCACACGAAGTGGTAAGACACTTAAAGAACCAACTCCTCAACCAATTACTCCAACGGTGGAGGAAATTGAGGAAGAACCCGAGGTGGTGGTCGAAAAGGAGCATATTTCAAGCCCACAAAGTACCGCTCACGCCACACCTACGGTCGACCCTTTACCAACATTGGAACCTGAGATTCCAAAGGCTATGCCTATGCCCCAACCCACACCACCCTTGCCTTACCCATCGAGACTTAGGAAGGAGAAACGACAAGAGCGTGACAACTACCAATTTGAGCTTTTTATGAAAATGTTTCGTGAGTTGCACCTTAATGTGAGTTTCGCAGATGCTTTGGTCATGATGCCTCGATTTGCCGCTAACTTTAAGAGTATGTTGAACAACAAGGAGAAATTGCACCAATTGTCTAGTTGTTCGTCGGTTTATCTTAATCGCATACCTCAAAATGTCGGTGATCCCGGTAAATTTTTGATCCCTTGTGCAATTCAAGATATGGAAGAATGCTATGCCTTGACCGATCTTGGTGCTAGCATTAACTTGATGCTACTTGCAATCTTCAAGTCGCTCAATATTCCTAATCTTACTCCTTCACTAATGTCTATCGAGTTGGCCGACCATTCCACGATTCGTGCTTATGGTTTGGCGGAAGACGTTTTTGTGAAAGTGGGGAAGTTCTACTATCCCATAGACTTTATTGTCGTTGATATCCCCACGGATCCTCAAGTTCCTCTTATTTTAGGTCGTTCGTTAATAGATACGTCTATGGCTTTAATTGATGTGCATGCTAGAAAGATCACCTTACGTTTCAACGACGAGGAACTTGTTATAAACGCAACTCAAAATTCTCAACTTTCTCATGTTTATTCCGTTGCTACCATAAACCTCGTTGATATGATCGACGTGGTTTGCGAGGAATTTTCACAAGAAGTTTTAGGGTTTGGTGATGAAGAAACTAGTGGCAATCCCACTATGTTAGATCCAATTCTTGATAATTCTACACCAACCTTCACTCCATTTGAAGGTGGTGGTTTTACGTTAGAAGAATGCAATGTTCCACGTACTTGTGACGAATACCTCGACAACAATGAGGACTTCTCGATTATCAAGGATTTTCTTAACGATTTCCCATTTGCTCCACCCGAGGAGGTTATGAGTATCGAGCCCGAATCTTCACTTGAGGAACCACCTATCCTTGAGTTGAAAGATTTACCTCCTCACCTCGAATATGTCTATTTGGAGGAGGACGACAAGTTGCCGGTTATTATTGCGAAGGATCTTTCGAATGATGAAAAAACCGCACTTGTCGATGTTCTAAAGGATCACAAAGGGGCGATTGCGTGGAAGTTATCCGACATTAAGGGAATCGATCCCAAGTTTTGTACCCACAAAATTTTAATGGAGGAGGATTTCAAGCCCACAATCCAAAGTCAAAGGAGGGTGAACCCTAAAATTCACGATGTCATAAAAAGGAGGTCCTTAAACTCCTTGACGCGGGAATGATTTACCCTATTTCCGATAGCCCTTGGGTGAGTCCTATTCATTGTGTCCCTAAAAAGGGAGGGATGACCGTTGTGACAAACGATGCCAACGAGTTGATTCCCACTAGACTCGTGACCGGATGGAGTGTGTGCATTGACTATCATAAGTTGAATGAAGCCACTCGAAAAGGCCATTTTCCATTGCCCTTCATGGACCAAATGTTGGAGCGTCTTGCGGGAAACGATTTCTATTTCTTTTTAGATGGTTTTTCCGGTTACTTCCAAATTCCCATTGATCCTCGTGATCAAGAAAAAACTACGTTTACGTGTCCATATGGAACGTTTGCCTATCGTAGAATGCCATTCGGACTTTGCAATGCACCGGGAACTTTTCAACGATGCATGATGGCTATTTTTCATGATATGATCGAGAAGACGATGGAAGTATTCATGGATGACTTTTCCGTGTTTGGTGATTCTTTCACTTCGTGTTTGTCGAACCTAGAGAAAATGTTAAAACGTTGTGAGGAAACCAACCTTGTGCTCAATTGGGAAAAATGTCATTTTATGGTTAAGAGTGGAATCGTCTTAGGGCACAAGGTCTCGAAAGCGGGGATTGAGGTAGATCAAGCTAAGGTAGATGTCATCGCCAAATTACCTCACCCCAAAACCGTTAAGGGAATTAGGAGTTTCCTAGGCCACGCGGGCTTTTATCGTCGATTCATCAAGGATTTTTCAAAGATCTCTCGACCCATTACACATCTTCTTGAAAAAGAGGCACGTTTTGTCTTTGACGAAGATTGTGTACGAGCCTTTGAAATCCTTAAGAGGAAACTTACCGAAGCTCCCATTCTTGTTGCTCCCAATTGGAACCTCCCCTTCGAACATATGTGTGATGCAAGTGATTACGCTATTGGGGCCGTTTTGGGGCAACGTCATGATAAGCACTTCTTGCCTATTCACTATGCTAGCAAGACGATGACCGAGGCTCAACTTAAGTACACTACAACGGAAAAGGAGTTCCTTTCCGTGGTGTATGCATTAGAGAAATTTCGACCTTATCTCGTCTTGACGAAATGCATAGTGTATACGGACCATTCGGCTATCAAGCATCTCATGGCAAAGCAAGATGCTAAGCCTAGATTACTTCGTTGGATTCTCCTCCTTCAAGAATTTGATCACAAAATCGTTGACAAAAAAGGAGCCGAGAATCTAGCGGCCGATCATCTCTCTCGTTTGGAAGATCCTCACCAAAGTGTTTACGAGCCCAAGGAAATCACCGAAACATTTCCGCTCGAGACACTTGGTGTATTGAATTCTAAGCTTGATTCTTCTACCCCATGGTTTGCGGATTTTTCAAATTACCATGCGGGTAACTTCATCATTAAGGGTATGACGACTCAAGAAAAACGAAAATTCTTTCGTGACGTCAAGTTCTACTTTTGGAACGACCCTTACTTGTTTCGAACTTGTGCGGATCAAATCATCCGACGTTGTGTATTTGGCACCGAGGCTTCTAACATCCTTAGAGCTTGCCATGAAGGACCTACGGGTGGTCACCACGGTGCTAATCTCACGGCTAAGAAGGTGTTTGATGCCGGCTTCTTTTGGCCTACTATTTACCGAGATGCACAAGATCTTGTGAAGTCGTGTGATACATGCCAACGACAAGGAAAAGCCTCACAAAAAGATGAAATGCCACAAAATATCATCCAAGTGTGTGAGATCTTTGACGTTTGGGGTATAGACTTTATGGGACCATTCCCATCATCTCGTGGTAATAAGTACATTCTCGTTGGGGTTGACTACCTTTCTAAGTGGGTGGAGGCAAAGGCCTTGCCCACCAATGATGCTCGTGTGGTAGTCAAGTTTTTGAAGCAATTGTTTTCTCGGTTTGGAACCCCTCGTGCTATTATAAGCGATCGTGGAACCCATTTTTGTAACGACCAATTTGAAAGGGTTCTAAGGAAATATGGGGTTACACATCGGCTTTCTACGGCTTATCACCCACAAACGAGTGGGCAAGTCGAGGTTTCAAACCGAGCGTTGAAGAGGATCTTGGATAGATCCGTAGGGGAAAACCGACAAACATGGTCGGATAAGTTGGATGATGCTTTATGGGCCTTTAGGACCGCTCATAAGACGCCCATTGGGTGCACTTCCTATAAGCTTGTGTATGGAAAGAATTGTCATTTGTCTATCGAGTTAGAACACAAGGCTTATTGGGCCCTAAAGCATTGTAATGATGATATGGAGACCGCGGGAAAACACCAGAAAATGCAATTGAATGAATTAGATGAATTGAGGGATATTGCTTATGAAAATTCATTGATTTATAAAGAAAAAACTAAAAAGTTGCATGATTCTAAAATTAAAAACCGGGTTTTTAACATTGGGGATCAAGTTTTGCTTTTTAATTCAAGATTGAAAATCTTTTCCGGTAAATTGAAATCCCGTTGGTCCGGTCCATTCACCGTGACTCAAGTGTTTCCGTATGGGACCATCGAGCTAGCTCAAGATGATGGTCCTAACTTCAAGGTGAATGGACATAGGTTGAAGCACTACTTTGGCGGGGAAGTTCCATCCTTGAACTACCTCGACCAAGTCACTTTCCCCAATGATAATTAGTATTGAGGGGATCGAGTCGAGCTCATGACTCGGTAATCAAAAACGAGGAGCCTCGTGGGGGAGTCTCATGCTTATCTTATGTACATATTACCGCTTTCTAATGTAGTTAACGTGTGGGGATTTGTGCCCTTCCAACCTTTGTGTTGGGAATAAATCTATGCTTAGTTTGCTTCCCCTGCTAGTTGATTATTCGTACCCCTACTAGAGTAAGTTCCCCCTGCTAACTAACAAAGGCAGGGGGATTGGTCCCCCTGCTGGAAGTCAAAGGCCCTGCTGTCAAAGATAAACATGGAATAGATTTTTACGCGTTTCAGTTATTATTCCTTAATACTTTCCATAGTTTGTTAGTACTGATCTTGTACGTGGGTCCTTGTATCTATAAAAGGACTCACTAGGTTAGCATGCAAAGTGTGTCTTTCTCATTTCGTTTTTCATTATTATTACTTTAAGGTTTTGTAAACCCTAATACCATTTTGGGTATTCGTATATCTTTGATATATTAAAGTTCAACGTTTGAATCTCATTTGTTCTTGTGCTAAACATTACATTCCGCATCTTGTTTAGTTACTTTGCTTTGCAAAGTTTCTCTAGTGTTAGATTGAATTCTTTCTCTCTATCACAACCCTTAAACAAGCTATTAAGGTTTAAGATCTGACTTTGGGATCAACAAGTGGTATCAGAGCTTGTTGAGAAACTTTGTCTAAATCAAGAACAAAATCCTCATAGCAAACATGTCTTCAGATTCATCCACAAACAGCAACAACCACAATAACCTCAAGTTACCCATGTTGGATCCTGAAAACTTTGAATTATGGGAATTCAGAATCCAACAATACCTGAAAATGGAACACTATGTTCTCTGGGAGATCATAGAGTTTGGTGATCAATTCAACAAAATGGTGGCAGTTGAAGAGGGCAAGGATGAAGGTGAAAGTTCCAAAGGTAAGGACAAGAAGAAATCTGCTGCTCTATGTGATAAGGAAATACTGGCTAGAAGGCATGATGTCAGGGCTCACAGCTCATTGCTGTTGGCCCTACCAGATAGACATCAACTCAGATTCAGGAAATACAAAACAGCTAAGGAGCTATGGGAAGCCATAGGCAAAACCTTTGGAGGAAATGAAGCCACAAAGAAGAAGAAGAAAAATCAAATGCTGAATGATTTTGCTTCTTTCAAAGCAATTGGCGATGAATCAATTGGAGCTATTTACAATAGGCTTCAAGACATGGTGGCCCACTTGGAATTCTTTGATATTGAGGTATCAAAAGAGCAGGTGAACACCAGGTTTCTTAACAGTCTCCAGAAAGAATGGTTTGTCTATAAGGCAATTTGGCAGAATAAGGATGATTTGGATGAAAAAGACATTGATGACATATACAATAACTTAAAGGTTTTTGAACCTATTGTCAATGAAATGAAGTCAAAAGGAACAATCCCTACCAACTCAAGTGGAATCATTGATTCCCCTGCTAACATGGCATTCATATCACAAAGCAGTGGAATCTCCAAGAACAGTGGAATAGAAGTAGCCCCTGCTACCTATTCCCCTGCTACCAGATCTGGACCTTCCTATGATGAAGAAAGACCAGCTACATTCAGCCTTGATACTGCATGTGCTTTTATAGCATCACAAGGGCCACAAGGATCTACAGTATTACATGAAGATCTAAATCAAATCAGTAAGCAAGCGCTAGAAGAATTGGATATCAAGTGGAACATGACTTTGCTCAGCATGAGAGCCAACAGGTTCCACAAGAAGTATGGGAAGAAGATCACAATTAATCCCTCTGATGTGGCTGGGTTTGATAAAACAAAAGTTGAATGCTACAATTGTGGCAAGAAGGGTCATTTTGCCAGGGAATGCAGAGGACCTAAGTCTGGAAATAGCTACAGAAAGGAAACAAGAGATGATGATTCTGGTGCTAAAGCCATGGTAGCCATGCAGGGAATAGATGGAGCAAATGGATGGGACTGGAGTGCTATGACAGAAAATGTGGAAAGAAATCAAGCCTTGATTGCTGAGGAAAAGGAAGAAGACTTTGCACTTATGGCTATGTCAAGTTCCAGTTCTGACAATAAGGTATATGATGACTCATATTGTACTAAAGCTTGTAGGAAAAATACTGAGTCTTTGAATGATCAAATCAGAAAGGTAAAAGCTGACTATATCAATTGTGATAATGATCTTGATAATTACAAACGTGCTTTAGAACAACTAGAGTCCACCATAAGAGAGTATAGGCAAAGAGAAAGTGATTATAGGGATCACATTGTGATTCTAGAAAGAGATGCCAAGGAGAATAACCAATCTATAAATGTTTTAACTGCTGAACTTGAAATTTTCAAAGCTAACCAAAAGATAGATGAAGAAACTGTTGAAAAAATTGGAAAAGCTTCAAAAGATTTAACCAAGGCATTTGAAATTGGTCAATCTCCTAAGGACAAAACAGGGTTTGGAATTAAGAATATGAATGTTACCATACCACCACCCCCTACTAACATCCATGCTCCCCATCCTAGAAAAGACTTGTCATGGACTGGTCTCCCTTGTTTTGAAAAACAGGATGACATTGAGTTTGACTTGAGTGCTTATATACCTAATAATCTTGATACAGAAGAGTCTCTAGTTAAAACTAGTGTCATTAGGGATGATAAAAGGGAACAGGTTGGTTTAAAGCAAATTGACAACCCTGTTCGATTTTCTAGCAGCAATCCAAATTCTAAGAGTATCTCTTCCAAATCTAAGGATAGACCACAGTCTCCTAAACCTACCATTAAATATGCTGGTATGTACAGGAATGTCAGAGGTAATCAAAGAAATTGGAATGACCAAAAGTCTCATCAATTAGGAGAAGACTTTGTGATTAATACCAAGCCCTGCTTCACATGTGGCAGTTTTGAACACACTTATCAAGAGTGTAAGGCACCAATAGAGATGGTGGCTGCAAATCCCTTAAAGGATATGCAACCTAAAGCCATTCTTCTAAATGCAGGAGCAAAATCCTTTTCTCCTGCCAAGTATGTTGCCCCTGCCTTGAGAAATAGGGTGACTGATAAATATGTTGTTCCTGCCCTTAGGAAGGAAAATGATGTTCACCCAAAGCCCAACACTTCTGTGACCACCCCAACACCTTATACTGCATATAAATCTGGCCCTAGACCTTACCAACACATGAATAGAGGCCAAAACAAAAGGTGGGTTCCCTCTGCTAGGCATAGGGATTCCCCTGCTAAAACTGGGGTATCTCCTGCTAGAAAAGTTGTACACTCTAGGAACATGGGAAGATGGGGAAAAGCTGTGAAAGCCTCAGCTCGTTGGGTTTGGGCACCCAAAAGGGGTACTCAATCTAATGGTGTATCTCTAGTTTTTGATAAGCTATCTTACATTGATACACGAGGTAGATTCAAGTCTGTAATGGCTTGGGTCCCCAAGAAAAACTAATTTGTTTTTCCTTTTGCAGGTGACAAAGAAGACAAGGGATGATAGAGCATATTGGGATAGTGGATGCTCAAGAAGTATGACTGGACAAAAAGCTTACTTGTCTAACTTTGTGCCCCTGCATGACAATGATGGTGTTTCTTTTGGAGATGGGCATGGAACTATAACAGGAAAAGGAACTATTGTCACAAATGGGATGAGTTTTGACAATGTGTACTTGGTGAAAGAACTCAAGTATAATCTCTTCAGTGTGTCACAGATGACTGATAACAAGAATTTTGTCTTGTTTACTGACACTGAATGCTTGGTATTGGGAAAGGAGTTTATCTTGCCAAAAGACACTCCAATTGTTCTCAGAACACCAAGACAAAAGAACATGTACACAATTGATCTCAAGGACATATCTCTCCAAGACAATGAAACATGTTTCATTGCTAAAGCTTCAGCAGATGAATGTAAGAAATGGCATAGAAGACTTGGTCATCTTAATTTCAAGAACATGAACAAACTAGTAAAGCATAATCTGGTTCATGGTCTTCCTTCCAAGTCCTTTGCCACTCAACATACTTGTGCAGCATGTCTGAAAGGGAAGCAACACAGAGCATCTTGCAAGTCAAAAACAAGTATGTCCACCACCAAGTCATTGGAACTACTGCATATGGATCTTTTTGGTCCTACTTCTGTGGCAAGTATAATGAAGAAATGGTACTGCTTAGTGATTACTGATGATTTTTCAAGATTTACATGGACATTCTTTCTATTTGAAAAGAGTGACACTGCTGATGTACTCATTGGGTTCATCAATCAAATTGAACTGTCAAAAAGCATGAAGGTAGTTACCATGAGATCAGACAATGGTGGTGAGTTCAGAAATCAGAAACTGGATTCTTTCTGCATAAACAAAGGCATCAAGAGGCAATTCAACATTGCTAGAACACCTCAACAGAATGGAGTGGCAGAAAGAAGGAATAGGACACTCATTGAAGCTGCAAGAACTATGCTGTCTGATTCCAAACTTCCAGTTATCTTTTGGGCTGAAGCTGTATCCACTGCTTGTTATGTACAGAACAGGGCCTTGGTTGTCAAGGCACGCAACAAGACCCCTTATCAGCTGTTTAATGGAAGACCTCCCTTAATTGACTTTTTCAGACCTTTTGGGTGTCATGTTATCATCTTGAACACCATTGACAATCTAGGTAAGTTTAGTGAAAATGGTGATGATGGATACTTTGTGGGTTATTCATTAAACAGCAAGGGATATAGGGTCTTCAACAAGAAGACAAGCAAAATCACAGAAAATCTTCATGTGAACTTTCTTGAAGACAAACCTGAAGATGTTCAAACAGGTCCTGACTGGTTCTTTGATATAGATGTACTTTCCAAGTCCATGAATTATGTACCTGTTGTCTTGCAGAACACTAACATTTCAGGTACTCAAGAAACAATTGGTGCAGAGAAGTCACCTCTGAGGTACATGAACGTACCCTCATTGTTTCCTAGTGAAGCTGATGATCAAGAAGATAACTCTGCTCCAGGAAAAGAACAGCCAATCTCATCCCCTGCTATGGCTGAAGGCAGTGGAATGGCTGAAAGCAGTGGAATCCAGGATTCCCCTACTAGAGGAATTGGTTCCTCTTTCACAAAGGATCATGATGCTAATGAGACTACTGATGCAGAAAGAGAATCCCCACTCATCTCATCATCAACACCCATAAATGATGGTCCTGTCATTTCCAGCAGTGGAAGCAGAATCATCAGGAGTGGAGGTCCTAGTTATTCAGAGCTTCATTCTGCTCACCAACACCCATCTCTAGGTCATGCTGTCTCATTTGGAAGTTCCTTTGAGGACTTCTTTCCTAATCAAAATAGCCCCATCAATTCTGATTTGGAAGAAGATGAAACAGAAGTCATCATGCAGCCTACCTATAGAATCAATAAGGATCATCCTATCTCTCAGATCATTGGAAAGCCTGAAGCCCCCAGACATACAAGGTATACAGCAAAGGAGCATAGCTTCATTGCTAATATCACCATGAAGTTCAATCATGACAACATGCAATGTTGTCTGTTTACTGCATTTTTGTCACAAGAAGAGCCAAAGAAGATTTTTCAGGCTTTAAATGACCCAAGCTGGGTTGAATCCATGCAAGAGGAGCTCTTACAATTTGACATACAAGAGGTTTGGATTCTGGTTGATTGTCCCAAATGGGCAAGGCCTATTGGGACCAAGTGGGTACTCAGGAACAAAAAGGATGAAAGGGGAATAGTTGTCAGGAACAAAGCAAGGTTAGTGGCACAAGGGTATACTCAGGAAGAAGGGATTGATTATGAAGAGGTGTTTGCTCCAGTAGCCAGGATTGAAGCTATTAGATTATTTCTTGCTTATGCCTCATTCATGGACTTCACTGTTTTCCAGATGGATGTGAAAAGTGCCTTCTTATATGGAACCATTGATGAAGAAGTCTATGTCATGCAACCACCAGGGTTTGAAGATCCAGAACATCCTGACAAAGTATACAAAGTGAAAAAGGCTATGTATGGCCTTCACCAAGCTCCCAGAGCCTGGTATGGTACTCTTTCTAAATATCTCCTAGACAATGGATTCAGGAGGGGGAAGATTGATCAGACCCTGTTTACCAAGAAACAAAAGGGTGACCTTCTGCTAGTACAAGTCTATGTGGATGACATCATTTTTGGATCAACTAACTCCATGCTTAGCAAAGAGTTTGCCAAATTGATGCAGGATAAATTCCAAATGAGTGCCATGGGAGAACTAAACTTCTTTTTGGGGTTACAAGTTCAGCAGCGGAAAGATGGGATATTTATCTCACAAGACAAATATGTGGCTGAGATTGTAAAGAAGTTTGGCATGTCTGATGGGAAGAAGGTGTCCACTCCCATGGACAAGGATCATCCATGGGGCAAGGATGGTCCTGGAAAGCCTATAGATGTCAGGAATTACAGGTCTATGATTGGGTCTCTTATGTATCTCACTGCTTCAAGACGTGACATCATGTTTGCAGTCTACTTATGTGCAAGATACCAGGTGTCACCAACAGAGTGTCACTTATTTGCTGTGAAAAGGATTTTTAGGTATCTAAAAAGTCATCTTACCTTAGGACTCTGGTATCCAAAGGAGTCACCATTTGAGCCGATAGCTTATTCAGATAGTGATTATGCTGGTGACAACAATGATAGGAAGTCTACAACAGGGGGATGCCAATTTTTGGGGAGCAGGCTTATATCTTGGTAATGTAAGAAGCATACTATCATGGCAACATCCACAACTGAAGCTGAGTATGTAGCAGCTGCTGCATGCTGTGGTCAAGTTCTTTGGGTGCAAAATCAATTGCTTGATTATGGGTATAACTTTCTTAAAACCAAGATATTCATTGACAACAACAGCACTATTTGCATTATAAAGAACCCTGTTTTTCATAGCAAAACCAAACACATTCAAATTAGACATCACTTTATCAGAGATTGTTTTGAAAAAGGACTGATTGTCCCTGAGAAAATTGATACAGAACTAAATGTTTCTGATCTTTTAACAAAAGCTTTTGATGTAGGGAGGTTTCAGTATCTAGTTGCAGGTATTGGAATGGTTACTCCTTAAAATCTGATGTCTATTTTGTCTTGTATAATCAGGGTTACTTCACTGATGTTGTTGTATAATTGTTAGTCAATTTTACCATTTCTTTCATTCCACTGCTTTTTAAACACTGATTCCCCTGCTTGGGGTTCATTCCCCTGCCAAGAGGATTTCTCTCTTAAGCTGGGTGTGTTCTTTTTACAAAAGTGGTTCTATGTGGTTTTAGACTAACAATGCAGAGGTTCATATGGTGCATACTATTCTCGTTGGTGGATCAGGTATATACTCTATGTTTCAGGGGAGGTTAGGTCACACCTTTAGGACTCAGGGTATCCTTAGGATGCTCATATATGATCTTAGATCATATCCACTGGTGAGTGAGGGTTCAGGTTAATGATGACTTGCTGCAAAGCTTGTCAGAACTCTGAAACCTTGAGGCACTGTAGTGTGTACTTACATTTCTTTATTAAAACAGCTTGCTGTTCAAATACAGACCTGTGGCACACACTGCCAAGACTAACTGACCATAAGTAAGGAACAAGGTTGGGATGGTGACTGGGGTATGCATGATTTCTTGGGATTACCTGGTGTAGGGGGACTTATGTATTAACTTTTTGTATTGGGACCATTGCTGAATAGAGGACTCTTGAGTTTCTATGTATCTATCTTGTGTATACAAGTGTGTGCATTAGAGCAGAGCTAGTTAGCATTAGTCCTTCCATGACTAGTTTAATACCCCTAGGAAAGTTTCCCCTGCTTTTGTCTTTTATTCCCCTGCTTTCACAACATTCCCCTGTTTGACCGTTGACCGACAATACCGTTACCCTGTTCATAGCCGTTGGGCCTGCTTGCTTAAATTTTGGTTAGGGAATATTTTATTATTTTTAAAAGATATTTAAGGCGATTTCTTCGCTGATTGGTAATCTTTTCCTTCTTTTTCAAATATATAAATTTTTTATCAAGATTTATCCTTGATATTTTTGCAATTTGAAAATTTTGGTCCAATCACAGCCCTTTAATTTGCCTATATAAACTTAATTCCCTTTACCAGCAGGTCCATACGTCTCTCTCGACCTAATCCCACTTACCTCTCATCTCTATAAACCTCCAAACTATTTTCAAAATTCAACATGACCCTTAAAATTGCTCCTAATCATAACCAAATTGCTTTGCTTCATGATGAACCAGCCGAGTTTACTGATGCTGTGGCCTTTCTAAAGTCTTCATACTTCAGAGTGGCCCTTCTCATTAATCCTCGCATTTATACCTCACACATTCAACAGTTCTGGTCTAAAGCCATGACCAAAACAGTGAATGGAGAGGTCATAATACAAAGCACAGTTGATGGTCATTCCAAGGTCATAACACTTGCCTCCATCAGGGAGAATCTTCTCCTTGATGATGAGGATGGAATAACCAACTTTCCTAAGGCTGAAATTTTTGAAGGTCTTGTTAAATTGGGGTACAAACTTTCTGAAAATAAAAAATGTAAGTTTGCAAAAGGCCAGTTTGCCCCTCATTGGAAATATTTGATTCATACTATTATGCAATGTTTGTCACCAAAAACCACTGCTTTTAATGAGGTTGGTAGTGAGATAGCTTCTGCCCTGATCTGCTTTGCAACAGGGAGGAAGTATTGTTTTTCTCAAATGATTTTTAAAGGCATGGTTAAAAATGTTTCAAGCACCTCAAAGTTTTGTATGTATCCAAGGTTTATAGAAATTTTGCTGAATATGAGTGATCATGGCCCCATTACACACAGAAACTATTTTTCAGCAACCCAACACACCACTAAACTCTTCACCACATTACTTGCACCATCACCTTTATTTTCTGGCAGAAACATACCATTCACTTCAATTATGATGGACCAAATCAGACGGGAAGTAGCCAAAAATCAAACAACCATAAATCAACCTGCTGATTCCCCTGTCAAGAACCTACCACCTGCTGATCCACAACAAGAAAGGCGTTCAAAATCCAGGTTTGCCAGGTCTCCCTTGCCTGGTGAATCTTCACAAGCAGCAGAAAGGAGAGTCTCCAAGAGTTTGGAGCGACCTGGGGGTTTGGCTGCCACTACTGTCTCATCCTCAAGGGGTGAGCAGGATAGTGACACCATCAATAAGTCCTCTCCCCCACTCCATGATATCCAACAAGGGGAGAAATTCCCTTCTAGGATTGAGAGCAGTATGAAACCTTTGACAATTCTGGAATTGACGAAAATGTGCATGAGTCTGAAAAGGCAGAATGCACAACTAGTACAAGATGTCAAAAAGCAAGGTCTGGTTATCTCTCAACTGGAAACCAGACTTGCTACTCTTGAGGGGAGGAGAAAGCCCAGACTGATTCTTTCCACAGATGAGGATGCTTCCAAAGGGGAGGAAATTCCACACACAGAAGGATCTACTGAGTATTATTCATATCCTGGTGGGGAGCATGGAAAGATAACAAGTTCTAAGAAAGAGATGGAGAGAGAAAGTGCTGATAAGGGAAGTGACAAGGGGAGTGCAACCAAAGATATTGCTCAAACATTGCTCACCATGGGCAAGCAAGAAGAAGCCCCTGCTTCAAAAGTTTCCCCTGCCATTGCTGATCCCACTGCTGTAAGTTTATCCCCTGCTAAGAACATTACTCAAACATTTGTTAGAAAGAACAGAAAGCAACCAGCTCAGAAGGGGATAACAATCAAAGAACCTGCATCTAAAGCAAAACCAGCACCAGCAGTGGATCCAAAAGACAAAGGAAAAGGAATCATGGTGCAACAGCCCAAGAGAAAATACAAGCATCTGACTCCTGAACAGCAAAAGGCCCAAGAAGCACATGATGCACAAGTAGCTCTCAGGCTACAACAAGAGGAAATGGATATGCAGGATCAAAGAATGGAGAAGATGAGGCCTAAAGATATGCTAAAACAGGTTGAGATTATGCATAGAGAACTAGATGACAGGGTACCTCATGTTGGAGAATTTCTTGATCAATGGGAGAAGGAGTTGAAAAATGCTCCTTTGGAAGAAAGGTATGAGTTGACTTGCCTTGTTTACAAATATCAAACTGAATATCTGGAAAGAAGGGCAATGCAAATTCAGAGTGAGAAGTATCGAACTTCAGAGAAAGGGCAACTTGATCACTACAAAGTTCTGCTTAAGAGGCATAGAAAATGGAAGGATGGTGACTTCAGAGATATGAGCTTTGAAGCCATAAAGAGAGCAGTCAGACCAGTTCTAAAGTTGTATGATGTGGAGGATTGGATGACTATCAACACTCCTGAGGAAGCTGAGTATCTTAGGAGACAAAGTGAAGTGCTACAGAAAGCTAGAGAAACAAAGAAAAGAAAAGCTGGAGAGACTACACAAGCAGGTGCATCATCCCAAGCAGGGGCATCGCACCAAGCAGGTGAAAGTTTTCCAGAAGTACTTGAGAAGTCTGTACTTAATGTACAAAGAGCAGCAAAGAGACTCAAGAGAATGGAGCAAGTGGGCATAATTACTAAAGAGTCTCAAGGGCCATCAAATGATGAAATTGATAAACAGCTGATTTTGTAGGAAAATGATGAAATCTCACCTAGTGAACTTGGAAAGAAGTTTGCTATTATAGAGTATGCTGTTTATGAACACAAAGGGAGGACTTGGTGGAAGCTTACAAGGGCTGACAATACAGCATAGACATTTCTAAGCCTAGATGTCATGTTTCAAATTTTGGATAGTGAAGACTTAGAAGATCTGTGGAAAATATTGAAGAAAACGTTTGCTGCAAAACCTCCTACCATGGATGGTGTTGTTGATCCCAAACTTAGATCGATTAAGCTTTGTGTATACGAGATTAGATCAAGTAATACACGTAGAGAAACCTTTGCTTATGAATAAAGTAACTAAGTGTTATGCGGAATTAACACTTGATCTAAAACACAAAGATGTTAAACAAACTTTCACTTGTATTAGAATGATCGAACTTGATTACAATGAAAGAGGTTTAACTTGTGAAAACTTATGAAAACTGATTAATTAACTTTAACCTAAAGGATCTTCTTTTATAGAATAAGAAGTCTTGTACAATAAGCTACGAATCAACTATTCTAGGTAAAGATAATAATAGAAAATACAATGTCGAGCTTATCTTTACCATACACATATAAAGAAACAAATAAACAAAAAGATTCGTATGAAGATATATTCCATCAGTGCTAATCTTCAAGGCTATCAGCGTTGACTTCTTCAATGTCAACGCTTGGCTGTCAGCGTCCAATGTCATCTTATCAGCGTTGACATTCTTCTTATCAGCGTCTAGTGAACTGACCCATAATTTATTCCCAACAATCCTCCCCTAAACTTGATATCTATTCCAATGATCAAGTTTCTGAATAAAAACTTAAGGCTTAGGAGGAATCTTGCAAAAACTTCTTATGCTGGTGATAAACATATCTAATCAAGTCCTTGGCCACGTCACTAGTATAATCAATCTCCAAGGGTGTCTCTAGCATCTTCTCCAACACTTCTTTGGACAAGAAATAGTCAGCATCCACAAGTAGATACTCTGAAAACTTTGTAGAGCTCAAATGAAATACACCACAAGTAGAATAAAGCCTCCAATGAAGATTACTGAGATCATCTTCAAGATCCTTCCATATGGCAGGATCTGCTTCTCTTGGACCACACAAAGTCAAAAATGTGTTCCAAAGTCTTATTCCATTTGCTGAAGTAGGTGCTTCAGCTGTATACTTGGCCTCTATTAATCTCCATAAATGCACCAAGTCTTCTCTGTCTATGCTTGCAAAGATAGAAATAACTGAAGTAAAAGTATGTACCTCCTTTCTAAACCTGCCAATCTTCCAAAATCCACACTCATCTTCATCAAACTGATGATTGGATTTCTGTCATCTAGAGGTACTACATTAACCAAATCTGAAGCTTCCAATGGAGAAAGCTTGAGATGCTTCCTTATGACACCTTCAGTTGGAAAATACACATCCATATCTTTGGGAAATTGGAGAGGATCTCCTTTCTTCACTGGTCTTTGAGCAATCCTCATTTCCTTTTGAATCTGCATTTCCTCAGCAAGCTCTTGTTTCCTTTCTTCTGAAAGAAACTGGTAGACATTATTTTCTTGCACATTCCTCCAAATAGGATGTGCCCTATACTCTAACTCCTCAAAAGACAAAGCCAGCAACTTCTTGTATGTCCATCTAGGTTGATGGCATCTAAGCAACTTGTAATACAACTGCCTTCTATCTCTTTTGAGCCAGGTCTTGACCTCTTGTGCATTAAACCTCAAAACACCTTTATATCATCTTGTACCCTGAGAAGAACTTCCAACCCCCAAATTTGATCTGACAAACTCATCCCTGGGTTGTCCATAACCTTGTCTTCCCAAGCATGGTACATTCTGGTGATTTCAGGAAGATCCCAATCAATCTGATTCTTCAAATCACTCAATCTTTCCTTTGCTAACTCATCCCCATATTCAAGTCTTTCTGGATCTTCAATAATTTGAACACTTGAATCTGAGCTATCCTCTTCTTTTTCATCACCACTCGCTTTCTCACTCTCAGAAGTAGCAACAAATGGTGATCTACCACTCCTCTTCAAATCTCTTTCCAAAAGTTGTGCAGCCAACTGTTCATCAAATGCAATTTGTGCTGCATCTTTCTTTGGAACATCTTCTTCAACCAATTTTCCTTTACCTTTGTCTTTTGGATCAATAATAGGTAAAGTAGAAGAAGAAACCTGTTTGGACACATCTCTGATGATTGTTGATGACTGGAATACATCAACACCACCTGCAACTTTGTCAGCGTTCAAGTTACCTCTATCAGCGCCACGATTACCTTTATCAGTGCTGGATGTGTCAGCGTTCAAACCTGTATCAGCGCCCATTGTTTCTGTGAAAGATCCTTCCAAGTTTAATGGTGTCACCTTGGATGTATCAATAACTGGGTGCTTCTTCAAGTTGGTGAGTGCTTCAGCAACATGTAAAGATTCACTAAATTGTGAACTCTTCTCTGAACTCTTCTCACTTGCTGTATGAATCAACTCATCCTCTTCATCCTCCCCTTTGGAAGATTCCTCAATTAGACTCCTGCTACTTGGATTCTCCAAAACAGTTACCCGCTCCCTCAATACTTGGAGTTCACGGCCCTGTTTGTTGACAATTTGTACAAGGCTGACATTTTGCTTTTGCAAGCTAATGACAGCAGCCGTCAATTCAATCATTGTCATAGGTTCCAATCTGCCCTCAGCTAGAATGGGGATTTGACCTCCCAAAATAGAATCATAGGGCGTGGATGAGGTCTTAATGATGTTGGGACTGTCTTGACCAGCATCTAAGCTTGTGTCAATAGCCCCAGCCTCATCCATGGCACCAGCCACACTTGTGGAGGTGGTTCTCTCTGCAACAAGGCTAGGACCACTAGAGGAGAACACTCCAGTAGTCCTTTGGCGTTTATTCAACCTAGATTGTAATGGGGTGGAAGATGAAGTAGATTGTGTGGGTGTTGGTTGGTTAAGGGGTGTTTGGGATTGTTCAGGGATGGTATCAGCGTTGGGATTGGCTGTGTCAGCGCCAACATGTTGAGTGTCAGCGCTGGGTTGGTCAATGTCCATGTGATCTGGTGAAGGTAATGGTTCATGAATAGGCTCAAGTTGAGGTGCAGGGTCTGGTTGTGGTTGAGCAGCCTGAATTACTTCAAGCATGGCTTGGGTAAGAGGTATGGATCTGTTTGTGGAGCTCATTTTGCTAAAAATGGTTTTTTGTTGTTTAGGGATCTCATAAAAAGTGTCATGATCCCTAGAACAATATTCTTGTAAATCAAAGACCATTTGCAAAAATCTTGGGTAAGCCAAAGTCATTTTACTTCCCTTATTTTTACACATCCCTTCAAAAATCATTTTGAAAAATTATACTTAAGCCCACGTGTTATACAAACTAAAGCACTTGCAATTGACCTGTTTATTTCATTAAAAGAAGTACATTTTGGACTTAAGCATTGGAGAAGGACATGTATCAAATATTTCCAGTCAGAGGGAAATTCCTGCTTATGATATTTATTTAAAGTGACATCAGCAGGAATAGGATAACCCAATTCCCTAAGACCTTGTTCTATTGTTGCAATGGCAAGGGTAGTCACACCATCAGCGTCATCAAGACGCAAAGCTTGGCGAACCAAGGCTTCAGTGACCACCCATGTTCTTCCATGAACAGTAGATGTTAATGTGGTCACTCCATTAGCTGTTGTGGAACTAACATTGTTCCAAAACTGTCTAATGTGTGCGACAGGGACTAATGGTGTATGAGAAAGTGCATACCTTAATGAGGATGCATTTAAAATGCCACCATATGTGAATACTGAGGAAACAAATCATTATCAGCAGTCAAGTAAGCTACCATATTATGTTGGCTCTTGAACTCCAATGTTAAGTTCTTTGTGTTGAACTTTGGTGCCATGTTTAAAGCTGTTTAGGTTATGTGATATGGGAAAAATCTAAGAGAAAAATGTTAGACAAGAAAATATGAATACCCAGAATAAAAAGATTAACCAAATTTATAGGAGAGATGCATGATTTGGATTGGTCAAAAATGAGGCAGTTATATTCAAAGAGTAATGATGAAAATATTGAATCAAATATAACTTATCTCATGCATTAATTAAAAGTAACAACTCCCCAAAATTACGGCCAAAGATTAGTCAAAAATAACAACTGGGTAGGGCCCACTAGGTGTCAACGGTCAAAAATAGCCCATCAGCGCCCAACGGCTATATTTTCTTGTCAGCGTTTGCCTAAAGCCTTGTCAGCATCACGATTGGACGTAACAGCGTTTGGAGAAAAACTTGTCAGCGTCTAAAAATAAAAATAAAAATATTTAAAAAGAAAAAGACCTTAACAAAGTAATTTATCCTAAGGGAAATATCTTACAAGTTGATAATAATTACTGGGCGGCAAGCACTGTCCATTTATGCACACTTGCTTAAGCAAGATAGACACAAATGTCCTCTAGTGTCCCTTGCTAACCAAAATACTTACCAACAAAGTTATTTCACAAAATTCTTTGTAACTCCCAGGTAAACCCATAACAAAACTATTCCCAAGTCTCCCATCAGACCACAACCAATTCTAGGCCAAAAATGTCTTGGCAGCATGCATAGTTTGTCAACTTTGCATGCTACAGTGCCTCATGGTTTAGTAAAACTAACCCATACTCACCTGTGGACACAATCTAGAATTGTGATGAGAGTATTGTAAGAATACCCAAGAGTCCTAAAGGTTTCTTAAACCTCCCCTTAAACTATGATACATGAGTTTCTCAAAATATATAAGAACATTAAAAATTTATGTCAAGATAGGAATATAAATATTCCAACCATCATCCATAAACAAAAACATGTCCAAATAGCTCTTCAAAGATCCATAAGCAACTCTGTATCCAATGGCATAAAGCTACCACCACCTACACATTTAGATTGAAAACCACAAAACTAACATTTGTTGCTGACAGCGCCCCGACAACACTTATCAGCGTTGAAGGAACTCTTGTCAGCGTTAGACAATAATATCTCTAACAACGGCAAAATAACACTTATCAGCGTTACATTTACCTTTGTCAGTGTTAGAAAAATAAAGTGGAAAAATCTAAATCATCACAAAGACCAATAACAATGCATTATCCTGTACATACTTTTAAAAAAAGTTTCAAAACACATATTAAGTGAGATTAACCATTCCAATATTTGTTACCAAATATTGAAATCTTCCAGCATCAAAAGGTTTAGTTAATGAATCAGCCACATTATCCTCTGTTGCTACCCTATCTGGTTGTATTAAACCTTTCTCAAAGCAATCTCTTATAAAATGATGTCTAATTTCTATGTGTTTGGTTTTAGAATGATGTACAGGATTTTTAATAATGCATAAAGTACTGTTATTGTCTACAAAAATCTTGGTATGCATAAAATTATACCCATAATCCAACAGCTGGTTCTGAATCCATAAGACTTGTCCACAACAAGCAGCTGCAGCAACGTATTCTGCTTTAGTTGTAGAACTAGCCACCACTGTTTGTTTCTTGCATTGCCAAGATATTAATCTGCTCCCAAGAAATTGACATCCACCAGTTGTGGATTTCCTATCAAACTTGTCACCACCATAGTCACTGTCTGAATATGCAATAAGCTCCAATGGAGAATCCTTTGGGTACCATAAACCAAGATCTGGATAACATCTTAGGTACCTAAAAATTCTTTTCACAGCAAAAAGGTGACATTCTTTGGGAGTCACTTGATGGCGTGCACAAGCACACACAGCAAACATGATGTCAGGTCTTGAGGCTGTAAGATACATCAATGAACCAATCATTGATCTATAGTGCCTAACATCCACATCCTTTCCATCTCCAATTTTTCCCCAAGGGTGTTCCCTATCCGTAGGAGTGGAAGCATCCTTTTCATGTGGAGAAAAACCATATTTCTTCAAGATTTCAGCTACATATTTGTCTTGGGAGATGAAGATACCATCTTCTTTCTGCTGAACTTGTAACCCTAGAAAGAAGTTCATCTCACCCATTGCACTCATCTTGAACTTATCTGTCATAAGCTTGGAAAAGTCTTCACTCATCTTTGGATTGGTGGATCCAAAAATGATATCATCAACATAGACCTGGACAAGTAAGACATCCTTACCTTTCTTCTTGGTGAACAATGTCTGATCTATGGTGCCCCTTTTAAAACCATTTTCCACCAAGTAGGTGGACAATGTACCATACCATGCTCTTGGGGCTTGATGAAGTCCATACATAGCTTTCTTCACTCTATAAACCTTGTCTGGATTCTCAGGATCTTCAAAACCAGGAGGTTGCATTACATATACCTCCTCAACAATTGTTCCATAGAGGAAAGCACTCTTCACATCCATTTGATAAACAGTGAAGTTCATACAAGAGGCATAAGCTAGAAAAATTCTTATAGCTTCAATCCTTGCAACTGGTGCAAAAACTTCTTCATAATCTATACCTTCCTCTTGTGTATATCCCTGAGCTACCAAACGTGCCTTGTTTCTGACCACAATACCTCTTTCATCTTTCTTGTTCCTTAGAACCCATCTTGTCCCAATTGGTCTCACATATCTAGGACAATCAACCAGCTCCCAAACATCCTGTATAGCAAATTGGTGAAGCTCATCCTGCATTGCTTCTACCCAACTAGGTTCTTTGAGAGCATCAAAAATCTTCTTGGGTTCTTCTTGTGACAGAAAACATGAAAACAAACATGCTTGTACAAGAGGGGTATCAACCTTCTTGTGTATATTGGCAATAAATCCACCAAGATTTTGATGGGATCTTCTTGTCTGAACTGGAGCCATAACATCACCAATGATCTGAGATGAGGGGTGATCCTTTGCTGTGGAAGTGAGAACTCCTCCTTCAAAAAGTCTGGTGTCCTCAATTTCACGCTCCATGTTGCCAATATCTTCTTCATCAGACTCTCTTTGATCAACAGAAATCTCTTCATGGACATTGGAAGGTCCACCTTGTTCAAAATGGGAAGAGAAAAGATGTGCAAAGGTGTTGTCAAAGTCTGAACCTTGTTTGTCAGCGCTTGGGCTAACAACGCTTGAACTGTTGGTGTCAGCGTCTGATCCATCAGCGTCTGAATTGCTCTTGTCAGTGCTTGATTTGCCTTTGTCAGCGCCTGAAGAACCATGCATGTTTGTATTTGGTGGTATTTGGAAACCACCATTATCTTTCCTAGCAGCAGCAGCAGCATAATACTCATCTGTCCATATAGGAAGTGTAACATATTCTTGTGTGGGAGATGACTCAACTGCTGGTGGTCCATCCTACTTAGCAACTTGTATACCTGAAACATTACCAATTCTCTTTTCCAAAACACTTGAAGTTACCTTCACAATGTCTGGATCAGTAACAGGCATATAATTTAAAGCTCTAGATAAAGGTTCTAAGTCAAACAACCAATTTGGACCACTTTCAGGATCACTAGGTTTACTCTCTAAAAACCTAACATGTACCTTTTCAAGTATACGTTTTTCCTTTTTAATGTAAACCCTATATCCTTTGCTCTGCACTGAATAACCCATGAAGTAGCCTTCATCACCTTTTGAATCAAATTTACCTAGGGCCTCACTAGTTTCTAAAACAACTACATGACATCCAAAAGGCTTGAGAAAGCCAATATTTGGCTTCCTTCCCCAAAGTAACTCATAAGGTGTCTTATTATGTATTTTGTTGACCAATGCCCTATTTTGAACATAACAAGCTGTGTTAACAGCTTCAGCCCAAAAGGCTATAGGAAAGTGGGCATCAGCCAACATGGTTCTGGCTGCTTCAATAAGGGTTCTATTCTTCCTTTCAGCAACCCCATTTTGCTGTGGGGTTCTAGCTATGCTAAACTGCCTAGTAATCCCTTTCTTGGCACAAAAATCATCTAACAATTGATTTCTAAACTCACCCCCATTGTCACTTCTAATAATTTTGACCTCATTACCATTCTTCTTTTCAATCTGGGTAATGAAATTAATCAGACTTTGGGCAGTTTCACTTTTCTTGGCTAAAAAGAAAGTCCATGTAAACCTGGAAAAATCATCAGTGATAACAAAACAATATGATTTACCCTTCAAACTTTCTATATTAGTTGGACCAAAGAGGTCCATATGCAATAAGTGAAGTGGTTTAGAACTCGAGTGCACCTGTTTAGACCTGAATGAGACCTTGTGCTGCTTGCCCTTAAGACGTGCAACACAAGAGTGGTCATTGTGGAAAGCCTTTTCAGGCAAACCATCAACTAAACCAAGCCTCACAAGTCTATTGATATTTTTAAAGTTTATGTGCCCTAATCTCCTGTGCCAAAGATTACTTTCATCTACTGAGGCTTTAGCATACAGACATGACATTTTATTATTTATCTTAATTCCATTAAGATTCACATTATATATGTCTTTATGCCTTGGTGTTCTAAAATCTATGTATTTCTCCTCAGGGAGCTTGTAATCTTTGCTTAACACCAAGCACTCAGTATCTGTGAAAAGAACCTTATTCTTGTTATCACACACTTGTGACACACTAAACAAATTATAATCCAGTTCTTTTACCAGGAAGACATTCTCAAAACGCAGATTATTGGTAATTAGGGTTCCTTTTCCTGTGATGGTGCCATAGCCTCCTCCAAAGTATACCCTATCACCATCTTGAATAGGAGAGAAGTTCGTCAGATAGTCTTCCTTTCCTGTCATGTGCCTTGAGCATCCACTATCCCAGTATCCATAATCATTGATCTTCTTCTGAATGCCCTGCATATAAAGAAAACACATTAGTTTTCTTTGGGAACCCAAGCCTTGGAAGACTTGGATTCTGGTTGTTCAACAAGAACAGACTTGGTTCTCATAACAACCCCATTTTCATCCCTTTTAGAATGAAATTCCCAGTTAACCCCAATTGGTGTTGACATGGCTTTTGAAATATAATGAAACCTGTTGCATGTCATAGAAACACCAGTAGAATTAGAGTTTTGGTCTTTTTTTGGTCTCCATGTCAAGCTAGTAGAAGCTTTAGACCTATTTCCCTGTGGTTGCAAATACCTAGGTTTGGCAGTGTGTCTGTCAGCGCTGAAATTGTTCTTGTCAGCGCCCCGATTGCCTTTATCAGCGTTGAACCTAGGGTTTGCTACAGGAACCCATTGCCTATTGGACCAAGTGTTTGACTTTTGAAAAGGTCTTAGGCCTTGTGTGTTAGACCCTCTAGAAAAGAATGGGGCTGGTCTAACAACTTGTGAACTTTTGTTCACAAAGGTATTGGGTCTGACAGTGTTTGACCTATGTTGACTTTTGTCAGCGCTGAAATGGTTCCTATCAGCGTTGACATTGGAAGCGTTGACACATTTGTATGCCAAATGTGAGAAGCTACCACATGTGTAACAAGCTTTTCTAGACATAGTCTTAGGTCTAGAAGCAAAGAAGCCTGTTCCATGGTTACTAACTTGGCTTTTTGGTGACCTAGTATTCCTATACATCTCTGCATACTTAACACTAGGTTTTCTAACAGTCTGTGGGCCAAGGTCAACAGCTCTGCCAGTGGTTGGGTGTGTGATTTTAATAGGTGTAGGATCATTGGACTCCACAATTGGTATCATGATTGGTGTGGGCTCATTTGGACTTTCACACAACAACCCTCCCTTAACAAACAAAGTGTGGTTAGCTTTCTTCCACTCATCTAGGTCAGTCAGTTTTTGTTTGTATTCTTCAACTGGGGAAGTCACTCTAGGTGGAGGAATGAATTCCTTCTCTTGAAGTTCTGGCAAGCCAGTCCAAGATAAGTCCTTTGATTGGACACCATAGAAATCCCCAGCTGGTGGTGGAACACCAGTATAATCTTTCATCCCAATCCCACTCATGTCCTTATAGTCTCTTTGTTTACTAACACACTCTCCTAGGGATTGTGTGGCCTTATCAAATCTCTGGATTTTAAGACTCACATTATCTTTATTTTTGTTAGCCTCCTCTAACTGAGCTATCAAATCAAGATTAACCCTGTTTACTATATCTTGAATATCTTTACTTTGATGTAACTCATGTTTTAAGATATTTATTTGATCCTTTAAATCAAACTCCATTTTCTTATACTCAGCTACTGTCTTTTCTGTTTGGGTAAGAGCAATTTGATAATTAGATACTTTGCATCTTTCAGTACTTGCCTCATCTAATAATTTTACTATCTCTTGATTTAATTTTTCAGTATTTAAACGACAACCCTTAGAACAGAAAGCATCATCATATACCTCATTATCTGATGAAGAGGAGGAGTGTGCCATGAGAGCATATTCAACATGATCTTCTTTAACTTCAGCAACCAAAGCTCTGTCCTCTTCCTCATCCTTAGCCATAAAGTTCCAGCTCCAGTCCCATCCTCCAACACCATCAATTTGTTGAACAGCAACCATGGCCTTGGGATCTTGGCTCTTAACCATTTGGCTTGAGGGCTTACCAGCATCAGATCTTCTTGGAGATCTACATTCCCTCATAAAGTGTCCCATCCGATGACAATTGTAGCACTCAACCTTTGATTTGTCAAATCCAGCAACATCCTTAGCATTAAAGGTCATCTTCTTCTTGAACCTTTTATTAAACCTGTTTGCTCTTAAACTTACAAGAGCCATAGTCCACTTGATGTCCATCTCTTCCAATTGTTCATCACTTATCTGCTCAAGATCTTCATATGTAATCCTTGAATCACTAGGCAAAGAAGCAATGAATGCACACACAGTATCTAGATCTAAACCAGCAGGTTTAATTCTATCAGCGCCAAAGTTGTGTGTGTCAGCGCTTGAGTATAAAGCGTTGACAGGATATGATCCAGCGCTGACAGACTGAGATCCAGCGTTGACACATTGAGATCCAGTGGCTGGATGTCCATAGAAGTTCATGGAATCAAATTGGCCTTCACTTTGTGAGAAGAAGGCCATGTTACTACTGGAAGATTTATTATCACTATCCAAAAGCCATTCATTCTCCAACAGTCTTAGTTTGTTGAAGATGTCATCAAACCTGGAGGTCTTGTGGGTGTTATTAACAAGAATGGATCTTGTCTCAATCTTCCATACATCACCAAGGCTTTTGAGAAAAGTAGCATTCAAGTCAGGGTCATCAATCTGTGTCCCCATGAAGGAAAGTTGACTTGTGATGTCAAGCAATCTACTTCTCACACTGCTGAGATTCTCATTTGGTTGAGCCTTAAAGACAGCATACTCATGCATGAGTTGCTTCTTCTTTTCATCTTTTGTGTCAGCATTGCCACCATGTGCTACTTCAAGAGCTTCCCAAAGCTCTTTTGCAGACTCAAAGCGTTTGTACTTGTGCTGATTCTCATGACCTAGGGCGTGTTTCATGATGTTCAAGATTTTCATGTCCACCCTTTTCTTGGCTATATCTTCAACAGATACAGCTCTTCCATCTTCAGGCTTTTCCTTCTTATCAGCTTCAGGACAATTAGGAAGAGCTACCCTTGCGGAAATAGCAGCAGCAATCTTTTGAGCTTTGTTGAATGTGTTCCCATATTCAACAATCTCCCAAAGAGTGTAGTCATGGATGGCTATATATTGCTCAAAATTAGACTTCCAAAGCTCGAAGTTCCTGGCATCAAACATGGGAATTTTGATACTAGGGTTTGTGGAGTTGTTTTGTAGCAAAGCAGAAGGCTGATTTGTGCCAGACATGATGTTTTTAGGGTTTTGAGAGATTTAGGGTTTTTAGGGTTTGGTGTTTTAGGGTTCTTGCGTTACTTAAAGATCAAAAGTTTCTCAACAAGCTCTGATACCACTTGTTGATCCCAAACTTAGATCGATTAAGCTTTGTGTATACGAGATTAGATCAAGTAATACACGTAGAGAAACCTTTGCTTATGAATAAAGTAACTAAGTGTTATGCGGAATTAACACTTGATCTAAAACACAAAGATGTTAAACAAACTTTCACTTGTATTAGAATGATCGAACTTGATTACAATGAAAGAGGTTTAACTTGTGAAAACTTATGAAAACTGATTAATTAACTTTAACCTAAAGGATCTTCTTTTATAGAATAAGAAGTCTTGTACAATAAGCTACGAATCAACTATTCTAGGTAAAGATAATAATAGAAAATACAATGTCGAGCTTATCTTTACCATACACATATAAAGAAACAAATAAACAAAAAGATTCGTATGAAGATATATTCCATCAGTGCTAATCTTCAAGGCTATCAGCGTTGACTTCTTCAATGTCAACGCTTGGCTGTCAGCGTCCAATGTCATCTTATCAGCGTTGACATTCTTCTTATCAGCGTCTAGTGAACTGACCCATAATTTATTCCCAACAGGTGTGGAGAAGGATTGGGTAATCTGGGAGTGCATGCATAGAATGTATGAACATGAATTATTTGATCCTCTATTTGATGCAGTGAATAAAGGAGATTTGGTGTATTGGAAGCTATTTACAAATTCTGGGGTCTATGAGGTAGTAATGGAAGGTGTGAGTGTGTACTTGCTCAATCATAGGTATTATCCCTTCTCTCAGGACACCTTGAAGAAACTGGCACAGGCTAACCTAATTGTAGATGCTAAGAAGCCTGTTGCTTATGATCTGGTAAGAATGGTTCATAGTCAGATTTGGCCAGAGAGTTTGTAAGCATCCTCATCAACTAGCATTTATTCAGAAACTTGTCTTTAGAGGAAAGCACAAGTTTAGGGGAGGATTGTTGGGAATAAATCTATGCTTAGTTTGCTTCCCCTGCTAGTTGATTATTCGTACCCCTGCTAGAGTAAGTTCCCCCTGCTAACTAACAAAGGCAGGGGGATTGGTCCCCCTGCTGGAAGTCAAAGGCCCTGCTGTCAAAGATAAACATGGAATAGATTTTTACGCGTTTCAGTTATTATTCCTTAATACTTTCCATAGTTTGTTAGTAGTGATCTTGTACGTGGGTCCTTGTATCTATAAAAGGACTCACTAGGTTAGCATGCAAAGTGTGTCTTCCTCATTTCGTTTTTCATTATTATTACTTTAAGGTTTTGTAAACCCTAATACCATTTTGGGTATTCGTATATCTTTGATATATTAAAGTTCAACGTTTGAATCTCATTTGTTCTTGTGCTAAACATTACATTCCGCATCTTGTTTAGTTACTTTGCTTTGCAAAGTTTCTCTAGTGTTAGATTGAATTCTTTCTCTCTATCACAACCCTTAAACAAGCTATTAAGGTTTAAGATCTGACTTTGGGATCAACACTTTGTTCCGTGGTTGTTTGTGAATTATGAACTTTAGATGATCATGATCTTCACGATTGGAGCCTCTCGTGTTCGTTTTATGGGAGCACTCGATCGTTTGCTTTGGGGACATTTCTCAATATCCATATGATATATCCTTTGATGTTCTAACCTTAGGTTTTTAGCACACTTCATAAACGACTATTAATTTATTGGATACACCCTTTCCATGCTAGATTAGGCATTCGACTACGTCTCTAGTATGGGGGTGTTTGCACCCCTAGACTCGAAACATTGAGGACAATGCTTAACTTTAGTATGGGGGGTGAATAGATACTTGCCTTGCCAAACCTTCACACTTTCCAAAGTTTATCTTTTTGTTTATCGTTTTGTTGCAAAATAAGGCTAAAAATGGCGGCTTTCCAAAGTTTATCTTTTTTTTTATCGTTTTGTTGCAAAATAAGGCTAAAAACGGCCAAATTTTAAAAATTTTCTCATGTTTTATAAGTGTTTGAAGACACGAATGTAGGTTTTCCGATGGCGAGAATAAGAGTAATTTTTGACTCGACCGTGCGTGTTGAGCACTTAGCTTTGATTCCTTAACTACACATTAGGCTAAGTCTCTTAAATGAGGACGAGAAATGATAGAGTTAATTATAAGTTACTATGCTAAACGTAGAGTACTCGTATTCTTTCAAAAACTCATGTGTTCTCGTTGTTTGCTTATTCTCCCTTCGCATGTAAATATTTTTTGCTTAATAAATATTGACTTAGCGGTTTAGTTAGGATTGTTGGGTTTCTAGTCTTTTCTAGTAGCTTCCATGTAATTAAATTGGGAAGACATTAAGGTATCGCCAGCGTCACGGTTTTGAAGTATTGGCACCCGAATAATCGAAAGCTTCACCTAATAATAAGATTTCAAGTGCTCACCTAAATCTAGCAAACAATTTGAAGCCCCACAAGGCCGAAAAATCTATGCAAAATTGAAAGTGAATCAAGCCTTAATCTTCGAAGCTTTAAAGATCCAAAATTCGCTTTAGCGTGAGGATATACGTCTTTGGCTAATAAAACCACCGATGAGGCGGATAATAAAAGGCAAGGCAAGACCGAAGTCATAATAAAAGCTTCATGGCGAAGTTGAATAAAAGATGGAGGTAAACCAAAGATAATAAGGTCCTTCCGTTAGGGGGCGTATAAAAGTCTTGGTAATAAGTCTCATGTTCAAAACCGTTATAAAACCGTGTTTATCGATTCTTCTTGTCAACTTAATTTTTTAACATCGTTGTCTATTAGGAGGGGTTATTGATTTAATGGTCTTAGTTACACCATTAGGACTCTATTTTTAGATCTAAATCTCTATTATCGCATAAGTCAAACAATGTATCCTCGTGAAACATTTAAGACAAAATAAAATATAAGAGATACAACTTAGGAATAATGGGAGGATAAGTACGTGATTAGGGCATATGAGTAGTGTTAGCACTACTAACTTATAATGACAATGATCTCGTTGCACGCTTGGCATGGAATTAGGGTGAAAATCTAGGACGATGAAATTATTGATAACGAAGCATTCACGTGTTCTTATTCTATGAACCTAAACGTCCCAATTTGCGATGAAAATCATACGTTATGTCTAAAACGCAAGTAGTAGTAATAGTAGTAGTATAGCTAGTTTATCATTCAATAAAGTGAATAAAATAAATTTTGGAGATGCTATGATACTTTATTCTAGCATTGCGTGAGGGCACGACAATGGTTTAGTATGGGGGAGTGATGAGACTGCTTTTATACATAGTCTCATCGTCCAAATAGGGCTTAAAATGCATTAAATATCATCAAAATACCCAAATATATGCTTGTGTTTGTTGCTTGTGTATTTTAGGTACGGATATTGAGAAAATGACAAAAGATCACAAGAATCATGCAAAAACGAACACGGGAAACGAAGCCGCACGATGAACCAAGCCCTAATGAAGAATTTTCCAAAGAAAACCCTTGAAGATTTGAAGAATTATGAAGAAGGGTCCTCCAATAGGGAAGAGTTGACACTTTATACCCTTGTATCTTCATAATTACAAGTTTGGTCCCTAAAGTTTGTCAAAATTACAAAAAGGACCCTTAACTTTGAAGAATTGGCAAATTTAGTCCCTCAACAAAACTAAATTGTCAAAATTGGTCCTCCAAGAAGACAACAAACAAGTCAACACCTTGAAGTATGAAGACATGTCACTGAAAGCCCTTGAAGATTGCCAAAATTGCACTTTTAGTCCTTAAAACAAGTTTAAAAACTTGTTGTGCCAAAACTGCCAACTTCCAAAAGTTATTTTTCAAAGGAATAGAGTTTATTGCTGATTTAATACAACATGAAGAAAACAAGGAACATGGGGGGCCATTCCTGCCAGACAACCAAACTCCATCCACCCACTCACAAGCTGCCACATCACCCACTTCCACCCCACACCCAATCAAAATCACCCTTTCCTCCACGTCACACTCCACCCATATAAATAACTGATGTAATCAGTTATTTTAATCTTCCCTCCCAAACACATATTTAAATATAATCACCCCCAAAACCGGATTAAACCCACACTAATCAAACACATAAACCCTAATATCTCCAGGATGAACTTTAATTAAAACAAAGGGTTTTTGGGTAATACTTTCCAGATCACTAATTAACCTAACCCTAATCCCATCCCCACTCCCAAAAAACGTCACCCTCATCCTCACATGCTGGTACCACCCTCCCCTGCCCCACTATTCACTCCCAAACAAAAAGAAGCAGAGAATCAACGTTCAGAAAGTGCTAGCTTACTCCCAAAGGCAAGATAAACGTTTTAGATCACTCCAAAGCAGCTGGCCATCACTAGAGAACAAGAATCATCACATGGGGCTTTATTGAATGAAAATTCAAAATTCGTCCAAGGGCTATTCAGGAAATTCAAGTATTAGGGTTTTCACATTCTAGATAGTTCTGTAGTCCCCTATATAAGGACATATAGGTTTTCATTTGTTCTTGTTCTTGTTTTTCTCCTTGATCACAACTTTGTAAAAGTCCAGTTTTTTATGAAATGAAAAATGGTTAAAGCTTGTTGATGAGAAGAAAAGAGCCATCTTTACTTTTATTGTCTGAAGTTTGGTTAAGTTTTATTGTTGATTCACTTGTTTTAAAAGCTTTTCAGTTTTCTTAAATTTTCAAAGTTTCTGTTTCATTTCAAGGTTTTCTTAAATCTTAAATTTTCATACAAATCTGATAATATGGTGATGAAAGGTGTTAGTTTGATGGTGTTTGAGTTTGTGTATGTCCAAGACACCATGGCTTGTTCTGGTGTAGTGGGTACCCAAGCTTAAATAAGCCATTTGTTTGGTCATATTTTTTGCTTATCTCAGTCTTACCCATAAGCTAAAGCTCACTTCTAGCTTATTCCATAAGCTAGGGGTCTGCCTTGAGCTCTTTACACAGTCCTCTTTGATTTCTCTCTTAGCAGGTTCCAAACAAGAGCCAATTTTTATCCATTTTTCAAGCAAATCCTCATAGGCACATCAGCAAAGTTCTGCTCAGGCCCCAGCCTGATTGGAGGTGACTTTTCAGTCACTGTTGGGCCTGGATGTAGGCCCAACAAGGTAGCATCCTTGATTCTTAGTTTAGCTTTCAAAAATTTTAAGTTGTGTGATTTATATGAAACTTGGTGAAATTGTATGATGTTTGCTCAAGTGTTAGTTTAAGTGTTTGGTTTTGCTCAAATTAGGGTTGTATGCATGCTAGAAGTAATTTGATTCAGTTTGGTTAAGTTTTGAGTTAATTTGCTTTGTTAAAATTTGTATTTCAGATTTAAAGGGGTGTTTGGATTAGGGTAATAGTAGGGTTTAATGCTTTGAATTTAGCCTAAAACCTGTTTAGACACTTCTCTTAGGTTGTTATTAGGTGTTAAGTGTGATTGGTTTTCAGTTTGAACAAGTTTAAACACATTTGTATGCTAAAAATTGGATAAAATACCTAAAATCCAGTAACTGCTTTGAGTGACTGATTTTGTATGGATTTTGCCATTTTATGTTGATGAGTTGTTAGAAGATAGATCATTTAACGATTGTAAATCATTTATCTGCTATTTGGTGAGCTTTTGTGCAAGTGATTGGCCTTTATATTTCACTTTTGTGCCAAGTGTATCAGCAAAACATACATCAGAAACATAGCTTTTATCAGAAATTTGTTAAGTGCATTTTGTGTGATTTGTGTGCTAAGAGCTTGTTGGTTTTGTGTTGTTCTTGACTTCCCACAACCCAACTGGTTGTGGGAGTGCCCCATTGTCCATCAAACACTATAAAAATCCAAGTTCAAGTCCTCTTGAACCTTCTCTTCACTTGTGAAGGTTTCTTTGTGTTCATCAGAAACTAATGCATTCTTGAGCACGTTTTTTGTTCCATAAGGCTTTAATCTTGTTAATTTGGATTAGTATTTGTGTTTTAGAGTAAATCAAGTTACTGTGCTTGAGTTTTAAAAGTAAAAAAAAAAGAGAAAAAGTTTGGCAAAAAGCTCCTTGGCCTGGGCTCGAACGCGGGACCCCTCGTTGGAGGACTATACGTGTTAACCAGTGATCCAAGTGCTTTTCTATGCAAAAGTTTCATTTCAAGTTATACTTAAGCAGTTTTGTTTTGTAGCTTATTTAACATAGCAGCTTATTAATAAGCTTTTTCTAGCTTATTTCTTTGAGGATTTGAATATTTAGCATTTTTCTTAGGTTTGTATTAGGTTTTAGGACTTTTCTGTTTAAAAAGTTTATTTTTCCCATTATTAATTAATTTTCTAGGATTATTTTTAGTTTAAATTTTAAAAAGTAATTTAAAAATAGTAAAAGGTAATTTAAAAATCTAAAAAAATAGTTTTTAGGTTTTGAATTATATTTTTGAGGTTTCCAGCTATTCAAGTTTTCAATTTAGCTTATTTTTTATTTTATAGGATTTTAGGGTTTTTAACCCACTTTAAAATTTAATATAAAATTATTAAATAGGTTTCAGAAAATTTTGATTGCATTTTTGTCTTAGTTACATTATTCTAGATTTTTGATAATTTTTTAAAATTTTTTTGTGAACTTTGAATTTTTTAGAATATTTTAATATTATTTTATTATTAAAAATTGAAGTTTGATTTTTTTTAGTTTTTAAATTTTTCCTAGGTTAAAGACACTTAATTAGGAGTTTTGTCACTTTCCAAATATTTTTAGGACTTTTCATTTATTTTCTAGAAATAATTTAAGTTTTAATTGATTTTAATAGTTTTTAAGTGTTTAAAAATAGTTTAATTTGGTTTTAAAATTTTTAAAAATTGTTTTTAGCTTAATTAGGATATTTTTGAGGTTTACAAACTATTAGATCTTGTTTAGGGCTTTTTAATAATTAATTGTGATTTTTAGGGCTTTAATTAGCATTAAAAAGTCATTATCTAATTAATTAAAAGGTTTTAGCAAGTTTGGATTTTTTGTAAACTCTTAGAATATTATTGGGGATTTTTAGTAATTTTTAGGTTAAAATTTTAATTTTGGCACTATTTACGGTTTTGCGTGATCGCCTTTTTCGTCTTAGTTTAATTCGTCTTCGTAACCGTCTTTCTTTTCTAATCCCATTTCTTTGTTTCTTTTTCAATCATATAATCACAAATCAATATCAATTCACCACACAACGCACTTGCCTCCTCGAGAACGAACTTAATTGGTCATTAGTGCTTGGTTTCCTAAACCGACACTTAATACTTGCCACTTTTGCCTCTCTTTTCCTAAAGGGTTGCAAAAACAATACAATCATTGGTTTAGGCAAATTGTTACGCACGTCAACTTGGGATGCCAACCTCGGATTCGACGTTTTGGGTCGTGCAGATTTAAACGCATTTGGTTGTCTAGCAACTGAGCGGTTTCTGAATGGTTGAGAAGGAGGTTTCCCCAAGACTGACTGTTTTGCAAACTTAGTATCCACACTATTTCCTTTTAGCTTCCTTAATTTGTTTTTCACCGCTGTCAGTGCAAAAACCTTTTCCTGAATCTGAGCCTTTAATTGCTCATTTTGTAGAAGTAATTGAGCGACACGTTGTTCTAACTTAATGCTCATATTATCAAATATGTCGTTATCAGCATTCACGTCATTACTGTCTATAGTGTCGATAGGTTGCACAGATAATTCAGTTAATGAAGCAGGCGGAGGACTTGGATTTTGAGAAGCCAACTTTGATTCTAACAAATTTATTTGTTTCACAAAATGTTCTTTTTCTGCGTTAAAATCTTGAATCTTACGATCCAATTTTTGTTCAAGAACAACATTTGCTTTTTCAAGTTTTTCAAAGTAAGCCTCAAATTTGTTATTTTTCTTTGAAAAATCGAGTTTGGCATCCTCAAAATCTTTAGTCTTCTGAGCTAACAGAATTTCAAGCTCGTGAATCTTAGAATCAACATCCTGAGAAGTATCTCATCCATTAGTACTCGTATCTGATGAATTAGGTGTGATATTGCTATCAACCTTTTCCACTAGATATGTGTCAAGAATGGGTTCAGATTGCTCAGTATGTTGAGGAACGTCGTATTCAGCATTTAAATGTACCATAGCCATTGGTTGATCATCATAAATGGGTCTGATATCCGCATGATTGGTTGTTTGATCATTCCCTGAGCTGGTACTGATATGATGCTTTTCTGATTTTGTCTCGCTGCTCTCTGTATCAACCGAAGAAGCATCCAATGCTTGATCTTTATCGACAGTGCTCTCTTTCGTCTGCATCAGTCTTTGATTCACCCTTCTTTGAAATTGCCTTTGATGGCGTGTTCTTTTAGCAATTGACTCCTTTATATTACTCATATGTTAAAGAAGTGTCTCTTTGAACGCTTGAAGATCTACGAGAGTATATTTGGTAAAGTATGTGCTTGTGAACTCTCGATCGTTTTTGGATAATCTACTAGAGTCAATGAATTGCTGGAACTGATTGTTGAGAGCTAAAAGGACCTCCATAGATATAATCTCGTGAAAATCATCTCTGTCAAGTTCTTGTTGAAGATGGACCAGATTAAGTAGCATCATTTTGTTGAATGTCTCAACATCTTGACCAAATAGTAGAGCAAATACCCATTTAAATCCAATTTCAAGACGAGTGCCTTTTAGGTATTCTCTGGAAAGAATCTGAAGGTGTGACTGAAGCAACTTTAAGTGTTCCATGCATCTTTCTTTTACTTTCAACATCTTGTATTTGATTGCATGAACGATTTTGGTTGTAGAATCCTTGTTAGAAGGTTTACTGATTGGAGTCTTAGTATTTTTCTGAACCTCTGGATTCTACATCTTGTCTTTACTCACCGCATTCATAGACGTTGTTGTTGTGGAATCCGTTGAAAATGTCCATTGAGCGGATGTAGTAAGAGGATATGGTGTATATGGATTATGGATCTTAGTGGATGTGTTGTGATTTGGTTGTGGTTGAAATTTCGAAAATTTCAATTTTTTTTCAGTCCGACAATAAAGTCCTCAGTCTGACAAAACTGTAAGCCGAAAATTTTTGTATTGCCAAATTTTGATTGAGTTAGAAATAGCCAAAAACTAGTAGGGAAAAGTACTCGAACAAACTATGTTCCGGGACTAGTCTAGATAGTGGCTAAGTCTGAAAAGTACTCGAACAAAATATCAATCGGAATACCTGTCGGAATGTTGGATCGGAATACCTGTCGGAATGTCCTATCGGAATGCCTGTCGGAATGCTCTATCGGAATACATGTCGGAATGTCCTATCGGAATACCTGTCGGAATGTCTATCAGAATAACCTGTCGGAATGTTCTGTCGGAATAAACTGTCGGAATGTTCTGTCGGAATAAACTGTCGGAATAACTGTCAGAATAACCGTCGGAATAACTGTCGGAATAACCATCAGAATAACCATCGGAATAACTGTCGGAATATAGAAACCCTTTTCCGATGGAATTCTGTCGGAATAACTGTCGGAGTATAGAACCCTTTTCCGATGGAATTTTGTCGGAATAGTACCACAGTGATCAAATTCCAACTTTTCTCGGGCAAAACCCAACCATTTCGAGATTTTAAGCCAAAAAATGATCAAAGTTGTGCTTTTAGCCAAAGTAAATATACCAAATCTCTACCACAACTATGTAGAAGATTTGTATCAAGAAAAAACCATAAAAAACACACAAAAAAATTGGTTCGAATGATTTGGATCAAAATAGGCACGAAAATCAAGAACACGAACACGAATCTTCAATCACCTATCCACTATAGGCTCTGATACCAAATGTTAACTTGGATTTACTAAGAACACGGGTTTATGATCCGGAGGTCGGGGAGGGTGGAAGAGATGTTTAGCTATGGTTAGTGAGAGAAAGAGAGAGAGAGTTGCTCTAATAAATGTGTTTTATTAGAGAGAGAAAGTAAAGATTGAAAATGAAGAACCTCAACCCCTCCATGGAAGTATGGAGGGGTATATATAGCACGGGACTTGGACTATTACATATGACAATATTTGTCCCTGCAAGTCCCGGCTATGAAACTAATGTAATTCCGTTAGTCGCACACATTTTAAGGCTAACACAAGTAAATTTAAGAAACTATTCACCCCCCTATAGTTTCTACAAATGGTATCAGAGCGTGGTTGCTCAAGAGTTTTTAAAATATATTGTATTTTAAAACTTGAATCGATCTATAGATTCCAACAAGTACCTAGATGGGCAATCTATGCAAAGACCACCTGTTTTGAAACCAATAGTTTTATTTATTGGAAAAATAGATTTGGGACTTATGTGAAATCAAAAGATTTAGATCTTTGGCATGTTATTACCGTTGGTGACTCTACCTTATCAATATAATGAAGCTTCAAAAAAGAAAGAACTAGTTTCTTTTGAAAATAAAAATGATGACATTAAGAAGAAGCTTGCTAAAAGTAATGAGGTTAAAATGGTTATTTACAATGTTTTGCCTAAGAAAGAGTATGAAAGGATTTTTATGTGTAAAACCGTCAAAGATATTTAGAACACTCATTTAGTAACCCACCAAGGTAATAGTTAAGTCAAAGAAAGCAAAATCGATCTTCTTGTTCAAAAATATGAACAATTTGTCATCTTAGAAGATGAATCTATTGATAGTGCATTTGCTAGGTTTAATATTGTTATTACTAGTCTAAAAGCACTTGATGAAGGTTTTTCTAGCAAGAACAATGTTAGGAATTTTCTCCGGGCGTTGCATCAAAAGTGGAGAGCTAAAGTTACGGCGATTGAAAGGTCAAAGGATCTCACTACATTGTCACTTGATGAGCTTATTGGTAACTTGAAAGTTCATGAAATGATAATCTTGAAGAACTCAGAGTTGGTGAAAATCAAGAGTGAAAGAAAGTCTAGCACTAAAGGCCAAGAAAGTGCAAAGTGACCACGAAAGCTCTTCCTCGGAAAGTGATGATGGGGAATATGACATGGCGGTTAGAGATTTCAAGAAGTTATTCAAAAGGCGAGGTCAATACGTGAGACAACCAAGCAATGGCAAGAAAGCTTTCTCTAAGAACCTATTTGTCAAGAATGACAAAGGTGACAGGAAATGCTTTAGATGCGGTGATCCAAACCATTTCATCGGTGAATGTCCCAAACCATCTCGCGACAAGAATCACACGACGTTTGTTGGTGGATCGTGGAGCGATAATGGTGAAGAATGTGAGGACGAAACTAAAGATGAAAAGTGTCTTATGGCTCATTCTTCTAAAAAGGTACATTCTGAAACCGAATACTATAGCAATGATAGTTCTTCTCTAGATGATTTAGAATTAGAAGGTCAATATCATAACTTATGTAAACTAAGTCTTAAATTCATTGAAAAGAATAAATTGCTAAAATCAACTAGAACTAAGCTTGAAAATAAGATTAGTGAGCTAAGAGAAAAATTGGCTAAGCTTGAGAAAAATATAGAAGTTGATTTAGGTTGTCTAAGTTGTGAAAGCCTTAGACAAGAAAATAAAGATCTCAAGAGTACCTCCATTAAATTGGAAAAGTTCATGAAAGGTACTAGTGCTCTTGATGAAATGTTAAGTAGACAAATTCATTCTAGGGAAAGACTTGGGTTGGTTTTAACACTAATGAAGCATCTACTAGTGAACCAAAACAAGTCACGTTTTTAGAAAAAAAAAACGCATGTTTCCCGCGGTTCGTGAAAGTACGCAGGGTTCCATATAATTATGGAACCGCGGGGCATGATAATGAACCGCGGACAGAGATGCCAGTAAGTGAAAATTCTCAACTTTCTGAAAAGTCTATTTTTGGTAAAGAGCCAAAACATCTTGTAATTAATAATGCTAAATTGCCTATACTCGATAAAAAGGAACTTGATAAATTATACAAGCCTTAAAGTAAACCTTTAATGGGAATGAAAGATTTATCAAAGAAATCATCTACTCCTTCAAGAGTAAGAAATAATTCAAGGCCTAGAAGTAGAACTCTTACACCTAAAAAGAATGAACATGCTAAGTCACGACCTAGAAGTAAAACTCCAACACCTAGAAACAATAATAATTCTAGATCAAGATCAAAGATTCCTAAGAAAAACAATGGAAATAAAAATGCTCATATGAATTGGAATAATTTTTAAAACACTGTTTTTCTTCATAGGGTGTCTGTCCCCCCTTCATGCATCCCAGTCAAATGCAAGGGATGTTTGGAACTAACAACTTTGGACCCATGAGATATTGGGGACCAAATGTTTGATTTTGTGTGTTGTTACCTAGATATGTTTGGGAATTGATTTGGAGCCCGACGAGTTGGATTAAGGATAGTGGTTTGATAGGTGTGAAAACACCCATCCTTTTACCACTTATTGCTTGCTAAAACGAGACCAAAACGCGTATTTAATGTCATTTGTTTGGAATTATGCGTGGTTTGTGTGTTTGTTGTGTTTTCAGAGCCAACCGGATAAATATTGAAGAAAACATGGGATTGCACGGGTTTTATCGAAGAAAAAGACGAAAAGACGAAGTCTATAGTCCAAGAGATGCAAAAGATTTGAAGTCAATGGGCCTATTTGAAGATTTATCGAAGAAAAGGACCAAAGATGGAAGATTTATATATGTCGAAGAACTCAAGTCTATTAAATGAAGAAATTAAAAGACGAGTTAAATTTATTCGTCGACAAATCCCGAATCGAAATCGAAAACGTCAACTTTTCTGAAAAGACGAAAAGACAAAAAGAAAGAGAGAAAGCCCACTCACCAAACCAAGCCAAGGCCTATAAATAGAGACTCCCTTCACATTTTCAAGACTAGTTTTTTCTTTCTGTTTCTTTTCTCCTAGTTCGTAGGAAACCAACTCCGTTAAGGAGATTGGTGATTTTTATTTCCTTTGATTTCCTTCATAATCTTGTAAGTTTAATCTTTCATTTTGTTTGTTAAACCTTAATCTTTCAATACAAGTTTCCATTTAATCTTTCTTTCTTTTCTTGTTGATTCAAAGTTTTAAGTTTTTATTTTATTGAGTTTGATCTTCAAAAGTAAGTGGGTTTTGAGTTTTTGTTGTTTTGGTTGGATGTTTATCATTAGTAGATGATTAGTGGTTAAATTGGTTAAAGTTTTGGTTAAAAACTTGGTGGATTTTGGTTAAATTCGTGTTGATTAAGTTTCCCTATTCTTCGCTTATATTTTGTTTCCCAGATTCCGGATGAATAAAACATTCCGGATGAGTCTTTTGAGTTAAATATTCTGGATCAGTAGTTATTCCGAACCAAGGTTTTGTTAAAAGTATTCCGAATAAAACTTTCTTTCCGAACCAAGGTTATGTTTAAATATTCCGAACGAAGGTTTTAGATCTATCATTCCGGATGAACAAAACATTCCGGATGAGTCTTAGGTGTTAATTATTCCGAACCAGCAGAACTTTCTGAACAAACGTTTTCTCTTTGTTATTCCGCATAAAGCTTTTATTCTGGATCAAGGAATTATTCCGAATCAAGGTCTATTCCGAACCAGCACTTATATTCCGGATCAGTGGATTATTCCGGATGAAGCTACATTCCGGATGAAGCAATTTTTCCGAACCAAGCAACATTCCGAATCAACCAAGTTATTCCGCATGAACCTCTTTACCGAATGAAGCTGTTATTCCGGATGAGTGATATTCCGAGTGAAGGGTTTTATTCCGGATCAATCAATTATTCCAAGTGAAGCTTTTCTTTCCTAATGAAGTAATTATTCCGGATGAACACAAATTATTCCGCATGAAGGTTTCCGTTTAATATATTCCGGATCAAGCATTTTATTCCGAATCAGTAACTTTTCTGAGTTAAGGTATTTTACTGTTTTATTTTAATTCAAGTTTTATTTTTATTAATTGCATTTAGTTTATTTTTATTACTTTACGCATTTACCTTTTTAGTAGATATAGATCAAAAGCTCCCCCTTTTAGCCACCAATTACAACAATTCCACATTGAACCGTGATCAATTCGAGAAGATACCGGGAACGAAACAACGACAAATATAATTGGGTACGAGCAACGCAAAGAAAGATCTTGCAAAAGCTACATTTTTAATTAACTAAAATTCAGTTATTAAAATGGCGCCGCTGCCGGCTCTTTTCGTAAGGATCAACGGTTTCTTGTGAGAAAAATTAGATTTTGGGATCCGCTCTTTCGGGAACGTTATTTTCAAGTACAAAAATTTTCAAAAACCCATAAAAATATAAACTTTTCAAAAATACAAAAAAATTAAAAAACCTATAAAAACCAAAAATATTTTCTCTTGTATTTTCTTTTTAGTGTATGCGTACTCGATCAACGTCTTATCCCGAGGCCGAGACTCTCGATAATTTAGACATGGCCGGTGTACACAACAACAATAATAATCCACCTCACCCCAACATGAATAATCCACCCTTACCCGACCTACGAACCATGGAGGAGCTATGCCAACCTACGATGAATGGACGCGGAGGCCCAATTGCGCCGATGCAAATCACGGCTCAAGAATTTTCGTTTAAGCATCACATGATTCAACAAGTGCAAACAAATCCATTTCGCGGATTGCCGGATGATGATGCCAACAAGCACCTCGACAAATTCATTACCATTACCCAAAGCATGAAGATGCCCGGTGTTTCTATGGATGTACTTCGCCTTCAACTCTTTCCCCACACGCTTTCTCACCATGCCGAAAAATGGTTTGACCGTCTCCCAAAGAATTCTATTCATACTTGGGACGACATGACTCAACGCTTTTTGTCGCGCTACTTTCCACCATCCATAGTCACGAGCCTTCGTAACCAAATTAGTGGATTCATGCAAGACAATAATGAATCGCTCTTTGATGCTTGGGAATGATACAATGATTTGGTCGACCGTTGTCCAAATCACAACATGCTCCCCGTCACTCTCATTGATACTTTCTACAACGGTCTCACTTTTCGTGATCGTGACACGATCAACGCCGCCGCCGGTGGTACTTTTATGAAAAGGAGACCGAAGGAGTGTAGAGAGTTGATTGAAAACATGACTACTCACCACAAGAATTGGGATTCATCCGCATCCTCAAGATCTAATCCGAGAGTCAATGTTTCATCTACTTCTTCCACCACCGACATGTCCGCCATGGAACGATCCATTATCGAAATGAGCAAAAATATGCAAATTTTGGCTAATAACCACACTCAACAAGCTAAAGCCGTTGCTATTTCTTGTGACACATGTGGTGGTACTCATTCTTACAATGATTGTCCTTCTACTCAAGGCAATTTTTGTGAAAACGTTAACGCGGCATACGATAATTATCCCACGGGAGGCTATCAAGCTCGTCCTCAAGGAGACCGTAACTTGCTAAGTTATCGTTCAAATAACTATCTTGCACCACCCGGTTTTACTCCTCAAAACCAAAACCAAAAACAAAGCTATAACCGAAATAACCAAACCCAACCTCGTGCTAACAATCAATATCAATCCCAAAGAAACCCATACCCACCTCAAGGAAATTCTCAAGCTTACCAAGCTCCACCTCTCAATCAACCAACGGCGTTGAATCAATACATCGAGACGTTCATGAGGACTAATAGAGAGATGGTGACGAATCTTCAGAGTCAATTCATCAACTTGAAGGGAGACATGGCGAAACAAGGGAGCGATATTCGAGCCGAGCTAAGGAATGGCATGGCAAAACAAAGCAATGATATTCGCGCAGACATGAGAGACTCTTTCAGCACTCAAGCGGATAACATACGTGATATGATCGGTTCGCTCTTCCAAGCTAATCAACCCTCTTCTTCGGGTACTCTTCCGAGTTACACCGTTGCTAATCCAAGAGGGGAGATGAAAGCAATCACCACTCGTAGTGGAAAAGGTTATACGGAACCCGAGCTTCCTACACCTCCACCCGTGATTGTGAACAAGGAAAAAGAGCAACTTTCCTCACCTCCTTTACCTTCTACCCCCATTCCCCCACCACTCGCGGTTGTGAGTGATCCTATTCCTCTAAAGCCTTCCTCTTCATCCGATATACCTTATCCTTCAAGGTTGAGGAAAGAGAAGCAAAAGAGCAAGGATGATAATCAAGTTTCAAACTTTCTCAAAATGTTTAAACAATTGAATTTTAACATCTCCTTTACCGAGGCTCTCGCTCACATGCCTAAATATGAGAAGATGTTTAAAGATCTTCTTAGTGACAAGGAAAATCTTCTTGACATTGCTCAGACCCAACTTAATGATAATTGCTCCGCCGTTCTCTTAAGGAAATTTCCCACCAAACTTGGTGATCCGGGTTGCTTCTTAATTCCTTGCAACTTCCTGAGAGTAGAGAATTGCATGGCCCTAGCCGATCTAGGTGATAGTATAAACTTAATGCCTTTAAGCGTTTGGAAGCAATTATCTCTCCCTGAGCTTGTCCCTACCAAAATGACTTTGGAATTAGCTAACCGTACGGTTGCTTATCCAGTGGGGATAGCCGAAGACGTCTTCGTTGGCGTTGAAAAATTCACCTTCCCGGAGGATTTTGTTGTCGTTGATTACGAGATGGATCCTCGTGTTCCATTAATCGTTGGACGTCCCTTCTTGAGGACCGGTCGCACTCTCATTGATGTAGCCGCGGACGAAATAATCATGAGAGTTGGTGACGATCAAATTGTCTTCAACATGGGTAAGATTTATAAGCAACCTTATTCATATGAGAGTGTTAATGCTATTGATGTTCTCGATGAGGCTTGTGAAGAACACTTTCATGATGCTTGCAAAAGTAATCTCTCTTCTCTACCCAATGTTGAGATCGTTGCCTCAATTGCTCCGTTATTGACTCCATTTGGAGAAAGTGACTTTCTTTTAGATGATTTTGAAGCTAGCTTGGGTCCACTTGATCTTAAGTATGATGATTCTCCCACCGATTGGGAAGAAGACATTCGTACAATTGAGAAACTTCTCAATGAAGACCCTTTTTCTCCTCCTTCTCCTAAAGAGGTGACTAATGATGATCCATCGTAAGTTACACCATCTATTGAGGATCCTCCCACTCTTGAGCTTAAGGACTTACCTCCTTATCTCGAGTATGTTTTCTTAGAAGGCATTGATCAACTTCCCGTTATCATTGCTAAGGACTTAAAACCCGATGAGAAAACTCGTCTCATTGAAGTTCTCAAGAAACATAAAAGAGCTATCGCTTGGAAAATCTCCGATATTCACGGAATTGATCCTCACTTTTGCACACATAAAATTCTCATGGAGGACGACTTTAAGCCCACTATTCAAAGCCAACGAAGGGTGAATCCTAAAATCCATGACGTTATCAAAAAAGAGGTTATCAAACTTCTTGATGCGGGCATGATTTACCCTATCTCGGATTCACCATGGGTTAGTCCAGTCCATTGTGTGCCTAAGAAAGGCGGAATCACCGTTGTGCCCAATCAAAACAACGAGTTGATTCCTACACGTCTCGTTACTGGGTGGAGAGTTTGTATAGACTATCGCAAACTCAATGATGCCACGAGAAATGATCACTTTCCTCTTCCTTTTATGGACCAAATGCTTGAACGTTTAGCGGGTAATGAATATTACTGCTTTCTAGATGGTTTCTCGGGTTATTTCCAAATACCCATCGATCCCCAAGATCAAGAGAAGACAACATTCACTTGTCCCTATGGCACATTTGCCTACAAAAGAATGCCTTTTGGCTTATGCAATGCCCCCGGGACTTTCCAAAGGTGCATGTTGACTATTTTCCATGACATGGTTGAGCAAACCATGGAAGTCTTCATGGATGATTTCTCGGTCTTTGGGGATTCATTCTCTTCTTGCCTTGCCAATTTAGAACGTATGCTTAAGCGGTGCGAAGACACTCGCCTTGTTCTAAATTGAGAAAAATGCCATTTTATGGTAAAAGAAGGCATTGTGCTAGGACACAAAATCTCAAAAGCCGGTCTTGAAGTCGACCGTGCTAAAGTGGATGTCATAGCCAAATTACCTCCACCTTCAACCGTGAAGGGTGTGAGAAGTTTCCTGGGTCATGCGGGCTTCTATCGTTGATTCATTCAGGATTTCTCTAAAATCGCTCGCCCGATGACCCACCTCTTGGAAAAGGATACTACTTTTATCTTTTTCTAAAGAGTGTATTGAAGCCTTCAATCTTCTTAAGGATAAGCTAACTAAGGCACCGGTCTTGGTTACCCCTAATTGGGAGCTACCTTTTGGGTTGATGTGCAATGCTAGCGACTTTGCTATTGGAGCGGTTTTGGGCCAAAGAGTGAATAAACACTTCCAACAATCCATTATGCTAGCAAGACAATGACGGGGCTCAATTGCATTATACGACAACCGAAAAAAGAGCTTTTAGCTGTTGTCTATGCTTTTGAAAAATTTCGCCCCTATCTTGTTTTATCCACCACCATTGTATACACGGACCATTCCGCGTTGAAGTACTTGATGACTAAGCACGACTCTAAGCAAAGACTTCTTCGCTGGGTTTTACTCCTTCAAGAATTTAACATTGAAATTCGTGACAAGAAGGGAGCCGAAAACCTAGCCGCGGATCATCTAAGTAGACTTGAGGATCCATATCAAGGGGATCATCCGAACAAAGAGATCAATGACTCTTTTCCCCTTGAGACCTTAATGTCTATATATCTCAGTCTTGATGACACCCCGTGGTTTGCCGACATTTCAAACTACTTAGCGGGTGGTGTTCTCATCAAAGGGTTAACATCCCAACAAAAGAAAAAGTTCTTGAATGATGTTAAGACTTACTTTTGGGATGACCCTTTTCTATTGAAACAATGCGCTGACTTGATTATTCGCCGATGTGTTGACGGACCGACAGCTTTAGACATTCTCGAGGCTTGCCACAAAGGACCCACCGGTGGTCACTTTGGTCCCAACTTCACCGCGAAGAAAGTGTTTGACTCGGGATTTTATTGGCCCACCATTTATCGTGACGCTCACGAGATGGTTAAACATTGTGATGCTTGCCAAAAACAAGGCAAGATCACACATAAAGATGAGATGCCTCAAAATTTCATACAAGAATGTGAAATCTTTGATGTATGGGGCATCGACTTTATGGGGACATTCCCTTCTTCTAAAGGAAACAAGTACATCCTCGTAGTTGTTGACTACGTTTCTAAATGGGTTGAAGCCAAGGCCCTCCCAACGAACGATGCGAGGGTGGTTGTGAACTTTTTGAAGCAATTATTTGCTCGATTCGGTGTTCCTCGTGCTATAATCAGTGACCGCAGGACTCATTTTTGCAATGATCAATTTGCAAGAGTCATGGCTAAGTATGGTGTCAATCACCGTCTTTCCACCGCTTATCATCCTCAAACCAACGGTCAAGCCGAGATATCCAACCGTGGATTGAAGCAAATTTTGGAACGTACTGTGGGAGAGCATCGTGCCTCATGGGCCGATAAACTTGATGATGCTCTGTGGGCTTTCCGTACCGCCTATAAGACACCGATTGGTTGTACACATTATCGTCTTGTGTACGGGAAAGCATGCCACCTCCCTATCGAGCTGGAACATAAGGCATACTGGGCCTTGAAGTGGGCTAACTTCGACATCAACAAAGCCGGTGATTCACAAGATTCAAATCAACGAGCTACATGAACTGAGGAATGAAGCTTACGAGAACTCATAGATCTACAAGGAGAAGACCAAGATCATCTACGATGCTAGAATTAAGAACCGAGAGTTCCACGTTGGTGATCAAGTCTTACTTTTTAACTCTCGGTTGAAGATCTTATCTGGCAAGTTGAAAAGCCGCTGGTCTGGTCAATTCACCATCGCCAATGTCTTTCCCTATGGCACCATTGAGCTTTCTCAGCCAAATGGGCCCAATTTTAAGGTGAATGGCCAGCGTTTGAAGTTGTACTTTGGTGAGGACATCTCTCATGAGATGATTCCATCCCTCACCACGTTTCCCATGAATTAGTTCAGGACCGAGTCAGGCTCGTGACTCGGTTAACAAAAACAAGCGCTCCTCGGGAGGCAACCCGAGTATCTATCCCCCCTTTTTCCGTTTTTCATCCTAAGTGTAGGGGAGCTATATAGGTTGCTTGTGTTTGTATGGTGATGTGATTACAGGGATAAATGCACTCTTGGAATCTTTGAAGAACCGTGCTCCCATGTTATCCGCAATTCCGGTTCTATCTCTCAACTATCATGATTCAATTTTCTTCATACTCACATTTGAAATTGATCACTTTAGTTGTCTCCTCCATAACTTGATTTAACCAACGTGCACAATGTCATAAATGTAGGGGAGACTTTTCCCACATGCTTAAACATTGAGGATAATGTTTATATTAAGTGTAGGGGAGACTTCTGTCGAAGTTATAAGTGGACTTTTCCATTAATTTGTCCTCATTTTAACCGGAAAATTTGATTTTTCGACATTTTTCAAAAATTTTAATCTATTTTGGCCTAGTTGTATAGTTGTATTTTGCTTTGTTATGGTTATTTTCTTTCCTTGCTAAAATAAAGTTTAAAAAAGTGGTTTTAAAAATTTTCAAACGTTGTGAATCTTTTGACTCAACCTTAGTTTACTTATCTAAGTTTACTCTAGCTAGTATCCTTAACGTGTTTAAGTCAAGTTTTGCTAGGCTTTTATATAGGGAACTTTAAAATGCGAAGGTCTTAACTCTCACGGGTTAAGAACAAGAACTTTTCGCAAGTTCCTATAATTGATCCTAGAGAGCCGTTTATCAAGGGAACTTTAAAATGCGATTTCTAAACTTGAAAAAGTCTAAGAATTTGCAAGATCCTATAGATGACTCGAAAACCCAAAACTTTGATTTAATTGGCTAAGCATCCGCGAGTCTCATTCCTTGAGATTTTAAATTATGGAGAACGAGAGATGATAGAGTCAATTATAAGTTTGGTATTCTTTCGTGAATTTATGTGAGTTGATTATAAGCCTATTCTTCCATCGCTTGCTAATAAATTTATCTGCAATAAATAAGGTTGTACGATTTGAAAAGTTACTTAGCTTCTAGCACAAGATCGTTTAAAAGTTGCTCGGTATTAATTAGAGTTCATAGCCAAGGAATAACTTATTGAAGCGGGATGCGAAGATTGGTGAGTCCGAAAAGGCCCTAACAGGGCATGAGGGCTACATTTTGTTGCTAAAGATCCAAAAGTGATGTAAAGAATCATTTATCGAAAATCAATATGAAGGATCGAGACACACGACGAAAAGCAAGTACTCCCCAAAAGATCATGGAGAAGTCTATCCGAAAAGACCCTAGCAAGGTATGAGGATAAATAGATCCAAGTCCTAAAAGGAGGCGGATCGTTGTATATCAAAGTCCAAAATAAATATTGGAGAAAAATGAAGAAGTCGTGGTCCAAAGATGAAGAATCTCTCAAAACTTCAAGTGAAGAAATTCCTATTATGAAGAGAAGACCATAATTTCAAGAACGTCTCTCGAAGATTTGAAGTATGAAGTCGCTGCCAAATATCGGTCCGAGAAAGGTCTCAAATCGTGAAGCGAGTTATGCCAAGATATGAAATTTATGAGGTCCCGAGAAGCGGTTTTAAAAGATTTTGTCCTTTAGCTAACTATTGATTAAATCGTCCCACTTTGTTTTCAGCCTAAATAACTATCGAAATAAGTCAAACAATGCATCCTCGTGATCATTCAAGACAACAATAAAATATAAGAGATACACCTAGGAATAAGGGAGTCTAAGTGAATAATTGGGCCTCATGAGTTCGTGTTAGTTTACTAACTTATAATAACAATGATCTCGTTTTTAAGCTTGGTATGGGGAACGTGAAACTTGAGAATGATGAACATTCATGACAACCTAAAACCCCAATGTAAGTCTTTGAATACTTTACTTGTTTTGTCTTTTGGTTTCCTTAGTGTTTAGAATTTAATAAAGGCCAAAGTGGGTTATTTATGATGAGAAATGTAAACCGTGCTTTAAAATTAATGCATTGCATGAGGGCATGGCAATGGTTAAGTGTAGGGGATTTGATAGGTGTGAAAACACCCATCCTTTTACCACTTATTGCTTGCTAAAACGAGACCAAAACGCGTATTTAATGTCATTTGTTAGGAATTATGCGTGGTTTGTGTGTTTGTTGTATTTTCAGAGCCAACCGGATAAATATTGATGAAAACATGGGATTTCACGGGTTTTTTCAAAGAAAAAGACGAAAGAAGTCTATAGTCCAAGAGATGCAAACGATTTGAAGTCAATGGGCCTATTTGAAGATTTATCGAAGAAAAGGACCAAAGATGGAAGATTTATATATGTCGAAGAACTCAAGTCTATTAAATGAAGAAATTAAAAGACGAGTTAAATTTATTCGTCGACAAATCCCGAATCGAAATCGAAAACGTCAACTTTTCTGAAAAGACGAGAAGACAAAAAGAAAGAGAGAAAGCCCACTCACCAAACCAAGCCAAGGCCTATAAATAGAGACTCCCTTCACATTTTCAAGACTAGTTTTTTCTTTCTGTTTCCTTTCTCCTAGTTCGTAGGAAACCAACTCCCTTAAGGAGATTGGTGATTTTTATTTCCTTTGATTTCCTTCATAATCTTGTAAGTTTAATCTTTCATTTTGTTTGTTAAACCTTCATCTTTCAATACAAGTTTCCATTTAATCTTTCTTTCTTTTCTTGTTGATTCAAAGTTCTAAGTTTTTATTTTATTGAGTTTGATCTTCAAAAGTAAGTGGGTTTTGAGTTTTTGTTGTTTTGGTTGGATGTTTATCATTAGTAGATGATTAGTGATTAAATTGGTTTAAGTTTTGGTTAAAAACTTGGTGGATTTTGGTTAAATTCGTGTTGATTAAGTTTCCCTGTTCTTCGCTTATATTCTGTTTCCCAGATTCCGGATGAATAAAACATTCCGGATGAGTCTTTTGAGTTAAATATTCCGGATCAGTAGTTATTCCGAACCAAGGTTTTGTTAAAAGTATTCCGAATAAAACTTTCTTTCCGAACCAAGGTTTTGTTTAAATATTCTGAACGAAGGTTTTAGATCTATCATTCCGGATGAACAAAACATTCCGGATGAGTCTTAGGTGTTAATTATTCCGAACCAGCAGAACTTTCCGAACCAATGTTTTCTCTTTGTTATTCCGCATAAAGCTTTTATTCCGGATCAAGGAATTATTCCGAATCAAGGTCTATTCCGAACCAGCACTTATATTCCGGATCAGTGGATTATTTCGGATGAAGCTACATTCAGGATGAAGCAATTTTTCCGAACCAAGCAACATTCCGAATCAACCAAGTTATTCCGCATGAACCTCTTTTCCGAATGAAGCTGTTATTCCGGATGAGTGATATTCCGAGTGAAGGGTTTTATTCCGGATCAATCAATTATTCCGAGTGAAGCTTTTCTTTCCGAATGAAGCAAGTATTCCGGATGAACACAAATTATTCCGCATGAAGGTTTCTGTTTAATATTATCCGGATCAAGCATTTTATTCCGAATCAGTAACTTTTCTGAGTTCAGGTATTTTACTGTTTTATTTTAATTCAAGTTTTCTTTTTATTAATTGCTTTTAGTTTATTTTTATTACTTTACGCATTTACCTTTTTAGTAGATATAGATCAAAAGCTCCCCCTTTTAGTCACCAATTACAACAATTCCACTTCGAACCGTGATCAATTCGAGAAGATACCGAGAACGAAACAACGACAAATATAATTGGGTACGAGCAACGCAAAGAAAGATCTTGCAAAAGCTACATTTTTAATTAACTAAAATTCAGTTATTATGGTTGTTCTAAACACATGACAGGTAATCGAAGTTTGTTCTCTACTTACAAAGCATATAATGGAGGTAATGTCACATCCGCTATTAAACTACGTGGTAACATCATTGACAAAGGTACGGTTTCTCTTGACTCCATGACCATTAAAAATGTTGAGCACGTAGATAACTTAGGTTTTAACTTACTAAAGTATAGGTCAAATTTGTGACAATATGTGTAAGGTCATTTTTTCTAGAAATGATAGCTAAATCATAAAAGATGGAAAGGTCATTCGAAAAGGTGTTAGAAAGCATGGGCTTTATGTCATGAGGTCAATAGAAAGTCTAAGGACAACTTATGTCTAGCGACTTTAGATGATATTTCTACTCTTTGGCATAGGAGATTAGGGCACGCTAATATGCATTTGATTCAATCTTTAGTCTCTAAGGAGTTGGTAAGACATCTCCCGAAGATGAAGTTTGATAGTCACTTTTGTGATGGTTGCAATGTTGGGAAGCAAGTTCACTCAAGTCACAAGGACAAGAATTTGGTATCGACCTCTCAGTGCCTAGAGCTCCTAATATGGATCTCTTTGGACCTTCTGCCATATGGAGTTATGGAGGTAACCTTTATACCCTAGTTATAGTTGATGACTATTCGAGATTCACTTGGACTAGATTTTTGGCTAATAAGAATGAAGCTTTCGATCATTTCGAAGTATTTAGTCGGAAGATCCAAAATCAATTAGGATGTCCAATTGTCTATATTAGGACGGATCATGGTAGGGAATTTGATAATGAAGTCCAATTTGGTGCCTTATGTGAAGCGCATGGTATCACCCATAACTTCTCGGCTCCTCGTACTCCACAATCAAATGGGGTAGTTGAAAAGAAGAATAGGACTATCCAAGATATGAGTAGGACCAACGAGCAATCCTTGACTCAAATTTTTTGGTGTAATGCCGTTGACACATCGACCTATATTATCAACCGTATTCTTGTTCGACCTTTTCTAGGTAAGACACCCTATGAGATTCTTAAAGGTAAGAAACCCTCATTAGAATAGTTTAAGGTGTTTGGAAGAAAGTGCTTCATTCTCAACACCAAAGACTACCTTACTAAGTTTGACCCAAATTCGTACGAATGTATCTTTTTAGATTATTTCTAAACTAGTAAAGCCCTACATAGTCCTCAATAGAAACTCGGGTGTAATCGAAGAATCACTCAACGTGACATTCGATGAAACTCCTCCTTTATCTAAGACACCACCTTTGGTAGATTATGACTTAGATGAAATAGACATAGTCAAAGCTAAAGAGTTTAGAAAACTAAGAGTTGAAGACCTTAATGTTGAAAAAGGAGTCAACATTAAGGAGTCTAAGAACCATGCTCTTGATAACGTCATAGGCGACCTTAATCAAAGGACCTTTAGATCTCAAGTCCAAGATCAAAGTAACTTTTTTTGTTTCATCTCCTTGATTGAACCAAATAATGTTAAAGAAGCTTTGATGGATGAGACTTGGGTCATCGCCATGCAAGAAGAATTGAATCAATTCATTGCTAATGATGTTCGGGAACTTGTTCCTCCACCTAGAAGTACTACCATTATAGGAACCAAATTGGTCTATAAGAATAAGATAGATCAGAACGGCGTTGTATCTTGTAACAACGTTATACTTGTAGCTCAAGGCTATAATCAACAAGAAGGTATTGATTATGATGAGACATACGCACCGGTAGCAAGGTTAGAGTCCATTAGGATCCTTTTAGCTTATGCTTGTGCTCTAGAATTTAAGCTTCAACAAATGGATGTAAAGAGTGTATTTCTTAGTGGTTTAATCAATGAGGAGGTATATGTGGCTCAACCTCCTGGCTTCATTGATTTTGAGAAGCCGGATCATGTTTACAAGCTTAGAAAGCTCTTTATAGTCTTAAACAAGCCCCCAAAGCTTGGTATGATAGACTTAAAGCGTTCTTGTAAAACATGAGTAAACCATGGGAATGTCAGACAATACGCTCTTTACAAAGAATAAAGGATCCCACATTATCATTGTTCAAATATATGTTGATGACATTATATTTAGTTCAACTTGTCAAAGTATGTGTGATGACTTTACCAAAATCATGCATGATGAGTTTGAAATGAGCATGATGGGTGAACTTAACTTCTTTTTAGGACTCCAAATGAAACAAATGGACGATGGTATTTTCTTTAATCGATCTAAGTATGTTAAAGAAATGCTAATGAAATTTGGATTAGAGGACTCTAAACCTATGAAGACTCCCATGGCCTTGGATACTAAACTCACCGTAGGTGATGATAGTGAGTTGGTAGACAACACCAAATATAGAGGTATGATTGGTAGTTTGTTGTACCTAACGTCAAGTCGACCAGATATCATGTTTAGTGTTCGCCTTTGTGCTCGCTTCCAAGAGGCTCCCAAAACCTCTCATCTTGAAGCAGTTAAGGCATCTTCTGATACATTAAAGGCACTATGCATTTAGGATTATGGTATCCTAAAGGGACCGGCGTAGAAAACATATTATACACGGACTCGGATCATGCGGGAGACTATGTGGACCGGAAAAGCACTAGCGGTATTTGTACCTTCATGGGTTGTTGATTAACTTCTTGGTTCTCGAAGAAATAAACCGCTCTTGCAATATCCACCACGGAAGCTAAGTATGTGAGTGCCGGTAAAGCTTGTCAACATGCTCTATAGATGAAGCAAGCGCTTGTTGATTACGAGATTACACTCAATGATGTTCCCATCATGTGTGATAATAAGGGTGCAATAGACCTTAGTAAGAATCCCGTGCAACATTCGTGAACTAAGCACATAGATATTCGCCACCATTTCCTTGGGGATAATGTTCAAAAAGGGAACAATTCGATTGAGAAGGTATCCTCGGTAGAAAACTTATCTGATATTTTCACTAAGCTACTTAAGATGGAACCTTTTAATTACTTGCGTCTAGGTCTAGGTTTGATGGAACATATACCTTGATTGTGCTTGTTTTATCGAGTCTTTTCTCTTTTGTGTCTTTATTTTCTTTGAATCTTTGAGTCTCTTTTAAACTCTTTTTGAGAATTCCTCTCTCTCTTTTTCTAATATCTCATAGTTCTTTCGAAAATGATCGAGAAATATTTTTGCATTGTTAATTCAATCTAAAAACGTTTTCCTGGTTTCTTGCTATTTATATAGAGCATACATAATTCATATGTATAGGTCACTCAATTATAGCGAGAACAACACTGAACTATGGAGGATCAATGTGTCTAGATAACCACACTTCCAACATCGATTTTACTTTAAAATCTAAGTATTTTGGTCAAAGTCGTGCTTGTTGAGTTCTTGTGTGTTTCTTAGTCTTTTATTGCACTTAAGCATGACTTTATGATAAGTAGAATATTAGGATTTGCTGAATTGGAAAATTCTCCTTGTCCTCCAAAACACACCCTCTATGGGTGGTTCCTTAAATGTCCAGCGGCTCAATATATTTATTGAACCGCAGGTACATTTTTTGAACCGCGGACAAATGCTTTCATTTTCGGTTTTCCAAAAACTCCAAATTTGTTCCAACACTTTTTGAAATCTTTGTTTCAAACCTTTGACCTCTCCCAAAATATCTTGTGCTTTCTCTACTTAATCCTAAGCATTTTGTATCCATTTGTCAAATCAAAATGTCTTATTCACCAAATGAGAGCCTTGATTCTCCTTGATTTTTCCCAATTTCTTTCAATCCAAATTCACCCAAGAACATATTCAATCAAATTTCTTCTCCTTCTAAGAAAAATGATTTTAGAAACTATTCTATTCCACCATTTCATTTTTGTGTACTTCGTCTATCACATGATAATGTCATGCATCATGGAACATATTGTCATTGTTGTCAATATCAACATCTTGCCATATCTCATATCTATGATGATTTGAATTACATCAAGAGTCTCCTTGTAAAGCCTCCTCTCCATTATGACTATGAGACCATTGTCAGCCTCCACCACCACATTTTGCTACCAATTTTTCTTTTAATTAAGCATGTGGGTTGCTTATTAATAAGACATCTAAGTTAAGCAAATCTTATAATTCTAGTGTAACTAGGATTACATTCATGCTCAAGTTTTAGGCTTGTGTTTCATACATCTTTGTATGACTTGTTTTTCCTTATACCAATTTGTCTTCTCTTCTTATTTCTTTTTATTGTGTGACCTTTTCTATATTATGTTGAGTATTTCTTTTCTTCTTCTAACCCTTCTATGTAGCTTGTCATCATAACTCGATTCCTTGGTATCCCAAGCAAGGGGGAGCATTAGCAAAGTCCGTTTCTTCTCTTCTTCAAAGACTTTTGCTACCTTTTTGCTTCGACAAAGGGGAATAAATGAAATAAACTCGTCTTCGAAAATCTTGTTTTCATACTTGATTGAGGTTATGTATTGTCGGAATCAAAAATGGGAGATTGTTAATGCAATGATGCCTAAAAACGTTACTTATATTTTTCGGTCTCACTTTTTTTGATTACGACAATATATAAATACAAGCATATATGAAAACAACGAAAATAGAATTCCTGAGTTCAAGTATTTTTCATTTCATCCATTATCACTTAAGGTATGAATAAACAAGTTCTCAACCTAACTAAGTGATCAAGGATTTATTTTTTCTTAAAGTCACTTTTATTTTTAAATGAAAAAAGTTTTTAATAAACTTTATTTTTAAAAAAATGTTTTATTAAATTATAAATTTGAAAATTTGAATATGACATATTCCATATGGTTTAGGAATATCTTTTAAGGATAAAAACTTCACCAGATGGGACTGCACCACTAAAACACAAAAAAGGGAGCGGAGTCTACCCCGCGGTTCCTTAAATTGGTATGCGGTTCTTTAGTGACATAGAACCGCAGGCCATTTATTTGAACCGCGCACAGATAGATTCGTTGGAACCCTGTCTTATAAATAGTGGACTATTTCCAGATTTTCATTTCACCTCTTTTGCACACAAATTTCCAGATTCAATCCACCTTTTTAAATCACTCAAATCCTTGATTATTTGGTCGATTAATACTTGTTTAAAAGTGAATCTTTCTCCTCCCCTCTCATCCTCTCAAGTACAAAGAGAAGAACACGTACATCCTTAAAGTGTTGTGTCTACCTCAAGATCCATTGAAGATCAAACTTTATTTTCATTCTTGTGTCATTGTGAGGATCCAAATTATTGTGTAAATTTGGAAGTTGTGTATTTGTGGTCAATACTCAGTCCTTGAATTATATTGGTGTAGATTGGTCATGTCTAAGATTGGGGCTCGACTTTTAGCTTAGAGTCAAAAATTGGTTAAGCGAAGTGTACGGTTTCTCCACCTTAAGGAGCTTGTTGATTAGTGAATTCTCGAGTAAGGAGTACTCGAGGAGTGGAATAGGAACGAGGAGTGAGTTTCGTTGCCAAACCAATATAAATCCTTGGAGTTTGGTTTGATGTTTCCTTTTCTTATCTCTTTACATTCATTATTATTTACTTGCATATACTTGTGATTATTAGTTTAGATCTATTGTTCATATAGTGCATAAGAAGATTTCATATAATCACTCAAGTCTAAGTTTTCGAAAAATGATTTTTGAAAACCGATCTTTAATCAAATAAATTTAAAAAACTATTCAACCCCTTTTAGTTTCTACAGTTATTATAAGCAATCAAAATTTCTCAACTTTTAAGAAAAATAAATTATATATATATATATATATATATATATATATATATATATATATATATATATATATATATATATATATATATATATATATATATATATATATATATATATATATATATATATATATATATATATAGTGTAACTTTCTTTTCAGAACCATTCTTAGTGCGAGAACTATCAGAACCATAATTTTTACATTATATAATACATAATGTACACTAATCAATGCACAATGGCATTTTTGAAAATACATATTATTTCATTTAAATACAGAATTTATATTAGGGACAATATGGGAATTTTATTCTTCCATATAATTCTCTACATTTTCAATTTTATATTACGATTCTAATCAAATCAAATCAAATAATATTTCTCTTCCAAAAACCTTTAACCACCATGATAACTGGTATTCTTCATTTCAAAATTAATTTTTAACGAGAATAAAGCTACTATGATTTATGTGATTTCGAATTAAAAAGTAGATGAATAAAAAATGGTTTTTATAATCTTTTTAATTCCTTTTTGTGTAAAGATTGAATTGTTGTTGACGTTCAAATTAAAGATGGATCTGGATCTACAATTCGAAAGATCATAGGTATGTTTGATTATTTTATTTATTTAATTTTAATTCTAACAAAAAATATGGTCAACTCCTCTATATCTCCTAAGTAGCTCATTGCCATACATATTAAAGTAATAATTTTTAGTTTGGTGATTAATTGATTATGCACTATTGTTTGTTCATTTTTTTTACAAATTCAATTGATTCAAAGTAGTAAGGTTGTGGATCTTTTTTATTTTTGTTCTTCTTTATCATTGTTGGTAAGCCGTTTTTTCGTACCCCTAGAATCAATTCGTAAAAATTAGAGTTTATTTTTAATAGCTATTTATAATTAAATGAAAATATACTAAAATAAAGAAAATAGATAGCATTGTACGCATGTATCTAGAATTACTATTTTGTTATTTAACTTTTAATAGAGACAAAATGGTAGTCAAGTTATGTATACAAGTTAGGCAAAGTCAAGATCTGGTGTTGATGTTTAAAGTTAGCCTCATAACTTTTTATTTGTTTTAGATTAAAAGACTCATTTCACATTGAAAGACCTATCAAACAAAATATCTTTATGTTAGATTAAAAAAATTAACTAAAAAGCTCTCAAGTATAACCAGTTTAGAAACGATAAGTGTATAAAATTAAGACGGGTCTTCTTTTGTCTAGTGATCTGCTCCTTGAGAACAAAGATTAAAATTGATAATCTATAAACTCGTGTAAGTTTTTTTTTTAGATTCTTATATTTTTTTTCCTTTGGTTTTTCAATAGAATATTTTTATTGTAAGGTTGTTAGATTCTTTGTAAATTATGAAGATTTTCATGTATGTTACCATTGAATGAAGATGAATATGTTATAGTTTATAAAATCATTTTCTAAATTTATGTTTGGTTGTCAATATACGAAATTGACAAGAGCTGTCGCCACAATCTTAAAATCACTGGGCATTATAAATTTGTTTATGTTCTTAGAATTTGTTTATTCTTGAAAATATGATTATGGGTTTGTTACTTGTTTATGATACTTAAATTGTATGCTTTTATTAATACATGTATGTTTTTCTAGTACATGTATGTTTTTTTACTAATACATGTATGTTTTAATTTTTAAACATGTATGTTTTTTTTACAAAACAGATGTATGTATTAGTAAAAAATCTATTAATACATACATGTTTTTGTAAAAAAAAACATATATGTTTTTGTAAAAAAACATATATGTTTTTGTAAAAAAACTTACATGTTTTTGTAAAAAAACATACATGTTTTTTTTAAAAGAACATACATGTTTTTTTTACAAAAACATACATGTTTTTTTTAAAAACATGCATGTTTTTTTTTGTAATAATACATGCATGCTATTTATTACTTTTTAGAAAATAATTGATATGTTAAGTTGTCCTAGTATATAGTTATTTCTTTGGTTTTTTTTACTCAATTAGCGTGTAATCTTAATCATTTTTTGCATTTCAGGAAGCTCAAACTACAAAAGTTCTTTGAAGACGTGCAAATATAATATTTGAAGGCATTCACATCTGTTCTAACGATTTTAATGATAATCTAAAAATACATGTATGTTTCGTGAAGCCAGTGCATCCATGTTCTTGTAAGGTGTGCGTGCATGTGTTTATGGAGGGCGTACACATATGTTCTTTGAAGGCGTGAACGTTTATGTTTCAATTGTATTTAATTTAATATTAAGTTTTGCGTATAATGCTTATGTACTTGGATTGACATAATTTTAGAATTTTGTATTTTAATTTATTTTATTTGATATTATATCTTGTGTATAAAAATGATATTTTCTGTTTGTTATAGATTTACATTATTTAAAAACACAAGAATCTTACTAAAGCATAGATGATGAAAATAATATTGTAAAACCGTACACGTATTTTCTAACTAGAAAAAAATATTTTTTTATTTCAAAAAAATAAATATTTTTAAAAACGAGATTTTAATAAAAATAATAATAAATTATAAATGTTGTCTAATTTTTTAAAGAAATTCGAAAATTAGTGATTTTTTTTAAAGTGGGACTTTAATTATTAATTAAAAAATAAATGATAAATTGCATTTTACAAGTTTACCCTTTTAGCTAAACAAAAATCTTTAATATATAAAAAGATATGATTGGTTTAGAAGAGTTCTGATAGTTCTGACGCTAATAATGGTTCTGACAAGATATATATATATATATATATATATATATATATATATATATATATATATATATATATATAAAACAAATTATACGTATACATTATAACTAGTAAAGATATGATTAAAGAGTATTAAGTAAATGATTTAAGGTATGTTTGGTATGATAAAATAAAATAGTGAATGAATGTAATGAACATGGTAATGGAATAAATGAAGTAATGAAATTTTGCATTACGATAGTTTTGGTTGTAAAGGTAGAATGAAATGTAATTAAAAATAAAAAGACTAAAATAATATTTGATGTTGTATATTTTTGTTTGGTGGGTAAATTAATAAGAGGTTTTTATGTAATCTTAATTCCATTCCAGAATGTAATGGAAAAAAAAACAAGACCCTCTTAATGAATGAAAATGAAGGTTTTTACGTAATGGATGATTACATGTAATAAGTCATTAAATTACGTAGTTACTAACAAACATATTTTTTTATTCCGTCGTAGTATTTATGTTATTTATTCCTACTTTTATTACAATTTACCAAACGCTAAGCAAGAGTATGTAAATCATTCAGTGACCTAAAGTTTATTGTTTGAAAACAAATGTGGGTGGTAATATTTTTATGTTGAAATTAAAATACATCTAGAATACATTTTGGTTAATATGAACATGTATGACTCTAAAGTCTAACTACTCTATCTATACTCGACCATTGGCATATCTTTTTGCTATGCACGTATTCACACAAACCAATACCAAATGATTCTATCCCATTTTACTAGCTTTCATACTTAAGTTCACTGATCTTTTCTAAAATATACATTAGTATTAATAAGCCTAACAAAAGTTTGGTGTAGAATGATAAATAAGCAGTGATGGTGAAAGTGATGAAAGGTACTTTAGAAGACAAGCCATCGCAAACTTTGCCTAATACTTATCTATTTCAGTTAGACATCTATCATCATAATAAAGGGCCTTTACCCTTTTCCTTTCTCCAACTTCACCTAAAAATATATGAACACAAATCAAAATGTTGATGTGTTATCTCCCTCTAATACACACATGTGTGTAAATGTAACACCTTTGGCTCTTTTTAAGCGTAAATTATGACTAGCTAGCTCAATAACATCCACGGTGAAACTTAATCTACACCCCCAAGAATTTTTTTAAGGTAAATGGCGAACAATATGTACGGAATAGAACTTAATCAATCTACACATGTGAATGATTTAACTCGAAGATTAGATTTCAAACGTGATACTACTTTTAAAAATATGTAAACCTTTGCATATACATCACCTGTATAAAGACGCTTGTTCCGGTACCTTTCGATTTCGAGCATGTGAAAAAATCGAATTGCCATGATGGCCATTATCGGATAAATTCGATTAATCATTAGTTACGTTTTTAGAAAGAACACGCGACACAAGATGGACCTATGTAACATGTGAAACATGTGATTAATTACCTTAATTGGCAAGACAAACATGATTCCGTTAGGGGATTGATTCATTGTATGTCGAGTTTATTGATCGATTGGAGTTGGAGCACATGTTAATAGATTCAATCTAGTAGGATACTTCTAAATCACACATTGAATGTTACAACTTTTTTTCATCGATTGGAGAAGATAATGTTGCTCTTGATTTTGTCATAAACTTAATACTGGTATTTTTATATTTAGTTAAGAATCATTGATTTTCTAGCATTTTATAAAGTTGGTACTTGCTAACTATATTTGTTGATCCCTAATTAACCTGCAAAACTGAAAATGTTGATACTTAACTGGAATCTTAAACACAAGTTATAACTTTATATATAGGTGTCAAGTGTTTAAGTAATAGAGTGTAAGAGTGTGGCGGCGAGGCACGTTCGCCAGTCCGACGTGGCTTTCGTCAGTCGCTCGACACTCCTCCTAACCACACCGTGTTAGCTCGCCAGGTGAGTCTCTCGTCACTTAACTGGCGAAGAAAACAACAAAGCCAAATACTATTTTCTTACCGTCTATATTCGACCGTTTAATTTGAAATATAATTTATTTATATTTTAAATAAAATTAGATACCCCATTCTATAAATACTCTTACATTTTACCTTTAAAATTCAAAATTAATTTCAAATCAACAAATATTAATATGGCTTGTTCCAAATATTTAATTAACGATCGTTTAGTTCGTTACGTGTTTAAATAACTAAACGTATGCGCGTAAATTAAATAGGGGGAGTGAAAAGTCCAAATCTAGAACTATAGTCGGCGAAATTCCTAGAGTTTCTAAAAAGGCGTTTTGATTATTTATTAAGCTAAATTTTTACTATATTTAGTTTAACTTAGAGCATGGATAAAAAAAACTAAGAAGGTGTATATAAACCCTACACACCTGTTCATTGTAATCGTCTGATATACTCCGATACCAACCGATTTTCGGTTCATCACTCTCTCTAAAATCCGTAAATTACCTAAAGGTAAACCTTTGCAAGATCGACTTCATTTTGGCATTCTCTTGTAAAATAACTAAGCCTTATACTAAATTCTTGGTACTCTTATCAAGGTTTTAGTCTTTGTTTGATCTCCCTTGTGGTTCGGCTACTACACACACCCTAATTAGGGGTTCGTGTGATTTTGGTTATCAATCTGGTAACGTCTAAAAACCGATCCTTACGTAATCCCTATCTAGGGTTTTGGATCTAAGGTTTCTAGTTACAAGACTTACACTTGTTTGTTCGAAGTGAAGTTACTACTAGCTTCGTAATGATTGTTCGTTTGGCGTGTTGTATGAGCAACCATAGAAACGTTAATCTAACCGTTAGTTTCAAGAATCAAGATCAAGATCTTGTTTATTGAATTTATTCATTAAACAAAAGGTTACTATTTAAATGTTGATTTATGCGTTAATTATATGCATCAAACTATTCCCATTCCGCTGAATACTCGTAATTAATAGTTTAAATAGATCTAAAATCCCAACATTCAGAACTCACAAGATATACATTTTCAGAAGGTCATAAGAAAGGTCGGAAATAGTCATGGCCATACTCAAGTTAGGTCACGTATATTTGTGTCAAAGAACTCTCTCAACCAGTGGCGGAGCTTGACCTTTTCACATGGGGGGGGCAAAAATTAAAAAACAAAGATGACCTACTTTAGTAAAGAAAAATTCATTGAGGGTGATAGAAACCAAAACAACCAACAATCGTTAAAGCAAACAAACTACAACTCGGCTCGACGACCTTTAAGTTTTTTGAATTCATCTATTATGGATTCCGAATTAAATCTTTCAGCAACTTCTCTTTTTCGATGTAAACCACCAAACTATCTGCAAGAAAATTATCTGACATCCTATTGCGAAGCCGGCTCTTGCATATCTTCATTGCGGAAAATCCCCTCTCGGTTGTAGCAGTTGAAACTAGAAGTGTAAGGATAAGCCGAATCAATCTATCAAGCAAATAATAAGACTCACGTTTCATAGTTTCCACAAGAACTTTGCATAGTTCAGCAATAGTGAAAACCGTACTTAGCTTCGGATTCTTGGACCTTTCAATGTTGAATATCTCTAACTCTGAACTCAATCGAAGCCTCTCTTGTTCAGTAAAATCTTGAGGATAATATTTTTCAACTAGAACACAAATCTCATCAATATTATAACCACTAGAATCATTTTTAGGAACTATTGCAGATGCAAGAGTTAACAAGTCCATTGCGTGATCACTGAATCTATTGTTTAGCTCGTGCAATTGCTTGTCCAAAATAGAAATAAAAACTTCTGCTCGATAATAATGCTCAACGGTAAAGTGATTATCAATTCGTCGAGGGCGATAACGACTTGACTTATATAAAGCATTCATGTCAGGGATATCTATTTGATGTTTTTCTGAGAAAATTATTACCTTATCACGAAAAGAATTCCATCTGTTATTTCTGAAATCATTAAGACTTTCTTTTGTTGCTGAAACTAGATGGATGGCATTACCAATATCTTGGTTTTTCTTCTGTAATGCTTGAGAAAGAATATCAGTTCTTCCCATAATTTCCTTCATCAAGTGCAAAATGAACACAAACTCAAAGGATTTTAAAGAAGTGTAAGCCGCATCAGCATCAGCACGTTGAGCATAATAACCATCTTTAATTATACTCTCAAGAACAACACGAGCAGAATTAAACATCCTAAGCAAGGTTTCAACTGAACACAAATGGGAACCCCACCTTGTATCACTAGCTCGCTTTAAAGTCCCAACTTGATTTTTCCCTCTACCACAGATTCGAAAAAATAGGATAACTTCCGTATTTTGATTTTCTTCTTTTTGGTTGTGTTGACTTTCCATATCAAAGTAGTATATAACTTTCGTGACTTTCGCTCTAAATTTCTTATCTTTTATCAAATTTTCAGAGGGGCCAAAATGTAAATATTATTTTAAAATTCTAAAATTATTAAAAATTGCTACTAATAAGACAAACTTTAGAGGGGGGGGGGGGGGGGGGGGGGGGGGCAGCACCCCTTCCTGCCCCATATAAGCTCCGCCAGTGCTCTCAACCCGAGTAACTTGAACAAGGAAAACTCTATTCGTTTTATTGATGCATGCAGAAGTAAAATAGTACAAGCATCAACATTATTGCAAGCTCATAAAGGCTAAATATCTGTCGATAAATTCACAACGTCATGAATTCATTGATTTCTTCTACGTTAATGGCGTATATAAGTTATGGTCATATATGTTTGAAGTATACATGGTACATAATTTTTGACAAGCCCCTTATGGCAGTTCATATTGTTTGATTTTCGTTACTAGCACTTAACTGGATTTAATACTTATCAGGGTCGTTTAATTGATTTAGGTGGTCCCGTGTCATCACCATCAAAAAGTCTTTAAACACACACACAAAATACACATGTATGAATAATGCATGAATTAATTAAACTCGAGTCCCATATTATCTATAAAGAGTCTCATATATATATATAAAAAGAAATAAAATTTGATGGTCCTCGTCAAGCAGTCGTCATAGTCTTGTGACATTGCGTTCAAATTTGTAGTAATATATACTAGTATTCATCTTTATCAGTCAACGTAACCAACCTCCACCATCATTTGTGAATAATAGTGTTTAACAATATTCGTGATGATAATACATACGGGCCATTTGTAAGTGTTATTTCAACGATCTTAAAGACAGTGATGAGTAGCCCATTATGAGATGCAACCTAAAGCGAAACATCGATTAATGGCCATATCATTTTTCTAATCCATCATATTTATAGAACCCACATTTTAGATCATTCGTCGTCATGGAACATAGTTGTGCTTTCGAATTCTAATTATACTTATTTAATATCTTTTATATAATAAAATAATTAAATTATTTAAGAATTTTATTTAAAAGTTAGTTATAGAAATATATAACTGAAGCAATCAAATGACTTGATTTTGATAAATAAGCAAAATCGAATGATGTGATTGATGAAAAAAAACTCAAAATTAAATTCAATTTAGTCAAAATTAAAAATTTTGATGGAGAATTTTTATAAAAACACACAAAGATATACGTGTTAAATTTGTGAAAATAAAAACTTTAAAAAGGAGAAGTGGATTAATAAAACTTTAATAGTTACATTTTAAATAAATTAAATGGAATTAAGTGTAAACTTATAATTTTTCATATTTTTAATAATTTTTTAAAATAAACAAAATATCCCTTAACTTTATACCCTCTAGAATTTATATTTTAAAAAATATATGTTATATCAAAAAATCAACAAATCACATGATTATAAATATTCAAATAAAAACAAAAATTAATTTCTATTTCTATTGACACTTAACAAAGTCAAGCAATGTAATTTACGTAAATTATTATTAACATGAATATAAATATCAAACTGAATGCGGAATTGAGACATCGTTGTGAGATGAAAATAAATAAATGAGATTCTACATATTACAACAACATATATTTTTTAGGTCGTTATGTGTTACCTAACACACAATATCTAGAAAATGATAACTAACATTTTAGTTAAATAAAGTCAAATCCTTTGTGCAACAAATATTTATACAAAATATCAATTAATATTATCATATAACAAAAATTTATTTAAAACTCGTGGGTGCATGAGGATCGTAACTATTTAAGTATTAAAATTTAAATATTATTTTATGGAATAATATTAAGCCTTACAAATCATGAATTTATAAATCATGTATGTGTAAGGTTGATGGAAATGGTTTGTTGATTAATAATTAAGATAGTACTATTTAAGATAAAAACACCCAAAGTAAAAAGAATGAAATTCAAAAAATAAAAATCGATGCGAGTTTTATATTAATTTACACGGCACACAGTAAAACAACATTATAATCAAACATATAAACATTAGACCTTTTTAAAATATATATATATATATATATATATATATATATATATATATATATATATATATATAATATACATAAAATCGTAATAATTAACGAAATTACTACTTAATTTATCTTTTATGTTCAAAACCCGTGCATGCACGGGTATTAAAACTAATACGTTATGATATCAGATAAAACCACCTAAAGTAAAACTCAAACTCCCCTTTTAAAATTGGCATTACAGTCTATCAAAATATATTTTCACTATTACATATTTCAAAAAATTTGTGTAACCGGTAATTTTTGTCTTGGTTTCGTCCCGTGCATAGTATTGGATTAAATTAAGTAATTTTAATCAACATCTCAAGCAGTGGCAGATTGGAAAATTAAGTTACTGGGAGTAAATTTTTTTTTTTTAACAATAACATTAAAATACGAAGAAAAAAATAGTATCAAAATAATAAATCGAGTATTTTTGCTTAAAAATAACAGGTTTATAAAATGTTAGAACGTTAAATGTTAGAATTTAATAACTATATGTGGAAGGCAAATTAAGATTTTAGCAGGGCATTTTCGAAAAAAGATTATAAGCGAATAAAATTTAAACTAAAATTTTATTTTATCAAACTAGCCATGAAAAGCACCAATCCATACTCGATTATGAGCTACTCAATACTAAAGTTTGAAAAATGTTGTATACCATAACACATCACCCATTTGTTGTTGCCTCTTTGTGCGACTACCTTCTAGCAATTACGCATATATCGCTTATGCATTTTGTCATCAAGACTATTAACTGTTACATAAGAACTAAGAAGTATACGGGTAGGGTTATAAACAAACCGGATGAACATGAACGGATCTTTATTTATGTTTGTTCGTTTATTTTTAACCAGACAAATAAACAAACACGAACGTTTAAAAAAACAAAATTTCTTGTTCTGGTTCGTTTATTTAGAAAATAAATTGTTCATGTTTATTCATTAAGAAACTAAACGAACATTAACGGACATAGATCGAAAGTAAATAAACAAAGATGAAGAAAACATAAAATTTATCAAAATATGCATAACATCTTGTTTCATAAGTGTTATGTTGTTTAAATATATTAGTTTTAAAATAATACACTTAAAATATATGATATACGCACATAAACAAATAAATGAACATAAACGAACACTTAATCGGTCGTTCACGAACATATATCAACGAACATTACTTTTGCTCATGTACGTTCATTTAACTAAACGAACGTAAACTTTTGTTCATGTTCGTCCATTTAATAAATAAACGAATATAAACGATCTTTTAACTGAATGGTTCATGAAATGTTTATTGAACGTTCAGTTCATTTACAACCTTATATACAGGTTATTTTTAAATTTGAAAAAAAAAATAAGGTCATGAGTGAAATTGCATATTCAACTCTCGAGAGAAAGAATTTTTATGGAATATTATATATATATATATATATATATATATATATATATATATATATATATATATATATATATATATATTTCGGTTCAAATGAGAACTTTTTAAAGTTGAAAAAATAAGAACTAGCTAAAATCTCACAAATGACACTCTACTTCAAATAATTTTTAAACGAGATTAATTAAAACTAAGTTTTTTAATAATTTGATGGCCTTTCTTTTGAAAATTGACGAATTCTAGGTGATACATCTTGATTTAAGGTGTGATTTGTATCATGTCTTGGTATCGTGTATCATGTTATTTAGTGGTGGTTGTGTATAGGGGTGCAAACGAGCCGAGCTGAGCCCGAGCTTAACAGGGCTCGGGCTCGGGCTCGAAACATAAAAGGTGGGCTCGAGCTCGGCTCGATAGCTCGTCGAGCTTTAACCGTTAAGGCTTGAGCTCGGCTCGATAAGGACTCGAGCAAAGCTCGAGCTTAGCTAGAAAAGCTCGAAATTTTTTATATGAAACAAATACACCACTAATATTAACACACCACCATAAATTCTATGTTTTTATTAAACTATGATAACGATTATCAATAAATTATTCAATATTTTATAGAGTTATCCTTTATAATAAGGTTAATATTCAAATAAACGTTGATTTACTTATATAAAAATATTTTTTTATTAAGGCTCGAAAAGCTCGATAAGAGCTCGAGCCGTGCTATCAAAAGCTCGAGCTCGGCTCATTATATGTTTCGAGCCCTATTATTGGGCTTGAGCTCGGGCTTGAGCTCGATAAAAGCTCGGCTCGATCGAGTCGAGCTTGAGCTCGAGCTCGAATAGCTCGATAAAAGCTCGGCTCGTTTGCACCCCTAGTTGTGTATCAAATGTACCATTTTATGTATAAGGTATTATCTTGTTGAGATTTTGATGTATGTGTATCACATTTTTAATTGTGTATCAGTAATACGTTACACACTAAGTCGTCGTTTATTAGTCAACAGAATGTTAAGTTGTATAAATAATGTATATTTTGGTGTATTATTGGTAATATGATTATGTATCAATGTTTTATTGGTGTTTTAGATTAGTTCTCATTTTTACAACTTTAAAAAAGCTCTAACATTAACCTTCTTCTATATATATATATATATATATATATATATATATATATATATATATATATATATATATATATATATATATATATATATATATATATATATATATATATATATATATATATATATATATATATATATATATATATATATATATATATATATATATATATATATATATATATATATATATATATATATATATATATATATGAGTCTGATTAATTTGAACACTTGTTTTTTGTTGGAATCTAAAGGAAAAATCCTACCTATTTATTACTTAAGATTAAAAAAAACACAGAGGGACTATTTTTGCCAAAATATCCAAAATTTGCAAAAAAAACGGCGGAAGGACTAAATTGTAAATCTGACAAAAATCGGTTATCACAAGTGATATTTCATTACTGATAAAAACAATGAAATATCACTAGAGATAAATCAATGAAACATCACTAGTAATATTTCATCAACATAGTTACTGCGTAATATCCCAATGATATTTCATTGTTTTGTAAAAAGTGATATTTCATTGATTTTCGATAGTGAAATATCACTAGTGATAATTCATTACTCCGTCATATTTACAACTTTGGTACCTCCGCCCATTTTTTCAACTTCTGCACATTTTGGCAAAATTGATCCCTTCGTGTTTTTTTTAAATCTTAGGTTAATCTCTATAATTAGATTAAAAATAGATGAAGGATAGGGATTTGTTCCTTAGTTTCCAAAAAAACATAAGGATAAAAAATAACTTTTCTCTTATATATATATAACTGTTAAGAGGACAAATTTTAAAGCTTTTAAAAAATTTGAGACCCTGTAAGATTGCTTACTTTGCACACTTTAAAAAACGAACCTAAAAGTATGTATAAACAATTATTTCTGATTAAATTTTGCCTTTTGGAGTTATCATGGCATAGACCCCTCATTAACTTTTATATGAATGAATTATTCGTACTTGTGAGTTCGTTCCAAGCGAAAGAGTTCAACATTCTAGACTCTAGCTGTACTCAAATTATTGGTAAAGTCCAAAGCTATATGATGGTTTGATTTTTGTGAAATTGTAAGTCACATGTCTCGTAGGGCTACATTTTAGTGCCTGATTGCTATTTTCATTACCCAAATATCCTTATAGACTATATTCGAGCATTAACACTCCTTTATATCCATAACTTTGAAATTATGCCGGTTCACTGTTTTGTTGGGCTTTTTTTTTATTACGAATCTAAACCGAGTAGTGGGCGTTCATCGGTTAGGTTATTGGGTTGTTTGATTTATTTAAAAAAAATATTATTTTTTTTTAGAAAACCAAACTGAACCAAATTAAGTAACCGAAAACAGAATTGAATTACATAATTTTAATTACTTTTTATATAGTTATACTATGAAAGAGTTTAAATGCTTTATTTACATAAGTATATATAAAAGAATATATACTTATAAAATTAGGTTTTTTATTTGGTTCGGTTCCATTTTAATTTTTTCTTTTTTGTTTCTGTTTACTGTTTTCAAGGTGAGACCCAAATTCTGCATGCCCCTGCCAACTAATGTGGGTTCCATTCGCAAATTGAGTTTCATCTTTTGGGCTAACTCCAGCTTAAGCCCGTAAATTTTGACCATACAACTGGACCACTGGTGCATTAGTTGGTTCTTTCTGTAGGGCTGCTATCGGTTATATTTATTAAGGGAGATGATTTGCACATTCTTTAAATTGATTGGCCAGTTTGGCCATAAGGGGTAGCAATGGCGTGTTTGGGCATGCACTGATGGACACATCCCAACTCTTTAAGAGGAGCAATAGGTTGGCCGGTTGGTTTGTGGCTTTTTGCGTCAAATCCATCACGGTGCATCACACTCGAGCAGACGCTAAAAGGCTTCGGGTCGTGACGACCAGTCAAGTCAACGCTACGTTTTTTTTCTTTCATATTTGAACGTTTGACCAGAAGTAGTCGTTTGGCTTTTTTAAAAACATATTTTTTTTTCAAAGTTTAAACCTTAAAAACTCTATAAAACCATTTTTTTAACCAAATTTTATACTGAGGTATATTTTATGACATACATTTTTATACTTTCCTCACTAAATAAACCCAAATAATCATAGATAATCGTCATGTTTAATGATCCTTCCAACCCAATCCTGACCTCTTCGTCGATTTCGAACTCAAATCTCGGCTCGTCTTTGAATCCGGCTAAAACGCCCTACTTTTCCACCTTTAACCCATACAATTTCGATCAACAAATGATTTATAATCAATTTCATCTCGAACAACAATTTTTTAAATGTCTCAACAATCTCACCCACAATCTCGTCCGCAATCCAACGATCAATCCCAACAACTACAAGTTGAAAATGACGAATAGCAACTCTTGACGCCTACTTCCAAAAAAAGAAAAGGAAGGACGAAATCGAGGGCGAAGAAAACAAAGGAACCGAAACTCGGAGTTACTAGTAATTTTTAGTCACAAGAGGAGTTGTTTTGACACAACGTTACATACAAGTATTCGAGGACTCGAAATAGGGTTCCGGTAAAAAAAGATATCTTTTGGTACAAAGTGCTAGATGCATATAATGATGTAGCTATGTCCAAAAACTAACCGAGTCGAACCAAGAACATGTTGACCGGAAAATGAAATCCGATGAGTCGACTTGTGAATAAGTTTAATGGTCTTGTTGATCAAATGAATGTGATGAGTGGTGAAGGCGATGACGATTTTATGACGAGGGTTAAAACAACGTTTAAAACGCAAACGGGTTTGAATTTTAGGCCCAAGAGTGCTTGGAGTTTTTTGAAAGATAAATACAACGTAAAAACCTCGTCTCGAGCTCACAAGACGTAATCGTCTTTGAAACGCCCAAGGTATATATTTTTTTTTTTTTTTTTTTTTTTTTTTTTTTTAAGAAAATTCAAAGCTTAGCATATATTAACATATAAGATCTGTACATAACACATGCTATTCGATTAGACCCGTACCTAAGCAAAATGGGTCGTAGGGGTAAGAATGGCACTACCCCAAACACCCCTTTAACTTATAAACATATATGTTCTAGTTATTAAGTGGCTAGGATCTGAGTTTATACAAACCATAATACAAAAGCATTATCCTAGGCGTTTCATGGTATTAGAGATGGTTTAGGATTAGCCCGATTACTCACGAGCTCCACCCGGGACTAACCAGCGACCCTTTTGTCCTTAAGCTTCGTATCACTAGTCTCACCTATAAGAAAACATAAATGAAGCAACGTAAGCGAGAGCTTAGTGAGAAAACGCATATATATATATAACTGACATGATAATAAGGTTAAAGGTTGCTTCATAACAATTTATCCTTCACATACTACTGAGATTAGACCACACGGCCGTTAGGGACTGTTTTGGCCATAGTGATCGATATACGCTGTTTTGACTTTACGAGTCAATATGGCTGTTTTGACTTTTAACTACACGAGTGAATAGGCTGCTTTGACTACTCGAGTCAATATAAGCTGTTTTGACTTTACGAGTCAATATGACTGTTTTGACTTTTAGCTACATAAGTCAATAGGCTGCTTTGACTACTCGAGTCAATATAAGCTGTTTTGACTATACAAGTCAATAGGGCTGTTTTGACTTTTAACTACACAAGTGAATAGGCTGCTTTGACTACTCGAGTCAATATAAGCTGTTTTGACTTTACGAGTCAATATGACTGTTTTGACTTTTGATTACACAAGTGAATAGGCTGCTTTGACTACTCGTAGCATGTACTATTAATAACACTAAAATCATAGTACGAGTATAATAATTTATTTATTATAAAATCTAAACATAAGCACCACGAGGTACGTGGTACTTCTTGCTAGCAGTCTCACCTCCCCAGGGGAGAGTGAGGGGCTCTTAAGGTTTCGTTTCGATTCTTATATACGTTACTCACCTTGATTAGCTTGTAATCTACCTCGAGCTCCACCAAACGTCCTCGGTCAACCTATATAACCTAAAAGCATATAAATAATCCGGGGCTTACTTGGAATACTATATAGCTTATCTTAAACAAGTATAAAAAGAAAGCTAAGCCATAAGGGGCTGTTTGGTTCGTGGCTTTCATAACCACATAAACACACTTTCTAAAATTTAACACCAATAAATGGTGTTATAGCACCTTAACAAGGTACCCATCACTTACATGAACATTTACACATTTTACAAGTATTCTTGGTAGTTTTGGAAAAATCACATCTTAACATAAAATTCTACAAAAACCCCACAAATGGCATAAGGTTCAATCTTTAAGCATCAACCACCTATGGTTAGCTCTAAAACATGAATTTGGATTATGATATGATTTTTACCTCGAGTTAAATGATGGGGACACTAGTATATGCCTTATTGGAACTCAATATACCCTTTCCTTAGCTTGATCTTGCTTGAAACCTCAATATAATACAAACCCTAGGATTTACTACTGCTTGTGTGTGTGTGACGTGAAGAGAAAGGAGGGAAGAGAGAATTATGGTTACTTCCAGAATTAAGCTTGATGTATATCTCATTTCAAGTTACATTAATTGGCAATTTTAGTCCTTATTAATAGAACTATGACATGATAAGTCCTTGTAAACTAAAACAAGGTTATTTTAGTGTGTATTCGGCTAAAACAAAAAAAGGATTCTGTTTGGCTAACGAGGGTGACCATATATAATAGTAATACAATTATTACCGTTAAAGATTGGGGTGTCACAACTCTCCCCCACTTATTGGGTTTGTGTCCTCACAAACCATTCTTGGTGGAAAGCTGGGTAGTACTTAATAAGTTCCTCTTCAGGTTCCCATGTATAATCTAACCCCTTTCTATGCTTCCATCTAACCTTGAAAAGGAGGATCTCTTTCCTTCTGAGTTTTTTGACCATGGTGTCAAGAATCTCTACCGGTTCCTCGACGAAGCCAAGCTTCTCGTCAACTACGATATCTGCTAGAGGGACATACTCTGCCTCATCTACCAAACATTTTCGTAGCTGAGACACGTGGAAAGTATTGTGAATACTGTTTAGTTCTTCTGGCAGTTCAAGTTTGTAAGCTACCTTTCCAACTCTGTTTGTTATTCTAAACGGACCAATATAACGTGGTCCTAGCTTTCCACGCTTTCTGAAACGGATAACACCCTTCCAAGGGGAGACTTTAAGCATAACACGATCCCCAACCTGAAATTCTATAGGTCGCCTTCGTCTGTCCGCATAGGACTTTTGTCGGTCTTGTGCCATTTTAAGTCTTTCTTTGATTTGGTCAATCCTTTCGTTCGTTTGTTGGACAACATCAGAACTAGCTATTTCCCTCTGTCCAATCTCGCCCCAAGATATAGGAGTTCGACACTTTCTTCCATACAACATCTCGTATGGAGGCATCTTAATACTAGAGTGATAACTGTTATTATAAGAAAATTCTGCTAACGGCAAATACTTATCCCAGCTGCCGCCGAAGTCTATAGCACAAGCCCGAAGCATATCTTCCAATGTTTGAATGGTCCTTTCACTCTGACCATCTGTCTGTGGATGATAGGCTGTGCTGAAGTTAACACGCGTACCCAAATCCTCTTGGAATTTCCGCCAGAATCTAGAAGTAAATCTGTTATCTCTATCAGATACTATAGAGACTGGTACTCCATGTCTAGCCACTACTTCGCGAAGATATAACTCCGCGAGGGATTCTGAGGACATCGATTCCTTGATTGGAAGAAAAATTGCACTCTTACTTAATCGATCGACAATTACCCAAATGGTATCGTACTGGTGTGGTGTCTTAGGCAATTTCGTGATAAAATCCATAGTGATCTTTTCCCATTTCCACTCAGGAACCACGAGAGGCTGCAATTTACCATAAGGTTGCTGATGTTCTGTCTTAACTTGGAGACATGTAAGACATTGTTCGACATACTTTACTATGTCTCTTTTCATACCTGGCCACCAATAATCTGGTTTAAGATTATAATACATCTTGGTGGCACCTGGGTGAATGGAATATTTCGATTTATGAGCTTCGTCGAGCAACAACTTTTTAAGTTCCTTATCATTCGGTATCCAAATCCTACCAAAACGCGTTCTGAGTCCTCGTGAGTCTACAACTAAGTTGCGTACTTGACCCACGAGACGTTCTGAATTTACATCACCGTTCTCCCATGCTTCATCTTGAATTGCTTTGATATGATCATAGAAATCTGGGGTAATTACCATCTGAAGTGATTTAACTAACAAAGACTCATGCCTTGTCTTACGGCTCAAGGCATCTGCTACTACGTTGGCTTTACCTGGATGATAAAGGATTTCACAATCATAATCCTTGACTAGGTCTAACCAACGTCGCTGTCTCATATTAAGGTCACGCTGATCGAAGAAATACTTAAGACTCTTATGATCTGTGAAGATCTTGATCTTTACTCCATAGAGATAATGTCGCCATAGTTTTAGGGCAAGGACTACTGCTGCGAGTTCTAAATCATGAGTAGGATAATCTTCCTCATGTTTCTTAAGCTGTCTCGAGGCATAAGCTATGACTCGACCTCTCTGCATGAGAACACAACCAAGACCATTTGAGGATGCATCACAATACACCTCCATATCATCATTGCCTTCAGGCAACACCAAGACCGGTGCTTGACTCAGTCTCTGCTTTAAAATCTGAAAGGCTATCTCTTGATCCTCTTCCCACTCAAACTTAGCATTCTTACGCGTGAGTTTAGTAAGAGAGGATGCAATTTTAGAGAAGTCTTGGATAAAACGACGATAATAACCCGCAAGTCCAAGAAAAGATCTTATTTGTGTGGGAGTCTTAGGTTGTTCCCAATTCATGATGGCATGAACTTTCGCTGGATCAACTTTAATGCCCTGACTATTAATGACATGTCCAAGGAATTGAACCTCTCGGAGCCAGAATTCGCATTTCGAGAATTTAGCATAAAGCTTTTCTCGTCTAAGCATACTAAGTACTTGGCGCAAATGAGTTGCATGATCATTTGCTGTCTTAGAATAGATCAAGATATCATCAATAAACACAATGACTGACTGGTCCAACATTGGACGACAAACCCGATTCATCAGGTCCATGAAAGCTGCTGGGGCGTTTGTCAAGCCAAATGGCATAACAATGAACTCATAATGCCCATATCGGGTTCGAAAAGCTGATTTCGAGATATCGTCCTCCCGAATCTTTAATTGGTGATACCCTGACCTTAAATCTATCTTTGAAAAGAAATTTGCGCCCTGAAGCTGATCGAATAAATCATCGATTCTAGGCAAGGGATATCGATTCTTGATAGTGACTTTATTAAGCTCTCTGTAGTCGATGCACATTCGCATACTGCCGTCTTTCTTTTTAACAAAGAGAACTGGAGCACCCCAGGGGGAACTACTGGGGCGAATAAAGCCCTTATCCAACAGTTCTTGTAACTGCTTCATAAGTTCTTGCATCTCAGATGGAGCAAGTCTGTAGGGGGTTTTAGCAATAGGAGTACTCCCCGGAATGAGATCAATACGGAACTCTACCTGTCTGTCAGGTGGTAAACCTGGGAGTTCCTCTGGAAAGACATCGGGAAATTCCCGAACAACTGGAATACTATCAAGACTTTTGGTAGATTTCTGAGAGTCGATAACATGAGCTAGGTAGGCTTGACACCCACGCGCTAAGTGTCTCTTGGTTCTAGCATAAGTACAAATAGCCAGAGAAGCTTTCTTACGCTCACCATAGATGAACGTTTCTCCCCCACTTGGGGCTCTGACTCGAATTAGTTTATGTTGGCATGATATAATGGCTTCATATTTGCCAAGCCAATCCATACCAATAACTACATCGATCTCTCCCATAGGCATAGGAATTAGATCGATCAAAAACTTTTCATTGTCAATATCTATTTCGCAGTTCTTAAAAACATTAGTCACATGTATAATTTTACTATTTGCTATCTCTACCTCTAATGGGGGTTTAAGTTGACTGATCGGAACAGAAAAATTCCGACTAAACAATTCTGACACAAAGGATCTATCCGCACCGGAATCAAATAGCACACGAGCCGGTAATAAATTTACGAAGAATGTACCTGTCACAACGTCGTGTGCCTCTTTGGCTTCTTCAGCTGTCATCTGATAAACACGCCCTGGAGGCCTTTGTGGTCTTTGGATTCCAGCAAGGTTAGGGGCTCCCGATGGTATAGACGTTGATGGTGCCCCACGTCTATCTGTGTTTCTTCTAGACTCTTGATGTCGGGGAGGAGGGGGAGGCCTAACATTAGGGCATGATTCAGCTGTATGGTTTGGCTGATAGCATTTCTTACAAATTTGCATGGGTTTTGGACAATCCTTACTCATGTGGCCATATCCACCACAACTGAAACATGTCTTGCTACCCGCACGACACTCGCCTGGATGAAACCTCCCAAAATTATTGCACTGTGGGTATCCTTTCCCCCAAATCTAGGATAATTCTCATTTGACTTAAATTTCTTACTAGAAGAACCACCTTGTTCAACCTTTCTTTTAGGAGGAGACCTCTCGCGTTTCTTAGTTTCTTGTTCTCGTTCTAAAGCTGCATTCATAAGATCATCCATGTTCCTCCAATCCTTTGCTGAAATAAACTCACGAACCTCCTTCTTAAGCATGTCAACATAGTGATTCATGAGCAATTTCTGGTCATTAACGTATTCAGGTAGAAAACGTGCCCTATCAAGAAAAGTCATGGAAAAGTCATGTACTGATTGTTGCGTTGTTTGATGAGTATTTAGGAATTCCCTGCGAATATTTTTAAGTTCTGCCTGGGGAGAAAATTTCTGAAGGAATAATTCCTTAAATTCATTCCATGACAAATTTCGGGCAACATTAGGACCCTTAGCAGCAAGAGTAAAATTCCACCATTCTTTTGCCCGACCGCGAAGGAGGTTAGCTGAAAATTTAACCCAACATTCTTTGGGTAACTTGCTAGTATCAAACGCTCCCTCAACATCCTGAATCCATCGATGACATAAGAAAGGATTGCTTTCTCCTGAGTAAGTCGGCGGGTCACACGCCGCAAAGTCTTTGTATGTTACTTCCTTTACTAGTCCCCCGAATCTTGTTAGTAGTTCTTCCTGAATAATATGGGTAGTGATATCACTAAGATTTTCCTTGAGATGTGACAAAGCTGCTGCCTGCGCCTTAGCTACTTCTTGAGATATCATCTCCTTGATCTCTTTAGCCATGGCTGTAGGAATGTGAACATTTTCATGCTCATCTATTTCTGTTTGTTCGGGAGTTTCTTCCCGCTCATCATGCTCGGGGATATCTACTTGGTCCGGCCATTCGGACCCTTCTGGATTTCTTTCAGCCATATCAACGCTGAAAGTTAAACATAGTACATGATAAGCTTTATTATATATAGACTTCTATATGCCTATGCCTAATGCCACAACTCGAGTTCAATCCTAAAGTATGATATGATACCGGTAAGTCTCCGTTATGTGATGCGATTAATACCACGTTGGCCAAACGTCCGCAAAATTTCATCACATAAACGATTCCTCGTCGATATTACACCGTACTAGATTCATGAACATAATCACATAAACATAATGTGCAAATAACATATTCTGTTTTGAAATTCATGCATATGCGGAAACGTGTATAACTCTATAGGTCGCCCAGAGCCTAGGTTTAAGTCTAAATACCCATCTACAGTGGATACCTAGATCCCTTAAACCACAGCTCTGATACCAACTTGAAACGCCCAAGGTATATTTTTTTTTTTTTTTTTTTTTTTTTTTTTTTAAGAAAATTCAAAGCTTAGCATATATTAACATATAAGATCTGTACATAACACATGCTATTCGATTAGACCCGTACCTAAGCAAAATGGGTCGTAGGGGTAAGAATGGCACTACCCCAAACACCCCTTTAACTTGTAAACATATATGTTCTAGTTATTAAGTGGCTAGGATCTGAGTTTATACAAACCATAATACAAAAGCATTATCCTAGGCGTTTCATGGTATTAGAGATGGTTTAGGATTAGCCCGATTACTCACGAGCTCCACCCGGGACTAACCAGCGACCCTTTTGTCCTTAAGCTTCGTATCACTAGTCTCACCTATAAGAAAACATAAATGAAGCAACGTAAGCGAGAGCTTAGTGAGAAAACACATATATATATATATATATAACTGACATGATAATAAGGTTAAAGGTTGCTTCATAACAATTTATCCATCACATACTACTGAGATTAGACCACACGGCCGTTAGGGACTGTTTTGGCCATAGTGATCGATATACGCTGTTTTGACTTTACGAGTCAATATGGCTGTTTTGACTTTTAACTACACGAGTGAATAGGCTGCTTTGACTACTCGAGTCAATATAATCTGTTTTGACTTTACGAGTCAATATGACTGTTTTGACTTTTAGCTACATAAGTCAATAGGCTGCTTTGACTACTCGAGTCAATATAAGCTGTTTTGACTATACAAGTCAATAGGGCTGTTTTGACTTTTAACTACACAAGTGAATAGGCTGCTTTGACTACTCGAGTCAATATAAGCTGTTTTGACTTTACGAGTCAATATGACTGTTTTGACTTTTGATTACACAAGTGAATAGGCTGCTTTGACTACTCGTAGCATGTACTATTAATAACACTAAAATCATAGTACGAGTATAATAATTTATTTATTATAAAATCTAAACATAAGCACCACGAGGTACGTGGTACTTCTTGCTAGCAGTCTCACCTCCCCAGGGGAGAGTGAGGGGCTCTTAAGGTTTCGTTTCGATTCTTATATACGTTACTCACCTTGATTAGCTTGTAATCTACCTCGAGCTCCACCAAACGTCCTCGGTCAACCTATATAACCTAAAAGCATATAAATAATCCGGGGCTTACTTGGAATACTATATAGCTTATCTTAAACAAGTATAAAAAGAAAGCTAAGCCATAAGGGGCTGTTTGGTTCGTGGCTTTCATAACCACATAAACACACTTTCTAAAATTTAACACCAATAAATGGTGTTATAGCACCTTAACAAGGTACCCATCACTTACATGAACATTTACACATTTTACAAGTATTCTTGGTAGTTTTGGAAAAATCACATCTTAACATAAAATTCTACAAAAACCCCACAAATGGCATAAGGTTCAATCTTTAAGCATCAACCACCTATGGTTAGCTCTAAAACATGAATTTGGATTATGATATGATTTTTACCTCGAGTTAAATGATGGGGACACTAGTATATGCCTTATTGGAACTCAATATACCCTTTCCTTAGCTTGATCTTGCTTGAAACCTCAATATAATACAAACCCTAGGATTTACTACTGCTTGTGTGTGTGTGACATGAAGAGAAAGGAGGGAAGAGAGAATTATGGTTACTTCCAGAATTAAGCTTGATGTATATCTCATTTCAAGTTACATTAATTGGCAATTTTAGTCCTTATTAATAGAACTATGACATGATAAGTCCTTGTAAACTAAAACAAGGTTATTTTAGTGTGTATTCGGCTAAAACAAAAAAAAGGATTCTGTTTGGCTAACGAGGGTGACCATATATAATAGTAATACAATTATTACCGTTAAAGATTGGGGTGTCACAACTTCTTGTTTCGAAAATTAACCCAGACTTTTTGGACTAGACGCGGTGCCTCATCTGGACGGGTTACATTGGGTGTCAAAGACTCAACATTTAACCAACTCCGTCGCTAGTTATGTTTCAAATCCGAAAATATTTAAAGTGATGCTAGAAAAATAATACGAGAGGGATCGCAAGGCGAAGATGGAGGTCATTGAAACCGAGACAAAGACGAGAATTGAACTTATGAATTCTCAACAATTTGAGTCGTATATGAGGGTGCTTCAAATCGACACGAGCACCATGGATCTTGTTGACGAGAGTATTGTCGACGCAAAAAAATATCATTCGGACTCGTTACATAACAAATAACTAGTTTTTTATGTCAGTTTTTGAATTTTAATGTCTTTATTTTATGTAATGTTTTTCGTAATGTTTTTAAATAAACTTTATTTATATAATAAAAAAGTATTTACGACACCACTTTTCTGGTGCCAACAATTTCTTACGAGAATGTGGTGTCAATGAGTTTGAGATGTCATAGCATACTGACGTACTTTTCTTCCATGGCACCATAAAGTAGTGTTAACAACTCCTAATGCTCTAAGCGTAAGATATCCCAATGATTATTAAAAAAAAGTAAGAGCATTGAGAGCGGTTAGGGTCTTAAAGCTCGTAGTAACAAAAAAGTGAATACCACGTAATTTTGACATCATTTTTTTTAATAACTGTGATTTTCGACACATTAGCTGACTAATTTACGAGGTTTGAGCCCACCATCACACAAACTCAAACCAGATAAAGTCTTCCCTTTTCAGGAGGTTGGCGTAGAAGTTTGACATCATATTTTGTGATATGTGGTAAGACAAAGAGAAAGTTATAGTAAATGATAAAAAAAAAAGAAGTTATAATGAATTCACATATTCCTCCATCGATCAATAATTTTGATTTTTGGTAAGTCTCATCACTCTCATGATCATCTAATAAGAAGGGTTTCAATTTTTTCAAATGATATCTTATTTTATTAAAAAAAACAAAAGAAATAACTTTGAGTGAACTGTTTATAATTTGACGCCACAAGTTTTAGCATAAACTTTTGTAATAAGGAAACTTTCGTACCAAAAACTTAGCAGCCTATATATCAACCACGGTACCTCACTCTTTAAAAGTATCAAATGCTAAACGGTCAGTTCATTTAAATTTGTTTAATTCATAACGCGAAATATTTGATGTTTTCCCACATGATTGAAGTTCAACCTTTATGAATATGCTTCATCTTTAGGACCATATTTCTTTGTCAGAAAGAAATGCCAGATATCGAAATAAAATAAAAGCAATTGCGATGAAAACTAGTTAAATACTTCTACTAGTAAATACTACTAAGTATGTTCAAAAAAAAATACTACTAAGATTTGACGATCTAAATTGTAATTTGTGACTGGTGCAAAGGATGGGATCTTTTGGGCATCATTTACTCCAACTCGAATCTACCAAAAGTACCCACTAAGTTCATTTAATGATGACAATAACTACTATTATAACCTCACTCTTCTAGGGAAAATCATAGATAATCTATTTCTTAATTCTGGTCAAATATTGACATAAAATATATCGAAATAGTTAGGGGCAGTTTACTTTTTTTAAATGGTTATATATATATATATGAGAAAAGTTCTATAAGGAACATGCATCAAAAAAAAAACAAAGGAAGCAATCTCCACCATCCAATATTAATCTTTTTAAATTTAATTAAAAAACACATTTTCATCCTATTTCTTAAAAATTAAATATCTCTCAAACCGTTAATCGTTATGAAAAAATAATTATACCGTCACGACGGGAATTAAATTATCTTTCCATAGATATGCACTCTATATACTTTCGGCGAACTTTTTTTAAAAAATTTCGTAAAAAAATCACATGTAATTCTCGAAAAATTACATGTAATTCTCGAAAACTCATGTTTGATTAATTATTTTAAAAATCACATTTGAATTTGTAACGTCACATGCGATTTGTGAAATCACGTGTATTTTTTTTGACAAGAATTTCAACATTGTAAAATCGTTAAAAGTATATGAAAGTAACCGTCTATTAAATGACAAAAATATTTTCGTTATTATTTTAAAACCACACGTGATTTATGTGAATTACATTAAAATGTTTGAATCACATGTAATTTTGTTAATATATTAAAACGTTTATTGCCATTAATATAAAATATGTTCATTTTACCGGGGTGGAGTCCCCTTTACCCAAAAAAATATATGTAAAATAAATTGGCTTCTGAATTACATGTGATTCGGTGATAATTACATGTGATTTTGCTTGCATTACATATGATTCAAGCATACCGAAACCGTAACTTTTTCTAACAAACCCACATTAGATGAATCACATGTGATTTTTTTAATCACGTATTATGTTTTCATTTATGTAAAATATATAAAACAAATTGGCTTCTAAATTACATGTGATTTTGTTTGAATCACATGTAATTCTGCTTGAATTGCATGTGATTCGGTGATAATTACATATGATTTTTCTTGCATTACATGTGATTCAAGCATTCCGAAAGCTTAACTTTTTCTAACAAACTCACTTTAGATGAATCACATGTGATTTTTTTAATCACATGTAATCTTGTTAATATATTAAATTGTCTGCTTGAATTACATGTAATTCGATGATAATTACATGTGATTTTGCTTGCATTGGATCACATGTAATTCGATGATAATTACATGTGAATTTGCTTGCATTACATGTGATTCAAACATTTCAAAACTTTAACTTCTTCTAACAAACCCACTTTAGATGAATCACATGTGCTTTTGTTTGAATCACATGTAATTTACCACGAATTACATGTAATACAAGCAAATTCACATGTAATTATCATACATGGATCACAAAATAGCATACATGGATCACAAGACCACTTTAGATAGCATACATGGATCACAAGACCACTTCGGAAGGATGGATGATGTGAGGAATGGAGAGAAAATGTTATTTACCACAAACCACATGTGATTTACCACGAATTACATGTGATTTATCACAAATCGCATGTGATTTACTTGGTTTCTAGATTATTGGTATTAAAGTTGAAAATAAAAATCTATGAAAACATGTAACTTAAAAAAAAGACTAACGCGTCAAATGGGACGAAAGTTAGATGTAAAGTTATGTGAGTCTACATGAATCACGTGTGATTTAAAGCAAAATTACATGTAATTATTTATAAAATCACATGTGATTTAAAGCAAAATTACATGTAATTTTGTATAAAATCACATGTAATTTGAGCAAAATTACATGTAATTATTTATAAAATCACATGTGATTTGAGCAAAATTACATGTAATTCACACAAAATTACATGTAATTTTCATTCAACACTAACTAACCACTTTATTACAAAAATCACATGTAATTCACACATAATTACATGTGATTTGCATTTAACACTAATAAACTATTTTATTACAAAAATTACATGTAATTCACACATAATTACATGTAATTCACACAAAAGTTAACGATTTACAGTGTTAAAAATTCTCGCCAAAAAAATTACACGTAATTTTCGAAAATTACATGTAATTTTTCGAGAATCACATGTAATTTTTTATGCGTAAATTTAAAAAAAAAAGTTTGCCGAAAGTGTATAGAAGTGCCTATCTATAGAAAGATAACTTAATTCCCGTCGCGATGGTATAATTAGTTTTTCGTAACGATTAACGGTTTGAGAGATATTTAATTTTTAAGAAATAGGATGAAAATGGGTTTTTAAATTAAATTTAAAAAGATTAAATCTAAACCATTAGATGGAACTTGAATGGATGGTTGAGATTGTTTCCTTCCTTCTTTTTTTGATGCATATTTTATAAGGATCTCACCTCATATATATATTACCCGCTTTATTACAAAGGAGAATTACGGTTCCCAATAAACAGTGATTCTTCTACCACACTTATAAAAAAATCGTTTCTTTACTGTGTCACAGAATCTCTCTTCCCTTACAAAACATACACACACAAAACACGCACCGTTCGTTCCAACGGGCCGTTTTGTGACTCCGTTCCCCATTAATGAGGCTTTGGTTGTTTCTCCCTTTGCCCGTTATCCATTAATTGATAAGTGCCCGTAATTAATTTGTTTTGCCCTTTCAAATTAACCACTTGCCCTTTGGTCACTAATCCTTAATTGCTATTGTTTGATTGTGTACTGGCTACCGGAGATCGATCATGGACGTTCGTTGAATAAGGAGGGTGATATTCGTGGAGCCATGGTGTTCGTTGATGCTTCTCCCCTTTCTGCCATATATATACCCACACTAACACCTAATTTGTTGTGGGTTTGCATTATTTGTGGGTTAGCTGCATTATCAAATCAATTGTTCATCCTTACCCTTTGTGTTCTTGATCCGGTTAACAAGCGTTTGTAAGTTCCTATATCTTCAGGTGCTTTAGGTTATATGCTACACATTTGGGTTTTGATTAAATGTTGCGAGGTGTATGTTTTTGTGGCCCTTGATTGTAACCCTCTTATTAATGTTTTAATTTGTTGTTCCCTGTTTGCGTATGTGATTATACCTTGGTGATGATAGGAATAAATAGACGTGGTTTGCTGATAATATAAATTGATATATTAGTTAGTCATAATAGTTTAGGTTGCATTTGGATGTGTGCGTTGTAGCTAGCCGCCTAGATCGTACCTCAGAGTCTGCATGCTTTGTTCCCCGTGCCTTTTCTTTCCTGTTGTTTGTTGATAGTAGGTTTTTCTGGTGCATCTAGTTGGACGTTTTCCGTGATGGATGTATGTGTTGTGTGTGGCTTGAATCGACCCGTCGGACCTATCCCTGTTTGTTCTGAATGTTGTGCGATAGACCGTGCCCATGGTGCACAAAACCCAAAAATAAGAGGTTGGTTTTCTATCCCGTTTGCACGTTTAACAGCCTAACATATGGAGCTATCCATCTTATTCGGTTTCCTATTTGTTTGCATGTTCTTCACAGTTGCCGCTGACCAGTATATCGCTGAACATTGCCTTAGGCTCCTCCCCCAGCCAAGGCTATGAGCTGATATAATAGGAAAGCCTTCTGCTGTTGTCGAAAGCCCACAAAGTTCGCAGCGGGACACTGTGCATGTTTTACCTGTCTCGGACCAGCCTATAGCCCACCATGTGCTTTCATTGCAAGCTGGTCCCCCAATTGTTTCTGTGGGTGAGCCAATAGGTCAGCCAGCCCCGGTGGTAAGGCGCCCAAAGCAAAGTGCCCGCCGTCGTTTGCTGTTTTCGCCTGCAGCAAACGCTGCAACAGGCCCCCCAACTGGTTAGTATTTCTGTTAACACATTCCTGACACGATAAATCCCATTGCCGTTTGTGTTTCTTGGTTTGTTACTTTTATTGTGTTACCCATCCACGTAACTGTGTAGGTTCCTTGGCGCAACGACCCAACAGGCCTGCTGGCGCACCCAATCAAACAGCCGTTCCTCCTACCACAACTGCGCCCACGGTAGGGTTGCAAGCAGGGCGTCGTTCTGTGATACATGGCATTAGAAGTGCTCCTTCTGTCGCTTACCGGAATCCCCTCTTAACACCTGTTGGTGAGCTTTCCTCTTAACACCTGCACCCAACCGAGCTGCCGGTTCCCATCTATGGGTTTTTCGTTTGTTGATCACCTTTTTTCCACATTCATCTCAATCCACAGGGCCCTCGACACGTCATCCCACGAGTACCGGTATGCCAGCACCTCAAACGATGAGTGGAACAGGGGCGAGTGCCTCTGTACCCGCAGCATGGACCGCCAGCCGTTCCACGAGAACTGATGTTCCAAGTACTTCCTCAGGGCTCCCTACAGGTTGGATTTCTTTTCTTAATGGGTAACCGAACATGCTACATGGGTTTGTCTTTAACCCCCCATGTTACATGTTCATCTACATTCCAGGTACTCCCGCCTATCGTGACCTTGGGGACTGCACATACCGTTGTCGCAACTGTCATGCGCTCTTCTGGCACAATGAACGGCTCAAATCTGCGCGATATAGTGCAGAACCAGAATACCATACATGTTGTAGAGTTGAAAAAATGTTCATTCCCAAGCCACCGCTACCACCTGTTATCATTCAGCAACTACACACAGATAGCCATTTGATGGAAAACATATGTGCTTACAACCATATGTTTGCAATGACATCCTTTGGTGCTAAGGTTAACGAATCTGTTAACCAATGCGCAGGGCCATATGTTTTCAAGATTTTAGGACAGGTGTACCACCGCCTTGGGTCATTGATGCCTGAAGTAGGGAAAGGGCCCCAGTTTCTACAATTGTACATATACGACACCCAGAATGAAGTTTGGAATCGTCTGGCTCATTTTGGTGGGGAATCGGCGTCCACTTTAAACCCGATTATAGTTCAACATCTTATACGAGTGTTTTACCAGACTAATGCATTGGTTCAGTTGTTTAGAACAACAAGGGATAAGTCCCGTGACACAAATATTCCAGATTTCAATCTCAGGCTGTTCAATACGGGTGGTGTCCGCGGGTATAAGCTCCCCACTGCAAGGGACATTGACGGGATTGTGTTCCAGACTGGCCGGTATTGTAGGACCGATTACGATGTTATTATTGAACACAGGTTCGGTCCCCTGCAACGCGTGAACAAACGTCACAAGTCGTACATGTCTCTCCAGTTTCCCATGTTGTTCGTATTTGGCCAACCTGGGTATTATAAAAACTTGATGGTTGTTCGACGAGATGGTTGGTGATGTAACAACCACAGTCTCTATGAATCGTTACTATAAATACCAGCTGCACCCACACGCCTGTGACTAAGGTCTTATATTTAGGACGGGCAGATTGTTCCAGCAGTATGTCGTCGCTGTGTATTGGGCTTTGGAACAATCGTGGTTGGACTGGGTACGGACTCACCAAAATGACATCCGGTCTGACTACCTGGCTGGGTTGTATGATTCCTTGAACAGGGGTGACCGGGAAGGGGTACAATGTGGCCAATATATTCTTTTTCCAATGTCTTTCACAGGGGGGGGGGTCGCTACATGTACAGCCACTACCTTGACGCGCTTGCACTCTATCGTGCTCTAGGGAACCCTCAGTTCTTTATCACATTCACATGTAATGTTGTTAGCTCCTGATAGGCGAGACGCTACCTGTCGGATCTTTGAACAGAAAGTCAAAGAATTTGTTAAGTTTTTAAAGGAATCCAAGCCTTTTGGCTCTGTGACTGGCTGTGACAACCGCGGTTTTGAGGTTCGTCACTTAGTTTTATTTTGTGCTAGTTACGTGTCTTTACGTGTTTATGTGCTAATTGGTGTGTAAAGATTGTGGTTTGGATATCATTTCCGGTACGGGGTACCTTGTGAGTGAAACGATGTGTGATGATTTCATGTTCATGAGCTCACATGGTAGTGACTATGAAATGAGATGGTGTTATTTAGTGGTTTACGTATACGTATATGTATTATAGAAAATCGTATTTTTTACGATTTACGGTTTAGCATTTTGAGGTTTCGGATGAGGTATTTAGTCACGGGAATAATTTACGGGATGGTTTTAAGTCATTTAGGACATAGTTATAAAGTTTATTTCAAAATTTAAGATTTTTTTTTAAAACTGTATATTTTACGTCTTTTACGGTAAACGCGTAAATTTGACTAGTTTTACGGTTTTGAGGTTTTGGAGGTTTTAGGAGTTGTAATAAATTAAGGAAATTTAAGGAAACACTAGTAGTGTAATATTAAACAATAAAAAGAAAAAAAAAATAAAAAAAGGGTATAAAGTCGGTTTAGGGCCGATTAAAGAGAAAAAAAAGGAAAAAAGGAAGTTGGGCTTTGGATTGGACTAGGATTCACCCACACTCTATATAAAATTTATACTAAACCAAAAATTCATTATTTTTCTCCTGGAGACAAAGAAAAGTCGTGGGTTTCACAAGGAATTAGGGTTCTTCAGTAAAAATCTTGGTTTTCAAAAAATCAAAGGTAAATCTTTAAAATCCCTTTTTAATTTAATTGTTTTTAATGTTGTATAATCAATATATGATGGATTTAGGTTAGGTTTAATTATAAAATCTGTATTATAATGATATATTAATGATTAGAATAATTAGGGCTTGTAATTAAATAAATTTTAGGATAATTAATTAGGTTAGTTTAATTAAATTCGTCATTAAAAACTGGGCAGAATTTTTTTGTCATTGTTTTGATCATATAGGGAGTTCTACAAACTATTATTTTGCGATCAAGTATCCCTGGAAATATAATTGAAGTGGCTTTCAAATGCAAGAAACGAGAACTAAATTGGAGGTCGGGAAGTGGGTCAAAAACAGGTTACAACAGTCGGAGGTCAAAACAGTTTTGAAATCAGCCTGTTTTCTTTTTATGTTTTGGGTTGTTTGGGGTACTTAGGGTTGTATGGGACTTTCAAACGAACATGGGAGTTGGTTTATATATTATAGGAAGTATCTGCATTGGGGCTAAGAATGTGGGTTAGGGTAAGACCCCCTAATCATAACAAACTTTTTGTATGTTCAAAATCAGTAAAATCTGGATAGACAAAAGTATATATATATATATATATATATATATATATATATATATATATATATATATATATATATATATATATATATATATATATATATATATATATATATATATATATATATATATATATATATATATATATATATATATATATATATATCTGGGCCTTAACAGTAGCTTTAAGGTTGAGAAAAATAAGAGGTGTTAGCTAACATATGTAAGGGCATAGGGTTTCCTTTACAGAGGTCATGGGTATGGTTAGGTGGGCGTTTGGCTTATAGTTTGGAGACCTAAAAGTTTGGACTGTTTTGTGTAAAATATGAACGGGTTAGGTATCAAACTTAACCAAGTTAAGGACTTGTTAGGGAAGGGTAATGGGGTGTTTAGAGCATATTAATGAGGAACATATATGGGAGAAGACTAGATGTCCATCATAGGTTGATGAGCTATTTTTAGAGATTGGTTCATGTTTTGATTTTGTGTTTTTGTTTGTTAGCTTTTTGCTAGTGCACGGATTATTGGGAGAAGCTCAATCAGGTGAGTTTCATAGTACCACGTCTACTAATGATTTTGACTTCCAGATGGGATGGAAGAGACACTGTCTTGTTTTTATAAAATATGTTGTGAATGTTTTGTGTTTGGTGATGGACTTGTGCATACTTATGTGATTAACTGCTAGTTGATTCATGATTGTTTTGTGATTTGACTTGGTACCAAGGGGATGTTGACAAGGCGGGGCCTTGGGTAGGTACATAGATGTGTGAGCATCTATGGGACCAAAGGATAATGACAAGGCGGGGCCTTGGGATTGGTACATAGGTGTATGGGCGCCTATGGTACCATAGTGTTTGGTAAGGCTGGGAGCCTTGGATTTGGTTTGGTTGTTAAATCTTGAATATTAGTTGTTAATGCATGTTTGTATCACATTGTCCATATGTTCATTTGTTGGTGGTTGATGTTCACAGCTTATTGTTTGATTTTGGCGTTGGAGTCTAAACCTATGACTCTCACCAACTTTATGTTGACGTGTTTTAGTGTCTCTTTCAGGTGAGAGTGTGGTAAGCTTGAGAATAGAAGTGGCTAGTTCCGAGGCATTAGGATTGCATTTAGAAGAAGATCCCCGTTCCTTCTTAGTTTCTTTTGTTTGTTTAATAAGTGATACTTTGTGGACGCCTTTATGATGTTTTGTTTGTGGTAATTGTTTGTCTTGGGTAAGAGGTAAGACTGTTACCTACTTGCCTAGACTCCTGTTTTTTGTGGAGATATTGTCATGACATTTGTGTCACCATTTTATGACATTTCTATTTCATTTAGTTATCTCTATAGACACGCTATTGTTATGAAGATATCCATACGTCACGCCCCATATTCCGCCATGGTGGGGTGTGACATAATGGTATCAGAGACAATGGTTATAGAGAATTAGGTTGCCTAGTCTAGTAACCTAGTCTATAGCTTAAGGGTCCCTGCATATAGGCGTCATAGGAGTATGTGTGCATTTTATATTAATTAAAGTTTTCTAGATGTTATTGGTTTTTACTTGCGATGTTTGTTATGTTTTGACTAGTATGGGTTGAACCATAGTAGTTCATACTTAGCCACATGTTATTTTCTTTTCGGGTTGTGACTAGTGCGGGTTGAACTATAATCGTCCATGCTAGTCATTGTTGTATTTTGCTTAAATTGTACATTATAGTACATAATTTGGTACAAGGTAGTTTCTATCTTTTGTTGAGTTATTTTATGTACCTGAGGTATGTTATTTTTCTTTTGATATTTAAGTCATGTTCCCTAAGAATCGTGTGGTGGTTCGAGTTACTAGGAGTACATGGGTAGGAAGGATTTTAAGGTGTTTCCATTCTGATGGGCGACATGACTTATAATTGATTATGTTTTCGTTTTGGATTTTGTCTATGCTGTTTTAGCTAGACTATGGATTTCTGTATTCCAAGAGTTTGACTATGTAATTTTATTAGTTGGATTTTTTGACCTTATTGTTTATGTGGTTATGTGCTTAGGTGAGTTGATGGATTTATGTGTTATGTGTTGTATTGATTCTTATAAGTGTTATCATATGAGGGAGTGCATTAGGGAAAAGGGTAATTGTATAAGTATGGTGGCCAACATAGTTATACAAGTACCACAACCTCAATGGGTTTCTAAGTATGATTGCATGAAAAAGGGTTAGTACATGTTTGTATATGATGAGATGTGGATTCTTGGTATATATATAGTATATGGGTTTATGTAACGGTTACCTACGATATGGATATCTTTTAGTGTGTTATTATTTTGGGTTATAGTCATGTTGTGTGATTATGGGGTCACACGATATGCACTGGTTTTAGTGATGGGTTTTATGCCTTGTGGCAAGATGGTGGTTACTCGTAGAGAAAAAAAAAACGAGTGTATGACGCGATTGGTTGATCTAACATGTATGGTAACGAGTATGTTTTGGGTGATTTAATAGGTATATATATGCGGATGTATATATACTACTATGTGTTAAGTTATGGTATATGGTCGTTCAATAGTTATTATAACTTGAACATACCTTGTGTTTGCTCGTGTTTTATGGTGCTGGATTTTGATGGAGTTCCAACGACGTTTTGAGTCTTTTGATGTGTGTCTACATTTGGGTATGTATTTTAAGTAATGAGAACTACTAAATTTTCTTGCAAATAAGTCTGGCTTATTATAGGAAAACGATTTTGAAAATAATTTGTAAGTGTATGGTATGATATCGTGACTTATATATCTTTTATATAAGTTTGTGGTAGTAAGTTATAAAAAAAAAGTTGTCTTGAAAATAATTGGATTAGTCTTCTATGTAACATGTGATAATATATTTTAAAGGGGTAAAGAAATTTTACAATAATTTTCTTAAGTGAAGTTATAATTTTAGAATAATTTAACTAAGACGGAAAGAGTAAAAAAAACACACTGTATTTTATAAACTTGTATTGATTTCATAATAACAAGTGAAATAAATTTAATATGGGTAAGCGAGATAATGGTTAGAATAAGACTGTAGTATACTAACTAGTTGATATCTTGATAAAATGATGAAGATAAAAGATGAGTTTATGGTTAAAAATGAGTATGATTGATTTTAGTAGTATGGGAGTTTGGTTCTTATGAGAAGTAACTATTTGGAAAGAAAGTTTAAAATTTTCTAAGGTATCGAAATTTGGTAATATTAATCGTGACGAGTCTAAATTTTTTCGTTGTTGGCACAGTCCATTGATCTTTCGGATTACATTGTTTCGTTTTCAGTTGTTCTGGCTTGGGTTCATTATGGTTGATCTTTGGGTTTACCCTATATATTTTTATGGGACAGGGTCGTTTGGAAATTCTTTTGGTACAGGTCATGGTTGATTTAGTTACGCGGTTGTGGAAGCGTTAGGATGAGAGGATAGAGTTTGGTAGTATTACTTATGGTTATATGTTAGAATAGAGAGATGTGTTTTGGTTTAAAGGTTGTTTTGAAGGAATGATTAAGATTTGTGGAGTCTTAGAACTTAGATTGGTTACGGGAATAAGGGAGTAAGTAAAGTTAGTTGACTGGTCGTGAGAACAAGATGTCATGCTGTGAGAAGTTGGTTGAAGTACCATTAGGAGATTGATGAAAGTACCAGCGGATGTGAGGGTAGAGTAGAAATTTTCTACTAAAGATTGGGCAAACAACACGCAAGGGAATTAGTATAGTTATGGAGGCAAGGTAGTGGTAGACACGTGAAGGAAAACATGGATGTGAAAGAATGATTGGTAGGAGGCTGATTATGTGTGATTACAACAAGTAAGGAAGAGTGAGCCATTGAGGGGTTGAAGTACTTTTAGAAATATTGTGGTAGATGAGTTGAAGTTAGAAGCTATTGGGTAGTGTGAAGTTCCTAGGTAACATCATAGAGACGATAAGGGGAGCGTGAAGAGCTACATCGTGAGGCAAGGAGCTGAAAGGACTATGTGCGAGCTGCAAGAAGGATGCAAGAGATTTCGAAGGAGTCACAAAAGTTGTGAGGACTGGAAAGGTGACAAGCACTATGATGGGAAATTTACGTATGGTTCGTGACGAAGAAGGGCAGATCGAGTATCGGAGTGGAGCTACAAAGAGCTGAACCGGTGGATCGTGATGAAATGAATAAATGACATGGGAGATTAAGAACTCGTGGAAGTAACAAAGGGATTCGAGTGACTACGCGGATAGAAATTTTGTGGCAATCAATATCGAGGGATGAGAAGTGAAGCTGAGCTAAATAAGTTTCGTGGAGAAGTGATTAGAGAGTTGGTTTTGTGAAGGTGTTATGAAAGATATTTGGAAGAGACAACTATGCATTATTCAATGCACTAGTGATTTCCATAGATTTGATGAATGAAGTATGGAATTTTTATTGGACGGTATAGTGTAGGAATAAAGGAGAACCATGGAAAAGGAGAACCAAGTATTCCTAGAAGATGATGATTGAAAATACCTCATGTTGGGTGCACGATCAAATTAGAAGTATGAGATTTGAATAAGAATTCAAAATATGGCTTAGTAGACAAATGGAAACTAATGTGGGTATAAGATGAGAGTGTGATCCGCATGGAATCACATGAAAGTCTAGTCTGTCCCTATTAGGAGGGAGTAGGAGAACTGGTTGTGAGAAAAAAAAAACAAGTGAAGCTACTTGGAAAATTTTGGCGTATAGATGACTAGATAGACTTAGTTAGTGGAGCTGGATTGTTATATCTGCCTAGAATGCTAGAGGCATTTGGGGTACGAGACGTAGAGAATGATCTATACTATCATTAACGTCTCCAACACATATTTAATCATCTTGATTGAACATTTGGAAAAGGTGATGGGTGGAGTTAAGTTATGAAAGAAAATTGCAAGGCCAAGTACCATCTGGGAAAGGCAAGCATGGTTGATGAGACATGGAATAAGAAGAATGAAGTGAAGCTGAGACGAACTTGAACTATATGGATGACGTATTAGGGTGGTTTGGATGAAGGACGTAGGTTGCACGAGTTAAGTTGTCTAAAGCAGAGAACGCGTCAACATGTATGTTGCATGGCTTGGACAATCATATGGAGAAAAGGGACGTAGACTATACTTCCTACATAGATAGGAGTAGTTTAGAAAGGGCAATGTAAGGACGAAACTGGTGAAAGGGATACATAATGGATTGGAGGAATAAGTACGACGAGAGTTGGGTGATAGTCGATAGACTAACTAATTCATCTCATATTTCAAGAGGAATGAGAAGTCACGTAGTTGAGAAGTTGGAAGGATTGCGTACGGATGTGATGGAATAGAGGGTTTTGCGTAAAAGTTAGCCTAATATGTATGGAATGCCTTATGAATGAAATGGCACTGACCTATACTGATTGTTTGGGAGGCTTAGTATCGATAATCGAATGGATGAGGAGTTATAGGTGTAATGTGCCATAGGGACGAAGGGCTTGGTCTAACTGAGACAAGATGAGGGGCAATATGACCTTGAAGGTAGGACATTGTGTAGGTATAAAGGAAGTGTTGGGTATAAAAAAATCATGAAGAAAAGTGATAAAGAAGTGTATAGGTGCTACTAATGAGCTATCCAAATTTAGTGGAAGTAGTTGTAGCATGGGTTTGGATAGCAGTTGATAGACTAACTGAGATAACCGTCCTTTTGATGATGTGTATAGATCATAAGTTGATTTGGATTGGAAGAACTAATGGATATGTAAAAGACCTTCATAGGTCACTTTGTAAGGAAATTGGAATTTTTAAGTAGTTTGGAGTACAGACTAAAGGGATTTGATGAATATGATTGGATATGAGTATATCCAGCTAACTGGAAAAGGATGGGCAAGTGAGATATTTATACAACCTTAGGAGTTACACTGAGGGCATGAGTGATTGATTTAGAGGGAGTTAGGAAACTCTTTAGCGATGGCTGAGTTTTCGTATAATGATAGTTATCATACTAGAAGTTGATTAATGCCATTTGAGGCACTATATGAAAGGATAGGGTGAGTTGTCCCCATTGTGGACTAGAATTGGTAAAAGAGGCTACTAATGTGGTAATGGTGTTTGTGGAAAGGATGAGAGCAACAAGGGATGCTATGTTGAAAAGGAGGAAACCACTAGAGTTTAGTGACAAAGTTATGTAGGAAGTTTCACCCATAGTAACGGGTGGTATGTTTTGGTAAAATGGAAGAGTTGATGTAGAGTTTTATAGGTCCATTTATGATATTTGGAAAGATCAGACCAGTAGCTTATGAGCATAGAATTACCTGGGGGGAAATGAGTGGTATACATGTTATATTTCGTGTATTAAGATTGGTAAATGTGTTTGAGAATGCATATTTGCATGTACGGTTATTCGGGATTTGTGTTAATAAGGATTTGTGTTATCAAAGATTCATTTGTGAGATTTATTGACTGTGAGGTCAAGAGTTTGGCAATGAATTTAAATATTGTTGGTTAGTATATGTGGTAATTTGAGACTTGAACTAAAGTTCACGTGGAAATGAGAGGAGTTCATTTAGAACAAGTATCCTCAGTTGTTTGATAATGGTATGTTTGATCCTAAGGAGTAAATCTCGGGACGAGATTTCTATTAGGAGGGAGTGATGTGACAACCGCGGTTTTGAGGTTCGTCACTTAGTTTTATTTTGTGCTAGTTACGTGTCTTTACGTGTTTATGTGTTAATTGGTGTGTACAGATTGTGGTTTGGATATCGTTTCTGGTACGGGGTACCTTGTGAGTGAAACGATGTGTGATGATTTCATGTTCATGAGCTCACATGGTAGTGACTATGAAATGAGATGGTGTTATTTAGTGGTTTACGTATACGTATATGTATTATAGAAAATCGTATTTTTTACGATTTACGGTTTAGCATTTTGAGGTTTTGGATGAGGTATTTAGTCACGGGAATAATTTACGGGATGGTTTTAAGTCATTTAGGACATAGTTATAAAGTTTATTTCAAAATTTAAGATTTTTCTTTAAAACTGTATATTTTACGTCTTTTACGGTAAACGCGTAAATTTGACTAGTTTTACGGTTTTGAGGTTTTGGAGGTTTTAGGAGTTGTAATAAATTAAGGAAATTTAAGGAAACACTAGTAGTGTAATATTAAACAATAAAAAGAAAAATAAAAATAAAAAAAGGGTATAAAGTCGGTTTAGGGCCGATTAAAGAGGAAAAAAAGGAAAAAAGGAAGTTGGGCTTTGGGTTGGACTAGGATTCACCCACACTCTATATAAAGTTTATACTAAACCAAAAATTCATTATTTTTCTCCTGGAGACAAAGAAAAGTCGTGGGTTTCACGAGGAATTAGGGTTCTTCAGTAAAAATCTTGGTTTTCAAAAACTCAAAGGTAAATCTTTAAAATCCCTTTTCAATTTAATTGTTTTTAATGTTTGTATAATCAGTATATGATGGATTTAGGTTAGGTTTAATTATAAAATCTGTATTCTAATGATATATTAATGATTAGAATAATTAGGGCTTGTAATTAAATAAATTATGGGTAATTAATTAGGTTAGTTTAATTAAATTCGTCATTAAAAACTGGGCAGAATTTTTGTGTCATTGTTTAGATCATATAGGGAGTTCTACAAACTCTTATTTTGCGATCCAAGTATCTCTGGAAAGGTAATTGAAGTGGATTTCAAATGCAAGAAACGAGAACTAAATTGGAGGTGGGGAAGTGAGTCTAAAACAGGTTACAACAGTCGGAGGTCAAAACAGTTTTGAAATCAGCCTGTTTTCTTTTTATGTTTTGGGTTGTTTGGGGTACTTAGGGTTGTATTGGGACTTTTAAACGAACATGGGAGTTGTTTTATATATTATAGGAAGTATCTGCTTTGGGTCTAAGAATGTGGGTTAGGGTAAGACCTCCTAATCATAACAAAAAATTTTGTATGTTCAAAATCAGTAAAATCTGGATAGACAAAAGTATATATATGTCGGGGTCTTAACAGTATCTTTAAGGTTAGGAAAAATGGGAGGTGTTAGCTAACATATGTAAGGGCATAGGGTTTCCTTTACAGAGGTCATGGGTATGGTTAGGTGGGCGTTTGGCTTATAGTTTGGAGACCTAAAAGTTGGGACTGTTTTGTGTAGAATATGAACGGGTAGGTATCAAACTTAACCAAGTTAAGGACTTGTTAGGGAAGGGTAATGGGGTGTTTAGAGCATATTAATGAGGAACATATATGGGAGAAGGCTAGATGTCCATTATAGGTTGATGAGCTATTTTTAGAGATTGGTTCATGTTTTGATTTTGTATGTTTGTTTGTTAGCTTTTTGCTAGTGCACGGATTATTGGGAGAAGCTCAATCAGGTGAGTTTAATAGTCCCATGTCTACTAATGATTTTGACTTCCAGATGGGATGGAAGAGACACTGTCTTGTTTTTATAAATTATGTTATGAATGTTTTGTGTTTGGTGATGAACTTGTTGATACTAGATTTTTCATTGGGTTCAATATATTCTCGGTATCTTCTCGAATTGATCACGATTCAAAGTGGAATAGTTGTTCTTGGTTACTAAAAATGGGTTGGTTTTCTAATCTACTTAAAAGGATTAAATGCGTAAAGTAAATAAAGATAAACTAAAAGCAATTAATAAGAATAGAACTTGAATTAAAATAAAACTTGAGTTAAAATAGAACAGTGACAGTAAATACCCTTACCAAAATTTAAGCTTGATTCGGAATGTAGACCTTGATCCGGAATATAACTTTTATTCGGAATAAATCAGACAAAAATCCTTCATTCGGAAAATCCTACTCATGCGGAATATCTTTGCTTCATGTGGAATATCTTTGCTGACTCGGAATAAATGGGGAAAAAGCTTGATTCAGAATATACGCTCATGCGGAATAAAAACTAAAAAAGCTTTATTCGGAATGTTTAAAAACTGACTCGGAATATTTCCTTAAAAACCTTGATGCGGAATGTTTCTACTCATCCGTAATATTGATTATTCCGGATGAACGATTTGATCCGGAATAAAATTGGTGATCCGGAATAAGGGTTGATTCGGAATAAAAGGGTTGATCCGGAATAATTGATTATTCCGGATGAAAGACTTGATCCGGAATATAAAATATTCCGGATGAACAATCTTGATTTGGAATAAAAGTAAACAGTGCTTGATTCGGAATAAGTAACTAATCCGGAATAATTAAGAAAAGTGGTTGATTCGGAATCTGGGCAAGGTTTTGAAGACGAAGAACAGTAGGTAACAGAAAAGACGATTTTGACTAAAATCACCAAGTTTTTAACCAAAACTTTTAACGAAACTAACCACGAATCATCTACTAATGGTAAACATCAAATCAAAACACTAAAAACATAAAACCCACTTACTTTTGAAGATTAAAATCAACCAAATAAGAACTTTAAACTTTAAATAAAAAAGATGAAGATGAACAAGATTAATGGAAGGATTATATTGATTGATTAAGGTAGAGTAAACAAAAGGAAAGATTAAAAACTTACAAGATTAAAGATTCAACAAAAATGAAAAATCACCAACACCTTAATGGTGTTGGCTTCCTACGAAAGAAAAGAAAAGAAACTGGAATCAAAAAACTGTCTAATGTGTGGGAGGGATGTCCTATTTATAGGAGGTGTAATTGGTTGGTGAGTGGGCTTTCTTCCTTTCTTTTCGTCTTCTCGTCTTTTCAGTAAAGTTGACGGTTTCGATTCTGATTCGGGATTTGTCGACGATTAAATTCAACTCGTCTTTTAATTTCTTCGTTTAATAGATTTGAGTTCCTTCGACATATGTAAATCTTCCATCTTTGGTCCTTTTCTTCGATAAATCTTCAAATAGGCCCATTGACTTCAAATCTTTTGTATCTCTTGGATAATAGACTTCGTCTTGAGTCTTTTTCTTCGATAAAACCCGTGCAATCCCATGTTTTCTCCAATATCCATCCGGTTGGCTCTGAAAACACAATAAACACAAAAACCACGCATAATTCCAAACAAATGATATTAAATACGCGTTTTGGTCTCGTTTTAGCTAGAAATAAGTGGTAAAAGGATGGGTGTTTTCACACCTATCAAATCCCCTACACTTAACCATTGCCATGCCCTCATGCAATGCTTAGTGATAAAGCAAATTTACACTTTTCTCATAATCAATCAACCTTGGCCTTATTAACATACTAATAAAACAAAAATTAGAGTACTAAGAGAAATTAAAACTTTAAAGGAAACAAAAGGATAGAAAACCATTTTCACTTGAAAATAGCTATATAGAAATAACTCACAAAGAGATCTAAGACTTATATTAGGGCTTCGGTGCTGCGAAGATTTATCACCCTCAAGTTTCACGTTCCCCAAACTAAGCTTAAAAACGAGATCATTGTTATTATAAGTTAGCAAAACGAACACTTACACACATGGCTTGATTATATGCTTAAACTCCCTTATTCCTAGGTGTATCTCTTATATTTTATTTTTGTCTTAGAATGATCATGAAGATGCATTTTTGGACTTATTGCGATAGTTTATTTAGGCTGAAAGCAAAATAGGACGATTTGATTAATAGTTAGCTAAAGGACAAAATCTCTTAAAACTGCTTCTCGGGATATCAAAAAGTTCATATCTTGGCATAACTCGCTTCACGATTTGAGACTTTTCTCGGGCCGATATTTGGCATGTACTTCATACTTCATATCTTCGACAGACGTTCTTGAGATAATGGTCTTCTCTTCGTTAATAGAGTTTCTTCACTTGGAGACTTTTGAGGGATACTCCAACTTTGTTGACCACGACTTCATCATTATTTCTTCAATCGTTAATTAGGATATTGAGATACAACGATCCGCCTCCTTTTCGGACTTGGATCTATTTATCCTCATACCTTGTTAGGGTCTTTTCGGATAGACTTCTCCATGATCTTTATGGGAGTTGATTGCTTTTCGTCGTGAGTCTTGATCCTTCATATTAATTTTGGGAAGAATGCTTTTCACATCACCTTGGATCTTTAGCAATAAAATGGAATCCTCATGCCTTGTTAGGGCCTTTTCGGACTCGCCAATCTTCGCGCCCCGCTTCGTAAGTTATGCCTTGGCTATGAACCCTTATCATTACCGAGCAACTTTTAAACGATCTTGGGCTAGAAGCTAAGTAACTTTTCAAATCGTACGACCTTACTTATTGCAGATAAACTATTAGCAAGTGATGGGAGAATAGGCAGATAATTACACCAAGTGAGCTTGTGCAAGAATGCCAACTTATAATTGACTCCATCATTTCTCGTCCTCCACAATTTAAAATCTCAAGTAATGAGACTCGTGGATGCTTAGCCTAATAAACCAATTAAGGTCTACCTGGTTAAGGATACTAGCTAGAATAAACTTGGATAAGTCTATTCGGGTTGAGTCAAAATAATCGTAAGGGCCTAATATGTCAAAGACTTCAAAACTAGCTACACCACTTTATTAAAACTTTTGAATTTATTATGGGATATATACATATGAAAGCAACGATAAAAATTTAAAAATTACGACTAAATGGCCAAAGTTAATTAAAAATTTGAAAAATGCTGAAAAAGATGATTTTCTGGTTAAATGAAGGCATTTTAATGGAAAATTCCACTTAAAACTTCGATAGAAGTCCCCCTACACTTAATATAAACATTGTCCTCAATGTTTAAGCATGTGGGAAAAGTCTCCCCTACACTTATGACATTGTGCACGTTGGTTAAATCAAGCTAAGGAATAGACGACTAACGTGATCAATTTCAAATGTGAGTATGAAGAAAATTGAATCACGATAGTTGAGACATAGAACCGGATTTCGGAAAACACGGGAGCACGGTTCTTCAAAGGTTCCAAAAGTGCATTCATCCCTGTAATCACATCACCACACAAACACAAACAACCTATATAGGTCCCCCTACACTTAGGAGGTAAAACGGAAAAGGATAGATACTCGGGTTACCTCCCGAGGAGCCCTTGTTTTTGATAACCGAGTCACGAGCCTGACTCGACCCAAAATTAGTTTATGGGAAACGTGGTGAGGGATGGAATCATCTCATGAGAGATGTCCTCACCAAAGTACAACTTCACTCGTTGGCCATTCACCTTAAAATTAGGTCCATTAGGTTGAGCGAGCTCGAGAGTACCATATGGAAAAATTTGGGCAATGGTGAATGGGCCGGACCAACGAGATTTCAGCTTGCCCGAAAATATTTTCAACCGAGAGTTAAAGAGTAAAACTTTGTCTCCAACTTGGAATTCTCGGTTTTTAATCTTAGAATCATGAATGAGCTTAGTCTTTTCCTTATAGATCAAAGAATTTTCATAAGCCTCATTCCGGAGTTCATTCAGCTCATTGAGTTGGATCTTGCGTAGGTCACCGGCTTTGTTGATATCGAAATTAGCCCACTTCAAGGCCCAGTAAGCCTTGTGCTCCAACTCAATGGGGAGGTGGCATGCTTTCCCGTACACGAGACGATATGGTGTACAACCAATCGGAGTCTTGTATGCGGTACGAAAAGCCCACAGAGCATCATCAAGTTTATCGGCCCACTCTCCCACGGTTCGTTCAAGAATTTGCTTTAACCCTCGGTTAGATATTTCAGCCTGGCCATAGTTTGTGGGTGGTATGCGGTGGAAAGACGATGATTGACACCATACTTAGCCATGACTCTTGCAAATTGATCATTGCAAAAATGAGTCCCGCGATCACTAATAATGGCACGAGGCACACCGAATCTAGCGAACAGCGATTTCAAAAAGTTACAAACCACCCTTGCGTCATTAGTGGGTAAAGCTTTGGATTCAACCCATTTAGAAACATAGTCAACGGCTACAAGGATGTATTTGTTTCCTTTAGATGAAGGGAATGGCCCTATAAAGTCGATGCCCCATACATCAAATGTAAAACCCGCATGCTTTTACCATGCATAGTACCCTTAGGATCGTACGTACTAGATTAAAACTTTCCTAATATAGCATGATTACGATTACGTGTTAGGAGTTTACGTATTACGTACGTGTTAGAACACGATAAGTATTTACTATGCACGATCATGTAATAATTATTTAACGATAGTTAATCACGAACATGCGATCATGAAATCACGAGCGTAATTAAAACACGAGCTATTATTAATTACGTATATATATTTAATACGAGCGTAATTAAATATATAAGAGTATGGTATTTACGTAACGAGAACATTTAAAACACGAACTTAATTAAACATAAACGAGTACTAAATAACAAGACACGAAACGAGGTACGGGAACCCCACGGGGGAGTCCCTACCCCCGGCCAAAACAAGGTAATGGGCCAAGCCCATTACCAATTTTACTAAAAGGGGTTAAATAGATTTTTACTACTCAAAATTACTTTTACAGAAGATTTCAAGAAAACCTAAAATCTCCTTTTTCTCCTCTCTTTGTGCCGCCACCTTCAAATCACCAACAAGGTGATTCATTGATCTCGGATCTTGAAGTTTTATTGTTTGTTCGTGTTTGTTCTTCACCCTCTTGATCCCCGAATACGGTAAAACCTTTTTAACCTTTTTCTTTTTAATTAATCTTTTATTAATTATGAACACGTGATGTTTTTTATAAAAACACTTTAATTAAACATAGATCTAACATGTTTTGATCATTAATTAATCAAAGGGTCGATCAAAGGGGTGTTTGTTTTTGGGCCGCAAGGTACAACCGACCCCAAGGGGGTTCGGTTTGTTTTAGCCGACCACCACCAAGACCTTTTTGGTCTTGGTTGGTGCGTGTGGGTCCCATGGCAGCAAGGGGGTACCCCGATTTGGTTCGGGGTACGGTGTTGTTTCATATCCGGTGTATGTTTTAGGCTTAGATCCGGATCATGATTATGTTAGTTGTTTATGTTATAAACTTATGTTAAAAATTAAATTAATAAAAAGATGAGATTAATTTAATAACATGACTTAGGTTAATTAATTATTAATAATCATGAAATTATTTTTAACCTAAGTATTTATATTATTAAGACTTATAATTAATTAATTATTTAAAAACCATGGATATAATTAATTAATTAAACATAACTTAGGTTATATTATTAATATTTAATAATACATATTTTAACCTAAGTATTTAATATATTTAATTAAAAACATGTCATACTTTAATTAAATATTATAACCTATAGTTTAATTAAATTACATGAAATAATTATTAAACTATATAATATATCATATGACTTAGGAAATAATCATGAAAACACTTAGGCTTATTTACTTAGCTTATTTAACCAGCTAATCTATTTATGGAAACCAGCTATTTTTAGAAACTTATCTATTTTAAGCAGTAAATCTATTTTTGGAAACTTTCTATTTTTGGTAACTTTCTATTTTTTGAAACTTTCTATTTTTGGAAACTTTCTATTTTTGGAAACTTTCTATTTTTGGAAACTTTCTATTTTAGGAAACCTGCTATTTTTGGAAAGTTACTTATTATTACATAGTAAGTATGGTAACACATGAAATACCAGAAATACTTAATCAGATTAAACATAATATAAGATAAAACACAGTTTAAGGCTTAGAAACAGTAAAACATGGTAAGAACACATAAAATAAGCTAAGACATGACATAAAACCAGCTATGTATTTAGTAAGCAGATACTTATTCATGTACGTATTTATGTAGCACTAGTGATTCAGAAGTAGGATTCTCGCAGTTCATCGTTCTCGTTCACTGGACATAAGGTACGGATTCCCGTCCTTTCAGTATGGACATTCTTTCATTATTAGGATTTCCCCGTATGCAGCCAACTGTTTTCCCGTAGTATAAGTATGAGTTTGATTGCTTATGTTTAAATATGATTACCTATAGCCATATACATGCATGACCAGTTTCACCTAGTTATGGAGGTACCATAACCATAACATTAGAGGCACTGATGTTATGACTTCACCACGGCGGAGTGATTGCTCGTGGCGTCCCTTCAGCTTTTGGCCATTTATATTATATTTATCATGTGGGGCGTATGGGTGCATCCTAGTTACATGTTTTCAGTCAGGATTTCATGGTGAATGTGGTGTGTGCCTTGCATCCTTCACAAGGAGCTGATCCCTCCTACCCAAAGCCAGTATATATTAAATTAGAGGCAGCCCCTCTAATTTGCATGATGAGGTCACCCCTCCAAGTATTCATGCACGGTGGATTTTCATGACCTATATTGGCTAGGGGTAAAATATGTTAAACAGTTTTCATAAGATAAACATAAGGCTTTTCAAACTATAAAACCAGTTTTATGAACATGTTCCAGGTTTTCCAGGACTTATACATTTCCGCTGCTATTAAGTCTTTATTATGTTTTAGTCATTTATACTATGTCTATATCCGTGCACTGAGCGTTTTGCTCAGCCGTTACTTTCCTTTCCATGTCCCAAAACGACAGGTACTCAAGGACTGACTGGAGCATTTGGAGGACACGCATAGGATGGGAGCTACCTTAGATTCCTTCTCCTCTTGCCTTCATATTTATGCTTGTCTAGTCTTCCTTTTTGTTCATTTACTTTATTTATGTTTTGGGCTTATGTTTGGGAACCGAGGTTTGATTCCGGTTATCCCTATGGTCATGTAATGTTTAGACATTTATCCTTGTATGCTTTGATGACACGCCATAATTACGTGTGACATTCCATTTATCAAAATGGGGTGTTACATCAAAGATTTCACATTCTTGTATGAAACTTTGAGGCATCTCATCTTTATGTGTGATCTTGCCTTGTTTTTGGCAAGCATCACAATGTTTAACCATCTCGTGAGCATCACGATAAATGGTGGGCCAATAAAATCCCGAGTAAAACACTTTTTTGGCGGTGTAGTTGGGACCAAAGTGACCACCGGTGGGTCCTTTATGGCAAGCTTCGAGAATGTCTAAAGCTACCAGTCCATCAACACATCGGCGAATAATCAAATCAGCACATTGTTTGAATAGATACGGGTCATCCCAAAAGTAAGTCTTAATGTCTTTGAAGAACTTTTTCTTTTGTTAGGATGTTAACCCGTCAATGAGAATTCCACCCGCCAAGTAGTTTGCAATGTCCGCAAACCACGGGGTCTCATCTTGATTCGAATTGATAGACATTAAGGTCTCAAGGGGAAAATAGTCATTGATCTCTTTGTTCGGATGATCCACTTGATAAGGATCCTCAAGTCTACTGAGATGATCCGCAGCTAGGTTTTCAGCTCCTTTCTTATCACGAATTTTGTTTTTAAATTCTTGAAGTAGCAAAACCCAGCGAAGAAGTCTTGGTTTAGAATCTTGTTTAGTTAACAAGTACTTCAACGCGGAATGATCGGTATACACTATGGTGGTAGAAAGGACAAGATAAGGGCGAAATTTTTCAAAAGCATAGACAACAGCTAAAAGTTCTTTTTCGGTTGTCGTGTAATGCAATTGAGCCCCTGTCATTGTCTTACTAGCGTAATGGATTGGTTGGAAGTGTTTGTTCACTCTTTGGCCCAAAACCGCTCCAATATCAAAGTCGCTAGCATCGCACATCAACTCGAAAGGCAGCTCCCAATTAGGGGTAACCAAGACCGGTGCCTTAGTTAGCTTATCCTTAAGAAGGTTGAAGGCTTCAATACACTCTTTGGAAAAGATAAAAGGAGTATCTTTTTCCAATAGGTGGGTCATCGGGCGAGCGATTTTAGAAAAATCTTTGATGAATCGACGGTAGAAGCCCGCATGACCGAGGAAACTTCTCACACCCTTCACGGTTGAAGGTGGAGGCAATTTAGCAATAACATCGACTTTAGCACGGTCCACTTCAAGACCGGCTTTGGAGATTTTGTGTCCTAGCACGATGCCCTCTTTTACCATGAAATGGCATTTTTCCCAATTAAGAACCAGGCGAGTGTCTTCACACCGCTTAAGCATACGTTCTAAATTGGCAAGGCAAGCAGAGAAAGAATCGCCATAAACCGAGAAATCATCCATGAATACTTCCGTAGTTTCTTCAACCATGTCATGGAAGATAGCCATCATACACCTTTGGAACGTCCCAGGAGCATTGCATAAACCGAAAGGCATGCGTTTGTAAGCAAATGTTCCGTAGGGACAAGTGAATGTGATTTTTTCTTGGTCTTTGGGATCGATGGGAATTTGAAAATACCCGGAGAAACCGTCTAAGAAGCAGTAATAGTCATTACCCGCTAGACGCTCGAGCATTTGATCCATGAAAGGAAGAGGAAAATGATCTTTTTTCGTGGCATCGTTGAGTTTGCGATAGTCGATACAAACTCTCCACCCAGTAACGAGACGAGTAGGAATCAACTCGTTGTGTTCATTGGGAACAACGATTATTCCGCCCTTCTTGGGCACACAATGGACGGGACTTACCCATGGCGAATCCGAAATAGGGTAAATCAAGCCGACATCTAGAAGTTTGATAACCTCTTGTTTGATGACGTCATGAATTCGAGGATTAACCCTTCTTTGGCTTTGGATTGCGGGTTTAAAGTCATCTTCCATGAGAATCTTGTGAGTACAAAAGTTTGGATCAATTCCGCGGATATCAGAAATTTTCCAAGCAATTGCCTTCTTATGATCTTTAAGCACGGCGATAAGGCGAGATTTTTCTTCTTCTTTCAAGTCCTTCGCGATGATGACGGGCGACTTCTTCTTGTCTTCAAGGAACACGTACTCGAGATGGGACGGTAACTCCTTAAGTTCTAAATCCGGAGGATTTTCGATGGGAGGCGGATTCAAATTCGGTTCATCGATAGCAATAGCCTTGGGAGATGGTGGAGAAATATGGTCCTCTTTAAGAAGTTTCTCAATGAGACGAATGTCTTCATCCCAATCGGTGGGAGAATCGTCACATTCTAAGTTCACATCTCCCATGGTTGCTTCAAAATCTTTCCAAAGGAAATCACTTTCTCCAAATAGAGTTAGTGATGAATCAATAGAGGAAACGGTCTAAACATTGGGAGGAGAGGTAGGAATACTTTTACAAGCATCTTTGAATTGTTCTTCACAAGCCTCATCAAGAACGTCGATACAATTAACACTCTCGTATGAATAAGGCTGTTTAGAAATCTTATCCATGTTGAAGACAATTTGATCGTCACCAACTCTCATGATAAGCTCACCTGCTTCTACATCGATGAGAGTGCGACCGGTCCTCAAGAATGGCCGTCCAACGATTAATGGAACACGAGGATCCATCTCGTAGTCGACCACGACGAAATCAGCGAGAAAAGTGAATTTGTCGACTCCTACAAAAACGTCTTCGGCTATCCCCACTGGATAAGCAACCGTACGGTTAGCTAATTCCAAAGTCATTTTGGTGGGAACTAGCTCAGGGAGAGATAATTGCTTCCAAACGCTTAAAGGCATTAAATTGATACTAGCACCTAGATCGGCTAGAGCCATGCAATTCTCTACTCCCGGGAAGTTGCAAGGGATTAAGAAGCGACCCGGATCACCAAGTTTGGTTGGCAATTTCCTTAAGAGAACCGCAGAGCAATTCTCATTAAGTTGGGTATTAGCGATATCAAGAAGCTTTTCTTTGTCACTAAGAATATCTTTGAACATTTTCGCATATTTAGGCATGTGAGCGAGAGCCTCAGCGAAGGAGATGTTGAAATTTAATTGTTTAAACATTTTGAGAAAGTTCGAAACTTGAATATCGTCCTTGCTTTTGAGCTTCTCTTTCCTCAACCTTGAGGGATAAGGTATATCGGAAGAAGAGGAAGGCTTTGGAACAGTAGGATCACTCACATCCTTGGGTGGAGGAGGGGTAGAAGTAAGAGGTGGTGGAATTGGGGAAGTAGAAGGTTGAGGAATATGAGTAGGTGACACGGTTTCCTAAATCACAATCATTGGTGGAGGTATAGGAAGCTCGGTTCCTTGGTACCTTTGCCACTGCGAGTGGTGATTGCTTTCATCTCCCCTCTTGGATTAGCCACGGTGTTACTCGGAAGAGTACCTGAAGAAGAGGTTTGATTACCTTGGATGAAACCAGCCATCATGTCCCTTAGTTCATTTGTTTGACTACTCAAAGAATTTCGCATATCGGCTCTAAGATCGTTCCCTTGTTTCACCATGTCTGCTTTCAAGTTGAGCACTTCCTGTTGAAGATTTTGCACTATCACATCGTTAGTCCTCATGTAGGTTCCAACATCTTGGTGTAATGCGGTGGGTTGGTTGGGAGGAGCATTGTAGTCGGGTGGTTGATAAGCAGGTTGTTGGTAAACTTGGTTGTTTCTTTGAGGTGGATATGGTTGTCTTTGAGGTGGTTGGTATGGTGCACGAGGTTGTTGTTGAGGAGGGCGATTGAGGTTTTGTTGTTGGTTTGGGTTGTTAGGAGGAAAACCGGGCGGGGAAAGAAAGTTGTTTGAGCGATAGCTGAGCAAGTTGCGGTCTCCTTGAGGACGAGCTTGATAAGCAGCCGGAGGATAGGTACCGTATGCTGCGTTAACATTCTCAGAAGGATAGTCTTGGGTGGAGGCACAAGTAGTGTAAGAGTGAGGACCCCCGCATATTTCACATGGTTGGCTAACAGCATTGACATGAGCATTTTGAGCGTTGATGCTTTTGGTGTTGCTAGCGGTGTGGGTAGCAAGCGATTCAAGAAGCGAAGTAATTTTGTCAAGTCGCTTGTCGTTGTCACTAGTACTAGCACTAGCGGCATTGGTCCGAACACTCTTGGTTTGCACTCTAGACTTATTCTCAATAATATCCCAAGCGGCATTAGAACTCTTAACCAAAATATTACCCCCCGAGGCACTATTTAGTGAATTTTGGTCATTCATGCTTAAACCATTGTAAAAAGTATTAATTTGGTGCACTTTGGTAAAACCATGTTGTGGGCACTTTCTTAAAAGGTCTTTAAAACGGTCCCAAGATTAACTAAAAGACTCATCGTACTTTTGTTCAAAATTAATAATTTCATTCCGCAAAGCGGTAGTACGAGAGGGTGGGAAAAAGTAGTTTATGAATTTGGTCTCCAAATCCGTCCACGTCAGAATACTTTGTGGCGGTTCCTTTGCAAGCCAATGTCGGGCTTGTCCCTCTAAGGAGAAAGGAAAAAGTTGTAAACGGATTACCTCTTATGGAACACCATTGAATTTGACCATATTCGTGAGTTGCAGGAACCTTTTGATGTGGTCATGAGGATCATCAATGGTACGCCCCAAGAATGGTTGAGCGGAGACCATCTGAATAAAGCCGGATTTGAGCTCAAAGTTGTTGGCTGCAATCGCGGGTATGACAATTGGATCGTTGTTGCCCTCTACATGTGCTTGCAAAAGTTCAATCATCGGGCGATTGTCCGGTAGAGGTTCATTGTTGTTGTTATTCATGTTGTTTTGAGGTGGATTGTTATTGTTGTTGTGTACACCGGTCATGTCTAAGTTATCGAGAGTCTCGGGCTCTTGATAAGACGTTGATCGAGGGTGCATACACCTGCAAAAGAACTAACAAAGCAAACAAGAAATATTTTTGGTTTTTATGTTTTTTAATTTTTTGGATTAAATGCGTAAAGTAAATAAAGATAAACTAAAAGCAATTAATAAGAATAGAACTTGAATTAAAATAAAACTTGAGTTAAAATAGAACAGTGACAGTAAATACCCTTACTAAAATTTAAGCTTGATTCGGAATGTAGACCTTGATCCGGAATATAACTTTTATTCGGAATAAATCAGACAAAAATCCTTCATTCGGAAAATCCTACTCATGCGGAATATCTTTGCTTCATGCGGAATATCTTTGCTGACTCAGAATAAATGGGGAAAAAGCTTGATTCAGAATATACGCTCATGCGGAATAAAAACTGAAAAAGCTTTATTCGGAATGTTTAAAAACTGACTCGGAATATTTCCTTAAAAACCTTGATGCGGAATGTTTCTACTCATCCGGAATATTGATTATTCTGGATGAACGAATTGATCCGGAATAAAATTGGTGATCCGGAATAAGGGTTGATTCGGAATAAAAGGGTTGATCTGGAATAATTGATTATTCCGGATGAAAGGCTTGATCCGGAATATACAATGTTCCGGATGAACAATCTTGATAGGGAATAAAAGTAAACAGTGCTTGATTCGGAATAAGTAACTGATCCGGAATAATTAAGAAAAGTGGTTGATTCGGAATCTGGGCAAGGTTTTGAAGACGAAGAACAGTAGGTAACAGAAAAGACGATTTTGACTAAAATCACCAAGTTTTTAACCAAAACTTTTAACGAAACTAACCACGAATCATCTACTAATGGTAAACATCAAATAAAAACACTAAAAACATAAAACCCACTTACTTTTGAAGATTAAAATCAACCAAATAAGGACTTTGATACAAGCGTTTTCATTGGGGTTCAATATTAATCTCGGAATCTCCTCGAATTGATCACAGCTCAAAGTGGAAAGATTTGTTCTTGGTAACAAATAGGGGTTTTGGTTTTCTATTCCATTGAAAATATAAATGAATGAAGTATAAAATAAAACTTGAAGTTAAATTAAACAATTAAATGATAAAGCAGTAACACGACCTTACTGAAGAAATGAGCTATGCGGAATAAATTCCTACCCGGAATAAAGATGCCGTGCGGAATAAATTTCTACTCGGGATAAAGGTCTATTCGGAATAAATAAGGCTACTCGGAATATTAGGCTATGCGGAATAAGCGGACTATGCGGAATATTTAGGTTATGCGGAATAATGACACCATTCGGAATATTTTGACTATGCGAAAAAAGGGGCTATCCGGAATACTAGTGCTATGCGGAATAATAAATATTCCGAGTAAAGGAAAAGGTAAAAGCCTATCCGGAATATGTAAAAATTCCGAATAAAGGACGAAGCAAGATGACTATGCGGAATAATTGGGAATAAAGATGGTTATGCTGAATATCTGGCTATGCGGAATGTAAGTCCTACTCGGAATAAATTATATTCCGGATAAGAGGTTTGGTTCGGAATGTTCTGGGTATGAAGAACAGTAACACATCGATAAAACAGGGGAACACGAATTTGCCTAAAATCAACCAAGGTTTTAACCAAATCTTAACCAAAACTAATAGCAATTCATCTACTAACCTTAAACAACAAATCCCAATCATAAAAACACAAAACCCATTAACTTTAGAAGATCAAAATAAATTAAATAAGAACTTAAGAACTTTGAATAAAAAGATGAAGATGAACAAGATGAATGAAAAGATTAAATTGATGATTAAGGTTAAAACAATCAAAGGAAAAATAGCTTACAAAATGAGGGATTGAACAAAAATGAAAGATCACCAACACCTTAGTGGTGTTGGCTTGCTACGAAAGAAAAGAAGAAAAACTGGAATAAAAAAACTAGTTGCAAATTTGTGAGGGTGATTTCCTTTTATAGGCTAATGGTTGGATGGTGAAGTGGGCTTTCTTACTCTCTTCTTGTCTTCTCGTCTTTTCAGAAAAGTTGACGTTTTCGATTCTGATTCGGGATTTGTCGACGATTAAATTCAACTCTTCTTTTAATTTCTTCGTTTAATAGACTTGAGTTTCTTCGACATTTGTAAATCTTCCGTCTTTGGTCCTTTTCTTCGATAAATCTTCAAATAGGCCCATTGACTTCAAATCTTTTGCATCTCTTGGACAATAGACTTCGTATTGTGTCTTTTTCTTCGATAAAACCCGTGCATTCCCATGTTTTCTTCAATATTCATCCGGTTGGCTCTGAAAACACAATAAACACAAAAACCACGTATAATTCCAAACAAATGATATTAAACACGCGTTTTGGTCTTGTTTTAGTAAGAAATAAGTGGTAAAGGGATGGGTGTTTTCACACCTATCAAATCCCCTACACTTAACCATTGCCATGCCCTCATGCAATGCTTAGTGATAAAGCAATTTTACACTTTTCTCATAATCAATCAACCTTGGCCTTATTAAAATACTACTAAACAAAAATTAAAGTACTAAGAGAAATTAAAACTTTAAAGCAAATAAAAGGATAGAAAACCATTTTCACTTGAAAATAGCTATATGGAAATAACTTGCAAAGAGATCAAGAACTTACATTAGGGCTTTGGTGCTGCGAAGATTTATCACCCTCAAGTTTCACGTTCCCCAAACTAAGCTTAAAAACGAGATCATTGTTATTATAAGTTAGCAAATCAAACACTTACACACATGGCTTAATTAAATGCTTAAACTCCCTTATTCCTAGGTGTACCTCTTATATTTTATTTTTGTCTTAGAATGATCATGAAGATGCATTTTTGGACTTATTTCGATAGTTCATTTAGGCTGAAAGCAAAGTAGGACGATTTGATCAATAGTTAGATAAAGGACAAAATCTCTTAAAACTGCTTCTCGGGATATCAAAAAGTTCATATCTTGGCATAACTCGGTTCACGATTTGAGACCTTTCTCGGGCCGATATTTGGCATGTACTGCATACTTCATATCTTGAGAGACGTGCTTGAGATAATGGTCTTCTCATCGTTAATAGAGTTTCTTCACTTGGAGACTTTTGAGGGGTACTCCAACTTTGTTGACCACGACTTCATGATTATTTCTTCAATCTCTAATTTGGATTTTGAGATACAACGATCCGCCTCCTTTTCGGACTTGGATCTATTTATCCTCATACCTTGTTAGGGTCTTTTCGGATAGATTTCTCCATGATCTTTATGGGAGTTGATTGCTTTTTGTCGTGAGTCTTTATCCTTCATATTGATTTTGGGAATAATGCTTTTCACATCACCTTGGATCTTTAGCAATAAGATTGAATCCTCATGCCTTGTTAGGGCCTTTTCGGACTCGCCAATCTTCGCGCCCCGCTTCATAAGTTATGCCTTGGCTATGAACTCTTATCATTACCGAGCAACTTTTAAACGATCTTGGGCTAGAAGCCAAGTAACTTTTAAAATCGTACGACCTTACTTATTGCAGATAAACTATTAGCAAGTGATGGGAGAATAGGCAGATAATTACACCAAGTGAGCTTGTGCAAGAATGCCAACTTATAATTGACTCCATCATTTCTCGTCCTCCACAATTTAAAATCTCAAGTAATGAGACTCGTGGATGCTTAGCCTAATAAACCAATTAAGGTCTACCTGGTTAAGGATACTAGCTAGAATAAACTTGGATAAGTCTATTCGGGTTGAGTCAAAATAAACGCAACGGACTTAATATGTCAAAGATTTCAAAACTAGCTACACCACTTTATTAATATTTTTGACTTTACTGCGGGATATATACATATGAAAGCAACGATAAAAATTTAAAAATTACGACTAAATGGCCAAAGTTAATACAAAATTTGAAAAATGTTGAAAAAGATGATTTTCCGGTTAAATGAAGGCATTTTCATGGAAAAGTCCACTTAAAACTTCGATAGAAGTCCCCCCTATACTTAAGATAAACATTTTCCTCAATGTTTAAGCATGCGGGAAAAGTCTCCCCTATACTTATGACATTGTGCACGTTGGTTAAATCAAGTTAAGGAAGAGACGACTAACGTGATCAATTTCAAATGTGAGTATGAAGAAAATTGAATCACGATAGTTGAAAGATAGAACCGGATTTCGGATAACACGGGAGCACGAGTCTTCAAAGGTTCCAAAAGTGCATTCATCCCTGTAATCACATCACCACATAAACACAAGCAACCTATAGAGGTCCCCCTACACTTAGGAGGTTAAAACGAAAAGGGATAGATACTCGGGCTGCCTCCCGAGGAACGCTTGTTTTTGATAACCGAGTCACGAGCCTGACTCGACCCAAAATTAGTTCATGGGAAACGTGGTGAGGGATGGAATCATCTCATGAGAGATGTCCTCACCAAAGTACAACTTCACTCGTTGGCCATTCACCTTAAAATTAGGTCCATTAGGTTGAGCGAGCTCGAGAGTACCATATGGAAAAATTTGGGCAATGGTGAATGGGCCGGACCAACGAGATTTCAGCTTGCCCGGAAAGATTTTCAACCGAGAGTTAAAGAATAAAACTTTGTCTCCAACTTGGAACTCTCGGTTTTTAATCTTGGAGTCGTGAATGAGCTTAGTCTTTTCCTTATAGATTAAAGAATTTTCATAAGCCTCATTACGGAGTTCATTGAGCTCATTGAGTTGGATCTTGCGTAGGTAACCGGCTTTGTTGATATCAAAATTAGCCCACTTCAAGGCCCAGTAAGCCTTGTGCTCCAACTCAATGGGGAGGTGGCATGCTTTCCCGTACACGAGACGATATGGTGTACAACCAATCGGAGTCTTTATGCAGTACGAAAAGCCCACAAAGCATCATCAAGTTTATCAGCCCATGAGGTACGATGCTCTCCCACGGTTCTTTCAAGAATTCGCTTTAAACCTCGGTTGGATATTTCAGCCTGGCCATTAGTTTGTGGGTGGTAGGCGGTGGAAAGACGATGATTTACACCATACTTAGCTATGACTCTTGCGAATTGGTCATTGCAAAAATGAGTCCCGCGATCACTAATAATGGCACGAGGCACACCGAATCTAGCGAATAGCGATTTCAAAAAGTTACAAACCACCCTTGCGTCATTAGTGGGTAAAGCTTTGGCTTCAACCCACTTTGAAACGTAGTCAACGGCTACAAGGATGTATTTCTTTCCTTTAGATGAAGGGAATGGCCCCATAAATTCGATACCCCAAACATCAAAGATTTCACATTCTTGAATGAAATTCTGAGGCATCTCATCTTTATGTGTGATCTTGCCTTGTTTTTGGCAAGCATCACATCGTTTAACCATCTCGTAAGCATCACGATAAATGGTGGGCCAATAAAATCCCGAGTCAAACACTTTTTTGGCGGTGTAGTTGGGACCAAAGTGACCACCGGTGGGTCCTTTGAGGCAAGCGTCAAGGATTTATAAAGCTGCCGGTCCATCAACACATCGGCGAATAATCAAATCAGCACATTGTTTGAAGAGATACGGGTCATCCCAAAAGTAAGTCTTAATGTCTTTGAAGAACTTCTTCTTTTGTTGGGATGTGTCACACTCCCAAAATATCAGAGTATAATGGCAACAAGGGAGTGGTGACGTCATGATTATCATACACACACAGTTACAAAGAACGACCTCTAGATGAGACGTTCGGAAAAAAAATCACTTGTAATTAATAAAATAAAATAGTTTTGACATAGCGCGGAAGCATAAATCTGGTCACAGTTACAAAACATAGTTTTCGAAATAGTACAAATGATCTTTGTTTCAATAGAAATGACGGCAATGCATGAGACCTCACTTAGCATCTTCCTTCTTAATACCTGAGAAAAACATTGCTAAAGCGTCAACATAAAGTTGGTGAGTTCATAGGTTTAGTTAATTTGAAATGTTTAATGAACCACAAGATTTTCCCAAAAGTGATGACAATATAACAAATACAAAGTCATCCTAAAAGTATTTATTACAGTCTAAGCTCGTGACACCGAAGCGTTAACAACACCGGTAGTATAATCATATAAATGTAGCCCAACTGGATGCCTAAACCCACGACATCCTATCTCAGACTCAAATGAAACTGTGCCCGGTTGTCCCCTTGTTGGACAAGACAGACAGGAACGTCAATCCCGATAGATCTATCCATAACATTCGCGCTTACACAAAGTAATTAACGGTTCACGATTCACGGGCCAAAGCAACTGGGTTTTTAGTGGGACTTAGACTAATATATAAATCAGTAAATGCACTTGTGTTCATACGTTAAATCAAGCAATGTCTCACCCCAAAAAGCAGTAAAAATAGTTAAACATGGGGCTATAAACTCACCTCGTAAATCAGCAAAGTGACAAATGGTAAAGGTAGCTCGAGAGTACGGTTACGCTAGCCGCGACCTATTTAATTATAAGGATCGTGTTACGACATTAAAAATTATACTAATAAAAAGACACGACATCTTAGTTGTGCTTGACAATACTTTACGTTTACGGAAAACACGATACCTAAAAGTCGGGTATTAAACAATCGAGATTTACGGGCTAAATATTACCTTTAAATTAAACAATTTCGTTTTTGGGCCTTAAGTAACCCAATGCACCCAACTGGCCCAACAATAACCCAAATTACCCACCCAATTGTCGGCCCATTGGCCATTTGACCCGGCCCGGCCCAAGGCGATACAAACAAGGGAAAAAGGGGTTAATACGTGTTTTATTCTCTCACACAAACCCAAAACACTCAGTCCTCTCTCTCTCTTCTCTCGAAAATACACCCACCGCCCCTTTTCTCTCTCTCTCTCTCAAAAACCAATCGGATCTTAAGCCATCCCATGGCTAAGATGGTTTCCAGATTAATAACATCAAATACTTGAGATGGTTTATGATGATTAAACACGCGTGGGATGTGGGGTTTCATCCCCACATCAAACCGATTTGATTTCGAGGCGTTTCCCCAGGAGGATAAATGATAGATTCGTCAATCAAAGATAAGTTTTACATCCTTTTCCCTTTTAATTAGATGGTCTATTGGTTTTCGTTTATAAAAAGGGGCTTATGGTTTTAAAACGTTCGTATAAACAAGCAGTGAGCAAAGGCTCTCGGATTCAATAATAATCGAATTAGGGTTTCGAAAATAATTGGGGGTTTTTCCAAATCTCATGTTTAATAACCATTAATTAACGTTTTCTATCATAAAAACATATTAATTTCAACATATAACCGATTTGTAAAAATTAGGGTTTCGGTCAAATTTGGGGGTTTATGCATATCTCGGTTTTAATTAAATTAATTAATTAATTCGTGTTTGGATTGGGTCTAATTAGGGTTTAAATTAACAAAATGAAATTAGGGTTTATATAAATTGGGGGTTTTTGTACACGGTTGATTATTTGTAATTAAATAACGTTTTTGGAACATATAATGTATTAATTTCGTGAATAAAAAGGTTTACAATTTTTAGGGTTTCGGATTAATAAGGGGGTTTTATACCCGCGGCTTATTTGATGGTTTGGTGATGTTTCTGTAAAATGAAATAGATAAATTTTGGGTTATGGTTACTTTTGAGTGGTAAATGTTTCGGCAGAAACAAAGGGTCTTGGTTTGGTCGTGACAGAAGTAATGTAAAAGATATGGTAGGTCTTGACAGAAAATAATGGGGTTGTGGTCAAATTCCAAGTTAAAAATGCTATGATTTATCTTCATATTTTTGGTTAAAACCGAACCGTAACAATGACTAACACATTTGTTTTATTTTCGCAGGTTTGGTTACAATGACAAGCACAACTACGACTTGTACCGAAAAATAAAGAGGTGATTAAAAGACTCACAATGGATGTTTCGTTTCAGTTTGCAGGTGTGGACGAGAAGGGATGGATCGGCTTTGACACTACTCTTTACTTTCACCCAGGATTTGTATTTGAAACTTGTCCAGGAACAATTTTTGTAATAATTTGGACTGTGGATAATATTTGTGTTATGTTTGGACATTGGATAATTTTGGGCTGTATTTAACTTGTATTATTAGTTTAGGGTTAGACTAAAGCTGGAAATGGTATGCTTGTGATGTACCCATTTTGGGTAAACTTGGCATGTGTGCTGGATTGTAGTGTTTAGTGGGTGAATAAACAATGTAATCAAGTCCATGACTGAATATTGACTCTTGTTGAACAAGTTTTGGAATAAAAGTAAATAAAAGTTCACAATTTAAATTCTTGTACAATTTGTATCATTATACCATTCGGCCCAGGTTTGTCAATCGTCTAAGTTTTAGACGCGAAAACATAATATGAACAATTTGATAACAAATCGACACACGACTTGAATCAAAGACGGATATGCGTGATCTCGAGGGATTCAGCAAATAATTCAAATAGACACACGGCAAATGCATAATACGTTTATTCACTCGTACGTTCCATTCATAAACTAATAGACTCGAAAACTCGAGTTGTTACATTCGCTCTCCCTAAAGAGGGCTTTGTCCGCAAAGCAAAGTAAATAATACATTTATATCGACACCTCATTGGTAAATAATTAAGGTACTCCACTATATGAAGAATTAAAGATGAAAAATTGATGGATGTCACAGTATTCCCATGTTTTAGAGATTTCGTCACGAAATCAAGACGTTGTTGTAGTAGGATGATTAGCGAAAAGATGGGGATACTTGCTCTTGAATTGATCTTTACGTTCCCACGTGTATTCTGGACCTCTACGCGCATTCCAACGGATTTTTACAATAGGTATACGGCTTTGCTTGAGCTGTTTGACTTGACGGTCCATAACTTCTACCGGTTCTTCTACAAAGTTGAGTTTGTCGTCGAGTTGAATCTCTTCTAAAGGAATAACGAGTGTCTCGTCGGCTAAACATTTCTTCAGATTGCAAATGTGGAACACATTATGCACTCGGCTAAGTTCTTGAGGTAATTCCAAACGATAGGCTACGGGGCCAATCCTCTCTATGATCCTGAATGGTCCAATATAACGAGGATTCAACTTTCCACGCTTTCCAAAGCGAATCACACCCTTCCAAGGTGAGACCTTCAACATGACTCTATCGCCAACTTCAAACTCAAGGGGTTTGCATCTCATGTCAGCATAACTCTTTTGTTGATCTCTTGCGGCTTGCATACGGCTCTTGATCTTAAAGATCTTCTCAGTAGTCTCGTGTATGATCTCGGGTCCAGTGAGTTGTGCTTCACCAACCTCTGCCCAACACACGGGTGAACGACACTTTCTACCATACAATGCTTCGAACGGTGCTGCCTTAATGCTAGTGTGATAACTATTGTTGTATGAGAACTCCACCAGAGGTAGGTGTCTATCCCATCTATTTCCGAAGTCGATCACACAAGCTCTCAGCATATCTTCTAAGGTTTGAATGGTCCTTTCACTTTGACCGTCAGTTTAGGGGTGATACGCAGTGCTCATATCCAACTGCGTTCCCAATGCCTTCTGCAGCGACTTCCAGAACTGCGAAGTAAATCGGCTATCTCGGTCGGAGATTATAGACACAGGCACACCATGCCTCGTGACTACTTCCTCCAAGTATGTTCTTGCTAACTTATCCATTCCATCGGTCTCCTTGATTGGTATGAAATGAGCCGATTTGGTGAGTCGGTCGACGATTACCCAAATGGTGTCAAATCCGACTGAGGATTTAGGTAGCTTTGTAATGAAATCCATAGTGATCCTTTCCCACTTCCATTCTGGCAGTTCGGGTTGGACCAGCAATCCTGATGGTTTCATATGTTCGGCCTTGACCTTGGCACAAGTCAAGCACTTGCTAACGTATGTAGCATGTCTGCCTTCATGTTCGGCCACCAATACAACATCTTCAGATCATGATACATTTTGTCAGATCCCGGATGTATGGAGTACTTTGACTTATGCGACTCATGCATAATCAAAGGTCTTAGGTCACCATGGCATGGTAACCAACTCCTATTATCAAGGCATAACGTTCCATCCGAGCGAGCTTCTAACTTCTTTATCATGCCTTCAACATCTTCAGTCTTGAGAATTTCTTCCTTGACAGCCTCTTTCTGAGCCTTGAGAATTAAGGATGGAAGGTCTAAGTCAATGGTCATCACCAAGGCCTTCACCCTAAGAACTCTCTCCTTTCGACTCAAAGCGTCGGCCACGACATTTGCCTTGCCCGGGTGATAACGGATCTCGCAATCGTAATCACTAAGCAACTCTAGCCAACGTCGTTGTCTCATGTTGAGTTCTTTTTGATTTAAAATGTGTTGTAGACTCTTATGATCTGTGAATACAACACACTTAGTACCATAAAGGTAGTGTCTCCAAATCTTCAGGGCAAACACCACTGCTCCCAACTCTAGGTCATGAGTTGTGTAGTTCTTCTCGTGCACCTTTAGTTGTCTTGATGCATAAGCTATGACCTTAGTCCTTTGCATCAGTACCGCACCTAACCCTTTTATGGATGCATCACAATACACCACAAAGTCTTCATTACCCTCAGGTAGGGCTAGTATAGGTGCTTCACACAACATCTGCTTCAATGTCTGGAATGCCAAATCTTGATCCTCTTTCCACTCAAACTTCTTGTCTTTTTGAGTTAACTCCGTCATTGGTTTAGCTATCTTGGAGAAACCTTCAATGAATCTCCTATAGTAACCAGCAAGACCTAAAAATTGGCGGATCTCCGTGGGTGTTGTTGGGGTCGCCCAATCCTTCACGGCCTCGATCTTAGCAGGATCAACGTGAATACCACTGCTATCGATTACATGCCCAAGGAATTGTACCGTGTTTATCCAAAACTCACATTTGGAAAACTTTGCATATAACTTCTCCTTCCTTAGCAGCTCTAGTATGGTCTTCAAATGTTCCTTGTGTTCTTCTTCATTACGAGAGTAGATGATAATATCATCGATAAATACAATCACAAACTTTTCCAAGTATGGTTTGAAAACTCGGTTCATGAGATCCATGAATATCGCAGGCGCGTTTGTCAAACCGAAAGGCATAACTTGGAACTCGTAGTGTCCGTACCGGGTTCTAAAAGCCGTCTTATGAACGTCTTCCTCTCTAACCCTTAGCTGATGATATCCTGACCTTAAATCGATCTTCGAGTATATGCTAGATCCTTGCAATTGGTCGAAAAGATCGTCAATTCTTGGCAATGGGTAACGGTTCTTTATCGTCAGCTTATTCAATTCTCGGTAATCAATACACATCCTAAAGGATCCATCTTTCTTTTTGAAAAATAGGACCGGTGCTCCCCAAGGTGAGGAATTCGGCCTAATGAAACCTTTGTCAAAAAGTTCCTTTATTTGTTCAGCTAACTCTGTCATCTCGGCCGGTGCTAAGCGGTATGGGGCTCTAGCAACAGGCGCGGCTCCTGGTGTAAGCTCTATGTGAAACTCCACTTGCCGTGCTGGTGGTAATCCCGGTAAATCCTCTGGGAATACGTCGGGAAAGTCTCTAACGATCGGTACATCTTCCACTTTCTTTTCGTGCTCTTCTTCTCCTTCCTTTTGTGTTATTTGAACCAAGAATACTGGACATCCCTTCTCAATGTATCTTTGGGTTCTAATACATGAGATGACTTCCAGTCTTGATCCATTCTTCACTCCACTTCTTTCGCCTTGTATGATTAGTACATCGTTTCCGTAAGGAACACGGACGCACTTCTCATGACATACAATTTCCGCGTGATGCTTCGACATCCAATCCATTCAAATGATGACGTCAAAACTTCCCAATTCTATGGGGAGTAAGTCGATACTGAACAAACGATCTTGTAACCGTATACTACATCCTTTCAGAATAGCGTCGGTGGTTACTGACTTCCCATCGGCTAATTCTACATTATACTTAACATCTAACGCAGTAGGGGTAATATTTAGGCGTTCACTAAATACAGATGACACAAAACTCCTATCCGCACCAGAATCAAATAGTACTGAAGCATAGTTGTTATTGACTAGAAACGTACCAGTCACAACATTGTTGTCCTGCACCGCAGCTTCAGCACAGAGATGATACACTTTGCTAGGTGTCGTGAATCCTCCAGGAGTACTAGTTGTGGCTCGGTTATTTACTCCCCGGTTCCCTTGATTCTGCTTTTGGTTCCCTTGGTTGTGATTCTGATTGCCTCGAATCTGGTTACCACGACCTTGGTTCCCACCGCTTGGACACTTGTTCTTGTAGTGACCTTTCTCTCCACATCCAAAGCAAGTGACATTTGCTCCTTGGCCACCTTGTGTTCCTGGTCCTCTTTGGTTAGTAGGACGAGGTGGTGCTCGACATTCTTTTGCCTTATGTCCGGCCTTCCCACAGTTGTAGCACGGAGGGGGACATGCTCCTTCGTGGTGTCGGCCACACTTTCCACAGAAAGGAAGTCTTCCAGCGTAGTTTCCAGTATTACCTTGTCCAGCAGAAAACACCCTTGCTACTTCTTGTCTCTTGTTCTGGTTGTAGTTGTTTGTGTTGTTGCTGTTATTGGTATTGTTGGTATTGTTGTTGTAGTGGTTGCCAGACCACTTCCTCTTATCCCCAGTATTTTCTCCCAACTCTTGTACCACTTGGTACATCAGACTCTGTGCCATATCGATTGCCTCGTGCAAATCAGTTGGCTTGGATGAAGTCACATTCCCTTTGATGCTCAAAGGTAGTCCTTCAATGTATCGCTCCAACAATCGGTCGTCGTTGGGCACCATTTCGGGACATAACAAGATCAACTCTTGAAAGCGCTGGTTGTAAGTAGTAAGAGCGGTACCCTTGACCTTCAGGTTCCACAGCTCAACCTCCATCTGCTTGACTTCATTTCGTGGGCAGTATTTCCTCACAAACATAGCTTTAAACTCACTCCAGGGCGTCGCTTGGGCAACGACAATGGTCACAGCACGAGCATAGACGTTCCACCAAGTCAAAGCACCATCCACTAACGTGCTTGACGCAAACTTTACCTTATCAGCTTCAGCAACATTGCTAATCCCAAATTGGGATTCCAACTTCTCAAACCATCTGGTCAAACCTACTGCTCCTTCAGTACCGCGGAAACTTACTTGCGTAACTGCACGAAATTCCTTGTAGGTACAAGTCCGTGCAATGGCATTAGTAGCTCCTTGGTTGGTCTCCTCCTGTGTGCTTGCTGTACGATTTGCTTCAGCTGTTGCGAGTGCCTCGGCCACCCGTTCGGCGATCATTTGACTTAGCATGACGGGATCAATTCCACCGGTAGTAGCTGGTGGATTTTGTGTCTCAGATCTTCTAACTGGTGCCATGATCTAAAAAGGTAATAGGACAATGAGTTTTGCCAGACATAACATGCATGGCACGCACAATACAATTATGAAATGCTCCATGGTATAATACACAATATATAATGATCTCACAATTTTTGTAACCCATAATATCATTCATAGAATTGTTTTGTAATACATCATAATTTGGTCATACATAATAAAGAAAAAGAAAATGCCAACTAGCTGAGATAAACTTCAAAGCTTAGTGGTCGTACAACAATAAGTCAATGGTACAGGATAAATCTAACTAGTGCCCTCACGTCGCTGATGAAGCTCTCTCTCCAACTCTGCTAACCTCCTCTCAACCACGATCTCACGAGCCTGGGAATCTCTAAGTCTAACATCGGTATCATAACAAGCGGCCTTAAACCTCTTATCCAAGTCTGCAACAGGGTCCTCCACAGGTGCCTCTATTCCGCCTGTCTCAACCAATGGCTCTACTCCCCAACGGGTCATCAGGCTCTCGATCTCCTCAAGACGAGCATTCGGCATGGTATCCATCTGATCAAGAACAGCATGGAGCTGTCCTCGTAGACGGGTCACACAAACCGTCAATACTGTCTCATCCCTAACTGGACTCTTCTTTGCCAGTGCCTCCAGCTTATCCTACACCTCATTATACTCCTCACCCAAAGCCTCTACAGCATCCTCCACCCTGTTTAAACGAGTCGTCACACATCCATCTGCTGCCCCAAGCATCACCACTGTCGATGTAGCTCTCCTAGGAAGAGGAGTCGTAGCTCTCGGCCTAGTAGAGATGCCAACATCAGCAAGCATCTCCTGGTACACAGCAGGTACAGTCTCTGGTGGTGGTAGTAGTAGTGACACCTCTGGAACAGGACTGGCAGGTGTGCGGGCTGCATGCCTGTCAGTGGCAGTGAAGGGTATGAGGGGTCGGTAAGGTGAAAGTGGTGGTCGGGCAGCTCTCCCCCGAAGACGTCGCCTAACATAGTAGAAAGGCAGTGTACCAGGTGCTGGAGCAGGGATGTCAGTCCTCTCCCCTTCGTCTTCAGATGAAGATGAGGAGATGTGTGCGAGGGAAACCTCAGGAGTAGCAGCATATGTAGTAGGAGGGTCCTCAGTGTCAGTGACCTCCATGGGTTCACCTTTCCCATCGGTGAACTCCATATCATCATCCTCTGTCTCCTCCATCGACTCATCCCTAGTGACTGATGCCTGTCCTGGTGACTGCACCACATCAGCGGCTAGGTCATCCTCTCCTCCGCCTTCTAGGCTAAGTACGTCATCAGCTGATGCATCAGGGATACGGATCGGTGAACGATGAACCTCCTCAGTCTCTCTCTCAGTCTCATCATCTGAAATCATCCGGTACCACGGATATCCTGATGGTGATCCTCTAGGTAGTCCTACTGATGAACTGATAGTCGACTGTGAACTGTGGTTGTAGTATGCTCCTGTAGACGTGGAATCATCAGAAGAAGACATCGCTGTAACATAAACAAAATAAATGTGTGTAAATATCTCATATAATTAGTCCGTAAAAAGGGACATTAACATAACATAGCAATCATTGTTGAACCCACATGTATCCCATATAACATAATTCAGATTTTGTTGTTGCACATGTAACCCATGTAAATATACCTCGTAATTGTTAAATCACATGTATCCCATTTATTACTTATATATATATATCCATATATATATATATACTTAATACTTACAATCCGTATGATAATCGATTAAACACATAGCAGTTATAGTCTAGAGTTACTAAATGCAACCTAGTTCTCTATAACCATGGCTCTGATACCAATCTGTCACACTCCAAAAATATCAGAGTATAATAGCAACAAGGGAGTGGTGACGTCATGATTATCATACACACACAGTTACAAAGAACGAACTCTAGATGAGACGTTCGGAAAATAGATCACTTGTAATTAATAAAATAAAATAGTTTTGACATAGCGCGGAAGCATAAATCTGGTCACAGTTACAAAACATAGTTTTCCAAATAGTACAAATGATCTTTGTTTCAATAGAAATGACGGCAATGCATGAGACCTCACTTAGCATCTTCCTTCTTAATACCTGAGAAAAACATTGCTAAAGCGTCAACATAAAGTTGGTGAGTTCATAGGTTTAGTTAATTTGAAATGTTTAATGAACCACAAGATTTTCCCAAAAGTGATGACAATATAACAAATACAAAGTCATCCTAAAAGTATTTATTACAGTCTAAGCTCGTGACACCGAAGCGTTAACAACAACGGTAGTATAATCATATAAATGTAGCCCAACTGGATGCCTAAACCCACGACATCCTATCTCAGACTCAAATGAAACTGTGCCCGCTTGTCCCCTTGTTGGACAAGACAGACAGGGACGTCAATCCCGATAGATCTATCCATAACATTCGCGCTTACACAAAGTAATTAACGGTTCACGATTCACGGGCCAAAGCAACTGGGTTTTTAGTGGGACTTAGACTAATATATAAATCAGTAAATGCATTTGTGTTCATACGTTAAATCAAGCAATGTCTCACCCCAAAAAGCAGTAAAAATAGTTAAACATGGGGCTATAAACTCACCTCGTAAATCAGCAAAGTGACAAATGGTAAAGGTAGCTCGAGAGTACGGTTACGCTAGCCGCGACCTATTTAATTATAAGGATCGTGTTACGACATTAAAAATTATACTAATAAAAAGACACGACATCTTAGTTGTGCTTGATAATACTTTACGTTTACGGAAAACACGATACCTAAAAGTCGGGTATTAAACAATCGAGATTTACGGGCTAAATATTACCTTTAAATTAAACAATTTCGTTTTTGGGCCTTAAGTAACCCAATGCACCCAACTGGCCCAACAATAACCCAAATTACCCACCCAATGGTCGGCCCATTGGCCATTTGACCAGGCCCGGCCCAAGGCGATACAAACAAGGGAAAAAGGGGTTAATACGTGTTTTATTCTCTCACACAAACCCAAAACACTCAGTCCTCTCTCTCTCTCTTCTCTTGAAAATACACCCACCGCCCCTTTTCTCTCTCTCTCTCAAAAACCAATCGGATCTTAAGCCATCCCATGGCTAAGATGGTTTCCAGATTAATAACATCAAATATTTGAGATGGTTTATGATGATTAAACACGCGTGGGATGTGGGGTTTCATCCCCACATCAAACTGATTTGATTTCGAGGCGTTTCCCCAGGAGGATAAATGATAGATTCGTCAATCAAAGATAAGTTTTACATCCTTTTCCCTTTTAATTAGATGGTCTATTGGTTTTCATTTATAAAAAGGGGTTTATGGTTTTAAAACGTTCGTATAAACAAGCAGTGAGCAAAGGCTCTCAGATTTAATAATAATCGAATTAGGGTTTCGAAAATAATTGGGGGTTTTTCCAAATCTCATGTTTAATAACCATTAATTAACGTTTTCTATCATAAAAACATATTAATTTCAACATATAACCGATTTGTAAAAATTAGGGTTTCGGTCAAATTTGGGGGTTTATGCATATCTCGGTTTTAATTAAATTAATTAATTAATTCGTGTTTGGATTGGGTCTAATTAGGGTTTAAATTAACAAAATGAAATTAGGGTTTATATAAATTGGGGGTTTTTGTACACGGTTGATTATTTGTAATTAAATAACGTTTTTGGAACATATAATGTATTAATTTCGTGAATAAAAAGGTTTACAATTTTTAGGGTTTCGGATTAATAAGGGGGTTTTATACCCGCGGCTTATTTGATGGTTTGGTGATGTTTCTGTAAAATGAAATAGATAAATTTTGGGTTATGGTTACTTTTGAGTGGTAAATGTTTCGGCAGAAACAAAGGGTCTTGGTTTGGTCGTGACAGAAGTAATGTAAAAGATATGGTAATGGGGTCTCGGTTTGGTCTTGACAGAAAATAATGGGGTTGTGGTCAAAGTCCAAGTTAAAAATGCTATGATTTATCTTCATATTTTTGGTTAAAACCGAACCGTAACAATGACTAACACATTAGTTTTATTTTCGTAGGTTTGGTTACAATGACAAGCACAACTACGACTTGTACCGAAAAATAAAGAGGTGATTAAAAGACTCACAATGGATGTTTCGTTTCGGTTTGCAGGTGTGGACGAGAAGGGATGGATCGGCTTTGACACTACTCTTTACTTTCACCCAGGATTTGTATTTGAAACTTGTCCAGGAACAATTTTTGTAATAATTTGGACTGTGGATAATATTTGTGTTATGTTTGGACATTGGATAATTTTGGGCTGTATTTAACTTGTATTATTAGTTTAGGGTTAGACTAAAGCTGGAAATGGTATGCTTGTGATGTACCCATTTTGGGTAAACTTGGCATGTGTGCTGGATTGTAGTGTTTAGTGGGTGAATAAACAATGTAATCAAGTCCATGACTGAATATTGACTCTTGTTGAACAAGTTTTGGAATAAAAGTAAATAAAAGTTCACAATTTAAATTCTTGTACAATTTGTATCATTATACCATTCGGCCCAGGTTTGTCAATCGTCTAAGTTTTAGACGCGAAAACATAATATGAACAATTTGATAACAAATCGACACACGACTTGAATCAAAGACGGATATGCGTGATCTCGAGGGATTCAGCAAATAATTCAAATAGACACACGGCAAATGCATAATACGTTTATTCACTCGTACGTTCCATTCAGAAACTAATAGACGCGAAAACTCGAGTTGTTACATTCGCTCTCCCTAAAGAGGGCTTTGTCCGCAAAGCAAAGTAAATAATACATTTATATCGACACCTCATTGGTAAATAATTAAGGTACTCCACTATATGAAGAATTAAAGATGAAAATTTGACGGATGTCACAGGATGTTAACCCGTCAACGAGAATTCCACCCGCCAAGTAGTTTGAAATATCCGCAAACCACGGGGTTTCATCAGAATTCGAGTTGATAGACATTAACGTCTCCAGGGGAAAAGAGTCATTGATCTCTTTGTTCGGATGATCCCCTTGGTAAGGATCCTCAAGTCTACTGAGATGATCCGCGGCTAGGTTTTCAGCTCCTTTCTTATCGCGAATTTCGATTTTAAATTCTTGGAGTAGCAAAACCCAGCGAAGAAGTCTTGGTCTGGCATCTTGTTTAGTTAACAAGTACTTCAACTCGGAATGATCGGTGTAAACGATTGTAGTAGAAAGGACAAGATAGGGGCGGAACTTTTCAAAAGCATAGACAACAGCTAAAAGCTCTTTTTTGGTTTTCGTGTAATGCAATTGAGCCCCCTTCATTGTCTTGCTAGCTTAATGGATCGGTTGGAAGTGTTTATTCACTCTTTGGCCCAAAACCGCTCCAATAGCATAGTCGCTAGCATCGCACATCAACTCGAAAGGCAGCTCCCAATTAGGGGTAACCAAGACGGGTGCCTTAGTCAGCTTATCCTTAAGCAAGTTGAAGGCTTCAAGACACTCTTTGGAGAAGATAAAAGGAGTATCTTTTTCCAAGAGGTGGGTCATCGGGCGAGCGATTTTAGAAAAATCTTTGATAAAACGACGGTAGAAGCCCGCATGACTGAGGAAACTTCTCACACCCTTCACGGTTGAAGGTGGAGGCAACTTAGAAATAACATCGGCTTTAGCACGGTCTACTTCAAGACCGGCTTTGGAGATTTTGTGTCCTAGCACGATGCCTTCTTTTACCATGAAATGGCATTTTTCCCAATTAAGAACAAGGCGAGTGTCTTCACATCGCTTCAGCATACGTTCCAAATTGGCAAGGCAAGCAGAGAAAGAATCGCCATAAACCGAGAAATCATCCATGAATACTTCCATAGTGTCTTCCACCATGTCATGGAAGATAGCCATCATACACCTTTGGAACGTCCCAGGAGCATTGCATAAACCAAAAGGCATACGTTTGTAAGCAAATGTTCCATAGGGACAAGTGAATGTGGTCTTTTCTTGGTCCTTGGGATCGATGGGAATTTGAAAATACCCGGAGAAACCGTCTAAGAAGCAGTAATAGTCATTACCCGCAAGACGCTCGAGCATTTGATCCATGAAAGGAAGAGGAAAGTGGTCTTTTCTCGTGGCATCATTGAGCTTGCGATAATCAATACAAACTCTCCACCCAGTAACGAGACGAGTGGGAATCAACTCGTTGTGTTCATTGGGAACAACGGTTATTCCGCCCTTCTTGGGCACACAATGGACGGGACTTACCCATGGCGAATCCGAGATAGGGTAAATCAAGCCGGCATCAAGAAGTTTGATGACCTCTTGTTTGATGACGTCATGAATGCGAGGATTAACCCTTATTTGGCTCTGGATTGCGGGTTTAAAGTCATCTTCCATGAGAATTTTGTGTGTACAAAAGTTCGGATCAATTCCGCGGATGTCGGAAATTTTCCAAGCAATTGCCTTCTTATGATCTTTAAGCACGGCGATGAGGCGAGATTTCTCTTCTTCTTTCAAGTCCTTCGCGATGATGACGGGCGACTTCTTCGTTTCTTCAAGGAACACGTACTCGAGATGGGGCGGTAACTCCTTAAGTTCTAAATCCGGAGGATTTTCGGTGGGAGGCGTCTTCAAAGTCGGAGCATCGATATCAATAACCGTGGGAGATGGTGGAGAAATATTGTCTTCTTTGAGAAGGTTTTCAATGAGGCGAAGATCTTCATCCCAATCGGTGGGAGAATCGTCATTTGCTAAGTTCACATCTCCCATGGTGGCTTCCAAATCTTTCCAAAGGAAATCACTTTCTCCAAATAGAGATAGTGATGAGTCAATAGAGGAAATGGTCTCAACATTGGGAAGAGAGGTAGGAATACTTTTACAAGCATCTTTGAAGTGTTCTTCACAAGCCTCATCAAGAACGTCAATAAAATTAACACTCTCGTTAGAATAAGGCTGTTTAGAAAGCTTTCCCATGTTGAAGACAATTTTATCGTCACCCACTCTCATGATAAGCTCATCGGCTTCAACATCAATGAGAGTGCGACCGGTCCTCAAGAATGGACGACCAACGATCAATGGCACACGAGGGTCCATGTCGTAGTCAACGACAACGAAATCGGCAGGAAAAGTGAATTTGTCGACTCCTACAAATACGTCTTCGGCTATCCCCACTGGATAAACAACCATACGGTTAGCTAATTCCAGAGTCATTTTGGTGGGGACTAGCTCAGGGAGAGATAATTTCTTCCAAACGCTTAAGGGCATTAAGTTAATACTGGCACCTAGATCGGCTAGGACCATGCAATTCTCTACTCCTGGGAAGTTGCAAGGGATTAAGAAACGACCCGGATCACCAAGCTTGGTTGGCAATTTCCTTAAGAGCACTGCAAAGCAATTCTCATTAAGTTGGGTGTTAGCAATATCAAGAAGCTTCTCCTTGTCACTAAGAAGATCTTTGAACATTTTCGCATACTTAGGCATGTGAGCGAGAGCCTCAGCGAAGGAGATGTTGAAATTCAATTGTTTAAACATTTTGAGAAAGTTCGAAACTTGAATATCATCCTTGCTTTTGAGCTTCTCTTTCCTCAACCTAGATGGATAAGGTATGTCGGAAGAAGAGAAAGGCTTTGGGAGAATAGGATCACTCACATCCTTTGGTGGAGGAGGGGTAGAAGTAAGAGGTGGATAAATTGGGGAAGTAGAAGGATGAGGAATAGGAGCAGGTGACTCGTTTTCCTTAGTCACAATCACCGGTGGAGGTATAGGAAGCTCGGGTTCCTTGGTACCTTTGCCACTACGAGTGGTGATTGCTTTCATCTCCCCTCTTGGATTCGCAACGGTGTTACTCGGAAGAGTACCCGAAGAAGAGGATTGATTACCTTGGAAGAAACCAGCCATCATGTTACTTAAGTCATTCGTTTGACTTGCCAAAGTGTTTCTCATATCAGCTCTCAGATCATTTCCTTGTTTTACCATGTCTGCTTTCAAGTTTAGCACTTCCCGCTGAAGATTTTCCACGATCACATCATTGGTCCTCATGCAGGTTTCCACATCTTGGTGTAATACGGTGGGTTGGTTGGGAGGGGGAGCATGGTAAGCGGGTGGTTGATAAGCAGGTTGTTGGTAAACTTGGTTGTTTCTTTGAGGTGGATATGGTTGTTTGTGAGGTGGTATGTATGGTGCACGAGGTTGTTGTTGTTGTTGAGGAGGGCGATTGAGGTTTTGTTGTTGGTTTGGGTTGTTAGGAGGAAAACCGGGTGGGGAAAGAAAGTTGTTAGAGCGGTAGCTAAGCAAGTTGCGGTCACCTTGAGGACGGGCTTGATAAGCGGCCGGAGGATAGGTACCGTATGCTGCATTAACATTCTCAGATGGATAGTCTTGGGTGGCGGTACAAGTGGTGTAAGAGTGAGGACCACCGCATATTTCACATGGTTGATTAACAGCATTGACTTGAGCGTTTTTAGCGTTGATGCTGTTGGTGTTGCTAGCTGATAGGTGTGAAAACACCCATCCTTTTACCACTTAATTCTGGCTAAAACGTGACCAAAACACGTATTTAATATCATTTGTTTGGAATTATGCGTGGTTTTTGTGTTTATTGTGTTTTCAGAGTCAACCGGATGAATATTGAAGAAAACATGGGATTGCACGGGTTTTATCGAGGAAAAAGACTCAAGACGAAGTCTATTATCCAAGAGATGCAAAAGATTTGAAGTCATTGTGCCTATTTGAAGATTTATCGAAGAATAGAGCCAAAGATGGAAGATTCATATATGTCGAAGAACTCGAGTCGATTAAACAAAAGATTATAAGACGAGTTGGAATTATTCACCGACACTTCTCAGAATCCAAAGTCAGAAACGTTTATGTAAAGAAACGTGAAGACTAAAGAAGGAAGAAGAAAAGAAGCCCAAAACCAAGCCCATTCAAAAAAGCCCACAAGACTTGCCTATAAATAGGACTTTACTTCACAAAATTGACACACTTAGCTAGTCTTAGTTTAGTTTTTTTATTTTTCTCTAGTTTTTAGAGAGAGAAAGTTCCAAACTTTCTCTCACTAAACTTTCTCTTTGTTTTCATCTTTCAAATTCAAGCTTTCTTTAATCCTTGTATTTTGAATTTCATTAATCTCAATCAAGTTAAGCTTTCAAGTTCTTTAATCTTTTTCTACTTTTCTTGATTTGTCAAAATCCTTAATCCGATTGTAAATTCGATACGGTTTGGATTTGTGGATTTGTTCGTGATCAAAATTCAATCTTTCTTGCTTCTTTTCAAAGCTTTCACACGCATAGGTTATAAGCCTTCTATGCTTATTAGCTTATTGCTTGTTTTGGCTTATTTTATTTCGAATTCCATATAAGTTCTAGTTTTATAAAAGTTCCTTTCATAAAGTTCAAGACTTTTCGTTTCTAAAAGTTGTTAAATTTTAGCTTTTTGAGTTATTTAAAATCCCGGTTAAAGTAGCTTATTGTGTATGCTTATTGAAATTTTTGCTTTGCACCAATTTCGGAACTGCATTCAGTCCATCGCAATACAAGGGTTACATTTATTCCGACGGTTTCTGCTCAGTATCGCAATAACCCAAGTGGGGTTTTACTTTGCGATAGGTTGTTTCTTACCCCTTATTCCGATCTGGATTTCGATCGCTTATTGCGATCGCACATTCCGACGGGGTTTAAGGTTCCTGTTTAAGGCGAAACTCTGGCCATTTTTACTTTGCAACATTCCGATAGTAAGTCATTGCGACAGAATTGTTTACGTTATTCCGATCACACTTTTCGATCTACATCATTCCGATAAGAACTGCATTGCGACAGCTTGGTCTTTGAACATTCCGATAGTACCAAACATGGACATCCCGATGGTGGCTGTGATTACATTCCGATGCTTTTGATTTTCTTACATTCCGATAGAAATAATTTTCGATATTCCGATAGAACAAGTTTTTAAGCATTAATTCAATTTAGTTTTCAAAGTATTCGTCTAATCTTTTCTTTACATTTTCAAACGTTTACTTGTAATTTGTCAATTTAAGCTTTAATTTACTCAACGTCATTTACACTTAATCGTTATTAGTTTAAAAATAGATAAACAAACCAACAATTTTTTTATTAACCAAGAACAAATCATTCCACTTAGAGCCGAGATCAATTCGAGAGGATATCGAGAGAAAATATAGAACCCATTGAAAATCTTAGTATCAAATGGCGCCGCTGCCGGCTCTTCTCGTTAAGATCAAAAGTTTTTTGTGAGAACTTGGATTTTGGGATCCGTTCCCCGTGAACGTTACTTTTTCATATAAACTTTCAAAAAATAAGAATAATATATATATATATATATATATATATATATATATATATATATATATATAAAATTTTCAAAAAATCCTAAAAATTAAAAAACATAAAAAAAAAAAACCAAAAATATTTTTGCTTTGTTTTTCCTTGTTAATTCTTTTGCAGGTGTATGCGCACTCGATCCACGTCTTATCAAGAGCCCGAGCCTCTCGATCACTTAGACATGGCCGGTGTACAAAACAACAACAACATACCACCTCCAAACAACAATAATAACAACAACAACCCACCTTTCAACAACATGAATAATAACAACAACAATGAGCCTCAACCGGATAATCGCCCGATGATTGAACTGCTGCAAGCTCATGTAGATGGCAACACTGATCCAATTGTTATACCAGCAATTGCAGCCAACAACTTTGAGCTAAAATCAGGCTTTATCCAGATGGTCTCCGCTCAACATTATTGGGGCGTACCATTGATGACCCACATGACCACATCAAGAGATTCTTACAACTCACTAATACGGTCAAGTTCAATGGTGTTCCACAAGAGGTAATCCGGTTACAACTTTTTCCCTTTTCTTTAGAGGGACAAGCACGGCATTGGCTTGTTAAGGAACCGCCACAAAGTATTCTTTCGTGGACGGATTTGGAGACCAAGTTTATCAATTACTTTTTCCCACCCTCTCGTACTACCGCTTTGCGGAATGAAATCATAAATTTTGAACAAAAGTACGATGAGTCGTTCAGTGAATCTTGGGATTGTTTTAAAGATCTTTTAAGAAAATGCCCACAACATGGTTTTACCAAAGTACATCAAATTAATACTTTTTACAATAGTTTAAGCATGAGTGACCAAGATTCACTAAACAGTGCCTCGGGGGGGTAATCTTTTGGCTAAGACTTCCAATGCTGCTTGGGATATCATTGAGAATAAGTCTCGTGTGCAAACCAAGAGTGTTCAGACCAATGTCGCTAGTGCTAGCACTAGTGACAGCGATAAGCGACTTGACAAAATCACTACGCTTCTTGAATCGCTTGTTACCCACACCGTCAACAACAACAACAGCAACAACGCTAAAAACGCTCAAGTCAGTGCTGTTAGCCAACCATGCGAGATATGCGGGGGTCCTCACTCTTACACCACTTGTACTGCCACCCAAGACTACCCTTCTGAGAATGTGAATGCAGCTTATGGCACCTATCCTCAACCTGCTTATCAAGCTAGACCTCAAGGTGACCGTAATTTGCTTAGCTACCGCTCCAACAACTACCTCTCACCACCCGGTTTTCCTCCAAACAACCCAAACCAACAACAAAACCTTAATCGCCCTCCTCAACAACAACAACAACCTCGTACACCATACATTCCACCTCACAAGCAGCAACAACCACCTCAACAAAACAACCAAGTATACCAGCAACCTACTTATCAACCACCCGCATACAATGCTCCTCCCAACCAACCCACCGCCTTACACCAAGAAGTGGAAACTTATATGAGGACTAACGATGTGATAGTGGGAAATCTTCAGAGAGAAGTGCTCAACCTGAAAGCAGACTTGGTCAAACAAGGGAACGATTTGAGAGCTGACATAAGAAACACGTTGGATAGTCAAACGAATGACTTGAAGAACATGATGGCTAGTTTCTTCCAAGGTAATCAACCCTCTTCTTCGTGTACTCTTCCGAGTAACACCGTTGCGAATCCAAGAGGGGAGATGAAAGCAATTACCACTCGCAGTGGCAAAGGTACCAAGGAACCCGAGCTTCCTATACCTCCACCGGTGGTTGTGACTAAGGAGAACGAGTCACCTGTTACTATTCCTCATCCTTCTACTTCCCCAATTCCTCCGCCCCCTTCACCTTCTTCCCTCATTTCCCCACCACCCGTGGTTGTGAGTGATCCTATTCCCCTAAAGCCTTCTTCTTCATCCAATATACCTTATCCTTCAAGGTTGAGGAAAGAGAAGCAAAAGAGCAAGGATGATATTCAAGTTTCAAACTTTCTCAAAATGTTTAAACAAATGAATTTTAACATCTCCTTTGCCGAGGCTCTCGCTCACATGCCCAAATACGCTAAGATGTTTAAAGATCTTCTAAACGACAAGGAGAAGCTTCTTGATATTTCTAACACCCAACTTAATGAGAATTGCTCTGCAGTGCTCTTAAGGAAATTGCCAACCAAGCTTGGTGATCCGGGTCATTTCTTAATCCCTTGCAACTTCCCGGGAGTAGAGAATTGCATGGCCCTAGCCGATCTAGGTGCCAGTATTAATCTAATGCCTCTAAGTGTTTGGAAGCAATTATCTCTCCCTGAGCTAGTCCCCACCAAAATGACTTTGGAATTAGCTAACCGTACGGTTGCTTATCCAGTGGGGATAGCCGAAGACGTCTTTGTAGGAGTCGACAAATTCACTTTTCCTGTTGATTTCGTCGTTGTTGACTACGACATGGACCCTCGTGTGCCATTGATCGTTGGTCGTCCATTCTTGAGGACCGGTCGCACTCTAATCGATGTTGAAGCCAGTGAGCTTATCATGAGAGTGGGTGACGATAAGATCGTCTTCAACATGGGAAAGCTTTCTAAACAGCCTTATTCATACGAGAGTGTTAATTGTATTGACGTTCTTGATGAGGCTTGTGAAGAACACTTCAAAGATGCTTGTAAAAGTATTCCTACATCTCTTCCCAATGTTGAGACCGTTTCCTCTATCGACTCATCACTATCTCTATTTGGAGAAAGTGATTTCCTTTGGAAAGACTTGGAAGCTACCATAGGAGATGTGAATTTAGACAATGTCGATTCTACTACCAATTGGGATGAAGATCTCCGCCTCATTGAAAACCTTCTCAAAGAAGACAATCTTTCTCCTCTATCTCCGACGGTTACTGCTATTGATCCTCCTTCTCCTAACGAGGTGACTAATGATGATCCATCGTTAGTTTCACCATCTATTGAGGATCCTCCCACTCTTGAGCTTAAGGACCTACCTCCTCATCTTGAGTACGTTTTCCTTGAAGACAACGAGAAGTCACCCGTCATCATCGCAAAGGACCTAAAAGAAGAAGAAAAAGCCCGACTTGTCGCCGTGTTGAAGAAGCATAAAACAGCTATCGCTTGGAAAATCTCCGACATTCGTGGAATTGATCCTCACTTCTGCACACACAAAACTCTCATGGAGGACGGCTTTAAGCCCACAATTCAAAGCCAACGAAGGGTGAATCCAAAAATACATGAAGTCATCAAAACAGAGGTTATCAAACTTCTTGATGCGGGTATGATTTACCCTATTTCGGATTCACCATGGGTTAGTCCAATCCATTGTGTGCCTAAGAAAGGCGGCATCACCGTTGTGCCCAATGCAAACAACGAGCTGATTCCTACCCGTCTCGTCACTGGGTGGAGAGTTTGTATAGACTACCGCAAACTCAATGATGCCACGAGAAAGGATCATTTCCCTCTACCTTTTATGGACCAAATGCTTGAACGTTTAGCGGGTAATGAATATTACTGCTTTCTTGATGGTTTCTCGGGTTATTTTCAAATACCCATCGATCCCCAAGATCAAAAGAAGACAACATTCACTTGTCCCTATGGCACATTTGCTTACAAAAGAATGCCTTTTGGCTTATGTAATGCCCCCGGGACTTTCCAAAGGTGCATGTTGGCTATCTTCCATGACATGGTTGAACAAACCATGGAAGTCTTCATGGATGATTTCTCGGTCTTTGGGGATTCCTTCTCCTCTTGCCTTGCCAATTTGGAACGAATGCTTAAGCGGTGCGAAGACACTCGCCTTGTTCTGAATTGGGAAAAATGCCATTTTATGGTAAAAGAAGGCATTGTGCTAGGACACAAAATCTCTAAAGCCGGTCTTGAAGTCGACCGTGCTAAATAGATGTCATAGCCAAATTACCTCCACCTTCAACCGTGAAGGGTGTGAGAAGCTTTCTGGGTCATGCGGGCTTCTATCGTCGTTTCATTCAAGATTTCTCTAAAATCGCTCGCCCGATGACCCACCTCTTGGAAAAAGATACTCCTTTTATCTTTTCCAAAGATTCCTTGAAGCCTTCAACTCGCTTAAGGATAAGCTAACTAAGGCACCCGTCTTGGTTACCCCTAATTGGGAGCTTCCCTTTGAGTTGATGTGCGATGCTAGTGATGTTGCTATTGGAGCGGTTCTGGGACAAAGAGTGAACAAACACTTCCAATCAATCCATTACGCTAGCAAGACAATGACGGGGGCACAATTGCATTATACGACAACCAAAAAAGAGCTTTTAGCTGTTGTCTATGCTTTTGAAAAGTTTCGCCCCTATCTTGTCCTTTCCACCACTATCGTATACACGGACCATTTCGCGTTGAAGTACTTGATGACAAAGCATGATTCTAAGCCAAGACTTCTTCGCTGGGTTTTACTCCTTCAAGAATTCAACATTGAAATTCGTGACAAGAAGGGAGCCGAAAACCTGGCCGCGGATCATCTGAGCATACTTGAGGATCCATATCAAGGGGATCATCCGAACAAAGAGATCAATGACTCTTTCCCCCTTGAGACCTTAATGTCTATCGATCTCAATCTCGATGGCACCCCGTGGTTTGCGGATATTGCAAACTACTTAGCGGGTGGTGTTCTCATCCAAGGGTTAACATCCCAATAAAAAAAGAAGTTCTTGAATGGTGTTAAGACTTACTTTTGGGATGACCCTTTTCTATTCAAACAATGCGCTGACTTGATTATTCGCCGATGTGTTGATGGACCGGCCGCTTTGGACATTCTCCAGGCTTGCCACAAAGGACCCACCGGTGGTCACTTTGGTCCCAACTACACTGCCAAAAAAGTGTTTGATTCGGGATTCTATTGGCCCACCATTTACAGTGATGCTCACGAGATGGTTAAACATTGTGATTCTTGCCAAAAACAAGGCAAGATCACACATAAAGATGAGATGCCTTAGAATTTCATACAAGAATGTGAAATCTTTGATGTATGGGGCATCGACTTTATGGGGCCATTCCCTTCTTCTAAAGGCAACAAATACATCCTTGTCGCTGTTGACTACGTTTCCAAATGGGTTGAAGCCAAGGCTTTACCCACTAACGACGCGAGGGTGGTTTGTAAATTCTTGAAACAACTGTTGACTCGATTCGGTGTTCCTCGTGCTATTATCAGTGACCGCGGGACTCATTTTTGCAACGATCAATTTGCAAGAGTCATGGCGAAGTATGGTGTCAATCACCGTCTTTCCACCGCTTATCATCCTCAAACCAACGGTCAAGCCAAAATATCTAACCGTGGATTGAAAAGAATTTTGCAACGTACTGTGGGAGAGCATCGCGCCGCGTGGGCCGATAAGTTAGATGATGCTCTGTGGGCTTTCCGTACTGCTTACAAGACCCCGATCGGCTGTACACCCTATCGTCTTGTGTACGGGAAAGCTTGCCACCTCCCTATCGAGCTGGAACATAAGGCATACTGGGCCTTGAAGTGGGCTAACTTCGACATCAACAAAGCCGGTGATCATCACAAGACTCGACTCAACAAGCTCAACGAACTAAGGAATGAAGCTTATGAGAACTCGCTGATCTACAAAGAGAAGACGAAGATCCTTCATGACGCAAAAATCAAGAACCGAGAGTTCCACGTTGGTGATCAAGTCTTACTTTTTAACTCTCGGTTGAAGATCTTCTCTGGCAAGTTGAAGATCCGCTGGTCTGGTCCATTCACCGTCATCAACATCATTCCATATGGGACCATTGAGCTTTCTCAGCCAAATGGGCCCAATTTCAAAGTGAATGGCCAACGTCTGAAGCTGTACTTTGGTGAGGACATCTCTCAGGAGATGATTCCATCCCTCACCACGTTCCCCATGAACTAATTTTGGGTCGAGTCAGGCTCGTGACTTGGTTATAAAAAACAAGCGCTCCTCGGGAGGCAACCCGAGTATCTATCCTTTTATGTTTTAACCTCCTAAGTGTAGGGGGACCTGTATAGGTGTTTGTTTTTGTGTGGTGATGTGATTACAGGGATGAATTCACTCTTGGAACCTTTGAAGAACCGTGCTCCCGTGTTATCCGAAATTCGGTTCTATCTCTCAACTATCGTGATTCAATTTTCTTCATACTCACATTTGAAATTGATCACTTTAGTCGTCTCTTCCTTAACTCGAGTTAACCAACGTGCACAATGTCCTAAGTGTAGGGGAAACTTTTTCCACATGCTTAAACATTGAGGACAATGTTTATCTTAAGTGTAGGGGGGACTTCTATCGAAGTTTTAAGTGGACTTTTCCATGAAAATGCCTTCATTTAACCAGAAAATCATCTTTTTCAACATTTTTCAAATTTTTAATTAACTTTGGCCATATAGTCGTAATTTTTAAAATTTTTATCGTTGCTTTCATATGTATATATCCCGCAATAAAGTCAAAAATATTAATAAAGTGGTGTAGCTAGTTTAGAAGTCTTTGACATATTAGGCCCGTTGCGATTATTTTGACTCAACCCGAATAGACTTATCCAAGTTTATTCTAGCTAGTATCCTTAACCATGTAGACCTTAATTGGTTTATTAGGCTAAGCATCCACGAGTCTCATTACTTGAGATTTTAAATTGTGGAGAACGAGAGATGATAGAGTCAATTATAAGTCGGTATTCTTGCACAAGCTCACTTGGTGTAATTATTTGCCTATTCTCCCATCACTTGCTAATAAATTATCTGCAATAAGTAAGGTCGTATGATTTGAAAAGTTACTTAGCTTCTAGCCCAAGATCGTTTAAAAGTTGCTCGGTAATGATAAGAGTTCATAGCCAAGGCATAACTTATGAAGCGGGGCGCGAAGATTGGCGAGTCCGAAAAGGCCCTAACAAGGCATGAGGATTCCATTTTATTGCTAAAGATCCAAAGTGATGTGAAAAGCATTATTCCCAAAGTCAATATGAAGGATCAAGACTCACGACAAAAAGCAATCAACTCCCATAAAGATCATGGAAAAGTCTATCCGAAAAGACCCTAACAAGGTATGAGGATAAATAGATCCAAGTCCAAAAAGGAGGCGGATCGTTGTATCTCAAAATCCCAAATAGAGATTGAAGAAATAATCATGAAGTCGTGGTCAACAAAGTTGGAGTACCCCTCAAAAGTCTCCAAGTGAAGAAACTCTATTAACGATGAGAAGACCATTATCTCAAGCACGTCTCTCAAGATATGAAGTATGAAGTACATGCCAAATATCGGCCCGAGAAAGGTCTCGAATCGTGAACCGAGTTATGCCAAGATATGAACTTTTTGATATCCCGAGAAGCAGTTTTAAGAGATTTTGTCCTTTAGCTAACTATTGATCAAATCGTCCTACTTTGCTTTCAGCCTAATAAACTATCGAAATAAGTCTAAAAATGCATCTTCATGATCATTTTAAGACAAAAATAAAATATAAGAGAAACACCTAGGAATAAGGGAGTTTAAGCATATAATTAAGCCATGTGTGTGAGTGTTTGATTTACTAACTTATAATAACAATGATCTCGTTTTTAAGCTTAGTTTGGGGAACGTGAAACTTGAGGGTGATAAATCTTCGCAGCACCAAAGCCCTAATGTAAGTCCTTGATTTCTTTGCAAGTTATTTCCATCCTTTTGTTTACTTTAAAGTTTTAATTTTTCTTAAGTATTTTAATAAGGCCATGGTTGATTAATTATGAGAAAAATGTAAAAATTGCTTTATCACTAAGCATTGCATGAGGGCATGGCAATGGTTAAGTGTAGGGGATTTGATAGGTGTGAAAACACCCATCCTTTTACCACTTAATTCTGGCTAAAACGTGACCAAAACACGTATTTAATATCATTTGTTTAGAATTATGCGTGGTTTTTGTGTTTATTGTGTTTTCAGAGTCAACCGGATGAATATTGAAGAAAACATGGGATTGCACGGGTTTTATCGAGGAAAAAGACTCAAGACGAAGTCTATTATCCAAGAGATGCAAAAGATTTGAAGTCATTGTGCCTATTTGAAGATTTATCGAAGAATAGAGCCAAAGATGGAAGATTCATATATGTCGAAGAACTCGAGTCGATTAAACAAAAGATTATAAGACGAGTTGGAATTATTCACCGACACTTCTCAGAATCCAAAGTCGGAAACGTTTATGTAAAGAAACGTGAAGACTAAAGAAGGAAGAAGAAAAGAAGCCCAAAACCAAGCCCATTCACAAAAGCCCACAAGACTTGCCTATAAATAGGACTTTACTTCACAAAATTGACACACTTAGCTAGTCTTAGTTTAGTTTTTTTTATTTTTCTCTAGTTTTTAGAGAGAGAAAGTTCCAAACTTTCTCTCACTAAACTTTCTCTTTGTTTTCATCTTTCAAATTCAAGCTTTCTTTAATCCTTGTATTTTGAATTTCATTAATCTCAATCAAGTTAAGCTTTCAAGTTCTTTAATCTTTTTCTACTTTTCTTGATTTGTCAAAATCCTTAATCCGATTGTAAATTCGATACGGTTTGGATTTGTGGATTTGTTCGTGATCAAAATTCAATCTTTCTTGCTTCTTTTCAAAGCTTTCACACGCATAGGTTATAAGCCTTCTATGCTTATTAGCTTATTGCTTGTTTTGGCTTATTTTATTTCGGATTCCATATAAGTTCTAGTTTTATAAAAGTTCCTTTCATAAAGTTCAAGACTTTTCGTTTCTAAAAGTTGTTAAATTTTAGCTTTTTGAGTTATTTAAAATCCCGGTTAAAGTAGCTTATTGTGTATGCTTATTGAAATTTTTGCTTTGCACCAATTTTGGAACTGCATTCAGTCCATCGCAATACAAGGGTTACATTTATTTCGACGGTTTCTGCTCAGTATCGCAATAACCCAAGTGGGGTTTTACTTTGCGATAGGTTGTTTCTTACCCCTTATTCCGATCTGGATTGCGATCGCTTATTGCGATCGCACATTCCGACGGGGTTTAAGGTTCCTGTTTAAGGCGAAACTCTGGCCATTTTTACTTTGCAACATTCCGATAGTAAATCATTGCGACAGAATTGTTTACGTTATTCCGATCAGACTTTCCGATCTACATCATTCCGATAAGAACTGCATTGCGACAGCTTGGTCTTTGAACATTCCGATAGTACCAAACATGGACATCCCGATGGTAGTTGTGATTACATTCTGATGCTTTTGATTTTCTTACATTCCGATAGAAATAATTTTCGATATTCCGATAGAACAAGTTTTTAAGCATTAATTCAATTTAGTTTTCAAAGTATTCGTCTAATCTTTTCTTTACATTTTCAAACGTTTACTTGTAATTTGTCAATTTAAGCTTTAATTTACTCAACGTCATTTACACTTAATCGTTAGTAGTTTAAAAATAGATAAACAAACCAACAATTTTTTTATTAACCAAGAACAAATCATTCCACTTAGAGCCGAGATCAATTCGAGAGGATATCGAGAGAAAATATAGAACCCATTGAAAATCTTAGTATCACTAGCGGTTTGGGTAGCAAGCGATTCAAGAAGCGTAGTGATTTTGTCAAGTCGCTTGTCGTTGTCACTAGTACTAGCACTAGCGGCATTGGTCCGCACACTCTTGGTTTTCACACGAGACTTATTCTCAATGATATCCCAAGCGGCATTGGAAGTCTTAACCAAAATATTACCCCCCGAGGCACTGTTTAGTGAATCTTGGTCATTCATGCTTAAACCATTATAAAAAGTGTTAATTTGGTGCACTTTGGTAAAACCATGTTGTGGGCATTTTCTTAAAAGATCTTTAAAACGGTCCCAAGATTCACTAAAAGACTCATCGTACTTTTGTTCAAAATTGATAATTTCATTCCGCAAAGCGGTAGTACGAGAGGGTGGGAAAAAGTAGTTTATAAACTTGGTTTCCAAATCCGTCCACGTAAGAATACTTTGTGGCGGTTCCTTAGCAAGCCAATGTCGGGCTTGTCCCTCTAAAGAAACGGGAAAAAGTTGCAAACAGATTACCTCTTGTGGAACACCATTGAATTTGACCGTATTCGTGAGTTGCAAGAATCTCTTGATGTGGTCATGAGGATCATCAATGGTACGCCCCAAGAATGGTTGAGCAGAGACCATCTGGATAAAACCGGATTTGAGCTCAAAGTTGTTGGCTTCAATCGCGGGTATGACAATTGGATCATTGTTGCCATCTACATGTGCTTGTAGAAGTTCAATCATCGGGCGATTGTCTGGTAGAGGCTCATTGTTGTTGTTATTATTGTTGTTGAAAGGTGGGTTGTTATTGTTGTTGTTATTATTATTGTTGAGAGGTGGGTTATTGTTGTTGTTTTGTACACCGGCCATGTCTAAGTCTTCGAGAGGCTCGGGCTCTTGATAAGACGTCGATCGTGTACGCATGCACCTGCAAAAGAACTAACAAGGCAAACAAGAAATATTTTTTGTTTTTATGGTTTTTTAATTTTTTTGTATTTTTGAAAATTTTATATTTTTTAGGGTTTTTTGAAATTTTTTATGAAAAAGTAACGTTCACGGCGAACGGATCCCAAAATCCAAATTCTCACAAAAAACTGTTAATCTTAACGAGAAGAGCTGGCAGCGGCGCCATTTGATACAAGCGTTTTCACTGGGGTTCAATATTAATCTCGGAATCTCCTCGAATTGATCACAGCTCAAAGTGGAAAGATTTGTTCTTGGTGACAAATAGGGGTTTTGGTTTTCTATTCTATTGAAAATATAAATGAATGAAGTATAAAATAAAACTTGAAGTTAAATTAAACAATTAAATGATAAAGCAGTAACACGACCTTACTGAAGAAATGAGCTCTGCAGAATAAATTCCTACCCGGAATAAAGATGCCATGCGTAATAAATTTCTACTCGGGATAAAGGTCTATTCGGAATAAATAAGGCTACTCGGAATATTAGGCTATGCGGAATAAAATACCCTATGCGGAATAAGCGGAGTATGCGGAATATTTAGGTTATGCGGAATAATGACACCATTCGGAATATTTTGACTATGCGAAAAAAGGGGCTATCCGGAATACTAGTGCTATGCGGAATAATAAATATTCCAAGTAAAGGAAAAGGTAAAAGCCTATCCGGAATATGTAAAAATTCCGAATAAGGGACGAAGCAAGATGACTATGCGGAATAATTGGGAATAAAGATGGTTATGCTGAATATCTGGCTATGCGGAATGTAAGTCCTACTCGGAATAAATTATATTCCGGATAAGAGGTTTGGTTCGGAATGTTCTGGGTATGAAGAACAGTAACACAGCGATAAAACAGGGGAACACGAATTTGCCTAAAATCAACCAAGGTTTTAACCGAATCTTAACCAAAACTAATAGCAATTCATCTGCTAACCATAAACAACAAATCCCAATCATAAAAACACAAAACCCATTAACTTTAGAAGATCAAAATCAATTAAATAAGAACTTAAGAACTTTGAATAAAAAGATGAAGATGAACAAGATGAATGAAAAGATTAAATTGATGATTAAGGTTAAAACAATCATAGGAAAAAGATTAAAAGCTTACAAAATGAAGGATTGAACAAAAATGAAAGATCACCAACACCTTAGTGGTGTTGGCTTGCTACGAAAGAAAAGAAGAAAAACTGGAATAAAAAAACTAGTTGCAAATTTGTGAGGGTGATTTCCTTTTATAGGCTAATGGTTGGTTGGTGAAGTGGGCTTTCTTCCTCTCTTGTCTTCTCGTCTTTTCAGAAAAGTTGACGTTTTCGATTCTGATTCGGGATTTGTCGACGATTAAATTCAACTCGTCTTTTAATTTCTTCGTTTAATAGACTTGAGTTTCTTCGACATTTGTAAATCTTCCGTCTTTGGTCCTTTTCTTCGATAAATCTTCAAATAGGCCCATTGACTTCAAATCTTTTGCATCTCTTGGACAATAGACTTCGTCTTGAGTCTTTTTCTTCGATAAAACCCGTGCATTCCCATGTTTTCTTCAATATTCATCCGGTTGGCTCTGAAAACACAATAAACACAAAAACCACGCATAATTCCAAACAAATGATATTAAACACGCGTTTTGGTCTTGTTTTAGTAAGAAATAAGTGGTAAAAGGATGGGTGTTTTCATACCTATCAAACTTTAAACTTCAAATCATAAAGATGAAGATGAACAAGATTAATGGAAGGATTATATTGATTGATTAAGGTAGAGTAAACAAAAGGAAAGATTAAAAACTTACAAGATTAAAGATTCAACAAAAATGAAAAATCACCAACACCTTAATGGTGTTGGCTTCCTACGAAAGAAAAGAAAAGAAACTGGAATCAAAAAACTGTCTAATGTGTGGGAGGGATGTCCTATTTATAGGAGGTGTAGTTGGTTGGTGAGTGGGCTTTCTTCCTTTCTTTTCGTCTTCTCGTCTTTTCAGTAAAGTTGACGTTTTCGATTCTGATTCGGGATTTGTCGACGATTAAATTCAACTCGTCTTTTAGTTTCTTCGTATAATAGACTTGAGTTCCTTCGACATATGTAAATCTTCCATCTTTGGTCCTTTTCTTCGATAAATCTTCAAATAGGCCCATTGACTTCAAATCTTTTGTATCTCTTGGACAATAGACTTCGTCTTGAGTCTTTTTCTTCGATAAAACCCGTGCAATCCCATGTTTTCTCCAATATCCATCCGGTTGGCTCTGAAAACACAATAAACACAAAAACCACGCATAATTCCAAACAAATTATATTAAATACGCGTTTTGGTCTCGTTTTAGCCAGAAATAAGTGGTAAAAGGATGGGTGTTTTTACACCTATCACTTGTGCATACTTATGTGATTAACTGCTAGTTGATTCATGATTGTTTTGTGATTTGACTTGGTACCAAGGGGATGTTGACAAGGCGGGGCTTTGGGGAGGTACATAGATGTGTGAGCATCTACGGGACCAAAGGATAATGACAAGGTGGGGCCTTGGGATTGGTACATGGGTGTATGGGCGCCTATGGTACCATGGTGTTTGGTAAGGCTTGGAGCCTTGGATTTGGTTTGGTTGTTAAATCTTGAATATTAGTTGTTAATGTATGTTTGTATCACATTGTCCATATGTTCATTTGTTGGTTGTTGATGTTCACAGCTTATGGTTTGATTTTGGCGTTGGAGTCTAAACCTATGACTCTCACCAACTTTATGTTGACGTGTTTTAGTGTCTCTTTCAGGTGAGAGTGTGGTTAAGCTTGATAATAGAAGTGGCTAGTTTCGGAGGCATTAGGATTGCATTTAGAAGGAGATCCCCGTTCCTTCTTAGTTTCTTTTGTTTGTTTAATAAGTGATACTTTGTGGACACCTTTATGATGTTTTGTTTGTGGTAATTGTTTGTCTTGGGTAAGAGGTAGGACTATTACCTACTTGCCTAAACTCCTGCTTTTTGTGGAGATATTGTCATGACATTTATGTCACCATTTTATGACATTTCTATTTCATTTAGTTATCTCTATAGACACGTTATTGTTATGATGATATCCATACGTCGCACCCCATATTCCGCCATGGTGGGGTGTGACACTGGCCGTAAGTTTCATTCCCTTATTCTGTTTGCTTAACAAGGTGATCTCTACACCACTTGACTATAGTTTATTTCTTTTTCCCATAGTCCTATACACAATTGAGTTTTAGAAACGTGGGCTGCCCCACTGTCATACACTTCTGTGGCTGCACGAGAAAGATAAGATTGTGGAACCAGCACAACTCGATGCATTTGTTTCAGCCAAACTGCCAGATCCTAACGCCGACCCAGAAACCATTGCTATTGTGTCAGAGCTGATACTCCACGGACCATGCGGTGCAGCTAACATGAATTCACCTTGCATGAAGGATGGCTTATGTAGCAAAAACTTTCCAAAAAAGTACAATGAACATGCCTACTTTGACGACGGTGGATACGTCCATTATCGCCAACAGGACTCAGGCATATGTGTCACTATAAAAGGGTTCGAGCTTGACAACGCTAATGTTGTGCCATATAACCGAACCCTTTCGAGTACTGTGGATGGAGCATGTTGATTAAGTTTTATTCAAGTATTTATCCAAAGGCCCTGATAGGATATTCGCGAAAGTTATAAGGCCAATCGGTGAAGCGTGGACCTCCTCACAGCCTCCACCCAAACCGAGGGACGAGATACAAGATTATGCAGACGGTCGGTACATCTGTCCTCATGAAGCTCGCTGGAGGATTTTTGATATCCCCATACACATGAGAGAACCGGTTGTGCAAATACTTGTCGTTCACTTAGAGAACATGCAGCGTGTTAACTTCGTGAACACGATGATGTCTCGGTCATAGTTAATATGCCTGAAAAAAGACTACATTGACTGAATGGTATGCGTACAACGCCAACAACGTTGATGGCAGGCACTTAACCTACTTGAAATTTCCAATGGAATTCGTATGGTACGTAGATGCAAAGAGCTGGAAACGAAGGGGTGTTACAACCAAACACTCTTATGGAAGACTTGCTTTCGTGCATCCTAGCGCGGGCGACCTGTTCTACTTATGGATGCTTCTATCTCACAGAAAAGGCTGTACATCTCCAACAGAGGTGCGGACCGTCGACAATCATGTTTGCCCAACCTACCGTGCTGCATGCGATGCATTAGGCCTCCTAGGGGACGATCGGGAATGGGACATAGCTTTGGAGGAAACTGCCGGTCATGCAAGTGCATCTAAAACACGAACTCTGTTTGCACAAATGTTAATGTTCTGTGAAATAGCTGACCCCCGCAAACTATGGGAGTAACACTGGGAAAATATGTCCGACGACATTGGTGCAAGGGTGTCTGCCACCGTGGGTATTCAAGGGTACTTTGTGAACGATGATGAAAAGAAAGGATATATTTTATACGACATCCTGTGTATTTTGACCGATAACGGTAGGAAGTTATCAGAGTTTGGCCTCCCTTCCCCTCCACAAAGACTTCTGGATGAGCTTAAAAACAGGTTGCTGATGGAGGAAAGAAACTACAATCGGGCGCAGTTGTTCCACGAAACAGTTGACGCTCTTCCCAAACTCAATGCTGCCCAACGCACAATTTACGACCTTATCATTCTGGCGGCAACACAGAAAAGGCAAGAGCTAATATTTGTGTATGGTCATGGCGGAACTGGGAAGACGTTTTTTGTGGAAAACCATCACAGGATCGTTGCGATCAAAAGAGAAGATCGTGTTAACCGTTGCTTCATCTGGCATTGCATCCCTCCTTCTTTCCGTTGGTCGTACGCCTCACTCTAGATTTAAGATACCTCTAGAGTTAACAGACGAATGGTTGTGTCATATCAAAAAGAACACACAGGTGGGCCGACTGTTGGCTGATACAGATGTTATTATCTGGGATGAGGCGCCTATGAACAATCGTCGCTGCTTTGAAGCATTTGATCGAACCCTCAGAGACCTAATGAGCTCACTAGACTCTGTCTTCGGTGGTAAAACAGTGATTCTGGGTGGGGATTTCCGCCAAACTCTTCCAGTGAAAAAAGGGGCTTCAATACTTGAGCTGATAACCTTATCCATATCCCAATCACCACTATGGCAACACTTTATAGTTTACACGCTGACTGAAAACATGAGGCTCATGAGAGACGACCTAACTGCATATGAAAAAGAAAAAGCCCAGCAATTTGCTACGTGGCTACTTACGGTTAGAAATGGTGAGATCGGTGAACCAAATGAGGAAGAACCCGAGAGCGTGAATTGGATATCGATACCGGCACAATACTGTGTTTCTGGCGATGGAAACGGGCTGACGGAGCTTATAGAATTCATATATGACGACGACACTTTAAAGAAACCAACAGCAAGTTCGTTCCAGTCTAAAGCTATTGTGTGCCCAAAAAATGAAGCTGCCGATGTTATTAATGACCAGATAGTGGAACAGATCGCTGGTGAATCAGTTACCTAATTAAGTAACGACATTGCATACCCAAATGGAGGCGATACCTCAGAAACAGACATGCTGTACCCACTGGAGTTCTTGAACACACTTAACTTCCCTAGGTTCCCACCACACGAATTGCATTTAAAGGTTGGTTGTCCTATCATGCTACTAAGAAACACAAACTTGGCTGGCGGCCTGTGCAACGGGACACAGATGATTGTCCGGGCACTTAAGTCAAAGTTAATAGAAGCTCAGATAATTACGGGAACACGCGTTGGGGAGAAGGTGTACATCCATCGTATCCTCTTGGCTCACCAAGATCCGAACCTCTCTTTCACGTTCAAACAGAGACAGTTCAGTTAAACTCTGCTATGCAATGACGATCAAAAAAATCCAAGGCCAGTCTTTGTCAAAGATAGGTGTTTACCTACCGGAGCCTGTATTTAGCCATGGGCAGCTATATGTTGCACTCTCAAGGGCCACTTCCCCAGACGGGCTGAGGATACTCATAAAACAACCAGAAAACAAATATCCAAACACAACTAAAAACATCGTGTACACGGATTTTTTACACAACATATGACAACAACCAATTCCCAAAATCGTATATGCTATACTTTTATTCTTACTTTTTTTCTAAGTTGTCGGTATGGTAAATAACATTTGGAAAACCTAGTACTTACGTTATACGACCTTATTTGTTATACGTGCTTTGAATGCTATCTGTGCAGTACTTGAAAACTTATAACACTACGCGTGACATTAGGATAGAGTGTCTTCGGTGACCGCCATGCTCAGGTCCATCCCCTGCTAATTACTCACGACCAATAAATTTTGTACATTATCCAAAAGACCCAACCATATTGTCCTTGCTAAACGCCCTTTTCTCTTTCTGTTGTTGTGCAGGTGAACCTTTCTAATGGATGGCACAAGCACAAATGCAATGGTCGTCGCAGCAACACCGATTTCTGATTTAGCACCACAGAAAAGAGGATGCGTACTTGAAGCAATGGTGTATCGCAGGTGGATGAGTAGAAGCCTACCAACGAAATATGACCCAACTATCAAAGACCTAAATTACTGTTGCCTTCTTATCAACAAGCAGATAAAAACTTTTAATCATATGACGCCAAAAAAGGAAACGATCTGTTCTTTGGTTTTCATACATTCCTTTTGTGTGTTTGCAGGGAGATGTAATTCAGGCGAACATGGATGTGGAAAATGCATCGCACTTTGAGCCACTTCTTCAATATGGGAAGGTTTATCGCATCACAGATTTCTTTTGTGAAAAAACAAACCCTTACCAACAAACACTCGAAAGGGCGACAACGCTTAGGTTTGGCAAAATCACAAAATTCGAACATTTAGACGGTCAGGAGAAAACCTACCCACAACATTTTTTTGATTTCGTCCCGTCCAACCACCTGAGTTCAAGGAAACCTTTAAAAAACGCGTACAACAAATGGGTTTACCCACGCCTTACAGGTATGAATAAAAACACCATTTTTTATACTTAAACTACATCTGTCTAACAAATCCCCTTTTGTTGTTTTAAGATTACTTTGGTTGCATACGATCGATAAGCGAGTTGCTTAGGGACGAAAACATAAGAAGAAAGATCACCCTTGAAAACTTAGAGTGAGTTTGCGCTTACTATTGTTCCCCATAACATGCTTCCTCTGCAATTACCACTACTATTAGGTCTCTTTTCTGTTTTAACCTTTCTTTTTTAGCCTTTTCCCGCATTTGTTAAGTGGAAGCGCTATAGAATTGACTCTGTGGGACAACCTCGCTATCAAATTTGACAAGGAAAGTATTGAAAAGCTCCCTCCTCTTGTACTGCTTGCGGTTGGATGCTGCCGAGTAACGAATACAAAGGTTGGTTATAATCTACGCTATGTCTGAGAACCAAATACTGGCTAAGGAATACACCTAATGTTGATCCATTGCAGGTTTGGAACTTTCTAGCACATCTACGACATTTTGTTACATTGACCTAACGTATCGGAGGTTCAACAAGCAAAACAGGCGTACAGTTAACTATTCATCTATCAACACTTACAAAAGAATATAAACACTTACATATGTTCTGGCCTATTCTAACACAATCACTAATACGCATATATCTTAAACGTTTTAAGTCAACTCCTATGCTAAAGGTGGCTAAAAACCACTTTAGAGCACCAGCTGCGGAACAAAAACCTAACATTGAACCTCTCTCTTCTTTGCTGTTACAGAACCCTGAGGGTCACAAGGTACACTCAAACACTCTAGCATATAATATCAACACATGTTACCCATAATTAAATACAAATTGTTTTTTCTCAGGGGGTTCAATTCCAGCGTACCGCCACTATAACAGACATCGTGCGCAACAGAATCTGGTACTATGTATCATGCAAAAAATGCACAAAAAGGCCAAAGGACTTTGAAGGGACGTTTGTCTGTGAAGACGACGGAGAACTAGAGGACCCCTTATTCATGTATGGCAATGTTACTTGCAAGACACACACAATAACTTACCCACATACTAAAGCAACCACGTTGTTCAATTCAACAGATACAGTTTCAAAGCACGTGTTCACGACGGCACTGCCCATGCAAGTTTCACATTCTTCAATGAATTTGGCGCGCAAGTCACAACCATCCCTTGCGCTGAGCTAGCAGGCAGATATAGGCGGGTTGACAGGTGCACAATTCCAGCATAACTTGAAGCCTTGATTGGACAAACACATACATTTAAGTTCCGGTTTCTCCGGCCACAAAGAAAGGCTCTGATGAGTTCATCGTGGACAAACTCGTCCAAGACATAAAAAATTGAATTGGAACAACCAAAGGCATTACAAGGCTTAGATGCACATTCAGATGTGCCAGAGATGAAAACCCTTCTTCAATTGGATCAACCAAAACCATTAAAAACATTGCTACAGATGTTGATGCGACAAAGATAGGTCAGCCAACATAAGGCGGGGACCCTTTACCCGTCACCAACGACCGTCACCCAAAGGCATTACAAGGCTTAGATGCAAATTCTAATGTGCCAGAAATGGAAACCCTTCTTCAGTTGGATCAACCAAAACCATTCGAAAACATTTCTACAAAATCTGATGCGGCAGAGATAGGTCAGCCAACACAAGCCAGGGACCCTTTGCCCGTCACCAACAACCGTCACCAACAATTACCCAGCAGTCCTGCAACGGGAATGGACAAGCATGAACCAAGTATCTCTTTGTCCTACAAGTTTCTTAGAACTTACCCCTTCACTTTCTCTAATATCGTCCTCTTTAGAATTTGTATGAATGCAAACAAATTAAGAAACAAAAAAACAACCATTTGAACAAAGCAACCATACAAGTGCATAAAACCAAATACTAGAAAGTATTGGCACGCCAAAACCACGCGTGCCAATATATTATTCAACAAAATGATAAACAACCCTGACATTCCAACAACATGACTGTCAGTACGGAAATTTCACTAGCACAATCACACTGAAAAGATAAAATAAAATAAAATTTGCCAAGTACAGCAGCCTTGACACAAATTCACATAAACTGTTTATTATTGAACACGTTTTGGCACATTCACCCCTACATTTCACTCGGACCCATCGCCTTGAAACCTTTCAATGAACCTTTGCATTCGCCTAATGCGGTTGCTAGCCGTACCTTCTTCAGACGATAGCTGGTCACGAAAAGCACAATCCGTATCTTGTAGAGTGTTTAGGAAAGCATCCATCTGGTTAACAAGGGGTTCCCCTTCAACAGTCCGTAACTCTTGGACAAGGTGTGTCCTATCAACAATGTCGTTGTTTAGCTGGCATCACATCTGTTCCAACTTCTGCTTCTAGGCCATTTCTCCATGCATCTCATTCCACAAGTGGGAAACAAACATGTTCGCCTAATCATCTGATTGGGCTTCTGCCTCCATAACAGCACATCTAGGCCGGTATGTCATTCCTCATCTTCCTTTTTGCTAAGTAACCTGCAGATATATGTAAGAATGTGTGAAAACAACAATGTTAGCACCCCTATATATAACATGCCCTCCTCACTTACATTGTGTGATGTAACGCACTAACACCGCCCACTATCACTAGAAACAGTACGCACATCCCAATTCTCATGGTTCTGAACCCATCTTTCCAAAAGTTGGCAGAAAAAACAACATATCACTAGGCACACACTGTTCCCATCCTCTATTATTATGGCTTCTTTTTTTCCCAAAAATAGATACATCACATGTTTGCTAGGTATATGCAGTTTTTCCAAAAGTAGATACAAACCAACACAATGATACCACTGAACACCTGTTTACACACTCATTATTACGCCTTTGTTTTTTTCCCCCAATATGGATATCAAATTATATTATATGAGCATACCATTAAAAAAACACAATGCTTAATAGGCATGACATGAGACCCAAAATAACCCAAAAAACAACCTTGCATTTTTGGGAAAGGCAAATATGCTTGCTGATGGCATTTGAGAAGTATAAGACAGATAGACTAACACATAAGAAGCACTGGATTGCAACATTTAAACACAAACATGATATATTACAAAGAAACATAATACATTCTAAAAAGAAAGCACACACACCATGCTTTTAATAAATACACGCTAAAAAAACAACACATCACAAGCACGCCGTCGACAAATGAATGGTTGCTGTCGTTTATTCAAACACTGAAAACACATTGCTTTCCACTGATCACAAAGATCGCATGAGAAAGCTCCATTTCATGAATTCGGCCATTGGATCCATCCATCAACGCTAACATCTTGAAAACCTCATCACCATCACGCTCTTGCATCGCGTTCAAAAGGACAATCAATCGGTCCACGCAACAATCATAGTTGAGGCTGGAAAGCTCCATTATGAAAACAACCCTCTCATCAATAATAATCCTATTCTGAAGATACAAAGCTTCAATCCTACCCCTGCAATCCCTCTCATCTTCAACCCTCTTCTACAGGTAGAAGTAGAAACAGTTTCCGTAGTCACTTGAACAACAAAGCAGCTGCATGGACTGGAGCACTATTCGCCAAGTCATCTTTTCACCCACAAAGGTCTTACTCTACCTGTTTCATGCAATGACACATTTAAATAGACCCTCTCCACTCTACTGTTTCCATGTGACATTGGATTCCTTCTTTTTTTTTATTGCTTAGTAGCACTACACACCAAAACATACAACTGTTGCAGCCTCACCATTATGCACCTCAGTCAACCACACAATGAGAACCACAAATGACCCATTGTTAGCAGCAGACCTGCTATGTGCATCCAAAGAAGTGTAAAGATACTCAGTTACAACCACAAACAACCTACTCTTAGCAGTAGGCCTATTATTCTTACTTTCATCATACATGTGCTGACCATATTAATAAACTAACATTTACATTTATTTGTGCCATTATACATACTCTAAATGTCCACCTAATTGTTTGCTATGTTATTGTGGCTAGGCACCCCACCAGCAGACATGCTAGACACCATTGTAGAAACATTTGTGGAAGCTTTTAAAAAACAGAGGAGTCGGCAAAAACAAGTTGGTCAAAAAGAAAACTTCTAATCACACTTGAACAAGCATCCAAGAAGGACAAAACCCAATAGCTGAGCACCTTTGGAGACTATTGCTTTTGCTAAAAACTTAGTGTCTATTATGAAACAATTATATTAGCTATAATGAACTACTAACTATGATGTTATGTGTAACAAATGATACATCTTTTATTGCATGATAACAAACTATCCAGCATCATTTGTGTATCGTCTAGTTTGCAATCTGACCTATAAAACCATACCTATCACACCCGCCCTCCACCGCAGCGGAGCGCGGGCACAGGACCCAGTGTCTCTTAATTATCCACTTAGCGGGTAAAGGTATATTTTTATGTGAGTGTATAACAAGTGGTTTAAGAGGATTTGGGCTTACTACTTACTCCACTAAGAGGCACAAAAGAAAAAAAACCCACCCCCTTAGTTGGGTTAAACAAGGTGTCCAATTGTTCATAGTTCAAGTCTCAAGATGTTTAGATATCTTTAGGGTTAAGCATGAGTTCAAAATCGAATGAAATCGAAAAACCAAACTAAATCGAAAATTGCTTTTGAAAAAATACGAACCGAAAACCGATACAAATTAAACCAAACAAAATCAAAACCGAACCGATAAAAACCATACCTAATATATAGTTTAAGCGTATTTTCCGTGTTTTAACTCAAAACCGAACCGAACATGTCTCTAATTGTAAAACTACTAATAGTTTTTCACTCATTTTATAAGCTTTTTATATGAGTTATTTTACATTGTATTAAAAGCTTTTCAGAAAAAAATTTACACAGACTTCTCAAATTATAAGTTATTTTTCAAAATCTTATGGTTAAACATGATATACATTAAATGTCGTAATTGTATGCTTTTAGTTAGCGACAACTAAACATTTTAGTTTTTACACTCACGTATCAAAAATATTTTACTCGTAACTTATCTCGTAATTTCACTTTTCTTAGACATATTGTTTTATTTTCTTTTGCATTTTTTTAAGTCATCTAATTTTTCATGTATTTAAATTAATATATATAATTTTGTGAGAATAGCTAAGTGGGCACTCTTACTTTTACTAATTTCACACCTAATCAACAACAATTTACGAAAATAATCCGTAGAATTATAAGTCCGTCATAGAGATAGTTCACCTTAAATCTCAGCGTTACACCCCGTAGCAAAGCACAAATTTACATTCTTTTTAGAATACAAAAATTAAAAAAAGAATACGAAAGAAATTAGAAACAATACTAAAATAAGAAAAATACATTTAGTGATTAGTTGTCACGTCTATATTTTCGACATTTTTTTTTGAAAGTTGATCATCTCCATGTCCGCATCTAACATCCTCGCGGTGCTACTACCTATAAACCTTAATTCTTCCGATTGCTTTAGTATCCTGTAATTCTCCTTATTCACGTTGTGCACTTGAATGAATTCTCATTTGAGTTTAAATTCGTATGTAAGACTCTGTTAACTCTTGTGACTAACTCCTTACAATGCTCAATGTGGTTTCGCGTTTAGTGTTTTTTTTCTTATGAGACATGGTTTATCGGGGGAAAGTGGTCTCACATTATCGCTATGTAGTTCAGCATGCCATGTTAGATCAATGGATCAACAGGGTTGGCAGCAACCCACTTGTGGCATTGTTTTGAAAAACCGTATTTCCTTCTATGAACATAAAGATATGCTTGTCTAACACGATCCAAAAGATCAACCTTGATTTCTCACTTTCACTCAAACTTGTAAACGTTTGTAGATAGCCTTGAACTTTTGGCCAATAGCATTCAACGTTGAACATTTCATCGTCACACATATTCTTGGTGCGTTTGTGAAAGTAACTTTTGTTGCACTTGGCCTAATACAAAAATGACGTCGTTTTGGAAAATTCAAATTTTGTTATCCTTGAAATGGCAATCAAACATTCGGCTAATAACTTTTCCTCCTCTGGCATCGAACGACTATGAGGATGTGTTGGTTGTTCTTTCCGCGGGTCTTTTTTCCTTTTCTTCGTGTATTATCTTTGTAGGTTTCATATTACGGATGAAATTTTGGTAGTGGTTGTAGTTATTTTGATGGATGGGATTGTGGTGGGTTTTTTCGAAGATGTGGGTTAAGTAGTTATTCTTGTTGATGTAGCAGTTGTTCGGGTGCCTATGTTGCCATATTATATTGCCTACCAAATGGATGAGTATTTAGATTTTGTTACCAAAGATATTGATGATGAAAAAGACATGGAGAAGCTAGGGGTTCAAAGAGTGCACGAAACCCTATAAATTTTTGCCGCGTCCTGTATACATTTGCTAAAATCTCAATTTTTTCAAAATGTGCATAATACAAAAATTATATATTATATAAATACTTGTTTAAAAAAATTGTGCATATGATAACTTCATGCCCCAGCTACGCCTCTCGACACAGAACCATATAGGGCCAAATGAAACTAAGAGGAAAATATTCATGAGAAAGTGGTCATAGTTGAACGTTAATTTCCAAAAGTTAATTCTATCGATAAATGTCTACAACGTATCAGTAAAAGTGGAGAAAACACGCTGATCTTTTGCTCGTGCAAGCAAGCATATCGTAATGAGTTAAAAATATGTTTTCCCAAGACAACACATTGCATATCAGGTATTAGTGCAGACAACTCATATTTTTATTGAACGACAAAAATATATTAAAAAGGCATCTAGCAAGTCACTAGAGCCAAAGAGTATAAAACAAAACTATAAAAGACCCAAGTTACATATTTTTCCCATGGCTTTAAGTGCAGGACTACAAAAGGAATGTAAAACTCTTACCAAAACAAGAGAAAAATCCTCACCAACGGAGGCCGAGCCACCTGTTTTCACTCCACGATGTTTTTGATGCAAGCCCATACAAGCCCCAATAAAACAAAGATTACAAAAAGGAGATAACATTTAACAGATCTTTCAGCCACGCAATCCAAGTAGCATTACCCTTATTCCGTCTATTATTTACCCAAAGCCATGTCTGAGAAACAATATTGTCGAAAATGAACCCTTTCTTAGGCTTCTTCATCGAAAATAAAAGAGCATTTCTATAAGACCAAATATGCCGCCACTCGGAGAAAAATAAAGCCTTTAACCTTGATTTTTGCTATGAAACCGCAAACCATGAAACCAAACCTCCCAGGCAGTAGATTCAAGAAAAGAAAGGGATGTTTATGTTCCACCACTTACCTATTAACCAGAAAAGATCGATCGCCCTATAGTAATCGAAGAACAAATGATCACGAGACTCCACTTCAACCTCACAAATCGTACATAGAACACAAGGAATGTCTAACCCTCTGTTAGTTAAGAAAATTCTCTTCGAAAGCTTATCTAAGAACATACGCCATGCAAAAACGTTAACTTTAATAGGGAGAATCTTAGACCACGTGGTAGTGGAGGCGGAATTAGCAAGAACATGATTACCAATAAAAATCCTAGCAGACTTCACTGAAAACACCGTCCCTATTCATAGACCAATACCAACGATCGCTAGCGAAAGACAAACCATTGAGGAAAGCAATTCAGAGAACTCGATCCATCGACATTCTTCGCTACCTCCTCTAGGATGCCTACGATACAAAAACTCCCAATTGGATTTCTTCAACTTTTGGCAAACCGAAACTTCTTTATTGAGCACCAAGTTAAACAATCTGTTAAATCTAACTTTGAAACATTCTTCACGAAGCCAAATCTCCAGCCAAAAGCTAGTGTTATAACCATTTCAATCACTTTTTACAAAACTCCATAAGATCAACGTTCTTAGATTTGAGATTGCCGATAGCTTTTCGAACCATATTCCAAACCGGACAACCTAAGCGATTTGGGAGAGGTTGGTCGAGAGATCCATTAGAACCATGAATAGCTTTGATAACATTTAGCCGAAGACCTGATTGAGAGGCACAAAACCGCCATATCCATTTAAACAACAAGGCGCGATTGAGGGCAAACAAACTACTAACCCTTAACCTACCATATTGTTTTTTAGCCATCACTTTTATTTTAAAAAACCCACTCATCTTTCGGTCACCAATATCATCTCCCACAAAAAAGGAATTGTGAATCCCTTCAAGATGATTTAAATCACCATATAGGACCCTAAAGAGCAACATGTAATAAGTAAGAAGAGCTCCCAAAACCGATTTAATAAGAGTACGCCTCCCCCCACCGATAGAGTTTTAGCTTTCCAACTAGATAATTTAGATTTAACCTCTTAAACAACAATGTTCCAAGAACTGATATGTGCCATGTTAGCTCCAACTTTGACTCCAAGATAAGTAAATGGGATTTTATTAGCCATGCAACCAATTCGATCAGCCATGAAGCTAATTTATGAAGAATTAACACCCAAACCATAAATGATACGTTTGTTTATATTACTCTTTAAACTCGAAGCAAGGAAAAAACAACAAAGCATCATAACAATCACGTTAACGTTAGAACTTGACCATTTTCTAATAAACATAGTATCATCGACATAAAATAAATGTGAGATAGAGACCGTCTCATTGCTACCAATAATAATAGGAAAAATCATACCTCTATTAATAACTTGTTAGAAAGATACATGTAGACTTCCCATGACCAAGATGAACAAAAAAGAAGACAAAGGGTCGCCTTGCCTTAAACCTTATGAAAAGAGAATTCATCAGTATGAGAACCATTAACCAAAATTTAGGCTTTGGAAGAAAGCAAAAAACCCCGAATCCATCTTCTCCATTTGACGCCAAAACCAAAGTTATCAAGAATATCATCAAGCTAGTCCTATCTAGCAGAGTCGAAAGCTTTTTGGAAATCGACTTTAAACATTAACGCTTGCTCATTCTTGGCCTTACACCAAGAAACAACCTCATTAAGAATTAAGGGGCCATCTAAGATCTTCCTTCCTTTAACGTCGAGTGCTAGGTACTCACAATCTTATTTATAACAAGTCTTACACGATTAACTAAGATTTTGCCAACAATACTATACATGCAACCTATTAAATTGATAGGGCGAAAATCATTAAGGAGATTAGCATCTAACACCTTAGGAATCAAAGCAATAAAAGAGGGATTACATCCATCTAGAAATATACCGGAGTTGAAAAACTCCTTAACAACATTAATGACATCCCCGCCAACAAAATACCAGAATTTTATAGAGAGTTCAAAAATGAAACCATCTAGTCCAGATGATTTATCAAACCTACAATCCTGCCTTTTTTATTTCAACATCAGCCACCTCTACTTCTAGCTGATTAGAAAGACCAGCCTCCAAACATCTCGAAAAGTTGCCATCAAAAGGGACACGAATCAAATCTGACGAAGTAAACCTATTCGAGAAGTGACTGAAGACAACTTTTTTAACACGTTCGGGGTTACCGATCCACTCACCATCCACCAAAATTTCGTTAATAGCTTGTTGTCTACCCTTTTTATTAACAGGACCATGAAAGTATTTAGAATTTTCATCCCCTTTGTTGGAAAGTGAGTTAACCTTTAGGGTTTGTTTCGTAAGTTTGTTTTAAGTAATTTGTTTTGCTTATCCAACAAGTTTGTTATCTTTGGTATGTCTGAATTTGGTATGTTTTAGGTCATTGGTTCCCTATAAATAGAGGTCAATGTCATTAATTTTCTTTGTAACTTTCGAATTGTAATTTAGGGTATCAAATAAAAGCTTCCGTTTAGTTTGTTCATGTTTGTTTATTTGTTTTGTTCATTTGAATTTTCTAAAAGTGGTATTAGAGCTAGATCGATTCGTAATGAAGAATCAGAAAAAGAAATAGTTTGGTTAGTGTTCTTTTTATTCGATTGATAATTCGTTTTGCAAAAGTTAATCGTATATTGGTTTAGAAATTCGGATTTTTATTTGCAAAATACTTTTGGATTTGATTTGTTAATCGATTCTCGAAGAGAATTTTGTCTCGGGAATATTAGAGAATCTTGTGGATTGGGTGATTTTTTTGGCGGTTTGATTATTTTGGACATTAGGATCTATTTGTAATTAATTGGGCATTTTGTATTAGTATTGGCTTTGAGCAATATTGTCTCTTTTGGAATTTTGGCATGATCTTTCGGTGTTTCACATCACATGGGAATTGGCGTTGTTTTAGATTTGAATTTGTTTGGAAGTGGGGTATTAGAGTTTGATTTGAACCGTAATTCGTATTATATACAGGATATATCAATTTGGAATTTGATCGTTTGAAAATTTTGGGTTTTTGTTCGTCGGACATTCAAGTTAGTTGTTCGAATTAGATAGTATTTGGTGAAGATCAATTTATCGTTTGAAGACTTGGTGATAATCGGTTGGTTCGGGATTCTTTTGTTGGTTTGGGAATTTTCCGGGGATTGTGGGTTACGGTGGAGTAACTATTTGGAATTATTTTGGGTCGCTTTCAGATTCGACCGTTTGGGTTTGGTTTTGGATCGTTTTCAGATTCGATCGCTTGTTTGGTTGACTATTTTTCAGGTTTGGTCGTTTGCTTGGTTGGTCGTTTTTAGGTCGGTCATTTGTTTGTTTGTTTGGATCGTTTTCACCTTCAATCATTCGTTTGTTAGTTTGAGATCATTTTCAGATTCGATCGTTTGTTTAAATTCGGTTAGTATCTCTAGCGTTTAAAACTCCGAGTATGAAGACGAATGTTCGTTTGGTTTGAAGCTTCGAATGGAGTTGAAGTCGGTGTAGATTGTTCGAAAAGTTACTTAAACTCCAAGGGGCGTTTGTAATTTGGCTTGGAAAATGTCGAGAGTTTAACTTACGGTGAAGATTGTTGTAAAGTGAGTTAAACTTTAGAGTTTGTTTCGTAAGTTTGTTTTAGGTAATTTGTTTGGCTTGTCCAATATGTTTTGTTATCTTTGGTATGTCTGAATTTGGTATGTTTTAGGTCATTTGTTTCATATAAATAGAGCCCAATAAAATTAATTTCTTTTTAGCTTTAGAATTGTAATTTAGGGTACTGAATACAAGCGTCCGTTTACTTTGTTCGTGTTTGTTTGTTTTGATCGTTTAAATTATCTAAAACCCTCAATAGCCCATTTAATCTTCGCATTTTGAGTTATATCGGTAGAGTTTTTAAGATCAATATCACCAATTTTACGAAAAAACATCAGCCCTATTAGACACATCATCATGTAAACCTTATCCCTTATCAAGACAAGAGTCAATAGTAATTAATTTATCATGAAGTGCTTTACGATCGAGTTCCTTGTTACTCTTCTTTTGGGAACTCCAAGCTTTCAGTTTTTGCTTCAAGGTCTTTAACTTATTTTTGAGAAAGACCATGGCATTAAGATCATGCACCACAACATTGTTCCATGAAATCTTCAACAACCGAAAGAAAATCATTTTCCAAGAACCAAGAATGGAATAGACGAAACAAAATAGGGCCATAATCCATGTAGGATTCTCTAAGAATGATCGGTTTATGATCACAGAAGGTGTGGGAAGAGTTCAAAGAGCCCTTCCGAGATTGAAAACATATCTAACTTACTTATTTTGTTTGCGTGTTTATTAAGTAAAAGAATAACCACCAAAAACATCAATCAACTGAGAATCAATGGTAAATGAGTTAAAGATATCAACACTAATAAACTCATAAAAACGTTCGAGAATAAAAAACCCCTTTATAGGTCTAGAGGATAGGGCCAAAGAGTCAACATGGTCTTGACTGGGGGGATTCTTTAAGAAAACATATTTAAACCCACACTACCTATATTGCAATCGTTTCCATATTGTCTAAACCTTTCACCTCGTCTACAAGATTATGTTCAACTACATATAAAATTATATCATGTATATTTTAAATCGTTAGAACTTCGGAAAAAAAAATTGAAACGGTGGGTTTTTAAATAAATTTACTCTTTCCTTTTCATAATTATATACTCTTTCCTTTTCATAATTATATTTCACTGTCGATTTTTATGATTTTTATTTTGCAACTTTAACTTTAACTTTAACTATTACTTTTTGTTTAATATAAAATTTGATGAAAAATATATGAATAAGTTATGTTTTAAATGTAATTTCAATAATATAATTTTCATTATGTATTATATAACATAAACGAATATATTTATAATTAAATTATATAAAAAAACAGTAGAAGTTAACTGGTAAACTATAATAATAGGTTTGTTCAAAAAAAACCTATAATAATAGGACAAATAAATACAATAATTGTGTTAGCTCTTTTTTAGTCGATTCATGTTTTAAAGGTTCGTTCGTGTCCACGGCTTCACGATAAGTAGTAAGCTTAACTGTTCCATTGTCTTCAAAGTTTAGTAGTACTACGTTTTTCAACTTCATCAAAGCCGCTCAAGTTTTTTCTTAAGTTTAGTAGTTTCAAATGGTTTATAAAATTTATAGCGTCCTCAAATGTCTCATCTCTATAAAATCTTTTGATCTATGTTTTACATTTTGGCTACATTTAAAAAAAAAAACTACCAGAGGATATGAATAATGTCCCCATTTAAATATGGACCAGAAATAAATAAAAGGTACTTAAAACTAGAAGCTTGATGTCTACCATTTGTTTTTTTGCGAGAATTTGTCCTTTTTCTTTTGTTACTTTCGTTCTGTATGGAAATTATGTTTTTTCTTAAAGATAGTTCTAGTTACACTTATATATTTGTCTGATTATCTAACTAGTAGATTGCAAATGATATATTCCTCTCATCTTTTTGTTTTATACGTAATTGATTGTGATAGTGATGAGGTGGAAGAGTTTTATAACAAATCATTTAAACGCTATAATTATAAGAAAACATACTTGTAATACTATAACGGTTAAATCCATATATTAGCAATGTACTTTTAAACTTTTATACATCTAAGTAACGAAGTGCAAATGTTACTACTATAGTCCTTCAAAGTTTTAAATTTGTATACATATAGGTAACATGACCGGTTGATTGCAGGTTAAAACTTAAAAATAACCGACACGTCATTTTATTTTTCTATTCTTGCTTAGGTGGAAATGTTATTTCACTTTACATATTACACTATCACTTATATATTACACGTCACTTTTTAGAAACACATATCCAAACACACATTCTGAAGGTCTACGAAATTATTGGCTTATTCTACATGATGGATTTGATGTATATGGATGGTTGATTAATATAAGAAATATAAAGAAGATGAGATGAAGGAGATGATGGAGTAGAGAGAGAAAGGAGAGAAGGGAGAAAGTTAGAGAGAGAAAGTAAAGATGGAATTATGAAAAATGTGAAATAAACAACCACCAACCCCTCCTAACATGCTAGGAGGCGATATATATAAAGCCCACCCTACATGTGGGCTATATGGACTATACATTAACTAAATGGATCACGAGCCTATTACATAATTATCGTTGGAGCGACCGATCCTTCATAAATACGTAAAACGTATTTCCAACAATCTCCCCCTAAGGGAGGTCGCTCCAAGAGACAAAGTTCTAAATAGTCTATATCTCGTGATCTATGCTAACTAAGATGTGACCGAGACTTTATTGGGAAAAACGTATTTTCAACAATCTCCCCCTAAGGGAGGTCACATCTTTTTACAAAATCTTAAACCTAGCATCTATGCTTGAGTCTTCGATCTTGTTCTTGTGAATATGCTTGATGTGATCTTTGACTTTAGTCTTGAGCATGTTTCCTTGCCTTGACCTTGTGCATTCTTCACTTGTGATATTTACCTCTTCGTGACTTCATGTTCCACATACTTATACTTTTAAATTCTTGAAAGCTTCAGAGTTTGATACAGCGGAAGACTTGACCTTCAGGCTTTCTTGAATTTGTTGAAGTACTAATTGTATGTAGTATAAGCATGTGGTGACGACTTCTTCTGGATTGTACACCGCAATGCCACCTTTTTGTTACGCTGCATAAGACAGTTAGCAACAAACAATATACACGGATGAAATGGCCTTGAACATTTCATTCTAATTCGGTAGCATTTTACCTCCGGTCGGTGAAGACCGTTGGACGATATTAAATATCGTACTTGTGGCAGGTAGTTTCAATAAAGAACCTCCTTGACAAGATTTCGCGGGTAAACCCGTTCTCTTTACTCGACTGTCCAAAGCTGACTGCGAACGTAAAGAGTGAATCATTTGGATAATATTATCCGCATGATTTGAAGCCGTCAATTCATGTTCCTGGAACAAGTGAAGTTCAATTAAGAACCGCACCATCGTTGCTTTCCAGTTGTCACTAGCTTGATTCATATAGAATCTTGCAAGTTACCTACCAAGTGCTGTTTGATGTTAACACTAGAAGGATTTCCATTCGTCACAGTAAATACTTAATAGTATTACTCTGAATGTTCTGGCAAGATCACTAAGATATTGCGTAGAGGCCTGGAACGTGTTTAAATTCATTTAAGAATTAAACCACTGTTGCTTTCCAGTTATCACAAGTTTGATTCATAAAGAATCGCACAAGTCACCTACCATGAGCTTTTTGATATTCGCTCAAGAAGGATTTCCATCTTCATTGTAAATACTTTCGTATTACTCGGATGTTCAGGCAAGATCATGAAGATTTTGCGTAGGACTCTTAAGATCTTTCTTACTTTTCACAGTGTGTGAAGAAGCAAGGAAATATTAAAGTGTGTCCTAATGAGATATTTGATGATCTCAAATGGCTCTAGACTCGATCGTGCATTTTGGATTTTAGTGATCGGAGGCTGGAGAGGAGTGCCACCTTTTCAATACCAATTTATTCGGAGTGAATAAATCAATAGATAATGTGTTGTCTCCGTGTGATTAAAACAAATATCTTTTAAGAGATATCTGAGTTAGCTGGGAAGGGTTGTGCATTGCATCACTGGGTCCATGATGTCTTTCTTCAATATCGAGAATCATTAACAAAAATGATCTCAATAGCATATGTATTGACCCGGCTTCTGCCTAAAGTTGTAAGGAGGGCTTCTTTCTTTACACCCTTTATCTTTACAATTCTTTTTCATTCTTCAACCCCTTCAATGCTTACCAATACGTCATAACTAGCACCTTGTTGTGATTGTTCCAGTGCTAACTTAAGTACTTGGTCGGCATTCAGCTACATTCACAATCTTTCTCCATCTTTCCTAAGGACTACTATTTCTAGCTATGGAATGTCCTTGGGAAGATTCCTCCGGTTCTAGAGAAATCATTGGACTTTAACCTATCCTACCATCCTTATGTCACCACAATCTTCACCGTCGTGAATAGAGATGTTTTGGGTAAGTGTATGTCACCATGAAATCCATTTTGAAGTGCAAATCCATTTTGCTCCCCCTTAACATATGCTACGATATCCGAAAACATTTTGCACATGTCGGGATGAACTATCACGTTAAGTCAAACCATTTATGATTAATCATTTCCCATATTAAATCACATTTTCTCCCCCATATTAAAAATATTAACTCAATCAATGTTTTTAATATCAATTGATTTAATAGCATTTTAAGAAAATTTGGGAAGAAAAATGCAAGTCCAATTATCTTCATGAATAACACAAGCTCCCCCTCAAATTAATGAGGGTGTACTTGAAACGTAAATTAAATACCTTTTAAACACAAGTGTAAGGTATTTAACACGTGCAAAGATCATATATGATAATGAATTCACAATATTAGCAATTTACGAGGTTGGACCTGAATGATGGAGAACATCATATGAAAGAATCACATGGTTCTTGTTCAAGAATGTTGGTCTTCCTCGTAACTTCTGAAGTTATCTCTTGACTCCATGTGTATGATTGATATCTTTGTCTTAACACCAATATGTGAACTTGGCACTCTCGTCATCAAGGATTCTGAATGCTGGACAATTGCTCCCCCTCAATTGTTGACCCGTGTTCTATTGAAAGAGCTGTAGTCACCGTTTGAGTAGTCGCATCGTCGAGTATGTAGATATCAATTGCAACAAACTTCGGATTGTGGAGTTGATAACTTCGGATTTTGAAGTCAAAGCTTTCCGGTGAAATGCTTGACTTCAATGTGAAAAGCGGGTTACTATCGGAAATAATAGCAAACCATATGGAGCATGTTTTAAATCTTTTAAACTTCTGCTCGAACTTTATTTACAACCCCGTGTCATTATTGAATGACATTTCTAGGTTCGTAAATATTATCGATTCCAGAAGACATGCTCGTTTTATCAAAACGTTTTTGAACACACAATTTTGAAAGATTTAGAAAAACCTTTTGAGAAATTCTTGAAAAATTGTGTTCAAAGTTTTGAAAAACAATTACTTGAGCTTAAGATGTTGAATATCTTAAAAGCGAGCTCAAGTCCGAGAAGTTGTGAACTTACCGTTGTTAAGGATAAGTTACCATCGGCGATAAACTTTCCTTTTATCTGAAGGACGAGTCCTAAGCTGACATTTACTTAGAAGTCGTGTTCATGAGCTTGAAAACTTTGACTGTTTTAACGGAAAGCTCATGACCGAGAAAGGTTAATTTCTCGTTACGAGGAAAAGTTCTCTTATTTAAAAGATACACTTTCCTTTCTGAGCTTAAAACTTTGAATGTTTTAACACAAGCTCATGACCGAGAAATGTTAATTTCTCGTTATGAGGATAAGTTATCATAAAAGATATTCTTTCCTTTATTTGAAGTTCGAGTTACAGTCTGACATTTAACTGTAAGTCATGTACACGAGCTTAAAACCTTTGAATGGTTTTAACGTAAGCTCGTGTCCGAGAAAATTTAATTTCTCGTTAATGAGGATAAGTTTACCATCGGCGATAAACTTTCCTTTATTTGAAGAACGAGTCATCATCTGTTATTTAATGATGAACCAAATACACGAGCTTAAAACTTTTGAATGGTTTTAGGATAAGCTCGTGTCCAAGAAAACTTAATTTCTTGTTAAGAGGGTAAGTTATCGTTGCATAGATAAACTTCCCTGTCTCTGAAGTCCGGGTCATCGTCTGTCATTTAACGAGGAGCCATAGTGCATGAGCTTAAAAACTTCGAATGTTTTTCATATAAGCTGTGACAATCTAACATTTTCAGGTAGTGAAATATTTTCTCGTATAATATTTTGAAACTTATTTTTGTGTTGGTTGACGAACTCACAATTTACGGATTTAAATTTGGGCTTACGTGCATAATTTGACGTCTTTTACGACTAAACCGGAAACCTTAGGATTACGTATTTACGTTTTTGAACTCCGTTTTTGATGAGACAATTTTTATTGGATTCGTTTTGTGACGGTGATTCATAATTTATAAAAACGTTTTTCGTAAAACGACCCGAGGGCACGCAAATCGAGAAAACTAGAATCGAGAAATACCCGTAAACTAGTGAGATGGGACAAAACACTTTGTCCCACCCCACTAGCTTATATGGGACGGCAACTTGACACCACAACACATATGTGGCATCAAGTATTAGCTAACTTCTACAAGTGTAAGCATGTGCTTACACATTAAGCAAACCTTTACCACTTTACCACAAAACTAGCTACTTGTTTCATTTCCCTCATTTCCTACATGCAACTCAACACCAAAAACTCTCTCAACCCTCCTTTGTGCCATCCCAAATAAGCCAACAAACACCATCCTTGATCTTTTCTAGCCATAAACCACATGTTTACTAGTCCTATTAAGGTGTTCTCTTGAAGCCTTGATCATTTGGTGGCCATATTAACATCTTTGGAGGTGATTTGCTTGTGTCCTAGGGCTTATTTTCCAACCTATGTTCTTGATATTTTATGGTCTTGGAGATACTTGTTGTGTTCATCAAGTTCTTGTCTTCCTAAAACAAGAAATCTACTTGGATTGGTAAAGAAGATCATCCTCTACATTTTTCTCTTATTATTTTGTAAAGAAAAAATGTATTTTCTTTCATTTTGTATATGTATATGATGTATATATGATGATAAAAATGTTGTGTGGGGATCAAGTGTTGATAAATATGCTTAAAAATGATGATAACTATAAGAAATGAAGCTAAAATCTTGACTATTTAGTTGGCTGTATAAAAACAGTAGATAACTAAAAGATGAACTGATAAAATTGCATGGTTTGATCCATTTACAGTAAGTAGATGATGTTATACACATGTGAGAGTTGGCCATGCAATGGAATCAAAATAATGAGTGAGATATGATCAAAACAAGTTAGGTGGTGTAATCTGAATAAGCAGTTTTGTAGGGACTGTTAAGGCAACTTAAACTCAAAATGGGCAGTAGCTATAACTAAGTTATATGTAGCACATATTATGAAGAACATTTCATCCAAAAATGAGCTTCTAAGTCATTATAGAACTCTAGATATGGTAAAAATGGTGAATATGAAGTTAAAAATCAGATTTTTGGAAATAATGTTTATTAATATTATATAAGCACTCACATTATAATGTATAAAATGTTAAAAATATAAACCCACTAACTTATAAAACTTAATTATATAAATGTATAAAAGGTTAATTAAATGGGTAAATTATATAAATGGTGGTAAAATAATATTTATAAGTAATAAAAACTATAAACTTGATTTTTACGACTTTTTCGGATATCGCCGTAAAATTAACGTTTTTCGCCAAATAAAACTTAGACGACCAAACCCGTCTAATGTAAAGTTTATAAAAGTCATATACTGATGTATAGATAACTAAGACAAGTAAAAACCGATAAAACCCGAACTATAAGAATTACGGACATTTACGAGCTAACTAAACACATTAGACTAATAATTGGACTTAATAAGATAAAAACTTATAAAAAGAGCTTATTGGGCTTAACCCATTGGGCCCAACATGAAAAGTATATATACTGATCATATAGGTATAAAATGGATAAAAACAAGTTAAAGAACTTATACAAGGCTTAATGGACTTAAAATGGACAAATAGTTAAAACTAGCTAACTAGTAAGACGTTATCAAGACGTAAACGCTAAAATGAGTAAACAAGGATGTATAAACCCACTTGATCATCATCATATGTACAAAATCATCATATGTATATTGTTATTTTGATAAAAGTCATTGGACCGAGTCTAAGACCGATTATTATTTATATAGGTTTCCGTGACCGAAGCACGCCCATAGCCGATAATCCGCCTTTCATTAACAACGTGAGTTCATAGCCTCGCACTCTTTTAAATGTTTTATAAAATGATTTGTAAACCCGCGAGAGAGATAACATGCTAGATTTTATAAAAATAGAACACAAGTAGTCCCGATTGTATGCTTAATGATATGGACCCGAATGATGCTATGACCCTGTAAACGAGACTAAAAGGATTATTAGTAGTTAGGTTATGTCACTTAAAGTCCCATTAGCATGAATTGTGAACTACCGGGTTTTGGTAGACGCTTATGCATTTGATAGTACTATTTGGGGACGATCACCCCAGTTCGCGCCTTGACGGTTGATCCCCGTCGTACCACATTGATTGGTAAGCGAATTTATGTATGAGAAGATTCCATAGCGTGATTTTTGTGACGACACGCTAACTTAGATGGGCAAATTGTTTGTCGGGTTCGCGGCCCGCTGTTTTCACAGTAAGGTAACAATGTCATGCGGCTAATAATAATCTTATAATCTATTCAATCTATACAATCTAAATAAACGATATGATACGACGCTATTAACGATGAATATATTACCTATCATGGTAATATAGAGACTACGGTCTCATGGACGGTTACAGATGTATGCTTGATATATATTGCCTGACTAGCAATATGAGGACTTACTTCCGATATTATACTTGTGTTCTGATTTTAAATGATTGTAATTGATTATTTTTATATAACGGTTTTCATTAAACTCTATGAATTCACTCGGCATTCGCTGATATGATTTTTGCATGTTTTCTATCTCAGGTGCTTGAAGGTAATCCGAATGGAGATCGACTCTGATGGCCCACACTTAATATTAAAAATGTTCATTCGATCTGTGTTTTGTAAACTTAATGACCTGTATAATTTGGGACATGTTGTACGCTTTTGAAACTTTTTATCGAATGAATGTTTGCTAAACCTTGTACAACCATTTTTATGTGTTGTCTATGATTGGAGTTATTGTGCTATCCCGTAACACTCTGAAAGACCCTTCCGCTGTACCGATACGAAAAATGAGAGTGTTACAGTTTGGTATCAGAGCTCTCGTTGTAGAGAACAAAAGATTTTTAAAAAACCAAGGTTTTGAACAAAACTTTTCAAAATCTTTTGACAATGAACATTTGAGAAAATATTTGAAAAATCTTTTGACTATAACAGTGCCAGAGATCTCCGACGTTACCAACAAGCCCTATTGAGAAGATATATATTTTGATATATATAATATAATTTATATATATGTATATATCGTGATTTCATTATGTAATTGTTTAACTAGTATGTTATCCTAATACGAGATATATATATAAATGCAGATTGTCATGGCTGACCCTAATATTTCCGTAGAAAACCATGCTATTCCCGAACCTAATATAGAAGATGATCCTTATTTAGACTTAGTAGATTATGATATTGATGATGAGGAGGAACCATTTGAGGATCCCGAGCCCGAGTTAGGACTAGGAGATCAGATTGCCCCTCAGGTTGACTTAGTAGAGAATGATATTGAGAATGTGGATATTGATAATGTGGGTAATGAGAATGTGGATATTGAGAATGTGGATATTGAGAATGATGATGAGATTGGGTTAGATAATTTAGATGATGAGATTGACGACGAGGATGTCGAGGAGGATGTAGGTATAGATGTTGAGGTTGATGACGATGAGGAAGCTGAGCTTATTTATCCGTATGATGTTCCAGAGGGCGAGCCTTTGCCCCCACCAGTTTGTTTGTCTGATTCTGAAGATGAGTTACCTAGGGATGAAATGTCTGAATCGTCTGAATCTGATTCTGAATCAGAGGAGGATGAGGATGACGATGCACCTGACGGTACGGATGGTATTGCTACTCGTAGACGTGAGATAGGAGAGTCGTCTAGTACTCGAGAGGCTACTCATATTGATGGTCTTGCACCATGGGCCTTGAGACGTGATCTAGATGCTTCCCGTGTTAAGAGTTGTGTGACAGAGGTTGGATTGGGTGTTGTTCAGACTCAGGTTGCTTATTTGGAGTCGAAGACTAAGGTTGGCGAGAAAGAGCGAGAATTGCTTAGTTTGGATTTGAGTGATGTAGAACGTGGTTTGAATGAGGATTTTAGGAGGTTATCGGTATTGGAAAGTGGTGAGTATGCTGCTATGAAGAAAAAGGTGAATACTATGGAGATTCAGTTGAGTGTGGCTCGTGCGATGCGTGAGAAAGCCGAAAAGGAGTTGAATATATTCGTGGGTTGGAATAGTAGATTTTATGCTGATATGGTTGAAAAAGGAGTAATCCGTAAGCGCCCAGCTGAAGATGTGTCTAGTGATCATCCGGCGAAGATCCAGAAGACGATGGATGATGGACCATCTAGCGGTTCTCAGTAGACCAGTCTGTATTTAGTAGTGACCTTTATATCTTTTGTGCTTGTAGCTTTGACTGAACCGACTTGTTAGTAATAGACTTGGCACGAATTTTGAGTGTATATAGTGTTAGAACTTTGATATGGGATGTAATAAGACAATACTTTTGTTTCAAATCGAATGAAATATGTATCTTGTCTTGAATTCCATATTGTGCCTTATTTATATCTTGATTATGAATTCAATCCATATTATATGAATCCTTGTTGGATGAATGCTTAATACTTTGAAATTGTGAAATTATAGAACTATGCCGCCCAAGAAGGTTGTGACTGAGGATGATGTACGTAGGATTATTACGGAGCAAGTTACCGCATCTATGACTGAATTTATGGCAAATGCTAGAAATGAAGTTGGCGGTAGTGGAGCTGGCGGTAGTGAAGCTGGCGGTAGTGGAGCTGGCGGTAGTGGAGCTGGCGGTAGTGGAGCTGGCGGTAGTGGAGCTGGCGGTAGTGGAGCTGGCGGTAGTGGAGCTGGCGGTAGTGGAGCTGGCGGTAGTGGAATTGGCGGTACTAATGTGAATGTGAATGCTAATAATGTGAATGCTAATGCTGGAGGAAATATAGGAGGACTTGGAACTAATGCACCAGAAGTTGGTGGCTGTACTTATGTGACGTTCATGAAGTGTGAACCTCTACCTTTTAATGGAACTGAAGGTGCTGTAGGACTAAGCCAATGGATTGAAAAGATTGAATCGGTATTTAGGATTAGTAAGTGTAAGGAGGAAGATAAGGTGACTTTTGCTATGGCTACTCTTAAAGGTCGTGCGTTGACTTGGTGGAACGGGAGAATTGCTTTCATGGGTCTTGATGCTGCTAATGCTACTCCTTGGGCTGAAATTAAGAAGTGGATGACTTTGGAGTTTTGTCCTCGTAGTGTGATCATTAGGTTAGAACAAGAGTTGATTCATTTGAGAATGAAAGGTGCGGACATTGATAGTTACACGAATCGATTCCATGAGTTGGCCTTGCTATGTCCTCGATTGGTTGAACCCGAAGAGATCCGAATTGAGCAATATGTGAAAGGGTTGACCAGGAATATCCGGGGGGACGTGACATCATCGAAACCACTGACCATTGATGATGCTGTTCGAATGGCTTACCAACTCATTGGACAGATAATTCAGGATAAGGAAGATGAAGCCCGTGTTGGTGAGAAAAGAAAGGGAGACGGTGAGCGTGTAGATAGAGGTGATAATAGGAAGAATTTCAATCGCCGTCAGAACAAGAGAAAGGGGAATGCAAATGCTCTTACCAACAACACACCGCGCAACGATGATAGATGTCCTAAGTGTGGCAACAAGAGGCATCCTGGCGACTGCTGGAAGTGCCGAAATTGCGGAAAGCTTGGACACAAGGTTGAAAGGTGTAAGAAGGGAACCATTTGCTTCAACTGTAATGAAGAAGGTCATAGGAAATCGGAATGCCCCAAGTTGAAAGCGATTATACCTGGAAGAAACCCCCAGGGTGGTATCTACCAACTTGGAACAATTGAGGTGAAGAAGAGGATCCGAATGTCGTTACCGGTACGTTTTTACTCAACAATCATTATGTTGTTGCTTTATTCGATTCGGGTGCCGATAGGAGCTTTGTATCCACTAAATTTAGTGCCCTTATTGATATTGAACCTGTTGAGATAAGTACCAGTTACGAGGTGGAATTGGATGATGGTAAATTAGTGAAAACTAATAAGCTATTAGAAGGATGCTCTCTAAATCTCTTGAACCATTCCTTTCCAATTGATTTGATGTTGATAGAATTAGGTAGTTTTGATATTATTATTGGTATGGATTGGTTGTCATTGAATAATGCTACTATTTTAAGTGGAGAGAAGAAGGTTAAGATTCCTCTTAGGAATAGGACGTTAGTAATTGATGGTAGTCGAGGTGAATCCCGTTTGAAAATCGTTTCATATATTAAAGTCCAAAAGTACATCAGGAACGGTTGTGAGTTATTCTTAGCTCAAGTGACCGGGAATGAGTCTAGGGAGAAACGATTGGAAGATGTACCTATTATTTGTGAATTTCCTGAGGTATTTCCTAAAGATTTACCCGGACTTCCACCGATAAGGCAAGTAGAGTTTCGAATCGATTTAATTCCTGGTGCTGCATCGGTGGCACGTGCGCCTTACCGATTAGCCCCTTCTGAATTAAAGGAGTTATCTGAGCAACTTAAGGAGTTGTCTGATAAAGGTTTTATTCGACCGAGCTCGTCGCCTTGGGGAGCTCCAGTCTTGTTCGTTAAGAAGAAGGATGGATCTTTTCGTATGTGCATTGATTATAGGGAACTGAATAAGTTGACAATTAAGAATCGATATCCTTTACCTAGGATTGATGATTTGTTTGATCAATTGCAAGGATCTAGTGTGTATTCTAAGATAGATTTGCGGTCAGGATATCACCAACTTCGCGTCCGTGAAGAAGATATTCCTATAACTGCATTTAGAACTCGTTATGGACACTATGAATTTCAAGTAATGCCATTTGGATTAACTAACGCACCTGCGGTTTTCATGGATTTAATGAATCGAGTGTGCAAGCCCTACTTGGATAAATTTGTGATTGTGTTTATTGACGATATTCTAATCTATTCTAAGAATGAAGATGAACATAGAGAACATTTTAGGATTGTTTTGAAGTTGTTGAAGGATGAAAGGTTGTATGCTAAGTTTTCGAAGTGTGATTTCTGGTTAGATTCTGTGCAATTTCTTGGTCATGTGATTAACAGAGATGGAATTCATGTTGATCCTGCAAAGGTTGAAGCTATTAAGAATTGGTCTGCACCGACAACGCCAACGGAAGTGCGACAGTTCTTAGGATTAGCTGGCTATTATAGGCGATTCATTAAAGAATTTTCTTTGATAGCTAAACCCTTGACTAAGCTTACTCAGAAGAATAAACCCTTCGTTTGGGGAAGTGATGAAGATGGAGCATTTCAGACATTGAAGCAAAAATTATGTAGTGCGCCAATCTTATCATTACCCGACGGGAGTGAAGATTTTGTAGTGTATTGTGATGCATCTCTTAGAGGTTATGGAGCTGTTTTGATGCAGAGAGAGAAAGTGATAGCTTATGCTTCTAGGCAATTAAGGAAGAATGAGGAGAATTATACTACTCATGATCTTGAGTTAGGAGCTGTGGTCTTTGCTCTTAGGTTGTGGAGACATTATCTGTATGGCACCAAGTGTACGGTATTCACCGATCACAAAAGCCTACAGTATATTCTCGACCAAAAGGAATTGAACATGAGGCAACGAAGATGGATAGAGTTGTTAAGTGATTATGATTGTGATATAAAATATCACCCAGTAAAAGCCAATGTTGTTGCTGATGCGTTGAGTAGGAAAGATAGAGAGCCTATCAGGGTGCGTTCTCTAGTCTTGACCGTGCACAATAATTTGCCTGAGCAAATTAGAAATGCGTAAATAGAAGCTTGTAAGAAGGAGAATTTTGTTAATGAAGGGTTCCGAGGAGAAGGAGATCCTTTAGAGGTTAGAGCTGATGGAGTGAAATGCTTAAGAGGTCGTATGTGGATACCTAAGTTTGGAGGCTTAAGAGATTTGGCTATGTTAGAATCCCATAAATCTAAGTATTCCATTCATCCGGGATCTGATAAGATGTACCATGATTTGAAGAAGTTGTATTGGTGGCCGAATATGAAAGCTGACATAGCTATGTATGTTCTACAATGCTTGACTTGTGCTAGAGTTAAAGCCGAACATCAAAAACCATCAGGACTACTTCAACAACCAAAGATTCCTGAATGGAAGTGGGAGCGAATTACGATGGACTTTATCACCAAGCTTCCTAGAACATCATCTGGAAACAATTCGATTTGGGTTATTGTCGATAGACTGACCAAATCAGCGCACTTCATTCCGGTTAAGGAGCAGTTCTTACTGGAGAAGCTGACTCGAATATACCTTGATAATGTTGTATGCAAGCATGGAGTGCCTGTATCGATCATTTCAGATCGAGATCCTAGATTCGCATCGAATTTTTGGAAATCTCTCCAAAGATCTTTGGGAACAAATCTCGACATGAGCACTGCTTATCACCCCCAGACTGATGGGCAGAGTGAAAGGACGATACAAACACTGGAAGATATGTTGAGAGCTTGTGTGTTAGACTTTGGTAAGAACTGGGATAAACATTTGTCGTTAGCAGAGTTTTCGTATAACAATAGTTACCATTCTAGTATTAAGGCTGCACCGTTTGAAGCTTTGTATGGTAGGAAGTGTAGATCTCCTGTATGTTGGAGTGAAGTTGGGGATACCCAGCTCACGGGACCGGAATTGATCCGGGAGACTACAGAGATGATAGTTCAGATTAAGAAGAGGTTGTTGACTGCCCGTAGTAGACAGAAAAGTTACGCGGATGTGCGGCGGAAGCCAATGGAGTTTGAAGTGGGTGACCGAGTAATGTTGAAAGTATCGCCATGGAAAGGCGTTATAAGATTTGGAAAACGAGGAAAATTGAATCTCCGTTATATTGGACCCTTTAAGATTTTATCTAGAGTAGGTCCGGTGGCTTACAAACTAGAGTTACCCCCAGAACTTCATGGTGTTCACAACACATTCCATGTATCTAATCTGAAGAAATGTCTAGCAGTGAGTGATGAGAAAATTCAGTTAGGTAAGGTTCGAATAGATGGGAAGTTGCATTTTATCGAAGAGCCCGTAGAAGTTATGGACCGTGAGGTAAAGCAACTGAAACAAAGTCGGATACCTATTGTCAAAATCCGATGGAATTCAAAGCATGGACCGGAGAATACTTGGGAACGAGAGGATGAAATGTGGAAGAAATATCCGCACCTCTTCGATTTCAATAAGAAACGGACATCCAAATGAAATGGATCACGAGGACGTTGATCCCTTTTAGGAGGAAAAGCTGTGACAATCTAACATTTTCAGGTAGTGAAATATTTTCTCGTATAATATTTTGAACCTTATTTTTGTGTTGGTTGACGAACTCAAAATTTACGGATTTAATTTGGGCTTACGTGCATAATTTGGCGTCTTTTACGACTAAACCGGAAACCTTAGGATTACGTATTTACGTTTTTGAACTCCGTTTTTGATGAGACAATTTTTATTGGATTCGTTTTGTGACGGTGATTCATAATTTATAAAAACGTTTTTCGTAAAACGACCCGAGGGCACGCAAATCGAGAAAACTAGAATCGAGAAATACCCGTAAACTAGTGAGATGGGACAAAACACTTTGTCCCACCCCACTAGCTTATATGGGACGGCAACTTGACACCACAACACATATGTGGCATCAAGTATTAGCTAACTTCTACAAGTGTAAGCATGTGCTTACACATTAAGCAAACCTTTACCACTTTACCACAAAACTAGCTACTTGTTTCATTTCCCTCATTTCCTACATGCAACTCAACACCAAAAACTCTCTCAACCCTCCTTTGTGCCGTCCCAAATAAGCCAACAAACACCATCCTTGATCTTTTCTAGCCATAAACCACATGTTTACTAGTCCTATTAAGGTGTTCTCTTGAAGCCTTGATCATTTGGTGGCCATATTAACATATTTGGAGGTGATTTACTTGTGTACTAGGGCTGATTTTCCAACCTATGTTCTTGATATTTGATGGTCTTGGAGATACTTGTTGTGTTCATCAAGTTCTTGTCTTCCTAAAACAAGAAATCCACTTGGATTGGTAAAGAAGATCATCCTCTACATTTTTCTCTTATTATTTTGTAAAGAACAAATGTATTTTCTTTCATTTTGTATATGTATATGATGTATATATGATGATAAAAATGTTGTGTGGGGATCAAGTGTTGATAAATATGCTTAAAAATGATGATAACTATAAGAAATGAAGCTAAAATCTTGACTATTTAGTTGGCTGTATAAAAACAGTAGATAACTAAAAGATGAACTGATAAAATTGCATGGTTTGATCCATTTACAGTAAGTAGATGATGTTATACACATGTGAGAGTTGGCCATGCAATGGAATCAAAATAATGAGTGAGATATGATCAAAACAAGTTAGGTGGTGTAATCTGAATAAGCAGTTTTGTAGGGACTGTTAAGGCAACTTAAACTCAAAATGGGCAGTAGCTATAACTAAGTTATATGTAGCACATATTATGAAGAACATGTCATCCAAAAATGAGCTTCTAAGTCATTATAGAACTCTAGATATGGTAAAAATGGTGAATATGAAGTTAAATATCAGATTTTTGGAAATAATGTTTATTAATATTATATAAGCACTCACATTATAATGTATAAAATGTTAAAAATATAAACCCACTAACTTATAAAACTTAATTATATAAATGTATAAAAGGTTAATTAAATGGGTAAATTATATAAATGGTGGTAAAATAATATTTATAAGTAATAAAAACTATAAACTTGATTTTTACGACTTTTTCGGATATCGCCGTAAAATTAACGTTTTTCGCCAAATAAAACTTAGACGACCAAACCCGTCTAATGTAAAGTTTATAAAAGTCATATACTGATGTATAGATAACTAAGACAAGTAAAAACCGATAAAACCCGACTATAAGAATTACGGACATTTACGAGCTAACTAAACACATTAGACTAATAATTGGACTTAATAAGATAAAAACTTATAAAAAGAGCTTATTGGGCTTAACCCATTGGGCCCAACATGAAAAGTATATATACTGATCATATAGGTATAAAATGGATAAAAACAAGTTAAAGAACTTATACAAGGCTTAATGGACTTAAAATGGATAAATAGTTAAAACTAGCTAACTAGTAAGACGTTATCAAGACGTAAACGCTAAAATGAGTAAACAAGGATGTATAAACCCACTTGATCATCATCATATGTACAAAATCATCATATGTATATTATTATTTTGATAAAAGTCATTGGACCGAGTCTAAGACCGATTATTATTTATATAGGTTTCCGTGACCGAAGCACGCCCGTAGCCGATAATCCGCCTTTCATTAACAACGTGAGTTCATAGCCTCGCACTCTTTTAAATGTTTTATAAAATGATTTGTAAACCCGCGAGGGAGATAACATGCTAGATTTTTATAAAAATAGAACACAAGTAGTCCCGATTGTATGCTTAATGATATGGACCCGAATGATGCTATGACCATGTAAACGAGACTAAAAGGATTATTAGTAGTTAGGTTATGTCACTTAAAGTCCCGTTAGCATGAATTGTGAACTACCAGGTTTTGGTAGACGCTTATGCATTTGATAGTACTATTTGGGGACGATCACCCCAGTTCGCGCCTTGACGGTTGATCCCCGTCGTACCACATTGATTGGTAAGCGAATTTATGTATGAGAAGATTCCATAGCGTGATTTTTGTGACGACACGCTAACTTAGATGGGCAAATTGTTTGTCGGGTTCGCGGCCCGCTGTTTTCACAGTAAGGTAACAATGTCATGCGGCTAATAATAATCCTATAATCTATTCAATCTATATAATCTAAATAAACGATATGATACGACGCTATTAACGATGAATATATTACCTATCATGGTAATATAGAGACTACGGTCTCATGGACGGTTACAGATGTATGCTTGATATATATTGCCTGACTAGCAATATGAGGAATTATACTTGTGTTCTGATTTTAAAGATTGTAATTGATTATTTTTATATAACGGTTTTCATTAAACTCTATGAATTCACTCGGCATTCGCTGATATGATTTTTGCATGTTTTCTATCTCAGGTGCTTGAAGGTAATCCGGATGGAGATCGACTCTGATGGCCCACACTTAATATTAAAAATGTTCATTCGATCTGTGTTTTGTAAACTTAATGACCTGTATAATTTGGGACCTGTTGTACGCTTTTGAAACTTTTTATCGAATGAATGTTTGCTAAACCTTGTACAACCATTTTTATGTGTTGTCTATGATTGGAGTTATTGTGCTATCCCGTAACACTCTGAAAGACCCTTCCGCTATACCGATACGAAAAATGAGAGTGTTACATAAGCTCATGCCCGAGAAAAATTAATTTCTCGTTGTTAGGATAAGTTTACCATCGGCGATAAACTTTCCTTTCTTTGAAGAGCGAGTTATAGTCTGTGATGTGACTCTAAGTCCTAGTGCATGAGCTTAAAACGTGGAATGTTTTTAACATAAGCTCATGCCCCAGAAAAATGAATTTCTCCTTTTTAGGATAAGTCATCATCGGGATGAACTTTCCTGTCTTTTGAGATCGAGTTACAGTCTGTTATGTGAACTTCCCGTTGTTAAGGATAAGTTACCATCGGCGATAAACTTTCCTTTTATCTGATGGACGAGTCCTATGCTGACATTTACTTAGAAGTCGTTTTTCATGAGCTTGAAAACTTTGACTGTTTTAACGGAAAGCTCATGACCGAGAAAGGTTAATTTATCGTTATGAGGAAAAGTTCTCTTATTTAAAAGATACACTTTCCTTTCTGAGCTTAAAACTTCGAATGTTTTAATACAAGCTCATGACCGAGAAAGTTGAATTTCTCGTTAAGAGGACAAGTTATCATAAAAGATAATCTTTCCTTTATTTGAAGTTCGAGTTACAGTCTGACATGTAACTGTAGGTCATGTACACGAGCTTAAAACCTTTGAATGGTTTTAGGATAAGAAATATAAAAGATAATATTTCCTTTATTTGATCGAGTTACATTCTAAACATTATCTTCTGCACCTCGTATTCTTCTCCAGCGACACTTCTAGTTTCTGGCGGACATCAGCAATTTCCAACGAAACATAAACAACCCCCATATTAATTCACCATTTACTATGCTTAATCGCTGATTTTATTCCCCATCATTTCAACATGATTAAAACCCACATGGTCTTCACTCATTCATGTAATCATCTCCACACTTTTATGAACAAACAAGTGCCAAAACATGGAACAAACTCATTTTTAAATTAGTCTTGTACTAGCAATCTAAAACCCACCCCAATCCTAAACATATAAAAATGAAGCAGCCCCAACAACAATCCCAAACATATAACAATGAAACCCTTCTAACAATCTGGAAGAAACTCACAATTGATTTTTTTGTTAAGATTTCGATTGATATCAATTGAGTTTGTCGTTTGTGAAGATGATTTGATTTTAGGATATTTTTTTCTTCACGTGATTGATATGATTTGGATTTAGTGATGGTTCTTGTGTAGATTAGAATTTTAGATCTTGGTTTATGGATCTGTGTTTTGGTTGAGATTTGCGAATGTGATTTTGGTTTTGAAATTTTGATTGTGTTGCTGGTGTAGAATGCAAGAGAAGTTTTTATAACAATGGCGATGGAAGCATATGGTATGAAAAGAGACACGTTTTTATACAGGTGGAAGAGTAAGTTAAAAAAAATCCACGTGGAAATTTTTTATCTAGTAGGCACTATCAACTGGTCATCTTACCAATATTTCAAAAAATTAGCCAGTTTGAATCACCATATTAGTAGTATGTTGAATTGGTTACCTAAATACGTAAAAGTTAGAGAGTACGTTGGTAATATATGGACTTAACCCATACTATAATTTAAAAAGTAAAGTAAGAACATCGATTTATCTTCATTGGTTACTTTCTTCGGCATATATTGAAGTACTGTACAGTATTTAACTTTCTGGTTATAGAGTGTTTTAGGCTATGTTTTTTTTTAGTTTATCAGAACTTATCGTAATATAATGTTCGTGTGTGGTCCCGGAAGTTGACCGGAGAACACGACACGTGTCACGCACCGAAGATCATACCGGAATAGATGGCCGGACCACACGCCCGCAGACGGAGAACAGTACCATGACGTCATGAATGACGTCACCTGGCCCAAGGCCCCACTCGAGGTCTTGGCGTATGCTCAAAGAGGAAAGGTATAGTGTCAGACTCGATAAGGTACACAGACCCGTTTTGGGAAAGAAGACAAGATATGAACTGTCTACATCAAGGTATCAACAATACCGTATATATAGTCCTGACATTTATTGCTAAAGGATTATTAAATATTCTGACAACACACACATAATATCATATAACACCACGTACCACATTTCGTACCGTTACTCATTCTCACACCAGAGCTTGGTCCTAGGATAACACTCGGGGCGAGTTAACGTGTGTTGCTTCTTGTGTGTAGGTGCATCATCCGTTCGTAGCTTACGTGGAAGACTCCTAGTCCCGTAGGCCCTACCGGAGGATTTTAGCATCAACATTTTGGCGCCATCCGTGGGACCCAAACTTCAAACTACCTTGAGTATTTGATGGCGGGTCCTCAACAATCACCAGTCACCCCTACCGAGGCTTCGGGCTCGGGGGCAACAACGAAAACCGTGAATCACCTAACAACGAGACCGAGGCAAACTTGGCTAGCCTTCAAGCCCTCATTTCCGAGTACAACTCGCGGTTGGTCGGACACAATGTCACTCCCATCCGATTGTCGTTCGAGGAAACCGAACCAAGGAGGAATGTGGACATGCCGGTGACGGTTGAGGAGCCGGAGGAAGATCTGTCGAAGCCTTAAAAGGAAGTGTCCCGTTCACCCTTCACGAGGCGAATCATCCAGTACTCATCCCCGAAGCACATCTTACCTCCTCATCTCAAGTTATATGACGAAAGTACAGATCCAGAAAACCATGTCACACGGTTCTCCGGGGCCGCGACGTAGGGAGACTGGCCTATGCCGGTATGGTGCCGCATGTTCCAGCAGACGCTGGAAGATGCCGCACGAGGATGGTTTGATCGCTTACCAAATGGAAGCATAGATAACTGGGTGGACCAGAGGGATCAGTTCGTAAGGAGGTTCGCGTTAAGAAGAAAGTGCACGAAGGAGGCCATCGATGTGACCAAAATAGTGAGGAAGGCTCACGAAAGCCTCCCGGACTTCAAGGAAAGGTGGACAAATGAACCAGCTACATCGAGGGCGCTCCCGACGTGATGTTGATATCGTCGTTTGTGAGCAACTGCAAATGCCCCGAGCTAGCCCGAAGGTTCACGGATAAGACACCCCAAACCATAGATGAGATGATGAAGAGAGTCGATGACTATGTTAAGTCGGAAGAGGCATTTCGGACCACTGAGCTACCTAGAGGGGAATATGCCGAAAGGGGAACCAAGCAATTCAACAAGTCCGAGAGACATGGAGGAGAGTACAAGGGGCAGAACCGGTACGGACGAATATCCGACAAAGGGAAGGAGCTGTATCAGCCATATCCACAATACCCACCTCCCCGTCCCTACGAGACGAAGAAACCTCTCCCTATATCCGCCATAGACTCCCTAACCCGCACCCCGAAGGAAATACTAGCCTTCGAGACTCATCTCCGACTGCCCCGACCGGAACCCACTAAAGGGATGGTCAGAAGGGAAAACATGAACAAGCACTGTGACTACCACGGCCAAAAAGGACACCAAACTAATGACTGCTTCCATCTGAGAAGGCAGTTAGAGGCAACATTGGAGGCAGGGAAGCTCAATCATCTGGTTCGTGACCATGAGCCTAAAGCCGGTTATAAGGACAATTCCTCTAGGCCTAAGGATGATCATAGGGGCGGAAGAAAGACAATCAACATGGTGAGGTCGTATCGTACCGGGGAGAAGAGGAAGGAACCCACCCCGGAAGATCGGGACCGGATGCAAGCCCCCATCAGCTTTCCCCCCTAAACGGGAATGACGCCTCTGATGAACCGCTAATCATAGAAGCTGAAGCAGAAGGACATTTGATAAGACGCATGCTCGTGGATAATGGAGCATCAGTACAAATCATGTTCGAGCATTGTTTTAACCATCTGTGCCCCTCGATTAAGAGGAGATTAGAGCCATCTCAGGCGAGCTTAGTTGGGTTCTCAGGGGAAGAGTTGACGCCGTTAGGAAAGGTGGAATTGGCTGTCTCGTTCGGAGAAGGGAAGTTAAAACGAACGGTCAACTTGAAATTCACCATTGTGCAAGCTATGTCTCCCTACAACGTCATTCTAGTTCGCACCGGTATTAGAGCATTAAGGGCGGTCCCGTCAACCGCCCATGCCATGTTCAAGTTTCCAACCCCAAGAGGGGTAGCCACATTGGTCCCTAGAGCATCCATCATAGCCGAGTGCCGAATGCTCGAGGACAAACAAAAAAGCAGCCAAGGACAGACGCTTGAGGCAGTCATAAAACAAAAGGAGGAAGAGAAGCCCGGGGAAAACGAAGCAGACCTCCCACTCACGGAAGAAGTGCTAGTGAATCCGGCTTATCCGGGCCAACTAGTAGTAATTGGGAAAAAATTCTCGGAGGAAGGAAGAGCACGTTTAATCGATCTTATCAGGCGAAGCCAGGACGTGTTTGCATGGACCCCGGCTGACATGACCGGGGTACCTAAAATACTGATCAAACACTCACTGAATGTCAACCATTCTATGACCCCGGTCGCCCAGAAGCGGCGAGTCCTCGGCGAAGAAAAGAGTGGGGTGGTAGCCAATGAGGTAGAGGAATGGGTCAGAGCAGGGATTGTTCGTCCGGTGCGGTATCCCACCTGGATATCTAATCCAGTCCTAGTCAAGAAGGCCGACGGTAGCTGGCAGATGTGCATTGACTTCAAGAACCTCAACTCTGCTTGCCCGAAAGATTACTACCCCCTCCTGGAAATAGATCTGAAGATAGAATCGGTGATGGGCTATAAATATAAGTGTTTCTTGGACGCTTACAAGGGTTACCACCAAGTGCAGATGGACGAGGAAGATGAAGAAAAGACGGCCTTCTACACAGACCAGGGAACCTACTGTTATACCAAAATGCCCTTTGGGCTCAAGAACGCAAGAGCTACCTATCAAAGGTTCGTGGACGCGACCTTTAAGGAGCAAATAGGTCAGAACTTGGAGGCATACGTGGATGACATGGTCATCAAGAGCTCTTCCGAAACAACACTCCTGGCGGACATAGCCGAAACCTTCAATAATCTCCGGAAAATCAATATGAAGCTTAATCCCAAGAAATATTCCTTCGGGGTAGAAGAAGGGAAGTTTTTAGGCTACATGGTTACTTCGGAGGGAATAAGGGCAAACCCCAAGAAAACGAAAGCCATAATGGACATGAGGTCACCCAAGACCCTGAAGGAGATGCAGTCGCTAAGTGGCAAACTGGCAGCGTTATACCACTTTGTCTCTAAGTCCGCTGAACGCTCCCTTCCTTTCTTTGAAACGTTGAAGAATATTACTTAGGAGAATCGGGACGAATACAAATGGACAGCCGAGGCTGAGACCGCCTTCCAAGAGATGAAGAAGGTAGTCATGGATTTACCACTCCTAACCACACCCATCAGGGGAGAGACGTTGTACATCTATTTGGCAATGGCCAAAGATGCTGTCAGCGGAGTACTCATGGCGGAGAGAAAACAAGGGCAGGCTCCGATCCGTTACGTCAGCCGAGTGCTACATGACGCAGAACGAAGATATGCACCGTTGGAAAAGCTAGTCATGTGTCTGCTCCACTTGTCAAGAAGACTGGGGAGATATTTCGAAGCTCATCCAATCAAAGTAATTACCGATCAGCCGATCAAGCAAGTGTTGTTAAGGGCCAAAGCCTCAGGAAAGCTGGCCAAGTACGCGATTGAGCTAGGAGCGTATGCCATCAACTATGTGCCCCGGAATGCGATTAAGGGTCAAGTATTAACGGATTTTTTGGCCGAAACGCCGTCGGGAGAAAAGCTAATTTTTACCATGGAGGTGCTAGACTCTAAAGAAGTGGAATGGATGTTGTTTACGGACGGGGCGGCGAGTTCAAAAGGGGTCGGGGCAGGCCTGGTGCTAATAGACCCCTCCGGCACGGAGTATACTTATGCTCTTCGGTTGGACTTCGAAACTTCAAACAACGAAGCCGAGTATGAGGCTCTACTAGCAGGGTTAAGGTTGGCCGAAAAATGGGAGCCCAGACCCTTCAATCAAAAGTGGACTCGAAGCTAGTCGCGTTCCAGATAAATGGCGAGTTCGTTGCTTACAACGAGCGGATGAAGAGGTACCTCGCCGAGGCGATGGAACGAGTAGCCAAGTTCAATAAGTTTGCAATCCAACACATTTCGAGGAACAAGAACCAAAAAGCAGATATCCTGAGCAAGCTAGCCTCGGTCGCCTTCAACCACCTTACAAAAGAGGTCCTAGTGGAAGTATTGGCATCTCGGTCGATTGAAAAGGAAGAACTGAACGATGTGGTGGAAGAAGAAGAGGAAAATTGGATGACCCCAATCCTCACGTGCCTACAAGAGGGTGTGTGGCCCACCAACCCGGATGAAGCCAGGAAACTCCGCATGAAAATACCATAATTCGTTATCGAAGGGGGAGTGTTGTTCAAGAAGTCGTATCTTTCGCCCATGCTGAGGTGTGTGGGTCCCTTGCAAGCAAACTATATCATCCGGGAGGTTCATGAAGGAGGTTGCGGGATGTATCCCGGATACAGATCGGTGGTGGCAAAAATAATGAGGCAGGGGTATTATTGGCCAACAATGTACCAAGACACATATCAAGTGGTAGTGAAGTGCGATTCTTGTCAAATCCATGCCTCAGTCCCTAAGCTACCGAAGACCCTCATGACCTCGATCGTGTCACCTTGGCCCTTCTACCAATGGGGCCTAGACATCTTGGGTCCCCTTCCTGAAGCATCAGGCAAGGTCAAGTTCATCATAGTGGCCATAGACTACTTCACCAAGTGGATGGAAGCTAAGCCACTAGCAAAGGTCCGGGGAAAGGACGTGAAGAAGTTTGTTTGGGAGAACATAGTATGTAGGTTCGGCGTGCCAGGTATCATCGTCACAGACAATGGAACACAGCTTGTGAATGACCTATTCAAGGGGTGGTGCGTTAAGTGGCAAATCAAGCAGATCAACACCGCTGTAGCCCACCCACAGGCCAATGGGCTCGTCGAAAGAGCAAACAAGTCACTCATGCACGGACTTAAAGCCCGCTTGGGAAGGAAGATGATCGAATGGGTGGACGAATTACCAAGCGTCTTGTGGGCTCACCGAACCATGATGAAGACCAGCAATGGTGAGACCCCGTTCAGTTTGACCTACGAAAGTGAGGCAGTCATCCCGACCGAAATAGGAATGAGGACCTTCCGGACACTCATGTTCAATGAAGAGACAAACGAGGAAGAGCTCCGGCTAAACCTAGACCTCGTTCAAGAACGAAGGGAAATGGCAGCCATCAGAGAAGCCAAATACAAGAAGAAGATGGAACAATATTATAACAAAAGGGTTAGGCACATGGCGTTCAAAGTTGGGGATTTTGTTTATCAGAAGAACGAAGCAAGCCGAGTGATAAAACCGGGTAAACTAGCCCCGAACTGGGAAGGTCCGTACCGAGTTGTCGAAGCATTTCAAAACGAATCCTACAAGCTAGAAACTACGGAAGGGAAGGAAATACCAAGGAAGTGGCATGCTATGAATTTGAGAAATTGTTTTATGTAACCGAAAATGACTATTTATGATATGTTATATCCTCCCCGGCATGGGGAAGGAAATTTTCCGAAGCAAATACTTAGCACGCGCAACACTAACGGAACAACCGCAAAAACAAAACACCAAATCCCCCCGAAGAGTCTGATCAACTCGGAGGAAGAGGACCGCTTGTAAAGGTTAAGAGCCTCATCGAGCGGCCCTAGTGGTTGTAAAGGTTAAGAGCCTCATCAACCGTGGTAAAGGTTAAGAGCCTCATCCACCACAGCGTAAGACCGCTTGTAAAGGTTAAGAGCCTCATCGAGTGGCGACCCTATTGGTTGTAAAGGTTAAGAGCCTCATCAACCGTGGTAATGGTTAAGAGCCTCATCCACCCTAGCGTAAGATCGCTTGTAAAGGTTAAGAGCCTCATCGAGCGGCGGCTGTCACACCCCACCATGGCAGAATATGGGGCACGACGTATGGATATCATCACAACAATAGCGTGTCTATAGAGATAACTAAATGATATAAGAAATGTGATAAATAGTGACACAAATGTCATGACAATATCTCAACATGCAGGAGTCTAAGTAAGTAGGTAACAGTCCTACCACTTACCCAAGACAAACAATAAACATAAACCAATCAAACATATAGGTAAACTAAGAAGGAACGGGGATCTCCTTCTATATGAAATCCTAAGGCATCCAAGTCTAGCCACTTCTATCCTCACGCTTAACCACATTCACACCTGAAAGAGACACTAAAACACGTCAACATAATGTTGGTGAGAGTCATAGGTTTAGAATCCAACGCTAAACCAGTTATAAGATGTGAATAACAACCATCAACACAATAACATATGGACAATGCACTATAATTATGTATTAACAACTAGCATTTAAGTTCAATCAATCATCACAATTCCAAGGCATCACGTCATACCAACAACCACAATTACCAAGGCATCACGCCTTACCAACAACTATAATTTCCAAGGCATCACGCCTTACCAACAACCATAATTTCCAAGGCATCACGCCTTACCAACAACCATGGTATCATAGGCGCCCATACACCTATGTACCTTTCCCATCCAAATCATACACGAACAAGAATCACATAGCAGTTAATCACATAATGTACACACAAGTCCATCTCAAACCTTAAAAACATTCACAGCATCAATTTATAAACAACATAACACAGTGTCTCTTCCATCCCATCTGGAAGTCAAAATCAATATTAAACATGGGACTATGAAACTTACCTGATTGCTTTTCACAAGTCCTCGCACTAGCAACAAGCTAACAAACCAAAAACACGCAATCAATACATGAACCAATCACTAAGATGGCTCATCAACCTATGATGGACATCTAGCCTATTCCCATATAAATACCTCATTGATAAGCTCTAATCACCCCATTACCCTTTCTTAACAAGTCCTTAACTTGGTTAAGTTTAATAACTATCCCGTTCATATTTTACACAAAACAGTCCTAGTTTTTAGGTCTCAAAACTTTAAGTCAAACGTCCACTTAAACATACCCATGGTTTCTGTAAAAGGAATATTCATACTTTTACATATGTTAGTTAAAACCTCCCACTTGCCCTAACCTTAAAGCTACTGTTAAGGCCTCGATATATGTATATATATTGCTACCTATCCAGAATTCACTGATTTTAAACGTATGAAAAGTTTGTTACCATTAGAGGGTCTTACCCTAAACCACAATATTAGCCCAAGTGCAGATACTTATTATAATATATAAACCATCTCTCATGTTCATTAGAAGATCCCAATGTAACCCTAAGTACCCCAAACAACCCAAAACTTAAAAAGAAAACAGGCTGATTACAAAACTGTTTTGACCTCCGACTGTTGTAACCTGTTTTTGACCTACTTCCTGACCTCCAATTTAGTTCCCGTTTCTTGCATTGGAAAGCCACTTCAATTACCTTCTCAGGGATACTTGGATCGCATCTTGAATGTTCCTATAACTCCCAATATGATCAAAACAATTGACTTAAAATTCTGCCCAGTTTTTAAAAACGGGTTTAACAAAATCAACCTCATTAATTAACCCTAATCCCTCTAATTACAAGCCCTAATTCTTGTAATCATCATATTATGATTAATACAACATTAATTTATTGTTTTTATATTAAACCCTAACCTAATTCCATCATAAGATGATTAAACAAAACATAAAAATAATTAAATTGAAAAGGGTTTGAAGATTTTACCTTAGATTTTTTTGGAAAACAAGATTTTTGATGAAGAACCCTAATTTTTTCTCCATGGATGTCGACCCATACTTGATCTCCAGGGATTTTATGAAGTGTTTTGATAAAAATAAGGCTTTCTATACTTTCCTAACAAGTCCTTGGCCCATATACAAAAGTCCGGTTCCCTTTTTCCCTTTTTCCCTTTTTCTTTTCTTTGGTGCGTCTAAACCGACCCAAACACCCCTAATTTCGTTTTTTTTATTATTTAATATTATGTTATTAATATTACCTTAATTTTCCTTAATTTATTTCAGCTCCTAAAGCTTCCAAAACCTCAAAACCGTCAAACTAGTCAAATTTACGCGTTTTACCGTAAAAGACGTAAAATATACACTTTTATAAAAAATCTCAAATTTTGAAATAAACTTTATAACTAAGTCCTAAATGACTTAAAACCATCCCGAAAAATATCCATATGACTAATTACCTCCTCCGAGACCTCTAAATGTTAAACCGTAAATCGTAAAAATACGATTTTTTATAATACATATACGTATACGTAAAACCACTAAATAACACCATCTCACTTCATAGCCACCACCATGTGAACTCATGAACATGAAATCATCACACATCGGTTCATTCACAAGGTACCCCGTACCGGAAACGATATCCAAACCACAATCTATTCACACCAGTTAGCACATAAACACGTAAAGACACGTAACTAGCACAAAATGAAACTAAGTGACGAACCTCAAAACCAGGGTTGTCACATCACTCCCTCCTAATAGAAATCTCGTCCCGAGATTTACTCCTTAGGATCAAACACACAAACAACAAATCACATGAGGATACTTGTTCTAAACGAACTTCCCTCATTTCCACGTGAACCTTAGTTCAAGTTTCAAAATACCACATATACAAACCACAAAATAATTAAACTCATTGCCAAACTCTTGACCTCACAGTCAATAAATCTCACAGATGACTCTTTGATAAAACAAAGACTCTTATTAACACAAGTCCCGAATAACCGTACATGCAAAATGCATTCTCAAACAACCTTTACCAATCCCAATACATGAAATGTATCATGTACAACTCATTTCCCCCAGGTAATTCTATGCTCATAAGCTAATGGTCCGATATTTCCAAAGATCATAAATGGACCTACAAAACTCTACATCACTCTTCTATTTTACCAAGACATACCACCCGTTACTATGGGTGAAACTTCCCTACATAACTTTGTCACTAACTCTAGTGGTTTCGTCCTTTTCTACATAGCATCCCTTGTTGCTCTCATTCTGTCCACAAACACCATTACCACATTAGTAGCCTCTTTTACCAATTTAGTCCACAATGGGGACATCTCACCCTATCCTTTCACATAGTGCCTCAAATGGCATTTATCGACTTCTAGTATGATAACTATCGTTATATGAAAACTCAGCCATCGCTCAAGAGTTTTCTAACTCCCTCTAAATCAATCACCCATGCCCTCAGTGTAACTCCTAAGGTTGTACAAATATCTCACTTGTCTATCCTTTTCCCAGTTAGCTGGATATACTCATATCCAATCATGTTCATCAACTCCCTTCAGTCCGTACTCCAAACTACTTAAAAATTCCAATTCCCTTACAAAGTGACCTACGACGGTATTTCACATATCCATTAGTTCTTCCAACTTCCCAACTACGTGACTTCTCATTCCTCTTGAAATAGGTGATGAATTGGTCAGTCTATAAAACTTTAAGTCAAACGTCCACTTAAACATACCCATGGTTTCTGTAAAAGGAATATTCATACTTTTACATATGTTAGCTAAAACCTCCCACTTGCCCTAACCTTAAAGCTACTGTTAAGGCCCCGATATATGTATATATATTGCTACCTATCCAGAATTCACTGATTTTAAACGTATGAAAAGTTTGTTACCATTAGAGGGTCTTACCCTAAACCACAATCTTAGCCCAAGTGCAGATACTGACTACAATATATAAACCATCTCTCATGTTCATTAGAAGATCCCAATGCAACCCTAAGTACCCCAAACAACCCAAAACTTAAAAAGAAAACAGGCTGATTACAAAACTGTTTTGACCTCCGACTGTTGTAACCTGTTTTTGACCTACTTCCCGACCTCCAATTTAGTTCTAGTTTCTTGCATTGGAAATCCACTTCAATTACCTTTTTAGGGATACTTGGATCGCATCTTGAATATTCCTATAACTCCCGATATGATCAAAACAATTGACTCAAAATTCTGCCCAGTTTTTAAAAACGGGTTTAACAAAATCAACCTCATTAATTAACCCTAATCCCTCTAATTACAAGCCCTAATTCATGTAATCATCATATTTTGATTAATACAACATTAATTTACTGTTTTTATATTAAACCCTAACCTAATTCCATCATAAGATGATTAAACAAAACATAAAAATAATTAAATTGAAAAGGGTTTGAAGATTTTACCTTAGATTTTTTTGGAAAACAAGACTTTTGATGAAGAACCCTAATTTTCTCCATGGATGTCGACCCATACTTGATCTCCAGGGATTTTATGAATTGTTTTTATAAAAATAAGGTTTTCTATACTTTCCTAACAAGTCCTTGGCCCATATACAAAAGCCCGGTTCCCTTTTTCCCCTTTTCTTTTCTTTGGTGCGTCTAAACCGACCCAAACACCCCTAATTTCGTTTTTTTTTATTTTTATTATTTAATATTATGTTATTAATATTACCTTAATTTTCCTTAATTTATTTCAGCTCCTAAAGCTTCCAAAACCTCAAAACCGTCAAACTAGTCAAATTTACGCGTTTTACCGTAAAAGACGTAAAATATACACTTTTATAAAAAATATCAAATTTTGAAATAAACTTTATAACTAAGTCCTAAATGACTTAAAACCATCCCGAAAAATATCCATATGACTAATTACCTCCTCCGAGACCTCTAAATGTTAAACCGTAAATCGTAAAAATACGATTTTTTATAATACATATACGTATACGTAAAACCACTAAATAACACCATCTCACTTCATAGCCACCACCATGTGAACTCATGAACATGAAATCATCACACATCGGTTCATTCACAAGGTACCCCTTACCGGAAACGATATCCAAACCACAATCTATTCACACCAGTTAGCACATAAACACGTAAAGACACGTAACTAGCACAAAATGAAACTAAGTGACGAACCTCAAAACCAGGGTTGTCACAGCGGCCCTATTGGTTGTAAAGGTTAAGAGCCTCATCAACCGTGGTAAAGGTTAAGAGCCTCATCCACCGCAACGTAAGACCGCTTGTAAAGGTTAAGGGCCTCATCGAGCGGCGGCCCTATTGGTTGTAAAGGTCAAGAGCCTCATCAACCGTAGTAAAGGTTAAGAGCCTCATTGTTGGGTCTACTAGATGTAGATCTTGCAGCCTGTCAGGACCGGTGAATGACTTCTGTAATCACAAGTCAAATCACAAAGAGACTCTATACACAATATGAATGTAGAATACAAATATAATCAAGAATAACATAATAACTATTAAGACTTGATCCTTTCTAAGGATTTCTAATATTGATAATAACTAGAACTACGTTTGGTGAAGGTGTGTATAACCCTTTTGCCTAAGGTTCCTTTTATATTACAAGGTAACCCTAATACAGCATTAAAGAAAACGTGTAAAACTGATATGCATATCCTTTCCTAACATATCTCATGCATATCCTAACAGAATATTAAGTAAATAATAAAGTTTGACTTCGACTAGGACCAGGAGCATAACTTGCTCCTACTACTACTAGGACCAGGAGGAACTACATACCTCCTAGTCTACCTATTACATTTAACTATTACAATGGTCCTAACAATCCTCCCCTAAACTTGATTTTGACCTGTTGAGTTCAAGTTTCGTGGAAAACGTGCAAATAAAGCCCAAGGATTGTATCAGCAAAACAAATAGCAGCATCAGAAAGATAAGAATCAGAGTAACCGCCGCAACATGAAACACTAGAGGCTTCTCCAAAGCTTGGAACAAATCCGCATCGTGTTGAATCGTTTCAGCAACATGAGCAGATTTGATGAGCCTTTACCAAGTAGTTGCTCGCTCTTGGGCTAGCTAGTCTTTCTAGTGGAATAAGCATCACCCTGTGAGACTAGAACCCAGCCCAACTCTTAGAACGTGAATCAATGGTGAGTGGGAGTACCCTGATGATTTTAGGTAAACCATCACAGCCGTCAACGGATTTGATACGTCTTTACCAGAAGCCGTACCCCTCTGGACTCGCCAACTCTTAGCAATGAAGCATCGGTGAGTTGAACACCCTATAGCTTTAAGCAAGCTATTACAGCTATCAACGGATTTGATAAGATCTTTACCAAGAGCCGTACCCCCTTGGATTAGCCACTTTTCAGTCCAAGACTATGGCAAGTAAAAACCATCCAGTTTTAGGTAACCTGGCAACCATCAACGGATTTGAGAATCGCACCAGGAGCCGTACCCGCAAGGTGAATCAACTTTTTCTTGTCGATTAGACATGGTAAGTTGAGAACCATTTGTTGTGAGGACCAAGTCCAACACCAAGTGAAACCAAGTACCAGTACAAGCACAAATCAGTAACTAGAACCCACAATGTGAAGCAGCCAAGGGGTATCATATTCACAAGTATAAAATCCAATATGTGTTAAAAGTATATGCAGATATTATATAAAAAGTATATTTTTTTATTTTTTTTTAAATTGTTTAAGTTAGTCTAATTTTTTTTTTTAAATTAACGATAAAGAATGAAATTCACCAATAACTGTACATATTGGTGAAAAGAATGAAAATAAGAACAAAGTAACAAAAACACAAAATATAAACACTTACAACCCAATCACATCACATACCAGAAGCAGCCTTCTTATCGGCTATCAACCGCGCCTGAATACCTTCCACCAACGCCGTGGCCATAGAGGACTCATTTCCTGATGGAGCATTGGAAATTTGCAAATGACTAGCCAACATCGCCTCCATCGAAGAAATTGTCAAAGGATAATCCACATCAGTCAGCATAAAAACCATATGACGAGATTCTAATTCCAACATATGAACACCACATACTGCATATAGCTTCCAACGCTGAATCACCCATTGCATTTGATCCTTCCATATACCCGAAACAGGAGCATTAAGAGGAGCATCCAACATCAGCTTAAGATCAGCCCAGATACGCAGACCAGGCCATGAAGACACAGCCATGGGGTCAAAAGGCATGCTAGAATCCACTAATCCATATAACGCCATAAGATCCATACGGTCAGCCCAAGACAACACACCCTGCAAACCCGAAGCCAAACGCACAGACCCATCACTCAAAGTAATTCTATGGGATACCACACCAGGAAGAGTGGTGGAACACTCAACCATGTAACCAGTAATGTTCCCATTGCCCAACGGCAAATCCGAATCACTGTCAGAAGCTGCATCAATCAAATTCTCAGGATCACGCTTCTCATAAGGGACTGTCTTACCACGACGAACACGTCGAGCTTGTTTCTGACGAAGCGAATGTCTAGGTGTGGGATCACTAGGTGTGGATTCAACCTTTACCGTAACCTCAGCAGCAGCAGTGGGAGCAGGAGAAGTAGACTCATGAGTGTGCCCACCCAATGGATCAATAGGAGCTGCATCAGAAGTAGGAATTGGTTGAGTTCCAGTAACCGGTGGTGATGGAGATGGCAAATCAGGTGTAGTAGCAGTAGTTGTGGTGGTAGCAAAGGTGGTGGTTGGAACATGTGTGGTGGTAGAAGCATGAGTGGTGGTCGTAGCATCAAAGGTGGTGGTAGCATGACCAGCAGTAGAACCCAAAGGAGCAACCAAAGGAGAAGTAGAGGTACCAACGGAAGTAGCAACAAAACCAGATGGACTAGCAGCAGAACCAGGAGTGGGAGCAGATGAAGGACCAGTAGAAGCAGCAGGCGAAGAAGAGGTCACACCACGAGGATGGTAAATAAATCTTTCCGGAATTGGTTGACTCTGACGCTTAACCATACTTTCATAAAGTGCCTTGAGCTCATCAAAAGTCAAAGCCCCAACCCGGTCCCACTTCCAAGGAGCATTAAAATGAGCAGCAGACTGATATTTCACATAGCGTTGCATCTGCTTGCGCTCCTCAGTCCGAGATAAGGGTCTGTTCTTTCTCTTTTCCCTAAGTTGTGCAGCAAGGGCCAACTGGTGCTTACGCATCAAAACCATGGCTCTCGGAATACAATTGTGCTCATCAACATCGTCATCCAAAAGATCTGTAAACTGAGCATAATCCCGGGTGAGAACAGTCAAAACTTGCATCCATTCACTATCGCTCCAATGCATGGCATCGTGCTGAATTTGTTCACGCCTCCGCTTTCGAAGCTCTTCTTCAGCAGCCCTATCAACTTCATCAATCTCGGCTTGAATCTGACGAGCAGCCTCCTCACCTAGCCTTTCTTCTTCAAGCTGTCGACGGGTACGCTTGCGAGATGGTGATGGAGCATCAGTCATTGGGGCCTTGCCCTTCGAATCATGAGAGGGACCAGCATTGGAACCAGCAGCAGGATCAGAATCACCATCCATAGGAGTGGGAATAGCACCAGGAGAAGGAACACTAGAGGATGTCGGAGGAACCGGCAAATCATCATAAACTTTATCAGCAAAGGCAGCCTTTGCCAATAATGCCAAACCATCCTCAACATGCTCCGTACCCTCCTCATCAGAATCTGAATGGATCACATGCTTCTTGCGGCGCCGTTGCTGAGTTTCCAAAGCTTTGATGCGATCAGCCAGAGGAAGAACAAACTCCCTAGTAAGTTTCCGGTGTTGGTTCAAATCAGCTTCCAAAGAAATCATCCGCTCATGGTACCTGCGCATAAGATCAAGCAAAGACATAAGTGTAGTAGGCTCCTCCGCCTGCCCACCAAGAGAACTTGAATCAGGGAAAGCGTCATTGGAGCCCGAAGCAACATATGGGTCAACATGTGGAGTACTAGCACCAAACGGTTTATCAGTCGAGTGTGGGACAGGACTAGGAGGTGGAGTCTCCACAAATGGAGACTTTTGTGGGACTAAAGAAGGACCAGCCTTGGAAGGGGATGGTTTTTCAACCACCACCTCCTCAACCAGCTCCTCCTGAACCACATGAGTGGCACCATCAGTAGGAGCCTCCTCCTCCATGGGGTCATCATCAATCACAACAAACTCAGGAGCCTCCTCCTCCTCACCCATAGGACCCTGAGCCAATCCCAACATGGCCTCAGTCAGGGGCCTCCACTCCCTAGTAAACCCATTGACCATATTGTAATACACTTTTGTAGTAAGCTTAGACGGCACATGTTCAGTCCTATCACGAGGAATGCAAACCAGTATTTGCTGAAGAAACCTAGGGTACATAAGAAACTTCTTTCTAGAACTAGCATTAGATAGATTACTGACCATCCCCTCAAATAGATAATGAGAAAAGTTAAAAACTCTACCCTGGGCTAAGCAAATAAGACCAGTAGCCAAGGGAGTAGGGAAAGCATCCCAACTCCCAGACTTGGGACTCATACAATGGATTATAAAGTGGACCAGAAGCTTCCATTGGGGGGAAAACCTATTTTTCTTGAAGTTAAACTTCCCCCCATGTTCGTATCCTAAAGCAGCCATCCCCTCCAATACCTCCGAATTGGGGATGGATTCAACACCACCCTCATCCTGAAGATGAAGAGAAGAGCGAATAGAAGCCTCAGTCACCACATATGCACGTCCATCTATGGTAGCATGGAGTGCACGTGGACGACCAACCACATCCATAAGTCGAGCAGACGCCCAAAATTGACGAATAACACTATCATATATGGTGGGACATACAGTAAATGCAAACCTTAGGTTGGAAGCTTCAATGAAATCCAGAATGTCAGCAAAATGTTCACGACGTGGACCATCACCCAGATAAGCAACTCGGTTGTGAGCAGGTTGGTAAGCAAGAGCAGCCATGGATCTTGATGAATTGATGAAAGAAGGATTATGATTAGGGTGGAGATAGTAGGAGCGGTTTTGTATGTGTGTTTATTGTAATGAGTGAGTCAAGGGTGTATTTTGACCATAAATAAAGAAAACGGTAACTGTTCATTGACCCCTATTAATGTGGGGTCGCCCTTTCAAATTTAACCATAATTACATAGTAACCACTTGCCCTTTTTAACATAATTACCAACTCCCAATTAACCATACTTAATTAAAAATGTAAATACCAGGATTGGGAGCGTTGACCAAAAGTCAAAGCACACAATGGTCAGACCAGGAGCAAAACGTGATTAACAAAGGACAAAAGGAATGAACAGTGTGCCAGACCAGTACCAGGAGCCAATCACCACTTGACAAGGAAGGAATTTGAACCACCAAAAGCCAACCAATTATAACTAGAAGCTGACCAATGAGGACCAGAAGCCAGTCATGTAAGACCATATCCACCAGAAGTGAGCAAAATCCTCCACCAGAAGTACCACACACTACCAGAACTAATAAAATATGTTGTTAAAATCTATCAGTACGTTAGTCTGTCCTAAGAATATGTACACAAAGCCTCCCCTCAATCCTAGACCTCAAGGATTGACCATCCCAATATGAACCACCAAGTGGTTAAACCGAGGACCATCAAATGCTTTAGTCAGCAAATCAGCAACATTATCATCCGTATGAACCTTAAGAACCTGAATCAGCTTCTTCTCATTGGCATCCCGTATAAAATGATGTCGTATTTCAATATGCTTCGTTCGCTGATGAAAAACAGGATTCTTCACAATGCAAATAGTGCTTTGATTGTCAATAAAAATTTTGGTGTTCATAAAATTGAAACCATAATCCAACATCTGATTTTGGATCCACAAAACTTGTCCACAACAACTAGCAGCAGCAACGTATTCAGCTTCTGTTGAAGAAGTAGCTACTTTTGTCTGTTTCTTACATTGCCATGAAATAAGCCGACGACCCAAGAATTGACAACCACCAGTAGTAGATTTTCTGTCATTATTAGCACCAGCATAGTCACTATCACTATAGGCTTCTAGAACAAAAGGTGATTCTCTAGGATACCATAAGCCCAGTTTAGGTTGAGCCTTGATATACTTGAAAATCTTCTTCACTGCATTTAAGTTCGAAACTGTTGGAGTCACCTGGTGTCTAGAACAAGCACTTACTGCAAACATGATATCCGGACGTGATGCAGTCAAATACATGAGGGAGCCAATCATAGACCTGTACATGTGAACATTGACCGGGGGGTCTGGCTCATTCTTAAGTTTGATTTTAGCAACTTCATAAGGAGTCGCTGCTGGTCTAAGAGGATCCATGTCAAACTTTTGAAAAATCTCATGAACATATTTATCTTGACTGATGAAAATCCCATCCGATTGTTGCTTGACCTGAAGACCAAGGAAGAAAGAAAGTTCTCCCATCGCACTCATCTGAAATTCGCCTTTCATCAAGTGTTCAAACTCATCACATCATTCCTTCCTAGTAGAACCAAAGATAATGTCGTCCACATAAACCTGAACAAGGATAATGTCCTTGGTATTCCTCCGAAGAAATAGTGTTTTGTCAATAGTACCCCTTCTATAGCCATTTTTAACAAGAAATTTGAAAGACGCTCATACCAAGCTCTAAGAGCCTGATGTAATCCATAAAGAGCCTTGACCACCTTGTAAACTTTCTTGGGATGAAGTGGATCTACAAAGCCCTTAGGTTGAGTGACATACACCTCCTCGTCAATTTTGCCATAGAGAAATGCACTCTTGACATCCATCTGAAACACCGTAAAGCCCACATAAGAAGCAAAAGCCAAAAACAGACGAATGGCCTCTATCCTTGCAACCGGAGCAAAAACTTCAGTATAGTCAATACCCTCAATTTGAGTGTGTCCTTGTGCGACAAGCCTAACTTTATTCCTCACGACATTTCCCCGTGCATCCTTCTTGTTCTTGAGAATCCATTTGGTATTGATTGCTGACTTTCCATCTGGTAAGTCAACCAGAACCCAAACATTCTGAAACAAGAATTGCTGCATTTCCTCCTGCATAGCCTCCACCCAACTTTGATCCTCAAGAGCATGAGAAACTGACCTAGGTTCCACCTGTGAAAGAAAACAAGCAAACAAACAGTGTTGAAAGTCCGTATGATTATTACGCTTTTGGATCTTCAATATAGCTCACAAGAGCATGATGATCAGACGAGGCCTTCTTCTGCATTCTGCGTGTCTTGACAGTAGAACCATGATCTCTAATGATTTGAGTGGTAGGATGATCTTTGTGTGATTGCAATACTGGATTTGAAGAAACCTCCACTTCTTGTGCCAAGTTATTGAGATCACCAACAAAGTCAGCATCATATGAAGAAGTGTTGAAAATCCCATCTACCGGTTGTTTATGAATATCATCCAGCTTGGTAGAAGCCTCCTTTTGATGGTTCCCCAAATCAGTAGGACTGGAGAAACGAGTATTGGAAGCAGACTCACTAGCCGGAGTACCAGTAGATGATAAGCTAGCACTAGGAGCAGAAGCTGGGGTACCAGGAGCAGCTTTGTCAGTAGGAGCATTCAAGGGAAACTCAAAACCTCCTTGATCAGCTATTGTAGTAGCTTCTTGTTGTTGTTTGAGGAGAGTGTCAAGAGCTACTTTGGAATCTGGTACATCCAATGTAGTTGCATCACTAGGAGGAGTAGGAGAGACAGTGGTGGAGTAGGATGGAACCACAAAAATGTCATCCTCATCATCTGAATCAGAAAAATTAGAAGGAACACGAGTACTAGAAGTTGCAAACACTTGTGGTCCTGCATCATGGTTAGTTTTGAAACGAAAATATCCTAACGAATCACTAAGATAGTCAAGATCAAAATACCATTCAGGACCCTTGCCTTGGATGTTTGACTTCTCTTCAAAATACCTGAGATTTATAGTTTCAATGATCCGCTTGGCTTGGATATTGTAGACACGATAAGCCCGAGAATGAGCTGAATATCCCACCAAGTATCCTTCATCTGCCTTGCCATCAAACTTCCCCAAATAATCACTAGTGTTCAGAATGGTGACTGGACACCCAAACGGCTTCAAATGAGCAATATTTGGAACTTTGCCTGTTAGAAGCTCATAAGGAGTCTTCTTGTGAGGATTGGTAATAGAAACCCTATTCAAAACGTAACTTGCAGTATTAACAGCTTCTGTCCAGAACATGGTTGGAAGCTTGGAATCGGCAAGCATAGTTCTTGCTGCTTCTATTAGTGTCCTATTCTTTCGTTCTGCCACGCCATTCTGTTGAGGAGTCCTCGCTGCACTATAATCTCTTTTGATGCCCTTAGCATTACAAAGTGCGATGAGGTCTTTATTTTTAAACTCGGTTCCATTGTCGCAACGAATACCATTAACTTTCTTGGACAACTGGTTCTCTATCAGGGTAAGAAAATCTCTAAGAATTGAGTAGGTCTCACTCTTGGCAGCCATGAAGAACACCCACGTAAACCTGCTATATCCATCAGTTACCACCAGACAGAATTGCTTGTGGTCAATGCTTCTAATGGAAGTAGGACCAAATAAATCCATGTGTAGTAGCTGCAATGGTTCAGTTATAAGACTAAGAGCAGTAATGGCCTTGAAGGATGCTTTGTGCTGTTTGCCTTTGCTGCAAGCAATACAATTTATATCATTTCTAAACGACTTGGGAGGTAAACCAGAGACCAGGTTCAAATTTGCAAGTTTGTGAATGGTCTTGAAATTCACATGCCCCATCCTTCTATGCCATTGAGTGGCTTCATCTTCTGAGGCCTTAGCAACCAAACACGCTAGTTGACTAGTAGGATTGACTTCATTCAACTTGATGTTATAGAGATTGTGTCTTCTAGGGATTCTGAGCAGAACTTGTGAGTCATCCGGAAGCTGAAAGTCTTTGGAAAGCACAAGTGCATCAGTATCGGTGAAGAGAACAAACTGCTTCTTGTCACAAATCTGAGAGACCGATATCAAGTTGAAGTGCTGAAGTGCTTCCACATAGTAGACCTGCTCAAAATTTAGATTAGGAGTCCTTATCGTTCCTTTGCCAGTGATCCTACCTTCACCCCCACCAAAATAGACCTTGCCTCCATGAAATGGTACAAAGTTAGAGAAAAGACTTTTATTTCCTGTCATGCTCCTGGAGCAACCACTATCAACAATGCCTAGACTAGGATCTTGGTATGGAGTAACCTACAACAACAAGTTAATAAAAATTCAAAAGTTAGTGTCTTAAGGGGACCCAAACCTTTTCAGGTTTGAGCCTGCCTTGTGGATCTTTAGAAGAGTGCCAAGAAGATTGATGAGATCCACCGTTGTTCCTTGGTTGCCAATGCATCATTTGGGTATTATTATTTGACCAAGAACAACCTGCTGAGGGCTTAACAGCAGTTCCCAAATTTCCCAAACCAAAATACGTGTGGTCCAAATTATGTGGATAGATTGGATTAAAATTTTGAAAATAATTACTGGTGGTTTGGAATCCAATATTTCTCCAATAATCAGAAGCTAACGGAGAGGACACTCTAGAAGAAGTAAACGTTTGAGCACTGGGATTAAGTCTTCTAGAAGCATATGGGGCAGCTCCTGGTGGACCAGGAGCTGGAAAAGCATGATTAACAGAAGCATGTGTGTCATAATAATCACAATCTTTAATTAAATGAAAGGCACTGCCACAAACAAAACATGTTTTGAAAGACCTTTTATTAGAATGAGATTGTTTCATAATGCCTACTTTATTACACACAATTCTAGGAGAAACATTCTTCCTAGGACTCAATAAACTAGGACCAGACACACTTGACATAACAGCAACTCTTTCTTCACACTTCCTAGCACCAGTAGCAGCATGTTCATTCAACTTGGAACTTGTAGGTCTTGACTCTTCACTTGAACCACTAGATGCAGAGTCACTGGCTTTGTCACTGAAAGTACATGAGACAAAGTCATTAGTATTAGTAGAACTTGTTGGGGACTCAAGCATCTGTGATCCATCCAAGTCATTATGCCATGAAGTGGGCATAAAAGTTCCAGTAAGAGGAGGAGGGACAGCATGCATTTCTGCTGCTGGTTTAAACCTATTGTAACTAGGTTTTCCCTCATCCTCTTTGTCGGCATCAAAGACACTTGAAAAAGATAAATCAAATACATCTTCTGAATCAATATATTTTTCAAATCCTAAGCCTATTTTAGTTCTACCAGACATGCTACTATCAATTAATTTTGAAAGTTTTTTAGGTGCCTTTTGCCATTTTTCAAATCTTAGCATTGTAGCATCTAATTTTCCTTGCATCTCCTCTTTTTCTTTGATACTAGCATCTCTTACTGTTTCTGTATATTTAAGCATATTTGTCGTGTTTTCTAAATCGATGCTTAGTATCCTGATTTTATCCTCATACGCACGTTGAGTATCTTGTAACCACCTCTTTTGTTGTTCCAATGTGTTTAATGAAGCCTTATAGGCTTGAACCTCTAAAAAATACTTATCATTTTGATCATTTACTTCATTAAATTGGGACAACAATTCTGAGTATTTATCATGACAACCAAGAGGACAATGTTGTACCTGAGGTGAGATGCCCATAAGGGCAAACTCGTCTGCTTCTTCTGCATCAGAGAGATTCCCAGCAATCATTGCTAACACGTCAGTCGAGGACTCAGCTGATTCCAGAGTAGAAGCCTGATGATCATTCCAGTTGACCATAGAGTCAACAGATACCAATGCCTTCTTGTCATCTTTTATCTCCTGAACCTTGAAAGCGGAGTACCTGCTCTTCTCCTGATCATTCTTGCTAGGGCACTCCCTTGCAAAGTGACCTTGTTGCTGGCAGTTATAGCATCGAACCTTGCTTCTGTCGAATCTTGCTGGCTCCCAAGGGTTGTAATTAAATTTCCTTCCTGCTTTCTTCTCAAACTTGTGAACCCTAAGAGTAAGCATGGCCATCTGCCATTTAAGATCCATCTCATCCAGGTCAAGTTTATCAACCTGTTTGAAGTCATCAAAAGCAAGTTGTTGTTCAGCATTAACATCAGCCACAAAAGAATGAAGAACGCTTCTACCATACTACCAGACTTGGCAGTAGGATCAGGAGCAGAAGTATGCTGAACAGTATGCTGAGAGGAGACAGTATTGCTTGGGCTACTTGCATATGACATGGGACTAGATGCCATAGAACTCACAAAGGCAGAATTAGCAGGAGTGGGAAAAGAGTCACTCGAAAATCATCTCACATGAGGTTCGAAAGTTCTGAGCCTATGAAACAGATCATCAAAGTTGAGATATTCAAGCCCACCTTTGGCTTTGAAAGAGATCACCACCTGATTCCATGAGTAGGGTAAGGCTTTAAGAAACCTTGCATTAATGTCACCATCATCAGGCTTTGACCGAAGTTGATTCAACTGGCTCAATATCTTCTGGAACCTATCATACCCTTGATGTAGACCTTCAGTTTCTGAGATTTTGAATTCTGTGAATTCATCTCTCAGCATGGATCTTCGCATTTTCTTTGACTCCTCATTCCCGCCAAACCTTGCTTTTATGCCATTCCAGATCTCTCTGGCATCATCCAAATGGTAGAAGTCACCCATGTGATCTTCAGGAAGGGATTGAATCAAAATCGTCTTTGCTTTGACCTCCTTCTGAACAGCTATGATTTCTTCATGAGACTTAGGGTCAAGAAGAGTAATATGACCATTCTTGTCTCTTCCAGTAAGCTTCCTGCTGTTCCCATTCAGAATTATCTTCCAAAGATCTTGACCAGTATTGGTGATCCACCATTCCATCTTCATTGCCCAGTTTTCATATTCACCCTTTTTCAGAAGAGGGAATTTACCATTCGTGTTTGAGACTGTAGCAAGGATCTGCTGAGGTTGCACAATTTTAGGAGTGTTGTCTTCTCCTGTTTGAGTAGAAGTTGAGGCAGACATGATAAACAAAATGTCAGTAATAAGAAAACTTGATTCTTCTTGTATAGAGACCCTTCCAGGCTCTGATACCACTTGTTGGGTCTACTAGATGTAGATCTTGCAGCCTATCAGGACCGGTGAATGACTTGTGTACTCACAAGTCAAATCACAAAGAGACTATATACACAATATAAATGTAGAATACAAATATAATCATGAAGAACAGAATAACTATTAAGACTTGATCCTTTCTAAGGATTTCTAATATTGATAATAACTAGAACTACGTTTGGTGAAGGTGTGTATAACCCTTCTGCCTAAGGTTCCTTTTATATTACAAGGAAACCCTAATACAACATTAAAGAAAACGTGTAAAACTGATATGCATATCCTTTCCTAACATATCTCATGCATATCCTAACAGAATATTAAGTAAATAATAAAGTTTGACTTCGACTAGGACCAGGAGCAGAACTTGCTCCTACTACTACTAGGACCAGGAGGAACTACATACCTCCTAGTCTACCTATTACATTTAACTATTACAATGGTCCTAACACTCATCCACTGCAGCGTAAGACCGCTTGTAAAGGTTGAGAGCCTCATCAAGCGGCGGCCATATTGGTTGTAAAGGTTAAGAGCCTCATCAACCGTGGTAAAGGTTAAGAGCCTCATCCACCGCCGCGTAAGACCGCTTGTAAAGGTTGAGAGCCTCGTCAACCGGGGTAAGGGCTGAAAGCCCATCCACCGGAAAACCTCAAGCGGTAGCCCATTGCTCGGATAACCAAAGCAAAAGGCTGGGCAAGGAACCGAATCATAATGTACACTCCGATTTTCGGAAGCTAAGTAAACATAATTGCATGACAGATTTTGAACATTCAAAAGGTGGTTTCATATCAACTTCAACCGGAATAATAACCGGAGCAAATAAACTTGAATTGTTACATCAAAAGAATCGGAACATCCTCCGGCATGAATAGAATAATGTTATAACAATAAAAGAGCAAACAAGTAAGCAGAACAGACTCCGGAATAAACAAAGTTAGGTTGCAATAATGAAAGTAGCTTAAAGCGGAAATAAACATTACAAAACATGCCCTAGAAACATGCTTCATTGTGGGGCCACTTGAGAAGAGGTTGAAACAGTCGGAACAGGAAAGGGTTTGTTGGGAGTTTCCGGCTCATCCGGAGTCAGCTTCATCAGATTCCCAATGGATAAATCGAAGGACCTGCTCACCTTATCAACAAAGGGGTAGGACGGAGCAAACAATTCCTCGCACTTTGCTACCCATACCACGGCCTGGTCGAAGTCGAAGTCCTTAGTCTCAGAAAGAGTCTTGGCAAGTGATTCCTCAGAACGGTTCACTTTAACTCCATCATACTAGCCTCCGGAGTAACAGACGTTAGCAACCTCGACCACATGCCTCTTATACTCAGAACTCCCATGAAGTAAACGGATGACACGAGGGATAAACTCCTTGACAAGCCTGGTTTGGTCTGAAGCAGCCCGGCAGATGTTAGCGGTGCTCTTGGCGTTGGCAGCCTCGACATCTTGAGCACGCTTGTTGGCCCGAGCCAACTCCTCCTCCTTCAAGCCGAGAGTGCATTCGAGATCTCTCACCTTTTGATCGTTGGTTTGAGCAGCGGCTTCCAAGAGCTTCACTCTAGCCTCAAGATCTGCTTTGTCTTTGGAGCACGAGGCATGCTCCGTCTCAAGTTTCTTGAAATTAGCAGAAATCTGCTCCATCAACTCCTGCCCTCGTTGAAAGTTCTCGGAATCTTGGCGACTAGAGTTGATCAAATTTCGGTAATCTTGATTCAGCAACTCAAACCTTTGGATGATTTCAATTTGGTTCAAAGAGGTGCGGGCCAATGCTAAGTAGGCTTGACGGATTAGCTCATGATCAGACAATGCGGCCAATGACCGCTGCTCAGCCGAAGTGGGAGATGAATCAACATTTCTTTGGTAGCAAAGTGAGTGTCTATAAGAACATTATGCTGAAGCCTCCAAGAAGGAACATAGGTTTGCATCCCCTCGTCATCAGCATCGTCATCATCCTCGTCTTCATTCCCCAAGTTGAGATTTTCCTCCTCTGGAAGAGGAAACACATGTTAAAGCAATAAGCTAACACAAATGAAATGGAGGGAGTTGAATAAAGCATACCAATAATGGGCCTCTTGCCAGCACGATGAGGAGAAGGGACGGAAAGATCCACTCCTCCGTCTAGTTGTCCCTGCTGATCTTGTGCTTGTTGATCCGGTTGGAGGGCACTTCCCTCAGCTGTGTTAGGCTGAGCCACATTCACCGGATTAGGAGAAAGGACCCGGTTGGAGGTAGAACCTGTTCCGGTCTAATCGTTAGAAGCGACCTTGCTTCTCTTGGCCCCGACACCAGAATCGCTCCCTTTCCTTTTCTTTTGACCCTGGCTCGGTCCGGCATCACCACCCTCTTGCAATAAAAGGTTCTTCTCAAGAGTTAGAGCCTCCCTACGCTCACGAGCGGCTTTAATCCTTTGATCAGGGTGTTGTACCGCCTCTTGTTCCGGAGTAAGAACAGGAATAGGATCCTTAATCCCCGAAGGCTGAGCGGTGCGATCAACGGTTCTTTGGTTCTCCGGGAGCTCCTCCTCAATGGTCACCCGTGTCCCAGTCCACTTCGGAAATTTTAAGAATTGTTCCATTGTACACTCTACAAAATGAACAAGAGGGGAGAGAAGAGGAATAATTAAAGAAACTCGGTAGTCAAAAGCAGGAGAAACATAAAAACGAAATATTACCGTTGCCCCTTCCATCACGAAGAGCACGACGACATTCTAACCGGGACAAAGGTCTAAATAATCCACATAAGTATAGCAACCCTTTGTGAGGCGGTTGCAACGGGATCAACGTCTCGGCCAGTAAATCCGTATCCGCCTGACTATAAGTTCGGGGAAACGGATCCGCAACACACGTGTCACGATCCCTCCACGGCATGGCATCCGGTATAACCCTCCGGTCGATCAAAAAGAACTTTTTCTTCCACTCCTTAATAACTGTGAAAACACTTATCCTTTTACTACTTATTTCCAATAATAACAAGACCAAAACGTGTGATTTATGTCGTAAAAGTCGGAATTATGCGTGGTTTGTGTTTTTATTGTGTTTTAGGACCAAAATATGAAAAAGGAAGAAAACACGGGTTTTCACAGGCTTTTATCGAAGAAAACGGGAAAAGACGAAGTCAAAAGATCAAGAGTGCAAAAAGAACGGAAGTCCAAGGCCTATTCTGAAGATTTATCGAAGAAAAAGTCTAAAGGCGGAAGTTTAACAAAGTCGAAGAACTTAAGTCTTATAGAAGAAGAAAATTAAAAGACAAAGTTCAAATCCCGAGACGACAAAGACAAAGGATTAAAGTCGAGTCGAGAAAACGTGAAGAAAGCAAGAAAGAAGATGCAACACATGCACTCCTTCCACCTTCCCTATAAATACCCTCCTAATAGTCATTAGGAGGGTGGTTAGTTAATTTAGCTAGTTTTTATTTTTCTTAGTTTTCTCTAGTTTTAGAGAGAGAAAGTCTTAAACTTTCTCTCACTAAACTTCATCTTTTTCTTTTAATCTTTCAAGATTAAACACTTTGTATTGCTTATTTCATTAATCAAAGTTCAATTTAAGCTTTTTATCCTTAATCTCATTCTACTTTTCTTTGATTTAAGATTGATTTTGGTGCGATTATCAATAGATCCGTGTTGTTCTTAATGATTTCGTGCTTAAAAAGTTAATCTTTTGATCATTTCATAAGTTTTCATTTGATTAAGCTTTAAGACTCTTGTGCTTATTGGCTTATTTTTATGATTAGCTTATTTTTCTTATAAAAAAGTTTTCTTAAAAAGTTTATGTTTTTATTATTTGATCCAAAAAGTTGCTAAATTTGAGGTTTGATAAGTTGATTAAAGTGCTTATTGGATTTCGTTTATGTTGATTCGTCTAGTTTTGGGAATAAGCTCTCCAATATAGCTTGTTTTCTTGCTCTCCAACCGAATCCCACAAATTTCGGAAAGGGACTAAAACCCCTTTCCGATTGACCCATTCCGAGCAGCCACCCCTTTTCCGATCTGCCAATCGGAAAAGGGTTTCTCCTTATTACGATTTGCCCACTTGTTATTCCGATTGTTACGATCGGATTAGGTCTTTCACTTTCCGACGGTAGCGTTTGTTGAATATTCCGACGGGAAGTTTTCCGCATATTCCGATCTGGCCATTTTTGTGATATTCCGATTGAGGGTGTTATTAAACATTCCGATTGGCACCCATTAGTAACATTCCGATTGACCTCCTTTGTGGACATTCCGATTGCACTTCCACCCATATTCCGACCACCAGATCGGAATACATTCCGATCTGGGTTCCTTTTCGCTTATTCCGATTGAGTTACCTTGGTTTATTCCGATCTTACTTTCTTTTAGTACTTTTCAATTAAGCCCTTATTTTTAGTAAATTTTCCAAGTGTTAGTTTTATTTAGAGTTCTAGTACTTTTCCATTGTTACCTTTAAATTTGCGGGCATTTATTTCTACTTGTCATTTTAGTATAAATCTTTTATTCTTCCATTTTACTCAACGACACTTTTATTACTTGCTAATAGTTTAAAATAGACAATCAACCAAACCATTCTCTTGATTCACCAAAAGACGATTGAGTCGCACTTAAGACCGGTTTTCAATTCGAAAAGACTTGGGACAACTATATTTTATACCTAGCCAAAAGCGAAGTATTAAATGGCGCCGCTGCCGGCTCTTTTCGTTACGATAAACGGTTTCTAGTGAGAGACGCATTGAATTTTGGGATCCGTTCTTTGAACATTATTTTCCTTGCTTTAAAAACTTTCAAAAATCCTAAAAAAAATATAAAACTCTTCAAAAATACAAAAACATTAAAAAATCATTAAAAGCAATTCTTTTCCAAAGGTTTTGCACCAAAAAGATTATATAGATATTCTTTGTGTATATTTTTCTTCTGCAGGTGTATGCGTACTAGATCTTCGAACTATTCTGAGCCCGAGACTCGTGAAGATTTAGATATTGCTGGTGTTAATAAAAACAATAATCACCCACCTCAACCCAATTTGAATAATAAAAACAACAAAAACATTAATGTCCTCCTACCTGATTTACGAACCATGGAGGAATTGTGCCAACCCACCATGAACGGACGCGGAGGCCCGATTGCGCCAATGCACGTCACAGCTCAGGAGTTTTCGTTAAAGCATCACATGATCCAGCAAGTACAAACGAACCCGTTTCGTGGAATTCCGGATGATGATGCCAACAAACACCTCGACAAATTCATTACCATGACCCAAAGCATGAAGTGCTCCGGTGTTTCTATGGATGACCTTCGCCTCCAACTTTTTCCACACTCGCTTTCTCACCATGCCGAAAAATGGTTTGACCGTCTTCCTAAGAATTCTATTCATACGTGGAATGACATGACTCAACGCTTTTTATCGCGCTACTTTCCCCCATCCATGGTCACTAGCCTTCGTAACCAAATCAGTGGATTTATGCAAGAGAATGATGAATCGCTTTTCGATGCTTGGGAACGATACAATGATTTGATCGACCGCTGTCCTAATCACAATATGCTCCCCGTCACTCTCATTGACACTTTCTACAATGGTCTCACTTTTCGTGATCGTGATACGATCAATGCCGCCGATGGTGGTACTTTTATGAAAAGGAGACCGGAGGAGTGCCGAGAGTTGATCGAAAACATGACTACTCACCACAAAAATTGGGATTCATCCGCATCCTCAAGATCCAATTCGAAGGTCAATGTTTCATCTACTACCTCCAATCCTGAAATGACTGAAATTTCTCGTCAACTCGCTGAGATGAACAAGAATTTCATGGCCATGGCCACAAACCACTTTCAACAAGCTAAAGCCGTTGCTATTTCTTGTGACACATGTGGTGGCCCTCATTCTTACAATGATTGTCCTTCTACCCAAGGCAATTATTCTGAAAACGTTAACGCAGCTTACGGCACTTATCCCACGGGAGGCTCTCAAGCCCGCCCTCAAGGAGACTGTGGCTTGCTAAGTTATCGTTCCAACAATTATCTTGCTCCTCCTGGTTTCCCTCCTGCAAACCAAAACCAACAACAAAGCTACAACCAATCCCAACCTCGTGCTAACAATCAATATCAATCCCAACAAAACCCATACCCAACTCAAGGAAATTCTCAAGCTTACCAAGCTCCACCTCTCAATCAACCGATGGCAGTAAATCCAGAAGTCGAGACATTCATGAAGACTAATCGGGAGTTGGTGACGAATCTTAAGAGTCAAGTCCGCAACTTGAATGGAGAAATGGCAAAACAAGGGAACGATATTCGAGCCGAGCTAAGGAATGATATGGCCAAACACAGCAATGAAATTAATGCAAACATGCAAAACTCTTTTAATAATCAAGCTGTTCACCTCCGTGATATGATTGGTTCGCTCATCCAAAGTAATCAACCCTCTTCTTCGGGTACTCTTCCGAGTAATACCGTTGTGAATCCAAGAGGGGAGATGAAAGCAATCACCACTCGTAGTGGAAAAGGTTATATGGAACCCGAGCTTCCTACACCTCCACCCGTGATTGTGAACATGGAAAAAGAGAAAATTTCCCCACCTCCTTCACCTTCTATCCCCATTTCCCCACCACCCGTTGTTGTGAGTGATCCTATTCCCTTAAAGCCTTCTTCTTCATCCAATATACCTTATCCTTCAAGGTTGAGGAAAGACAAGCAAAAGAGCAAGGATGATATTCAGGTTTCAAACTTTCTAAAAATGTTTAAACAATTGAATTTTAACATCTCCTTTGCCGAGGCTCTCGCTCACATGCCCAAATACGCTAAGATGTTTAAAGATCTTCTAAGTGATAAGGAAAAGCTTCTTGACATCGCTCAGACCCAACTTAACGAGAACTGCTCCGCAGTGCTCTTAAGGAAATTGCCCACCAAACTTGGTGATCCGGGTCGCTTTTTGATTCCTTGCAACTTCCCGGGAGTAGAGAATTGCATGGCCCTAGCTGATCTAGGTGCCAGTATAAACTTAATGCCTTTAAGTGTTTGGAAGAAATTATCTCTCCCCGAGCTAGTTCCCACCAAAATGACTTTGGAATTAGCCAACCGTACGGTTGCTTATCCAGTGGGGATAGCCGAAGATGTCTTTGTTGGCGTTGACAAATTCACCTTCCTGGCGGATTTTGTCGTCGTTGACTACGAGATGGATCCTCGTGTTCCATTAATCGTTGGACGTCCATTCCTGAGGACCGGCCGCACTCTTATTGATGTAGCCGCGAGCGAAATAATCATGAGAGTTGGTGACGATCAAATTGTCTTCAACATGGGTAAGATTTCTAAGCAACCTTATTCATATGAGAGTGTTAATGCTATTGATGTTCTCGATGAGGCTTGTGAAGAACATTCTCATGATGCTTGCAAAACTACTCTCTCTTCTCTACCCAATGTTGAGACCGTTGCCTCAATTGCTCCAGCATTGACTCCTTTCAGAGAAAGTGACTTGGATGATTTCGAAGCTAGTTTGGGTCCTCTCGATATTAAGTATGATAATTTGTCCACCAATTGGGATGAAGACATTCGTACTATTGAGAGACTTCTCAATGAGGACCCGTTTTCTCCTCCTGCTCCTAAAGAGGTGACTAATGATGATCCATCGTTAGTTTCACCATCTATTGAGGATCCTCCTACTCTTGAGCTTAAGGACCTACCCCCTCATCTTGAGTACGTTTTCCTGGAAGACAACGAGAAGTTACCGGTCATCATCGCGAAGGATCTGAAAGAAGACGAAAAAACCCGACTTGTCTCTTTGTTGAAGAAGCATAAACGCGCTATCGCTTGGAAAATCTCTGACATCCGTGGAATTGATCCTCACTTTTGCACACATAAAATTCTCATGGAGGACGACTTTAAGCCCACAATTCAAAGCCAACGAAGGGTGAATCCTAAAATCCATGAAGTCATCAAAAAAGAGGTTATCAAACTTCTTGATGCGGGTATGATTTACCCTATTTCGGATTCACCATGGGTTAGTCCAGTCCATTGTGTGCCTAAGAAAGGCGGCATCACCGTTGTGCCCAATGCAAACAACGAGTTGATTCCTACCCGTCTCGTTACTGGGTGGAGAGTTTGTATAGACTACCGCAAACTCAATGATGCCACGAGAAAGGATCATTTCCCTCTACCTTTTATGGACCAAATGCTTGAACGTCTAGCGGGTAATGAATATTACTGCTTTCTTGATGGTTTCTCGGGTTATTTTCAAATACCCATCGATCCCCAAGATCAAGAGAAGACAACATTCACTTGTCCCTATGGCACCTTTGCTTATAAAAGAATGCCTTTTGGCTTATGCAATGCCCCCGGGACTTTCCAAAGGTGCATGTTGGCTATCTTCCATGACATGGTTGAGCAAACCATGGAAGTCTTCATGGATGATTTCTCGGTCTTTGGGGATTCCTTCTCTTCTTTCCTTGCCAATTTGGAACGTATGCTTAAGCGGTGCGAAGACACTCGCCTTGTTCTGAATTGGGAAAAATGCCATTTTATGGTAAAAGAAGGCATTGTGCTAGGACACAAAATCTCTAAAGCCGGTCTTGAAGTCGACCGTGCTAAAGTTGATGTCATAGCCAAATTACCTCCACCTTCAACCGTGAAGGGTGTGAGAAGTTTTCTGGGTTATGCGGGCTTCTATCGTCGATTCATTCAGGATTTCTCTAAAATCGCTCGCCCGATGACCCACCTCTTGGAAAAAGATACTCCTTTTATCTTTTCTAAAGAGTGTCTCGAAGCCTTCAATCTTCTTAAGGACAAGCTTACTAAGGCACCGGTCTTGCTTACCCCTAATTGGGAGCTGCCTTTTGAATTGATGTGCGATGCTAGCGACTTTGCTATTGGTGCGGTTTTGGGCCAACTAGTGAATAAACACTTCCAACCAATCCACTACGCTAGCAAAACAATGACGGGGGCTCAATTGCATTATACGACAACCGAAAAAGAGCTTTTAGCTGTTGTCTATGCTTTTGAGAAATTTCGCCCCTATCTTGTTTTATCCCCCACCATCGTATACACGGACCATTCCGCGTTGAAGTACTTGATGACAAAGCATGATGCTAAGCCAAGACTTCTTCGCTGGGTTTTACTCCTTCAAGAATTCAACATTGAAATTCGTGACAAGAAGGGAGCAGAAAACCTGGCCGCGGATCATCTGAGTCGACTTGAGGATCCATATCAGGGGGATCATCCGAACAAAGAGATCAATGACTCTTTCCCCCTTGAGACCTTAATGTCTATAAACCTCAATCTTGATGACACCCCGTGGTTTGCGGACATTGCAAACTACCTAGCGGGTGGTATTCTCATCAAAGGGTTAACATCCCAACAAAAGAAGAAGTTCTTGAATGATGTTAAGACTTACTTTTGGGATGACCCTTTTCTATTCAAACAATGTGCTGATCTGATCATTCGTCGATGTGTTGACGGACCGGCAGCTTTTGACATCCTCCAAGCTTGCCACAAAGGACCCACCGGTGGTCACTTTGGTCCCAACTACACCGCTAAGAAAGCGTTTGATTCTGGATTCTATTGGCCCACCATTTATCGTGACGCTCACGAAATGGTTAAGCATTGTGATGCTTGCCAACGGCAAGGCAAGATCACACATAAGGATGAGATGCCTCAAAATTTCATACAGGAATGTGAAATCTTTGATGTATGGGGCATCGACTTTATGGGGCCATTTCCATCCTCCAAAGGGAACAAGTACATCCTCGTCGCCGTCGACTACGTTTCTAAATGGGTTGAAGCTAAGGCTCTTCCTACGAATGATGCGAGGGTGGTTGTGAACTTTTTGAAGCAGCTTTTCGCTCGATTTGGCGTTCCGCGTGCTATCATCAGTGACCGCGGGACTCATTTTTGCAACGATCAATTTGCAAGAGTCATGGCTAAGTATGGTGTCAATCACCGTCTTTCCACCGCCTATCATCCCCAAACCAATGGGCAAGCCGAAATTTCCAATCGTGGCTTGAAGAGAATTTTGGAGCGTACTGTGGGAGAGCATCGCGCCGCGTGGGCCGATAAGTTAGATGATGCTCTGTGGGCTTTCCGTACTTCTTACAAGACCCCGATCGATTGTACACCTTATCGTCTTGTGTACGGGAAAGCTTGCCACCTCCCCATCGAGCTGGAACATAAGGCGCACTGGGCCTTGAAGTGGGCTAACTTCGACATCAACAAAGCCGGTGATCATCGCAAGGTTCAACTCAATGAGCTAAATGAACTGACGAATGAAGCTTATGAGAACTCGCTGATATACAAGGAGAAGACGAAGATCATTTATGACGCTAACATCAAGAACCGAGAGTTCCACGTTGGTGATCAAGTCTTACTCTTTAACTCTCGGTTGAAGATCTTCTCTGGCAAGTTGAAAAGCCGCTGGTCTGGTCTATTCACTGTCGCCAACGTCTTTCCTTATGGGACCATTGAGCTTTCTCAGCCAAATGGGCCCAATTTCAAGGTGAATGGCCAGCGTCTGAAGCTGTATTTTGGTGAGGACATCTCCCATGAGATGATTCCATCCCTCACCACGTTCCCCATGAACTAAAATTGGGTCGAGTCAGGCTCGTGACTCGGTGAACAAAAACAAGCGCTTCTCGGGAGGCAACCCGTGATCTATCCTTTACTGCTTTCATAATAAGTGTAGGGGGAGCCCCGCATATGTTTGTTGTCTTGTTTCTTGTGCTGTGCAGGGATTAAAGCTTCAAAGATCCACCTTGATGACTTTTGACGAACCGTGATACCGTGTTCCCATCTTCCCGGTTCTATCCTAAACTCTTGTGATTCAATATTTCATATTCTATATGTTCACATTGAATTCACTTTAGTTTTCCTTTCCTTAGCAAGATTTAAACAAAGTGCACAATGTCCTAAGTGTAGGGGAGTTTACTCCCACATGCTTAAACATTGAGGACAATGTTTATCTCAAGTGTAGGGGGAACTTCTATCGAAGTAAGTGGTCTTTTCCATGAATTTACCCTCATTTTAATCGGAAAATATTTTTTTTTCGACATTTTTCAAAATTTTTAATCTATTTTGGCCTAGTTGTATAGTTGCATTTTCCTTTATTATGCTTATTTTTTTTCCTTGCTAGAATAGTTCTTCAATAAAGTGGTTTTAGATTTTTCTTAGTTGTGAACATTTTGACTCAACCCGAGTTTACTTACCTAAGTTTACTCTAGCTAGTATCCTTAACGTGTTTAAGTCAAGTTTTGCTAGGCTTTTATATAGGGAGCTATAAAATGTGAAAGTCTTAACTCTCACGGGTTAAGAACAAGAACTTTTCGCAAGTTCCTATAATTGATCCTAGAGAGTCGTTTATCAAGGGAACTTGAAAAAGTCTAAGAATTTGCAAGATCCTATATGCGACTCGAAAACCCAAAACTTTGATTTAATAGGCTAAGCATCCACGAGTCTCATTCCTTGAGATTTTAAACTGTGGAGAACGAGAGATGATAGAGTCAATTATAAGTTTGGTATTCTTTCGTGAATTTATGTGAGTTAATTATAAGCCTATTCTCCTTTCGCTTGTTAATAAATTTATCTGCAATAAATAAGGTTGTACGATTTAAAAGGTTACTTAGCTTCTAGCCCCAGATCGTTTAAAAGTTGCTCGGTACGGATTAGAGTTCATAGCCAAGGCATAACTTATTGAAGCGGGACGCGAAGATTGGCGAGTCCGAAAAGGCCCTAACAAGGCATGAGGGCTACATTTTGTTGCTAAAGATCCAAAAGTGATGTGAAGAATCATTTATCGAAAATCAATATGAAGGATCGAGACACACGACGAAAAGCAAGAACTCCCCAAAAGTCATGGAGAAGTCTATCCGAAAAGACCCTAACAAGGTATGAGGATAAATGGATCCAAGTCCTAAAAGGAGGCGGATCGTTGTATATCAAAGTCCAAAATAAAGATTGGAGAAAAATGAAGAAGTCGTGGTCCAAAGATGAAGAATCTCTCAAAACTTCAAGTGAAGAAATTCCTATTATGAAGAGAAGACCATAATTTCAAGAACGTCTCTCAAAGATTCGAAGTATGAAGTCGCTGCCAAATATCGGTCCGAGAAAGGTCTCAAATCGTGAAGCGAGTTATGCCAAGATATGAACTTTATGAGGTCCCGAGAAGCAGTTTTAAAAGATTTGGTCCTTTAGCTAACTATTGATTAAATCGTTCACTTTATTTTCAGACTAAATAACTATCGAAATAAGTCAAACAATGCATCCTCGTGATCATTCAAGACAAAAATAAAATATAAGAGATACACCTAGGAATAAGGGAGTCTAAGTGAATAATTGGCCCACATGAGTTCGTGTTAGTTTGCTAACTTATAATAACAATGATCTCGTTTTTAAGCTTGGTATGGGGAACGTGAAACTTGAGGATGATAAACGTTCATGGCTGCCAAAACCAAGGTAAGTGTTTAATTTCTTTACTCGTTCTATCTCTTTATGTTTAGTACTTAATAAAGGCCAAGGTGGGTTATTTATGATGGAAAATGTAAACCGTGCTTTAAAATTAATGCATTGCATGAGGGCATTGCAATGGTCAAGTGTAGGGGATTTAATAAGTGTGAAAACACTTATCCTTTTACTACTTATTTCCAATAATAACAAGACCAAAACGTGTGATTTATGTCGTAAAAGTCGGAATTATGCGTGGTTTGTGTTTTTATTGTGTTTTAGGACCAAAATATGAAAAAGGAAGAAAACACGGGTTTTCACGGGCTTTTATCGAAGAAAACGGGAAAAGACGAAGTCAAAAGATCAAGAGTGCAAAAAGAACGGAAGTCCAATGCCTATTCTGAAGATTTATCGAAGAAAAAGTCTAAAGGCAGAAGTTTAACGAAGTCGAAGAACTTAAGTCTTATAGAAGAAGAAAATTAAAAGACAAAGTTCAAATCCCGAGACGACAAAGACAAAGGATTAAAGTCGAGTCGAGAAAACGTGAAGAAAGCAAGAAAGAAGATGCAACACGTGCACTCCTTCCACCTTCCCTATAAATACCCTCCTAATAGTCATTAGGAGGGTGGTTAGTTAATTTAGCTAGTTTTTATTTTTCTTAGTTTTCTCTAGTTTTAGAGAGAGAAAGTCTTAAACTTTCTCTCACTAAACTTCATCTTTTTCTTTTAATCTTTCAAGATTAAACACTTTGTATTGCTTATTTCATTAATCAAAGTTCAATTTAAGCTTTTTATCCTTAATCTCATTCTACTTTTCTTTGATTTAAGATTGATTTTGGTGCGATTATCAATAGATCCGTGTTGTTCTTAATGATTTCGTGCTTAAAAAGTTAATCTTTTGATCATTTCATAAGTTTCATTTGATTAAGCTTTAAGACTCTTGTGCTTATTGGCTTATTTTTATGATTAGCTTATTTTTCTTATAAAAAAGTTTTCTTAAAAAGTTTATGTTTTTATTATTTGATCCAAAAAGTTGCTAAATTTGAGGTTTGATAAGTTGATTAAAGTGCTTATTGGATTTCGTTTATGTTGATTCGTCTAGTTTTGGGAATAGGCTCTCAAATATAGCTTGTTTTCTTGCTCTCCAACCGAATCCCACAAATTTCGGAAAGGGACTAAAACCCCTTTCCGATTGACCCATTCCGAGCAGCCACCCCTTTTCCGATCTGCCAATCGGAAAAGGGTTTCTCCTTATTACGATTTGCCCACTTGTTATTCCGATTGTTACGATCGGATTAGGTCTTTCACTTTCCGACGGTAGCGTTTGTTGAATATTCCGACGGGAAGTTTTCCGCATATTCCGATCTGGCCATTTTTGTGATATTCCGATTGAGGGTGTTATTAAACATTCCGATTGGCACCCATTAGTAACATTCCGATTGACCTCCTTTGTGGACATTCCGATTGCACTTCCACCCATATTCCGACCACCAGATCGGAATACATTCCGATCTGGGTTCCTTTTCGCTTATTCCGATTGAGTTACCTTGGTTTATTCCGATCTTACTTTCTTTTAGTACTTTTCAATTAAGCCCTTATTTTTAGTAAATTTTCCAAGTGTTAGTTTTATTTAGAGTTCTAGTACTTTTCCATTGTTACCTTTAAATTTGCGGGCATTTATTTCTACTTGTCATTTTAGTATAAATCTTTTATTCTTCCATTTTACTCACGACACTTTTATTACTTGCTAATAGTTTAAAATAGACAATCAACCAAACCATTCTCTTGATTCACCAAAAGACGATTGAGTCGCACTTAAGACCGGTTTTCAATTCGAAAAGACTTGGGACAACTATATTTTATACCTAGCCAAAAGCGAAGTATTACTCCTTCAGACTAGAAGTTGTCTCTATACAAAACCGCAACGCCTTCCTATGAACTTTGCTCACAAAAGAGAACCAATGTCCCTGCTTACCCAACTTATAGAACACCCGGAATAGGTCGACGGTGCAGTCAACGCCCAGACTCCTGCACCGAATCTCAAACATTACCACCCGGTTCGCACCAATGGGTACAAGTTGGGAGATATGTACCCTAATGTGTTTAATCACAACCAAGAAAAGGAAGAGAAAGGTATCCGGAGGCCACCGTGTTCCAGAAGAGCCAGGTAATCACCTATATGACGGGAGCATCTTAGCATATCCATGGTCATATTCGGGTCAGGAAACTACGGTCGAAAATCCCTCGGTATTCGATACTCGTCAATGGTATGCTCTAACTCGTCACTAGTCATCTCGGAAAAACGGACATGCATGTCGCACTTCGGATCCAAAAGACCGAAGCTGGATGCCACGCCATCGGACTCTTCGTCGGACATACCGGATGCAAGAGGAACGGAACAATATAAACCGGGAAAGAAAACCTACCTGAAAAGACGGAGAGAGAGGTCGTAAGGGATACGTACAGTAACAATGAACAATGGTGGATGAGAAGAAAGTGAAAGGTGAAAAGTGAAAGTGAAAAATGTGAAAACGCGAGTATATATATAGGAAAAACCTCGATAAGTGTGAAGGGCGCATTAATGGGCATTACACGTGGCGCACTTAGGAACGACCCAAGAATATGAGTGCGTTCCACGTGGCCCCACTTAAACTCGTTTAACAAAACGACGCGAAAATTAGGCTCAAGCCCATAACGATCACCAAGCTTGCCAAAAGCCCAAGAGAAGTATAATATCACCCTCCGGATAACATTATACTGGGGGGACATGTTCGTGTGTGGTCCTGGAAGTTGAGCGGAGAACACGACACGTGTCACGCACCGGAGATCATACCGGAATAGATGGCCGGACCACACGCCCGCAGACGGAGAACAGTACCATGACGTCATGAATGACGTCACCTGGCCCAAGGCCCCACTCGAGGTCTTGGCGTATGCTTAAAGAGGAAAGGTACAATGTCAGACTCGATAAGGTACACAGACCCGTTTTGGAAAAGAAGACAAGATATGAACTGTCTACATCAAGGTATCAACAGTACCCTATATATAGTCCTGACATTTATTGCTAAAGGATTATTAAATATTCTAACAACACACACATAATATCATATAATACCACGTACCACATTTCGTACCATTACTCATTATCACACCGGAGCTTGATCCTGGGATAACACCCGGGGCGAGTTAACGTGTGTTGCTTCTTGTGTGTAGGTGCATCATCCGTTCGTAGCTTACGTGGAAGACTCCTAGTCCCGTAGGCCCTACCGGAGGATTTTAGCATCAACATATAACTTTATTATATTCAAAAAATAAGCTATTATTAAAAATAAGTCTCGTTTGACTGACATAGTTTGAAGAAGCATGTTAAAAAAATAAGCTAATAAATGACATGATTGTAAAACTAACATGTAAAAATAAGGTCAAGTTACATGCTTCAGCGATCCGCTTCAGCTCCTAAAAACGCCAAACATACCCCTATACTCTTATATATATAACTATTTTATAAATATTTGAGATTTTTTTAAAAGGGATAATATACAAAGAAGTTAATAAACTTTTTTAAAAATTTGTCCTAAGGTAACGAACGTTCATTTTGTGTTTCTAAGTAACTAATGTTCATATGACCGGTTGATTAAGTTACCCACTTATCAAAAACGTGATATTTAGGTTACTTAACATGAAAAAACAAGACATTTATATTACTTAACTTATCAAAAAACATGCATTCAGGTTACTCAAATTAACACTAAATTATAGTGATGTATAGTTTAGTAAAGTTTAGTAACTTATAAACACAAAATGAACGTTCGTTACGTTAGGACAATTTTTTTGGAAAGTTTAGTAACTTCTTTGTATATTAACCATTTTTAAAATGGTAAAGCTGAATTTTTTAGATTTTTTTATCTATTAAATAAAACAAGTTGTTACTTTCTCACAATTATATATCATATTTTTGTAGTCAGTTTTTATAACAACTTATTAAAATAACATTTTAAATTCTAAATAGAAATTTTTATTTATTTATATATTTATTTATTTTATAATTTAATCTCATAATTAATTGTTTTTTAATTTAACATTTATTTTATTATATATTTTTTAACTTATAGTTTTTATTTTTAATAAATTTATTTTAATTTTATATTTTACAACTTTTAAATTAATATGAATACAATTTAATAAGTAAGAGAGTAATATTTATTCAATATAAAAATCGTTATCAGAAACCATACTAGTAGAAGTATAAAAAGTAATCATGGAATGTAGATTTTTTGTATACTCGTGATGTCATAAATTGATTAAAAGGGTTTTGTTTTGCCATGTAAATTTAACAAAACACGAGCAAGTGGAACAGAAAATTTGTTATATTTATTCCTATAGTCTTAAGTTTACGTATCAAGAAGGAACATTAAGAAAAAAGTTATTAATATTTTTATGGCCTAAACCCTTTATTATATGACGTATGTTTTGTTTAGTGACACATTTTTGTAAACAATGGAAGCTTTGGAATTTTATTTTAGCGGAAATAGAATGTAATATAATATTGAAAGCTTTTTGGTGACAGACAGCTGAGACAACTACAACTCATCCATTAAACACCAAAACTGTAATGTACAAATATACTGGGCCCCGGATCCTAAATCCAATAACTCAAACTTTACGTTTGCATGATTATTTTCAGAAGAAAAATATAAAATACTGCAAGTATTAATGATCATGAAAGTGAGATACTTGATTAAACAATTAATAAAAAATACATTTTTCGAACCAAATAACCAAAACTGGCATTATTTTTTCTCTTTTCTCGCGCAAATTAAAATGCTCGCTTGGTCGAGCTAAAACTCACTTTTTCATAACACAAATCTGAAGAACAGAATATAAGCAATTTAATTGATCTTTTGTTGTCGGTTATCCAAATGATTTTAGAGCTTGTTTACTTTTTTATGTATATTTGTTTGAGTGTCTTAATTAGCTTTTTAATGAGAAAAGATATTTTGATATGAATATACTAGTAGAATAAAAGAATTAAAGAGATCACTTCACTAAAAGGTTTGAAATGAAAAATAAAAAATAGTTATACCATCAATTTATGTTGCTCACCCAAAATTTCCCAAAATACACAGAAAAGTAAAAATGAATCTTTTTAATCATCGAAACAACTACCCGTTTACAACATTTTTAAATTCAATATTTTAACAGCAAAAAATAGATTCCCCATCTTGGTTATTCCATCATATTTTGCTCGTATATAGGTTTTTCACATTTTGTTAACACGAGGGTGTGTGACCGCGTTTCGTTGTGGCGTTTTGTGTTCGTATTTGGCAATGTATTTTTGTTACACAGCTCTTGGTTCACCGAATAGCAGTGAATTAAAGGTAAGCGTATGTACATGTTTATCTACATAATCCGAAATCTCATACACCCATGAGAAAACTTTTTAGCTACATGCTAATTATTCACATAGAGGCTATACTAAGACGAATATCGAGTGGTGGCACAACTCTATCCATTTCTCTTTAGACTCCTAACTTCCGTCATTTAATTCGTCTCATAACTTGCAGGTGTATACCTGTGTAAATATGTGTCAAAAAAAGTAAAAAATCCACTAGTGTGATTTTAAATGTTGCCACACATGACGGACACACATTTAGAAGTGAACTAAAGAGTCAAAAAGAGTTCGAGATATAAAATCTAAGGGGAACATGTTACCGTGTGTTTGGAAACTCATGTGAGGATCTATTCCAAAGCATGCTGATATCATTTGAAGTGTTTATTCTGGGAAGCTATACATTCTGCATATGAAATATGTCTTGGAACCAAAAGTAGTGTCATATTCCCATATATATGGATAACCTTCAAGGGATGCGGAGATAGTTTGAGATGATTAATTTGTTATGAACACATCAAACATCCCAAACTGCCCCTACCTCCCTTAAAGGCTATCCATATATTTGGGAGTATGATGGTTGTTCGTTCGCTGAACTGTGTGCTCACCTACAGAGACGGAACCAGGGTGGGTCCCGGGGGGTCCCGGGACACCCATGGATTTTTATTGCGTAGTGTTAAATTTGTTAAAAAACTTTTATTTTTGTTAGATTTGTGCTAAATACACCTGGTCCTTAAAAACATTGGTTAGAACATTATTCAGTTTATTATAAGTGCACCTGGTCGTTTTGTCTCCTGGTTCCGTCCCTACTCACCTAGGTACTGACTGTGAAACCATTTTTTTGAAGCGCAATCCTATAGCTATAAATGCAGTTCGACATTCACATGGAAAAAATATAAACAAACATTATGTCAAAAGTGTCTATCATGTGTTCAAATCTTGCTGGTAGGAGTTAATGAATCAAATCTGAATAACGGTGCTATGAATTAAAAAGTATGAAAATTTTTTCTAGAGGCTTAGATATGTTGGAGAAAATCGTATGAAACAAAGAGGATAAAATCGCCATGGCTGCAAAACATTTAAGAATGAATTACCGAGCCAAGATACGATTAATCTTAAACTTTGTTCAATTCACTCGGACAATAAGTCATTATCGTCACTGCCCCATAAGTAATACTCTGTAACAAAGGTTATAAGTCACAAACTCTCAAAATAAGCTAGAAAAAGTGACCTTAAAAACATTAGTCGAAATAAAGTATTCTATAAACCCACCATATCAGGTCAAACAACAAATAACGGCTTTAATTCAGACTTTTAGAGGCTAAGATGTGGAAGAGAAAAAGGTATGAAACAAAGAGGATAAAATCGCCATGGCTGCAAACCTTAAGAGTGAATTACCCCGCCAAGATACAACCAATTTCAAACTTTGTTCAATTTCATTGAGGAAAAATTTATTCACTGATATCATCAATGCCCCATATCTAGTACTCCTTAACAAAAGACGAATAGAATACATCAGTTCTTTTTTTTTCAATTATTAAATAATTCAGCGGGTGAGTATTACACTGTTTATAGGAGAACGTGATATTACCTAGTTATTAAGTTTATAATAATATAATAATTTCCAAGCATAAATTTGTCACCAAAAGTCCTACCGAGACCCCGTCATGGTTGCGACCGAATGGTCACCCTGCCAAGATACGGGTTCTGGCAAGCCACACTAACCCAAACATCAAAATGAACACGGGTTTTCTATTCAGAATCCCCATTTTTTCGGGTTATAGTATAGGCTCAAATAACGTATAGGTTCAACCTTATAAATATATGAAGGTCAGGTGTGGGAGTATGGAAACAGTAACCACAACCCGCGATAGCTACAGCCACATAGCCGTCACGCCAAGATACGGGATCGGGCAACGATGTAAATACTCACAAACTGTATTGTTTAATACTTTTAACTTTACCCGAGCTATTATATAAATCGCACTATACAAACTACACAAATTATCTCGATCTTTCAGAACCTCACCCAAGTCACCAAACTCTTTCCAAGCATGAAATTGTCACCGAATGTCTTACCAAGAACCCGTCATGGTTGCGACCGAATGGCCACCCCGCCAAGATCCAGGTTCTAACAAGCCACGTTAACCCAATTATTAATTTAATTATAAACTTAACAAATAGGCAAAATCTGGGAAGCTAACCACCCATATATAAGGCGCAATTGTATTCTCTCAGCATTTTTTTTAACAAATCAATGTAAATTACCCAAATATAAGGTGTGTTGTTTTAGCAATGCATTCTTCAACAAAAAGGAGACACCAAGGTAAATATGAACCGCCGTATTTCCTCTTTGAATACTTAAACCGAAACCAACAACAATGTCAACAGCAAGGGCATAAGCGTTTAATGCTACGAATTCAGCAACATCACAAAATATAATATGTCCGTTAAGCAAACATGTTAACCTTTAAAGTAGTGATCATAATCACGAACCAAGATCACATCTTTATCCGGGGGAAACCCAACATAACCTTAAAATCATATAATGATGAATCAAGATAACATTTACATGCAAAAGCAAAACGTACCTAAAAATCCCATAGCTGAAGTAGTTACGTTAATAAATAGGTAAAATCACGTTTTCCTATGAACAATGTAATACTCACACACTGAATTATGTCCCGATCTAGTATAAAAAACAAACATCTCGATCTTTGATAATCTCAGCCACATCCCACCAAACTGCAGAACACGCCAAAAGGAAAAAAAGCGTACCAACGTCACCGATCAACCATCGTCAGATCTATTTTAGAGAGAGATATAGAATTTCATATCTATTTTAGAGAGAGAGAGAGAGTTTGGTGAGGAAGAGAGAGAGTTTGGTGAGGTGGGTGAGGTTTTGAAAGATTGAGATGCATTGTATGCTAGGGTTTGTATGGTGGGTCGAGTATTCAGGGTCAGGTATTCAGGGTCGAGTAAACTCAAATATTAAACAATTCAGGTTGTGAGTTGGACATTTTAATAGGAAAACGTGATTTTTCCGATTTATTAAGATTATAATGTGAACGAGTAAACACATGGACGAGCAAATACATGAGCGAGGAAAGTTATTTGTTCTTCATGTTCCCCTTGTCAAATTCTTATATTTTCAACATATAATTTAGGCGAGCAAATAAATGGGAGAGCAAACTAATTTGCTCTCTATGTCACGTGTCACCTTCTTATGCATTCGTTTAAATAAATAGTACAAGCAATTATATTGGGAGGGCTAAGTTATTTTCTCTCTATGCACTACTTGTCATGTCTTTTATATTTTTAAATAGTTAGAGAAAGTAATTGTCTAGGGGAGCACACAATTTTGCTCTTCATGTCTCATTTGTTGATCAATTTACCTATCCTTTTAATAGTCTTCTTGTCCCCACGCGTCATAGAGCGGGCAAATTTATAAGGCGAGCAACATATTTACTTGTATAGTCTATTTTGGTTACACGGTTCTCAAAAGTCTATTTTCATAACACACACTTTTAGCTGATTCTTTTTAAAATTTTCTCTACTTGATTCGTATCAAAATTATTCTTCTTCAACAAAAGAATACAGTGTGCGCGTTTATTATTATTTTTTCTTTCTTACTTATTAATTGAATAACAATTTTATCATTAGTTAATTAATTATAATATTTGTAAAAAATTATAATAACAATTTAAAAAAAAGTAACTTAATAAAATTGGTTAAACTTCTTTATTTATTTTTAGTAGTGGATAATTAAATTATAATGTTTAAAAAATAAATGTGGAAAATAAAGTTAGAACGGAGGGAGTATATATTTTAGCTAAATCTTTCTAATTAGTCTTGTTACTTACATATTATGTTATATGCGTCTAAATTAAAAAAAAGTTGTGAATTACCAATAACACTCTGACATTTGGTGACTTTTGCCACAAGCTATTGTCACGTCACAAAGAATAACTCCGACAACTCTCCTGGTCTTATAGGACACCAATCAGAGTAGGCAAGAGCCGAGACTCGAACCCTTAACCTTTTATCTACAAAAACTCATTAGTGGACCCATGATTTTTCAAAGGTGGGTACAAATGAGCTAAGCTCTTTTAGTTAAACATTACCGGGTATTAATATTCAAAAAACGATCTAAATTGTTGAGAATACCTAGAGTTCGGATGCCTTTTGGCACCATCTATTGTCTAATCTATAAAGAATAGCTTTGTCAACTCTCATGGTTCCTTGTTAAAAAAAAACTCTCATGATTCAATAGGACACCAAATGAAGTAGGTTGGAGCCGAGACTAGAAGCTTTGACTTTTCGTCCATAAAATATCTCAAATGAGCGTATGAGTTTTTCGAAAGTTATACCAACAGAACCGAGAACCGGAGCCCTTTGATTTATTGTGAAGCAATATAATAAAATCACTTTGTAAGGATTATAATTTACAAAGATTTTATATACTTGACGTCTCACGAGAGAATCACACTTGTTTAATATCTAATGGCTAGACTTTCTCATTTATATCTACGTTGTGTACGTGTGTTTAAGGTTTGGTTAGTTTTATTGTCTCTCGACATTTTTATGAATACTCTTACGTTTTATTCTTTTGAGAATGGTATATAGAATATTACTTTCATTCACCCAGATATTTCGTATGTAGCACGACATAATTTTCTTTTTATGCATCACTTATAGAAGCCTCATTTTTGCGGCTCATAAGCATGTACTTCCATATATTAGTCCAACATTGGATTTTGGTTTACAACTCTATGCATCCTGGTTCGCTTGTCGTGTATGCTGCTGATTGGGTTAGTTCTCCGTCTACTATGCGCTCTACTTATAGATATTGTGTATGTTTACGGGATAACCTTTTGTATTGGTCCTCTACGCGTCAATCATGGTTCTAAATAGCGCGCTTTATAGCGTGCTATAGCGCGTTTTATAGCGTGCTATAACGTGAAGCGTGTCCTCCACGTTACGAAACAGATTAAAGCGTCATCTTTAGGCGTAGCGTGCTAAAAGACGGTATAAAGCGCGATATAGCGCGTAGCATGACACTTTTTTTTTAATCTTTTTGCAAATTTACAAGAATTTGGCTGATTTACTATTTTTGGCCTATTTAGTAGACTTGTATTTAGTAAATTTATTATGGGAAAAAATCTTGAGTAAGTAACTATTAGCCGATTTTGTTTTAGGTTTGAATTAAAGTATTGCTCCATTTTGTAAACTCGCTATATATATTAATTTATAAAAAATTTGTGCCGCTATATATCACGCTTTAGAAAACGTCATAGCTTCGTTATACCTTGTGTAGCTTGAAGCTTGACAATACCGCTACAATACGCTTCACGTTATTTACAATATTTGCCTCAACACACTCTATTTCAAGATCTAGCGTTGAGACCGAGTGTTGCCAATGTTGTTAATAAGATTACTTGGATTTATAAATTCTTTTTGGAATTAGGTTCCTAGTTATTGTCTACCAATTCTTATTTTTTATGATAATCTTAGTGCTATCTATTTGATTGTTAATCTAGTGCAACATCAAGGACAAAGCATATTAAGATCGATATTCACTTCGCTCGTGACGTGGTTACTCGGGTTTGAGTTCGTGTTCTTCATGTGCTTTCATGTTATTAGTATGCTCATATTTTTGCAAGAAAAGGTTGTCTTCGATTTTGTTTGAATAGTTTTGTATCAATTTAAGTTTTAAATCACATCCACTCTGTGAAAGAGTGTCCGTTCATATGTTTATTTAAGCTATGTACCTTTATTTCCTATCAATAAATATGAAAAGCCTAAAGGTTTATGCAAACTACACGTCTAACATTATTAAGTAGAAAAGATTGAAAGTGAGTGGTGACAACGATGTTATCTAAAGTTTACACTAGCATCACAAAGGTTGTTTGTAAATAAGTTTGTCGTAAAATTTGGGAGATTCAATTTCGTTTCACAAGTTGTCTCTTTGTTTCTTAAAACTCATGTTTATGCTTCTTCATTTTAATATACATTTTATTTTTACATATTTTTTTATGATTTTACTATTTGTTTTTTTTCTATATTACTTTTTAGATATAATGATATGCAAACTACTAACAAAAATAATGAAAGTAGCCCTCATCAGGCGGTAACGAAACCAATACTTAACATGCCACAAGAGACATATAAAGAATTCAATATCAAATGTCTACACTCTGAGATATCTATCTTTACAATAGACTAGACGAGTAAACCATATCCTTCGCATAGTGGGAGGATGTATAGTCCATGGTTGCATCAGTTTGTATTAAAAATCAACACAATTGCACGAGAAGCTATGACACCACATTCGGTATGGTTGACACCAAACAAAGTGATGGCATGTGTAGACCGCGTGAGTTGGTATACCAGTCGAGAAGTCATGACACCACTCTATTTTGATTGATACGAGAAATTTATGAGATGTTGTCATAACTTAAAACCATGACACAACGTTACCTCCCTCTCTTAGTGTCTCATTAAAAGGTCATACAAAAACAATAAGTTCATAACTACTTCTGCATCATTAAGGCTGCAAACGAACTATACATTCGGTGAACATGAATTATTCGATACAAAGTTTGTTTATGTTAATTTATTTAGTAAATGAATGAACATGAACACTATTTTACTGTTTTTCAGTTAAATAAACGAACATGAACAAAAGTCACCTATGTTCGTTTATGTTCGTGAGCGTCCGACTATGCTTTCATTAACGTTCGTTTATGGTCACTTGCATATTTATGTTCGTATATCATATTTTTTTAACTGTATACTTTTGTTCATAGTTATGCCATGATTCGGGTGAACCTCTACGTAAATAATAATAGATGATAATAGGGAAGTTAATTACTATAATGACGAAAAAGTAAAATGACTTAAAACTTAAAATGTGGAAATCATGCAATCGAGAAAATATGAAAATAATATGAAAAATTTCAAAATTTCAAAACTAATTTATTTAAAGCTAATTAAAATAAAAATGAAATATGAAAACCCTAATCGGCTAAAATAGCTCAAAATCGAAATTTACGAAATAGCTTATTGGGCTTAAAAGAAAAAAGTGAAGATAAGAAAAATGGATAAGTAAAAATGTAGAAATATTAAAAATGAAATTTTGAACAACTTTAAAACATAAATTTTTACATAATAAGCTATAAGTTATCTTATTAGGTTTATAAGGCCTAATAAGCAAAACTTGAACTTATCACAGATCTTATTATACCAAAATCAGTATTTTTAGATAATAAACAACTTTTGAAAAGAAACTTTTGCCAAAAATAACTATAGCTTATTCAAATAAGCTAATGAGCTAAGTGAAAACCCTAAAAAAGCTCAATAACACATAAAATGAAATGAAAAATTTGCAAGAAGCCTTAAAATAAGATAAAAAAAGTAATACGAAAAATAAAATCCAAATAAGCTAAAGAAATAAGCTAGAAATAAGCAAAACAAATTTCATTTAAGACAAATAGTCGTTTTATAAGAAAACAAGACCATATGATGTGAAATTGTGTAGAGATGATTAAAATGATAAAATAAGAACTATTGTGGAAAGAATTAGGCAATAAGCTTAAGGAATAAGCTAAAAAGTGCAACAAGCACTTTTTAAATAAAGACAAAATAGTCACTTCCTAGTAAAAACGAAATAAAAAGCTATGAAACTTGGACTAGCAAAGAAAAAGTGAGAAAATGAGTTCGACAAAAGAAAATAAGTGGTTGCATGTTTAAATAAGCAATAAGTTGTGGTTACCTTATTACTAAGAAAAAGAAATGTAAAAGATGTTAAAAGAAAAAGAAAAGGAAGTATAAACGCAAAGACCCATTAGGCACAGTGGTTTATGAGTATGTGTGTGAGATGTGGGGAGTATGAAGGTCACATATTCGAATCATATAGCCTTTTTGCTCTAGTTTTTTTTCTTTTAAGAAAAGCTCAAAATAAGCAGGTGGCTTATTTTTAGAACAAACAACAAATAAGCTTCTATGAACACACAAAATACAAATTAAAGCATACAAAATACAGAATCAAGACAAGAATAAAACAGTGGAAAACTTAAGCTATTGTGCAACTAGACTAAAAAAAGCTTGATTTCAACTTAAGCTATAAGCTGCATATAAGCATTAAACTAGAAACAACCTAAAAACAACATCAGTACTACCTTCAATTTACTTGATTCCTAAGTTTCAACTTCCAAATCCAAGATTTGAGATCTTTATGATTCTGAAAATGAATGCTTCAAAAATGAACAAATAATGACCAAATAGCAAGTCTATTTAAGTCAAAAACGTTTTCTACTTAAATGCAACTATAAGAAACTTCAAATGAAAAATCAACAAAAATATTTAGACCTAAATTAACCAACAAAAACAAGACATATTATTTAAACATAAAACAATGAGAAAATTGACAAATAACTCAGAACTACTTAGTTTTGAGTTTTATGTTTTTATGGCTACCTATCAGCTGAAATTAGCTAATTAAGACCTCAAAAAGCAGTATAAAAAAACCAATACCTAGATCTAAGCTAAATAGTAGAAAATAAGCCTAATCCAAACACTACTTAAGCAAGACAATAATCAATTTAAAGCTAAGAAAATGCAAATTAAAGAAACACAAGTAAAGCACGATATCAACTAAGCAATTAAAGGAAAAATACAGACAAACAAATCAGGCAGATAAGCAAATAATCCACATTATAAACAATAAGCAAAAATAGGTTAAAATAAGCTATAAAAAGGGAAAAAAGACTTACAAGGGGTCCAAGCTTCTCAGCTTTGACCTAATAGCCATAAGTACTTAAAACCCTTTTTACAACCTTACTCAATACCCAATAAGCTCTTAAGAGCTTATTACCAGCTTTTTGCTTAAAAGCTTATATGCTTAAATTATCCTAAATTTATTCTATAACTTGTACCAGCAACACCTAGGCTTATTAGGCCTAGAAACCACTTGGAAAGAATTTGAGAACCTTAATGAAACAACTCATATAGAAATAAGCTACATAATAAGCACATGAACAGTGCTTATTCAACTTTTATGGATTTTTGATATTTTGGAAATGTAAATGTGTAAAACCCGCATGCTTTTACCATGAATAGTACCCTTAAGATCGTACGTACTAGATTAAACTTTCCTATTATAGCATGATTACGATTACGTGTTAGGGTTTTACGTATTACGTACGTGTTAGAACACGATAAGTATTTACTACGCACGAGCACACAATAATTATTTGACAATAATTAATCACGAACATGCGATCATGAAATCATGAACGTAATTAAATCACGAACTATTATTAATTACGTGTATATATATTTATTACGAGCGTAAATAAATATATTAGGTCACGGTAGTTAGCTAACGAGAACACATTAAACGCGAACACAAATAATCACGAGCGAGTAATTAATCAACGAGACACGGAAAACGGTACGGGTACCCCATGTGGGGCCCCTACCCGCGGCTACAAGGGAAAGATGGGCCAAGCCAATCTCAATTTTTACTAAGGAGGGTAAAAGGAAAAACCACAACTCATTTTTCACTTTACAGAAGAATTTTACAAAACCTAAAAAAGTCCTTCCTCCTCCTCTTCTTTTCTTTTTGGCCGCCACCCTCAAACACACCAAAGGGGTGTTTATTTGATCTTTGATCTTGGATTTGTTGCTAGTGTTCGTGTTTGTTCATCGTTGTTTAGATCCACGCATTCGGTAATTCTTTTAACCCTTTTCTTTTGATTTAATCTTTTAAATAATTAAGAACATGATATGTTTTTCTTATTGATAACTAGGTTTTCACCTAATTAAAAAGATTAAAGTTCTTTGTCGTGTGTCTAATCGAATTGATCTAGGTTCTCTATGTGTGACTCAATTTTATTTTGGTGGAACAAAGATGTGTCGTTGTAGTTTTTAAATAAAAGTGCAAAACTTTAAAGTAAAAGTGCAATTAAAGCAAATCTAAGTCTAATTAAAATAAAGGTGCAAGTATTTAAAAAACGTGACTGAAATTAAAGGGCACTAAAGTAAATGACGTAAACTTAAATCTATCTAAGGCAAACTTAAAACGCGACTAAAACTTAAACTAAGGCAAATCTAAAATAAAACTAAGGCAAATAAACTTAAAGTACAATTAAAATAAAGGCGGGAAAAATAAAGCTTGAAAATAAAAATCAAAGACAAAAACTAAAAAGAACCTGAATATAGCTCATTCGAAATAATCCTTCGTTTGGAACAATCACTCGTCCGGAATGTCACCTTCGGTTGGAATGATTCTTCTTCGCTCGGAATATTACCAAAATCCTTGATCCGGAACAAATTGATCTGATTATGTCACTTATCCAAAACAATCCTTCGTTCGGAACTTTACTGATTCGGAACTTCTCAATCTTGCCTTGATTCGGAACTTTTGATCAACCCTTGATTCGGAAGATTCCGAATGAAGCCTCCTTGATTCGGAAGTTTCAGACTTCCGAATGAAGCCTTCTGATTCGGAACTTGCCCTTGATCCGGAAGTTGGTTCGGAACTTTTGAGTTCCGAATGAAGCTCTTGGTTCGGAACTTTTGAGTTCCGAATGAATCTCCTTGATCCGGAACTTTTTGAGTTCCGAATGAAGTATATTGATCCGGTACTTTTAAGTTCCGAATGAACAATTGCTGATCCGGAACTTTCCCTTCGTTCGGAAGTTTGAGACTTCCGAATGAGCAGTCTTGAGTCGGAAGTTTTCCTTCGTTCGGAACTTTGAATGTTCCGAATGAAGCCCTTGGTTCGGAACTTTGGAAGTTCCGAATGAACATACTCCCTCTCTTGATTCGGAAGATTTCCTGGAAAGATCAGAAACAAAAACAAACTCTCCCGAAGAACAAGGGAATCACAGATAAACAAATCTAACAACAAATTAAGCAAAATCAAACAAACGATTTAATTTAACCAATAACGAAGCAACAGTAAACACAATCAAACAGTTTAAATCAATAAAACAAACAACTTTAACCACAATAATTAAAAACCATTTGGATCAAAATAAAAGCATGAACATGAACATAAACATAAACACAAAAATCAAAGATTGAGAAAGGTAGATAGGAGATTAACAAGATAAAATAAAGATTGACAAGAATTAAAATGAAAACTTACTTGGAATTAAATGGTAATTAAGGTGCAAAACATGTATTTAAAGTTGACAAGAAAAGTAAATGACAAGGTAATTAAAGGTGGAAGGACTAATTGTCACTATTAGCCAACAAGAGAAAATGATTACAACTAATGACTATTTATAGGGGAGGATTAAGGAAGCTTCCTCCCCTCTTTCCTTTTCTCTTAATTACAAGATTATGTCCCTCCTTCTTTAATCTTCATTAATTGCACGCTAAGTCCTTTTCTTCTAATCTTCTTTAAACTTGGACTTTAAGGACTTTTGGCTTCGGGATTTCTTTGAACTCGTCTTTAAATTCTTCAATAAAATAGACTTGAATTCTTCGGCTTTTGATAAACTTCCGTCTTTTGACTTTTTCTTCGATAAATCTTCAGAATTGGTCTTGGACTTCCGTTCTTTTTGCACTCTTGACTTCTTGACTTCGTCTTTCATCTTTTTCTTCAATAAAAGCCCGTAAATGCCCGTGAATATCCGTGTTTTCTCCACTTTTCACCTTTTCGTCCTAAATCACAACAAAAACACAAACCACACATAATTCCGACATAAAAGACATAAAATACACGTTTTGGTCCGGTTATTATTGTAATTAAGTGGTAGAAAAGATGAGTGTTTACACACCTATCAAATCCCCTACACTTGACCATTGCAATGTCCTCATGCAATGCATTAGTTACAAAGCAAGATTACACTTTTCATCATAATTAATCCACGTTGGCCTTTATTAAAGAGATAGAAAATTAGAAACTTACAAAATAAAGAAATCAAAAGCATACCTTGGGTTTTGAAAATGTTATGAATAATCATCATCCTCAAGTTTTCACTTTCTCCAAACCAAGCTTAAAAACGAGATCATTGTTATTATAAGTTAGTAAACTATCACGAACTCATGTGGGCCAATTACTTACTTAGACTCCCTTATTCCTAGGGTATCTCTTATATTTTATTATTGTCTTGAATGATCACGAGGATGCATTTTTGACTTATTTTGATAGTTATTAAGTCTGAAAATAAAGTGAACGATTTAATCAATAGTTAGCTAAAGGACAAAATCTTTTAAAACTGCTTCTCGGGACCTCATAAAGTTCATATCTTGGCATAACTCGTTTCGCGATTTGAGACCTTTCTCGGACCGATATTTGGCAGCGACTTCATACTTCAAATCTTGAGAGACGTTCATGAAACTATGGTCTTCTATTCATAATGGAATTTCTTCACTTGAAGTTTTGAGAGATTCATACTTGGACCACGACTTCTTTATTTTTCTCCAATCTTTATTTTGGACTTTGATATACAACGATCCGCCTCCTTTTATGACTTGGATCTATTTATCCTCATACCTTGTTAGGGTCTTTTCGGATACACTTCTCCATGACTTTTGGGGAGTATTTGCTTTTCGTCGTGTGTCTCGATCCTTCATATTGATTTTCGATAAATGATTCTTCACATCACTTTGGATCTTTAGCAACAAAATATAGCCCTCATGCCTTGTTAGGGCCTTTTTGGACTCGCCAATCTTCGCGTCCCGCTTCAATAAGTTATGCCTTGGCTATGAACTCTAATCCATACCGAGCAACTTTTAAACGATCTTGGGCTAGAAGCTAAGTAACTTTTCAAATCGTACAACCTTATATATTAGCAGATAAATTATTAGCAAGCGATTGGAGAATAGGCTCATAATTAACTCACATAAATTCACGAAAGAATACCAAACTTATAATTGACTCTATCATCTCTGTTTTCCACAGTTTAAAATCTCAAAGAATGAGACTCGTGGATGCTTAGCCTATTAAATCAAAGTTTTGGGTTTTCGAGTCGCCTATATGATCTTGCAAATTCTTAGACTTTTTCAAGTTTAGAATTCGCGTTTTAAAGTTCCCTTGATAAACGACTCTCTAAGATCAATTATAGGAACTTGCGAAAAGTTCTTGTTCTTAACCCGTGAGAGTTAAGACTTTCGAGTTTTATAGCTCCCTATATAAAAGCCTAGCAAAACTCGACTTAAACACGTTAAGGATACTAGCTAGAGTAAACTCGGGTTGAGTCAAAAGATTCACAACGTTTTGAAAATTAAAACCACTTATTAAACATTTATTCTAGCAAAGAAAGAAAATAACTATACAAAGGTAAAAACTAATAGGCCAAAATAGATCAAAAATTTTGAAAAATGTCGAAAAATTGATTTTCCGGTTAAAATGAGGACAAATACAAGGAAAAGACCACTTAACTTCGATAGAAGTCCCCCTACACTTAAGATAAACATTGTCCTCAATGTTTAAGCATGTGGAAGTAAACTCCCCTACACTTAGGACATTGTGCACGTTGTTTAAATCTTGCTAAGGAAAGGAAGACTAAAGAGATTCCTATTTTAATATTGAGAAAATATAAAATAGTGGATCGAAAAGAGTTTAGGATAGAACCGGGAAGAAGTAGAACACAGAATCACGGGTCGTCAAGCATCATCAAGAGTGGATCTTTGAAGCTCGAATCCCTGATTAAGAAGTGAGGAGAGGAAATAGCAACCCAAAGGGTCCCCCCTACACTTATGGTAAAGAAAGCGAAAAGATAGATACATGGGTTGCCTCCCAAGAAGCGCTTGTTTTTCTTACCGAGTCGTGAGCCTGACTCGACTTTGATCATGAACGGAAGAAGCATGAAACATATCCACCAGGATCAAAGACATAGTTTTCGTCCATGAAATGGCACAAGCTTAAGGTCAACAAGGCAAGCCAAAGAAGAGTAGGCAAGGTTCCCTTAAGCAGCGATGGAGCATGGTGGAAGCAAGGATGAAGTGGTGCAAGCATGTCTTCAAAATTTCCAAAGATTTTTCCTTTTATTTCATCAGGTGGATACTGAGATGGCTTAAAGACTTCAATACCGGGGTCGAACACCTTTTCCTTTAAGGGAAAATAGCACTCAGGCTCAGCATAGTGTGAAGAAGATCCGCAAAGAAGCACAACCTCGTCCTCAGAAGGGGGACAAAGAGGTGTCAAATCATATGTGCAACGGATTTCAGTGTCGACTGGTTTCTTCTCCTTAGACAGAATGTTCTTCAAATCCAAAGTAGGATCAAGACGATAATCTTCAAAGTCAAAAGGAGGAGCATCACTCTCATGAGGGAAGTAAGTGTTGAGAAATTCAGAGAAGTCTTCCTCAAATGAGTAATCGTCCAAAGTAGGATCGAGTGATGGCGGAGGATCTTCATCATGTGAAGAATCGCTCGAAAGAGTAACGGCCTCATCAAAATCATCGAAAGTGGGCAGCTCGGGATACTCAGAAGTACAATCAAGAGCATCTGAATCTGAGCTAGAATCATCATCATCATAAGCATCAAAGACCGGTGGCGAATCATAAATGGTAGAAGGTTCCAAAGTGGAGCGAGAATCATCCACATCATCGTTAAGAAGTGGATTATCAATGCAAGAGTCGAATAGAGGATTGTCGTAGACGACAAAGTCATCAAGTACATTAATCATATTCACTGATTCTCGTCCAAAAGATTTGCTTGTAAGCTTCCCCATTTTAAAAACTTTTGAATCATCCCCGACTCGTAAGATTAACTCACCTTCGGCCACATCCACTAAAGCTCGTCCGGTTCTCAAGAATGGCCGACCAAGTATTAAAGGAATACGAGGGTCCATTTCATAATCAACTACGACAAAATCGACCGGGAAAGTAAATGTGCCAACTTTGATGAACACGTCTTCGGCTATACCAACGGGATAAGCGAGAGTGCGGTTTGCAAGTTCAAGAGTCATCTTTGTTGGAGTGAGGTCGGGTAATGATAGTGTTTTCCAAACACTCAGTGGCATCAAATTAATACTGGCCCCGAGATCAGCAAGGGCAGTAAATTCTTCAGTTTTGTTGAACACGCAAGGCAACACAAAACGACCGGGATCTCCAAGCTTTTCCGGAAGTTCTTTAAGAATAACTGCAGAGCAGTTTTCATTTAATCGAGTGTTGGCGAGTTCAATCAGCTTCTCCTTCTTGTTAAGAAATTCCTTAAATGCTTTAACAAATTTGGGCATGTGGACAAGTGCTTCAAGAAAGCTAATGTTGAAGTTCATTTGAAAAATCATCTTCACATAGCGTGTCACGTCGGAGTCCTATTTGGTTAGCATTTTGGTCTTGCCTAAACGAGAGGGATAAGGGATATTGGGTTTGGGTGGTGAAAGTGCAGGTGTAGGTAAAGGTTGAGATGTTGAAGGGTCATTCGTGGGAACTTCATCACGTCGAGGCGGAGACGGTAATGGTGCACTAATACTCGGTGTAGGAGGAGTAGGGATACATGGTGGTGGAGGAGGTGTAGATGATGGTGGTGGGATTGATGGTCCTACGATGGTGACTCCACTACGGGTAGTAATAGCACTCACATTGGCTCGCGGATTAGTGACGGTGTTTGAAGGTAGAGAACTCGAAGAAGAAGGTTGAGCGGCGGGCAAGAAACTAGCCAACAGATTCTTTAATTCATTCGTTTGAGTGCTGAAGGAGGATTGAATATTATCGCGAACCTCGGTTCTAATGTCATTTCCTTGCTTCAAGATATCTCCTTTCAAATTGATTATTTGGCTCTGTAGATTCTTGATTTGCTCACCTTGAGTTCTCATGATGGTTTCAACATCGGGATTAATGGGTGGGGTTTGTTGGGTGGGTGGTTGATAAGGGTTAGAAGCTCTTGGTGGGATTTGGTTGCTTCTATTGTAGTTGTTGGCGGGGTTTTGGTTTTGAGGAGAAAAACCGGGTGAAAGGTAATTGTTGGATCGGTAACTCAGCAGATTTCTATCCCCTTGTTGTCTAGCTTGGTAATTTTCCGGTGAATAATTACCATAAGCTGCATACACATTTTCCAGATTTCCTTGAGTCGAAGGACAATCGGTGTATGGGTGAGGACCGCCACATGTTTCACAAGGATTAGCAACCGCTTTAACTTGTTGTTGTTGTTGGTTTGAAGCGAGAAGCGTAATACTTTTGCTCATTTCAGTCATCATGCGGGTGAGTTCGGTCATCTCAGGGTTTGTTGAGGTGGAGGAAACATTGACTCTCGGGTTGTTCCTAGAAGAAGCAGAGGAATCCCAGTTTTTGTGGTGAGTAGTCATGTTCTCAATTAACTCTCTACACTCCTCGGGTCTCCTTTTCATAAATGTGCCACCGGCGGATGCATTTATCGTATCATGATCTCGAAAAGTCAAACCGTTGTAGAAAGTATCTATTAAGGTCACAGGGAGCATGTTGTGGTTTGGACATCTATCGATCACGACATTATATCTCTCCCAAGCATCAAAAAGAGATTCATCAGGGTCTTGCATGAAACCGCTGATCTGATTGCGAAGGCTTGTGACCATGGATGGTGGAAAGTAGCGCGATAAAAAATGTTGAGTCATGTCATCCCAAGTGTGAATAGAATTCTTCGGGAGACGATCAAACCATTTCTCGGCATGATGTGATAGAGTATGTGGGAAGAGTTGTAGGCGAAGTACATCCATTGTGGCACCAGGCAACTTCATGCTTTGGGTGATTGTAATGAACTTGTCGAGGTGTTTGTTGGCATCATCATCAGGCAATCCACGGAATGGGTTTGTTTGCACTTGCTGAATCATGTGGTGCTTCAACGAGAACTCAGGAGCGTTGATTTGCATCGGCGCAATAGGTCCTCCTCGTCCAAACATTGTTGGTTGACAAAGTTCCTCCATGGTCCGAAGATCGGGTTGTGGAAGAACATTGTTGTTATTGTTGAGGTGCGGTGGTTGATTATTGTTGTTAACACCTGCCATACTTAAATCTTCTTGAGTCTCGGGCTCTTGATAATTAGAAGATCTAGTACGCATACACCTGAAAATGCAAAAGAAAAAGAAACCAAACACAAAGACAATATATATACACAATAAAGATAAAATCTTTTTGGTTTTTTGAAATTTTTAATTTTTATGTATTTTTATCAATTTTTTAATTTTTATGGATTTTTGAATTTTTTAGGCAAGAAAAATAACGCTCACAAGTGAACGGATCCCAAAAAGCAACGCGCCTCTCACAGAAAACCGTTAATCTTTACGAAAAGAGCCGGCAGCGGCGCCATTTGATAACTAGCTTTTACTCAGGTTAAAAAGATTAAAGTTCTTTGTCGTGTGTCTAATCGAATTGATCTAGGTTCTCTATGTGTGACTCAATTTTATTTTGGTGGAACAAAGATGTGTCGTTGTAGTTTTTAAATAAAAGTGCAAAACTTTAAAGTAAAAGTGCAATTAAAGCAAATCTAAGTCTAATTAAAATAAAGGTGCAAGTATTTAAAAAACGTGACTGAAATTAAAGGGCACTAAAGTAAATGACGTAAACTTAAATCTATCTAAGGCAAACTTAAAACGCGACTAAAACTTAAACTAAGGCAAGTCTAAAATAAAACTAAGGCAAATAAACTTAAAGTGCAATTAAAATAAAGGCGGGAAAAATAAAGCTTGAAAATAAAAATCAAATACAAAAACTAAAAAGAACCTGAATACAGCTCATTCGGAATAATCCTTCGTTTGGAACAATCACTCGTCCGGAATGTCACCTTCGGTTGGAATGATTCTTCTTCGCTCGGAATATTACCAAAATCCTTGATCCGGAACAAATTGATCTGAATATGTCACTTATCCAAAACAATCCTTCGTTCGGAACTTTATTGATTCGGAACTTCTCAATCTTGCCTTGATTCGGAACTTTTGATCAACCCTTGATTCGGAAGATTCCGAATGAAGCCTCCTTGATTCGGAAGTTTCAGACTTCCGAATGAAGCCTTCTGATTCGGAACTTGCCCTTGATCCGGAAGTTGGTTCGGAACTTTTGAGTTCCGAATGAAGCTCTTGGTTCGGAACTTTTGAGTTCCGAATGAATCTCCTTGATCCGGAACTTTTTGAGTTCCGAATGAAGTATATTGATCCGGAACTTTTAAGTTCCGAATGAACAATTGCTGATCCGGAACTTTCCCTTCGTTTGGAAGTTTGAGACTTCCGAATGAGCAGTCTTGAGTCGGAAGTTTTCCTTCGTTCGGAACTTTGAATGTTCCGAATGAAGCCCTTGGTTTGGAACTTTGGAAGTTCCGAATGAACAGACTCCCTCTCTTGATTCGGAAGATTTCCTGGAAAGATCAGAAACAAAAACAAACTCTCCCGAAGAACAAGGGAATCACAGATAAACAAATCTAACAACAAATTAAGCAAAATCAAACAAACGATTTAATTTAACCAATAACGAAGCAACAGTAAACACAATCAAACAGTTTAAATCAATAAAACAAACAACTTTAACCACAATAATTAAAAACCATTTGGATCAAAATAAAAGCATGAACATGAACATAAACATAAACACAAAAATCAAAGATTGAGAAAGGTAGATAGGAGATTAACAAGATAAAATAAAGATTGACAAGAATTAAAATGAAAACTTACTTGGAATTAAATGGTAATTAAGGTGCAAAACATGTATTTAAAGTTGACAAGAAAAGTAAATGACAAGGTAATTAAAGGTGGAAGGACTAATTGTCACTATTAGCCAACAAGAGAAAATGATTACAACTAATGACTATTTATAGGGGAGGATTAAGGAAGCTTCCTCCCCTCTTTCCTTTTCTCTTAATTACAAGATTAGGTCCCTCCTTCTTTAATCTTCATTAATTGCACGCTAAGTCCTTTTCTTCTAATCTTCTTTAAACTTGGACTTTAAGGACTTTTGGCTTCGGGATTTCTTTGAACTCGTCTTTAAATTCTTCAATAAAATAGACTTGAATTCTTCGGCTTTTGATAAACTTCCGTCTTTTGACTTTTTCTTCGATAAATCTTCAGAATTGGTCTTGGACTTCCGTTCTTTTTGCACTCTTGACTTCTTGACTTCGTCTTTCATCTTTTTCTTCAATAAAAGCCCGTAAAAGCCCGTGAATATCCGTTTTTTCTCCACTTTTCACCTTTTCGTCCTAAATCACAACAAAAACACAAACCACGCATAATTCCGACATAAAAGACATAAAATACACGTTTTGGTCCGGTTATTATTGTAATTAAGTGGTAGAAAAGATGGGTGTTTACACACCTATCAAATCCCCTACACTTGACCATTGCAATGTCCTCATGCAATGCATTAGTTACAAAGCAAGATTACACTTTTCATCATAATTAATCCACGTTGGCCTTTATTAAAGAGATAGAAAATTAGAAACTTACAAAATAAAGAAATCAAAAGCATACCTTGGGTTTTGAAAATGTTATGAATAATCATCATCCTCAAGTTTTCACTTTCTCCAAACCAAGCTTAAAAACGAGATCATTGTTATTATAAGTTAGTAAACTATCACGAACTCATGTGGGCCAATTACTTACTTAGACTCCCTTATTCCTAGGGTATCTCTTATATTTTATTATTGTCTTGAATGATCACGAGGATGCATTTTTGACTTATTTTGATAGTTATTAAGTCTGAAAATAAAGTGAACGATTTAATCAATAGTTAGCTAAAGGACAAAATCTTTTAAAACTGCTTCTCGGGACCTCATAAAGTTCATATCTTGGCATAACTCGTTTCGCGATTTGAGACCTTTCTCGGACCGATATTTGGCAGCGACTTCATACTTCAAATCTTGAGAGACGTTCATGAAACTATGGTCTTCAATTCATAATGGAATTTCTTCACTTGAAGTTTTGAGAGATTCATACTTGGACCACGACTTCTTCATTTTTCTCCAATCTTTATTTTGGACTTTGATATACAACGATCCGCCTCCTTTTATGACTTGGATCTATTTATCCTCATACCTTGTTAGGGTCTTTTCGGATACACTTCTCCATGACTTTTGGGGAGTATTTTCTTTTCGTCGTGTGTCTCGATCCTTCATATTGATTTTCGATAAATGATTCTTCACATCACTTTGGATCTTTAGCAACAAAATATAGCCCTCATGCCTTGTTAGGGCCTTTTTGGACTCACCAATCTTCGCGTCCCGCTTCAATAAGTTATGCCTTGGCTATGAACTCTAATCCATACCGAGCAACTTTTAAACGATCTTGGGCTAGAAGCTAAGTAACTTTTCAAATCGTACAACCTTATTTATTAGCAGATAAATTATTAGCAAGCGATGGGAGAATAGGCTCATAATTAACTCACATAAATTCACGAAAGAATACCAAACTTATAATTGACTCTATCATCTCTGTTTTCCACAGTTTAAAATCTCAAAGAATGAGACTCGTGGATGCTTAGCCTATTAAATCAAAGTTTTGGGTTTTCGAGTAAACAAAATATAAGATAAACACAGTTTAAGGCTTAAAAACAGTCAAACATGATAAGAACACATAAAATAAGTTAAGACATGACATAAAACCAGTTACGTATTTAGTAAGCAGATACTTATTCATGTATGTATTTATGTAGCATTAGTGATACGGAAGTAGGATTCCTCTCAGTTCATCTTCTTCGTTTACTGGACATAAGGTACGGATTCCCGTCCTTTCAGTATGGACATTTCTTTCCTTATTAGGATTTCCCCGTATGCAGCCAAATGTTTTCCCGTAGTATAAGTTATGTGTTTGATTTGCTTATGTTTAAATTAGAATACCTATAGCCATATACATGCATGACCAGTTTCACCTAGTTATGGAGGTACCATAACCATAACATTAGAGGCACTGATGTTATGACTTCACCACGGCGGAGTGATTGCTCGTGGCGTCCCTTCAGCTTTTGGCCATTTATATTATATTTATCATGTGGGGCGTATGGTTGCATCCTAGTTACATGTTTTCAATCAGGATTTCATGGTGAATGTGGTGTGTGCCTTGCATCCTTCACAAGGAGCTGATCCCTCCTACCCAAAAACCAGTATATTAAATTAGAGGCAGCCACTCTAATTTGCATGATGAGGTCACCCCTCCAAGTATTCATGCACGATGGATTTTCATGACCTATATTGGCTAATGGTAAAATATGATAAACAGTTTTTACAAGATAAACATAAGGCTTTTCAAACTATAAAACCAGTTTTATCAAGACTTAACCAGGTTACTCGGGACTTAGTTTCTTCCGCTGTTATATGTTATATGCTTATCCTATTCATGCTTTATTGTACATCCGTGCACTGAGCGTATTGCTCAGCCGTTTTCCTTTTCTATGTTCCCAAAACGGCAGGTACTCAGGGACGCTCGTAGACTTTAAGAGTATGTGCATATGGACTGGAAGCTTTCTAGCCTTTCTTTACTTTATGCATTACTTTTCTTTTGATACACTTGCTATGGACATTGTTTAGTCCTTTCCTTTACTATACTATGTTTGTGTGTGTGATGAGCTTAATTTTGGACTACCGATGTTTGATTCCGGTATTTTCCTTTTATGGTCATGTAATGTTTAGACATTTTCCCTTGTATGCTTTGATGACACGCCATAATTACATGTGACATTTCCATTATCAAAATGGGGTGTTATAATTATGGTATCAGAGCCAAGGCTTCGACCTGTAGGCTCTCAAATATGACCTGTGATTAGTGGGTAGTCACTACGGTCTTCCTAGAACTGACAGTTGTTTTCATGCATTCATCATTTTTAAGCATACATATATATGTCATTGTCGCAGATTTATGACTAAGTAATGGTTGATACAGGACTGGCCCTATTTAGTCGCATGTGTTTTATCGAAACTTTTAAATTTGGGACCGACCCATAGGCGTCCCCTCGCCATGTCTTTTGTTTTGGGTGAACTGACCATAGGCGTTCACTCTCAAGCATACAAAAGTTTTCATAAAACTGCATCATGCATTCATACATAAAAAAAAATTTGCATAAAATTTTTCTCTTGAAATTTTGGTATAAATTTTTTCATGTATAAATATTTTATGTTTTGATCTGTTTAATCATATGTTTTATGTTATACTGTCAGATGGTTCTCACACGCGAACAGGAACAGCTCAATGCTGTAATTCAAGCTGCTATGCAAGCTTTGCTTCCTCAACTGAGGAACGACATCAGGGCTGAAGTTCAAGCTGCCAACAATCAGCAGCATAATCAGGCACCTCCTCCTCCTCCTCCTCCAGTGACATTAGCAGTATGGCTGGAGAGATTCAACAAGCTCCGTCCTCGAGCTTTTGAGAAGACAGATAGCCCCAGTGACGCTGAAAGCTGGTTGGCTCACATCGAGAAGATTTTCAATGCTATGGGTTGTGACCCCGCATACAAGGCGAGGTTGGCATGCTATCGGTTCGAAGGCGATGAGCTAAATTGGTGGTTAGCATTGATGCAGTCTGAGGGTGGTGGCGAGTGGGTTGCTGGTTTGATTTGGGCTCAGTTCAAGGACAGGGTGATGGAGCAGTTCTTTCTCAAGGCTGAGCAAGACAAGCTCAAGAGAGAGTACCATGGGATCCGACAGAGAGCTGGGGAGAATAGCAACGCGTTTATGCAGCGCTTTCTTCGCTTAGCTGGTTTCCTTGGTGCGGCTGCAGGTACTCCTGAAGAGCAGGCACACCACTTTAGGTGGGCTCTTCGCACATCGGTCGCGAACAATCTGGTGTGTGCTACGTTCAACACTGTAGCACAAGTGGCCGATGCATCACGTAAGTTGGAGATGCTGCAAGAGAGAGATGAGTTCGGGGAAGCTGAGAGACCCGACAAGAGGCAGAAAACTGGGGACCGGTCTCAGCCGGCTACTCAGCAGCAGCCTCATCAGCCCAAGGGAAACGGTCAGACTAACGACCGTTCTGCTACGGACAGGCGTGGCGGTAATGATAATTACCGTAACAACGCTGGACACTCCAACAGCAGCAGGAACCATGGAAACGGTACGGACCAGAACCAGAGAGGTTCACAGCCTAGCCGTCCAGCTATCACTGGTTCCCAGCCAGCCAGAGCACCTGCTAGAGGATTTACTCATCCTCTATGCTCTACTTGCCACCGTAGGAACCCAGGGACATGTCGCCGTAACACTGACGCATGCTTCAAGTGTGGTCTTCCTGGCCATATCATGAAGGATTACCGTAAGGGCGAGATGGAGGGTACATCGAGACATGCTGATTCCAAGCCGCCTCCTACCACCGGGCGTGTCTACACGACATCTCGAGACCAGGCCAACAAGTCTACAGGTACCATCACTGGAATCTTGTATATGTATGGACAAGCTGCATGTGTTCTTTTCGATACGGGTGCTACTCACTCAGTTATTTCTACTGCTTGCTAAGAACATTAGGATGCTCCCCATGCCACTAGAAAATAGGCTTACTATTTCCACCTCTTTGAGGGACTCTGTATTAATCACCCATGTATACAAGAGTTTTCCCCTAGAGTTTGATGATAAGGTTCGACCTGTTGACGCACTTCCGCTGGACATGAATGACTTCGACATAATTTTGGGCATGGATTGGCTATCCAAGCATCATGCTACCATAGACTGCCATTCATATCGAGTTATCTTCGGTGATGTTAATGCACCAGAGTACATTCATAACGGGTTCATACCCGGACGGTCTGTACAAATCATATCTACCCTGCAAGCGCGCGCACTACTGTCACATGGCTGCGAGGGTTATCTAGCTACGGTTCACGACATGGATGCTTAATCTCCATCAATTCAGGATCAACCAATAGTGTCGGAATTCCAAGATGTTTTTCCAGCAGAACTTTCGGGCATACCACCTGCACGCAAAATGGAATTCAGTATCGAGCTTATTCCAGGAGCTGAACCAATCTCCAAGGCTCCTTATCGCATGGCTCCCATAGAGCTGAAGGAGCTGAAGGATCAACTGCAAGAACTTCTTGAACGAGGTTTCATTCGACCGAGCGCATCTCCATGGGGCGCACCGGTCTTGTTCGTTAAGAAGAAGTACGACAGTATGCGTCTTTGCATAGACTATCGCGAGCTCAACAAGATTACTATCCGGAATAGATATCCACTGCCACGTATTGACGATCTGTTTGACCAACTCCAAGGGGCCAAACACTTCTCCAAGATTGATCTTAGGTCAGGCTATCATCAGCTACGGGTCAAGGAGTAGGACATCGCTAAGACTGCCTTTCGTACCTGCTATGGCCACTACGAGTTTGTAGTTATGCCATTTGGCCTGACAAATGCTCCAGCAGTGTTCATGGACTTGATGAACAGAATCTTCCATGAATTTCTGGACTAGTTCGTCATTGTCTTCATCGATGACATCCTGATTTTCTCAAAGTCCAAGGAGGAACATGAAGACCATCTTCGTATAGTACTACAGATTATTCGCCAGAAGCAGCTGTATGCTAAATTCTCCAAGTGTGAGTTCTGGTTAGACAAGGTGGCATTCTTAGGTCACACTGTATCAGCAGAAGGAATCACTATGGATCCAGCGAAGGTTGAGGCCATTACTAAGTGGCCAAGGCCGACATCAGCGACGGAAGTCCGCAGTTTCTTAGGCTTAGCTGGCTATTACCGTAGGTTCGTGGAGAACTTTTCCCGCTTAGCACTACCATTGACCAAACTGATGCGGAAAGGGGAGAAATTCGTCTGGACTGAAGATCGAGAGAAGAGCTTTGAAGACCTGAAGCAGAAGCTAGTATCTGCACCTATTCTTACTCTCCCATCTGGTACGTGTGGATTTCAAATCTACAGCGATGCATCGGGGAAGGGACTTGGCTGTGTTCTCATGCAACATGGGAAAGTGATCGCGTACGCTTCACGGCAGCTTAAGCCTTATGAAGAAAATTACCCCACGCACGACTTGGAACTTGCTGCAGTCGTGTTTGCATTGAAAATATGGAGGCACTACTTATATAGAGAATCATGTGACATTTTCACGGACCACAAGAGCTTGAAGTATATCTTCACTCAACGTGAACTGAACATGAGGCAGAGGAGATGGTTAGAGCTGTTGAAGGATTATGACATTAATCTACGGTATCATCCCGGAAAGGCAAATGTAGTAGCAGATGCTCTTAGCAGGAAGTCCGGAATGATCAACGGCATTAAAATCAAAGAGGAAACCATAAGAGACTTGGAGCGACTTGACATCGAGATCATGGTACGTGGACAGCACGATTACTGGGCTAATCTTAGAGTAGAACCCGAGTTACTCTCTAAGATCAAGGAAGCTCAGAAGGATGACGGAGAAATCTGGGCGATAGTACAGAATTTGGAGAAACAGACAGAATTCATAGTAGATGCAGATGGTATCGTATGGCAGGGCATGAGACTTTGTGTTCCTGATAACCAAGAACTCCGGGAAGCCTTGTTAGCCGAAGCTCATAGCTCCACATTCTCTATATATCCTGGTTCGACTAAGATGTACCATGACATCAAGCAGTACTTTTGGTGGAGTGGTATGAAACAGGATGTGGCCACTTACGTCTCCAAATGTCTTACCTGCCAGCAGGTTAAGATCGAGCATCAGCGATCTGGCGGTCTCCTTCAACCGTTAGATATTCCAAAGTGGAAGTGGGACAAAATCACCATGGATTTTGTTACTGGTCTTCCGCCTACTAAGAGGAAACACGATGCAATCTGGGTTATCCTTGATCAACTTACAGAATCAGCTCATTTCTTACCGATCCGCAAGGAAGATCCGGTAAGTAAACTCGCCGATACGTACAGAAGAGAGATCATGAGACTCCACGGTGCACCATCCAGCATCGTCTCAGACAGAGATCCTCGATTCACTTCGCGATTTTGGAAAATCTGCAGAAAGCTTGGGGTACACAACTTAAGCTTAGCACGGCTTTTCACCCTCAAACGGACGGACAGTCGGAACGAACCATTAAGACGTTGGAAGATATGTTGAGGTCATGTGCGTTGGAATGGACGGGTGATTGGGACGATTACATCTTTTTGGTGGAGTTTGCGTACAACAACAGTTGGCACGCAAGTATCAGGTGTGCTCTTTTCGAGATGTTGTATGGCAGAAAGTGTCGCGCTCCAATCTGCTGGGATCAGGTTGGCGAGCGAACACTTGAAGGACCAGAAATCATAGAGATGACCAATGAAAAGATCGTAGTAGCTAAGCAGAAAATTCAGGAAGCACGGTCACGTTAGAAGAGTTACGCCGATACGCATCGTAGGGACATACATTTTAACGTAGGAGATCACGTCTTCCTTAAGGTTTCGCCGGCACGTGGTGTTAGACGCTTCGGGATTAAAGGGAAACTCAGTCCTCGTTTCATCGGACCGTTTGATATCATTGAACGAGTCGGTGAAGTATCTTACCTATTGGCGTTACCTCCGCAGCTTTCGCATGTGCACAATGTGTTCCATGTGTCCTTACTCAGAGGGTACCAGTATCATCCCCTTCACATGGATCAGTATCCACTGGAACAGATACATGAAGATCTCACTTTTATAGAAGAACCCGAACGAGTTCTTGACAGACAAGAACGAGTCATGAGAAGGAAGACGATTCCATTCGTCAAAATCCTATGGAGGGATCATACCGAGCGGGAAGCCACTTGGGAAACAGAGGAGTCTATCCGGGCTTCTTACCCTCATTTCATATTTTGAATTCGGGTATGTTCTTCTTTTCCAGTTTACTTTATCTATAATTCGGGGACGAATTATTATTTATAGGGGGAAGAGTTGTAAAACCTGCATGCTTTTACCATGAATAGTACCCTTAAGATCGTACGTACTAGATTAAAGTTTCCAATTAGAGCATGATTACGATTACGTGTTAGGATTTTACGTATTACGTACGTGTTAGAACACGATAAGTATTTACTACGCATGAGCACGCAATAATTATTTGACAATAATTAATCACGAACATGCGATCATGAAATCATGAACGTAATTAAATCACGAACTATTATTAATTACGTATATATATATTTATTACGAGCGTAAATAAATATATTAGGTCACGGTAGTTAGTTAACGAGAACACATTAAACGCGAACGCAAATAATCACGAACGAGTAATTAATCAACGAGATACGAAAAATGGTACGGGTACCCCATGAGGGGCCCCTACCCGCGGCTACAAGGGAAAGATGGGCCAAGCCCATCTCAATTTTTACTAAGGAGGGTAAAAGGAAAAACCACTACTCATTTTTCACTTTTACAAAAGAATTTTACAAAACCTAAAAAAGTTCTTCCTCCTCCTCTTCTTTTCTTTTTGGCCGCCACCCTCAAACACACCAAAGGGGTGTTTATTTGATCTTTGATCTTGGATTTGTTGCTAGTGTTCGTGTTTGTTCATCGTTGTTTAGATCCACGCATTCGGTAATTCTTTTAACCCTTTTCTTTTGATTTAATCTTTTAAATAATTAAGAACATGATATGTTTTTCTTAAAAACCTAATAAAATCATAGATCTCACATGAAATTGGTTTTGGAATAAACCAAAAGGATGTTTTAGGGGTGTTTGTTCTTGGCCGCCGCCTAAACCGAACCCGAGAGGGTCTCGGTTTGGCTACACGACCACCACCGAGACCATATGGTCCCGGTTGGTTGGTGTGGGTCCCACGGCAGCAACAAGACAAGGGTAACCCTGAATTGGTTCGGGGTATGGTGTCGATTTCATATCCGGTTCATGGTTCTTAGTCAAGATCCGGTTCACGGTGTATGTTAAGATTATTTTTTTTATAATCTTGTGTTAAAATTAAATAATAAACATGACATGATTAATTTAATAACATGACTTAGGTTATATTAATTATTAAAATCATGAAATTATTAACCTAAATATTATGTATTTTTAAGACTTATAATTAATTAATTATTTAAAAACCATGGTTATAATTAATTAATTAACATGACTTAAGTTATATTATTAATAAATAATAATACATGTTTTAACCTAAGTATTTAACTTTATTTAATTAAAAACATGATATACTTTAATTAAATAATTTAACCTATAGTTTATTTTAATTACATGAAATAGTTAATAAACTATACATTATATCATATGACTTAGAAAATAATCATGAAAACACTTAGGCTTATATACTTAGCTTATTTAACCAGCTTATTTCTAATTATGGAAACTTCTATTTTTAGAAACTTATTTAAATAAGGAAGCTAATCTATTTATGGAAACGTTCTATTTTTAAAAACTTATTTATTTCAGGCAGCTAATCTATTTATTGAAACTTATTTAAATAAAGCAGTTAATCTATTTAAGGAAACTTTCTATTTTTAGAAACTTATCTATTTTAAGCAGTAATTCTATTTTTGGAAACTTTCTATTTTTGGAAACTTTCTATTTTTGGAAACTTTCTATTTTTGGAAACTTTCTATTTTTGGAAACTTTCTATTTTTGGAAACTTTCTATTTTAGGAAACCTGTTATTTTTGGAAAGTGACTTATTATTACACAGTAAGTATAATAATACATGGAATACCAGAAATACTTAATCAGAGTAAACAGAATATAAGATAAACACAGTTTAAGGCTTAACAACACTAAAACATGATAAGAACATATAAAATAAGCTAAGACATGACATAAAACCAGTTACGTATTTAGTAAGCAGATACTTATTCATGTATGTATTTATGTAGCATTAGTGATACGGAAGTAGGATTCCTCTCAGTTCATCTTCTTCGTTTACTGGATATAAGGTACGGATTTCCGTCCTTTCAGTATGGACATTTCTTTCCTTATTAGGATTTCCCCGTATGCAGCCAAATGTTTTCCCGTAGTATAAGTTATGTGTTTGATTTGCTTATGTTTAAATTAGAATACCTATAGCCATATACATGCATGACCAGTTTCACCTAGTTATGGAGGTACCATAACCATAACATTAGAGGCACTGATGTTATGACTTCACCACGGCGGAGTGATTACTCGTGGCGTCCCTTCAGCTTTTGGCCATTTATATTATATTTATCATGTGGGGCGTATGGGTGCATCCTAGTTACATGTTTTCAGTCAGGATTTCTGTAACACCCCATTTTGGAAATGGAAATATCACAGAAATTATGGCGTCTCATCAAAGCATACAAGGAAAAATGTCTAAACATTACTTGACCATAAAAGGAAAATACCGGAATCAAACATCGGTAGTCCAAAAGTAAAGCTCATCACACACAAACATAGTATAATAAAGGAAAGGACTAAATAGTGTCCAAAGCATAAGTATCATAAGAAAGGAAATGCATAATGTAAAGAAGGTTAGACAGCTTCCAGTCCATATACACGTACTCTTAGTGTCTACGAGCGTCCCTGAGTACCTGCCGTTTTGGGAACATAGAAAAGGAAAACGGCTAAGCAAATACGCTCAGTGCACGGATGTACAATAAAGCATGAATAGGATAAGCATATAACATATAACAACGAAAGAAAACTAAGTCCCGAGTAACCTGGTTAAGTCTTAATAAAACTGGTTTTAATAGTTTGAAAGTCTTATGTTTATCTTATAAAAATTGTTTGTCATATTTTACTGTTGGGAATCTAAACTTGTTAGATTCCCTGATCATTGATTTAAACATAATTAGGCTGATAGATAGTCCCTTGCCTGTGCCTAGGAGGCAGGCAAGTTTCGCAAGACTCACAGAGATCCAAGTCTCTGTGAGCAACCTCAGAGGAGTCCATGTAAGAGACATTGTCAGGGAAGTCGAAGATTACCTGAAGACATACTCCTTGGCTGTGATGGATAACAGCCAAGATGTATTAGGGACTCTGAGGGGTTGAGAGTTAACAGGGGTGGCAATACCCTGATAACTCTCAGCACACTTTGGACATGCCATTTGTGTGTTCGAGACTATGAAGAATAAGGAAACTGTTTTTGACAACTGTTCCTTAAAGCATAATGGAAGACTACCAAGAATAGAAGGACATCATGTGACTGATGTGGGAACTTGTAAAAGCTTGTGTAGTCGACATCAAGTACTGTTTAAGTCAAACTCGTAACACTATAAATAGGATGTGTATCCATGCATTAATGTTCAACACTTTGAGATATTAAGAACATTAGTGCGTATAACTTAGTGAATCAAACAGCTACGACTGTATTCATAAGTTAAGGTTTATTGTTGTCCAAAGTGTGCACAACACATTGTCATCAAACGGTGTTATCCATAACACTTGTAATTCTTTATTATACAATAATAAGATTACGTTTGAAAAGTAATACCTTGTGTTGATTAAGTTAAGATTAGGGTTTCTTGCATTGATTAGGGACTTTCAATTGGTATCAGAGCGGTGTTTGATATTAAAACCTTCAAGAAACATCGTTCTCAGTTTTATAATCAAGATCCACCATGCCGGAAACTTCTAGCCCACATTCACCTTCCACAAACCCATCTTCACCAAGACTTAACCCTCCAGCAAATGACGATGATCTACCCCAACTTCTTGACTCAAGAGGTGGATCACACGTAACCAGTGTACCAGTCTTTGATGAAGAAGACTTTGCCAGTTGGAAGAGTCAATTTCTTGTATACCTTGATGGACTTGAACCTTTTCTCTTAGAAATTTTAGAAAATGGTCCATATATTCCCATGGCGCTTACATCTACTGAAGAAAACCCTCTTCCCAAACCTGTCAAACAATGGACATCAGCTGATAGAAATTAGCAAACCAAGATAAACGTCTCAAAAGCATCATAATTTCCTGTCTTCCCAAGCATATCATGAAGTCTGTCATTCAGTGTCCCACAGCTAAACAAATGTGGACAGACCTCATTCTTGGCCATGAAGGACCCTTTGAAACAAGAGAGACAAAGATTCAGGCACTCAGACTTCAGTTTAATGCCTTTAAGTCACTTGAAGGTGAAAAAGTTCAACAAACCTATACTAGGCTGAAGATTCTTCTAAATGACATTGCTATGAATGATGTCACTATTGGTCAAGCTGAGATCAATGCTACTTTTGTCAACAGCCTTCCAAGAAAGTGGTTGAGCATGAATCAGACTCAAAGAGCTAACAACTCAATCAAAAATGATACCCTTGCTCAGCTCTATGGTAAGTACAATTATGAAGAAGGGCTGATCGATACTATCTACAAATCAGAGACTGAAAGATTTGTAGTCCAAGGAGCATCTTCCAAAGCTTTGATCTCTGCAACACATCCTCATGACAGCGATTCTGATATTGAAGAAGATACCCGTAGCAGCCAAGAGTTCTTGTCAGACCTCAATGCAGAATTCCATGAAAGAGCATTGCTAGCCAACCAAAGAAGATACTATAAAAGATCTGGAAGAGTAGGATCAGCTAGCAAACCAACTGACAGGTCAAAAGAAACATGTTTTGCCTGTGGAAAGCTTGGACATTATCAAAAAGAGTGTCCTTCCACCAAGACATCCTCACCCTCCTATCCATCATCTTCATCCAAACCATACAAGTTCAAACAACATAAAAACTCATCTCAATCCAATTCTTCAGACACTGAGAAGAAAGATTACAAAAATAAGTACAAGGCACTTAAAGCTGAGTTAGAACAAATGAACTTGAAGATTGAAGCCATGTCCAAAAAGAAAGGTGGTGAGAAAAAAGACAGAGAAAGGGTTGGTTGCTGAAACTTATGATTGGAATGATGAACCACTAACCTCAGATGAAGAAGACACCACAAGAGTCAGGGCTTTTATGGCGATAGCTGAGGATGAACCAGTTGTTGGAAAAGGTGATGCAAGATCAGGACAATGGGTTGACATCACAATGAAAAAGGTACACAGGCTTTTATCTATGTCTGATAGTGATGAATGTAAGCATGTCCTTGATTACACCATTGTTGATTTGCACTTTGTTGAGGAACAAAGGAAGAACCTACTTGATAAGTTTCACTCTGTTAAATCTGAAATGATAAATGCTAAGGCTGAATGTGAAACTCTTAGGCGGGTTAACTTAGAGAAAATATCCCTGCAAAATGAAGTAGCTAGATTAACCTTGAAAAACATAGCTTTAAATGATCAAGTCACTGAATTGAACAAGATTATTGAAAAATGGCTGTGTGCTAGGTTTACTATTGATGAATTGCTTAGGGATGAAGTGCCTGCTGACTTAAACAGGGATATAACTGCTAAGAATAAAAAGCTGAGGATTCTCACCAAACCCAAAGACATTGTCTTTAAATCTACAGAGACTATTCATATGTCAGATACCTCTTTGACTAATGACCCTGTCTCTGAAGATGTGGCTGAGCTACCACCTTTGCCCAAACTCTCTGGAGTTGAACCTAGCAGTTCTTCTAGATCTGCTAAGAACGAACTTAGGATAGATATTGAGAATCCTCCAGCCAAAGTTTTTCGTGTGCCTGCTAAACAAACTGGTAAACAAGTAGCTTTTAAGCCTGTTACTACTAAAGCTGTGAATAAGGTTGACCCCACCACTGAAGATCGCATGTTGTCTCTTATGAAAGAAGTAGAACTCTTGAAACAACACATTAAGCCTTCCGCTGAATGCTCTACTTCTCATGAACCTAAGTCAGTCCTAGGTGAACCCAAAAGGGAAAGGTTAATCAAACCTTATTGCAATGTTTGTAAAAATTCTCACCATTCGACCTTAGATCATGACAGACACATGGCAGCTAAAAGAGCTCAGACACCCTCTAGGGACAGACCACAGAGTTCCAAAAGACAACAGGGAAATTACAAATCTTATCCTCCCTGTAAATTCTGTGGGTTCACAGACCATCACTCAGACGAGTGTGGTGACTTCCCTGGGTGTGATATCTGTGGGAGTTATAACCATGAAACAATGAACTGTCCATCCCAACGCCAAAAGTTTTTCAGGAACACAAGAGTTGCTAACAAGCAATTCAGGGAACCCACTGGAAAGTGGGTTCACCATAGGAACTAATCTGTTTCTATGTATCTGTGCAGAAATATCTCAAGGAATCGGTATGGTATCTAGATAGTGGCTGTTCTAGACACATGACAGGGATTCAACAATACCTGCACAGATACTCAAAGGAGCCAGGTCCCAAAGTGGTGTTTGGAGATAACTCTTCAGGTGACACAGAAGGATATGGCTCAGTGAATTGCAATGGGATCACATTTACCAGGGTTGCATATGTGAATGGTCTTAAACACAATCTTATTAGCATCAGCCAATTATGTGATGCTGACTATAAGGTTTTGTTTACTAAGACTCAGGGAACCATATTCAACAAAAATAATGATGTTGTGCTGGTTGCACCTAGAAGGAGAGATGTTTATGTCATCAACATGGCTGTGTGCTCTGAAGACAGTTCAAATTGTTTTCTTGCCAAAGCCTCTGAAAGTGTCAACTGGCTGTGGCACAAAAGACTGTCTCATCTCAACTTCAAGAACATCAATAAAATAGCCACTCAAAACTTGGTTGCTGGTCTACCTTCAGTAATGTTTTCCAAAGACAAAACTTGTTCTGCCTGTGTCAAAGGAAAACATCACAGGTCTTCATTCAAGACTAGGCAATCATTCTCTATTGACAAGTGCTTACATCTCCTTCACATGGACTTGTTTGGGCCTGTCAAACCTCAAACCATTAATCACAACAAATACACCTTGGTCATAGTTGATGAATTTTCAAGATATACATGGGTGTTCTTCCTCAGAAGGAAAAGTGATGCAGCTGATACCATCATGTCCTTCATCAGACAGGTTGAAAATATGAATGATGTTAGAGTCAAAGCTCTAAGAAGTGATAATGGTACAGATTCAAGAATCATCAACTTGAATCATTTTGTGATGAAAAAGGGATTTCTCAGAACTTCTCTTCAGCTGGCACTCCTGAACAAAATGGTGTGGCTGAAAGAAGAAACAGGACTCTGATTGAAGCAGCAAGAACTATGTTAAATGGTGCAGCCTTACCAAAGCAATTTTGGGGAAAAGCTGTACACACTGCCTGCTACACTCAAAACAGATCAATCATTGTCAAAAGACATGGCAAAACCTCCTATGAATTTTTCAGAAAAAGATCTCCAGACGTCAGCTATTTTCATGTGTTTGGATGCCCTGTGTTTATTTATAACTACAGGGATAAACTTGGAAAGTTTGATGAAAAAGCTGATGATGGATTCTTTTTGGGATATTCTCCAACAGCCAAAGCCTTCAGAGTATTCAACATCAGAAGACAAGAAGTAGAAGAAACTTTCCATGTCAGATTCAATGAAGATGATGAAGTCATACAGAGGACAGGAACAGAGGGTGATGAAGTAGATTTTAATGAAAATATTTCTTTCCCAAGTGATGAGTTCACAGAACCCAGACCTACCTGTCATCACCACTCCAACACTCTCACTCCTTATGTTCCTGCTTTTGACCCTCTGTCTACTCACAACATAGAAGTTCCTACCTCTCAGGAACTTGATGAAGAAGAACCTCAAATCTCTGATGGTCCTTCACATGATATTGATGACTCACCAATTCTTCAAATCTCTGAAGATTCTCCTGCTGATAATGAAATAGCTTCCCTTGATATGGCTGAAGAAGACTCTGACACTGAAGTAGTCTTTGAAGAAAGCCCTCCTAGTCAGCAGGATGAGACTCAAATTGTACCAGTTGTGCCCTCAAGTACCCCTGTTCTTGAATCCCCAGCTCCTCAAAATAAGTGGTCAAGAGATCAACACATTCTTCTTGTCAACATTATTGGGGAACCAAATACAGGGGTCACAACCAGACAGCGAATCCAAGACTCAGAGTCAGCCTCAGCCAATGAATGTCTATTTGCTGAATTTCTTTCTCAAATTGAACCTAAAAGAGTTGCTGAGGCTCTGGTAGAAGAAGGATGGGTAGCTGGTATGCAAGAAGAAATCAATCAGTTCAAAAGGAACAAAGTATGGACACTAGTGCCAGCTCCACCTGGAAAGAATATCACAGGCACTAGATGGATCTATAGAAATAAGATGGATGAAATTGGGAACATCATCAGGAACAAGGCAAGACTGGTAGCACAGGGATTCTCTCAGACTGAAGGAATTGATTATGATGAAACTTTTGCACCTGTTGCTAGACTTGAGGCCATCAGAATCTTTCTTGCTTATGCTGCCTATATGAACATCACTGTGTATCAGATGGATGTAAAGAGTGCCTTCCTCAATGGTGATTTGGCTGAGGAAGTCTATGTTGCACAACCTGAAGGATTTGAGAACAGCGAGTTTCCCAACCATGTGTACAGACTTCACAAGGCAATGTATGGTCTGAAACAAGCTCCAAGAGCATGGTATGAAACTCTTTCAAATTTCTTATCTGAAAATAAATTTATCAGGGGTTCTATTGATAAAACACTCTTTACCTTCAAGGACAAGAGTGATTTCATCATTGTGCAGATTTATGTGGATGATATCATCTTTGGGTCAACAAATGTCAATCTTAGTAAACGTTTTGCTAAGGGAATTTCTATTTGTCAAGAAAAGTATGTTAAGGATTTACTTAAAAAATATGACTTAGCTGATTGTGCATTAGTGAAATGCCCCATGCTTCCACCCAACAACTTGGGCCCTGATGAGTCAGGGTTCTCTGTCAATGAGACTTTATATAGAGGCATGATTGGGTCACTGATGTATCTAACAGCCAGTCGTCCAGATATCCAATTCTCCACATGTCTCTGTGCAAGGTACCAAGCTAACCCAAAAGAATCCCATCTAGTGGCTGTTAAGAGAATTTTCAGGTATCTCAAAGGAACACCATCCCTAGGTCTATGGTATCCAAAGGAATCAGGCTTTGATCTCAAGGCCTATTCAGATTCAGATTATGCTGGATGCTGTATTGACAGGAAAAGTACTTCTGGCAGCTGTCAAATCCTAGGAGGAAAATTGGTTGGATGGAGTGCTAAGAAGCAAAACTCTGTGGCTATGTCTTCAGCTGAAGCAGAATATGTCGCTGCAGCCAGCTGTTGTGCTCAGGTGCTCTGGATGAAAAGTCAATTGGCTGACTATGAAATCTTGTATGACAAAGTTCCAATCTTTTGTGACAACACCAGCGCCATTGCCATATCCAACAACCCTGTTCTTCACTCTCGTACCAAACACATTGATATCAGGTATCATTTTATCAGGGATCATATAATGAAGGGAGATATTGAGCTGCATTTTGTTCCCACAGAGCTGCAACTAGCTGATATCTTTACAAAGCCTTTGGCTGAACCTTCGTTCAACAGGCTAGTTGCTGAGCTAGGGATGCTCAATATCTCAAAGCCTGTGGCTTGATATTAAATGTGTTCATTAAATGATTGATTCTATATTAAATGTTTATTAAATGTTTTTCACATGAAACTAGGTAGTTACTTTCCATGTAAATGCAAAAAAACATTCTCAAATATTTAATCATTTATTTTTCGGATAACGAGGAGACAAACTTTTTGAAAGGTCAAGGGGACCCACTTGAGCAGTCATTTTCGCCCTAGCATTTAATACGGTTGAATAACTGTTCACTTAAGTTTGAATATATATTGTCTTCTTTCTCTTCTCACCCACCACCATTCTAAAATCAACTTCTCTCTCTAAATTCTTATCTCTCTCAACCATCCGCCATTTTCATTCACCTTCGACCTCAAATCAATGGCGTTTCCCGTTCCAAAAGCCTCCAATGTGAACTTCGAGATCAACGAGAGCATCATCGCCTCCAACAACGCCATTGGATGGATTAAGGCACCAAACAGCACCTATTCAGATCTGGTAAATTTCATGCAGAATTGTGACCTAAATGAAGCCTTGACCAAATCTCCATCCACTTTTTACCAAGAATACCTTAGGGAATTCTGGTATTCTGCTGAAGTAGTAGAAGACACCATTACATTTAGCCTCTCATGCAATGAACATCCTTTTGCCTTTTCCCTTAAAGACTTTTCTAGTGTGGCCGGACTCAAACATGGAGATGAATGCTTGAAGACTGTTGACAAAAAGGCTGTCAAGGAAGCCCTGGCCACACTCAACCCCTGCCATGATGTTAACCCTGCCCTTACACCAGCTGAGGTCCTCGCCAAAGCCCCGCTGAAGATTAAGTATTTCACTCCTATGTGGCGTGTCCTCTTCACCCACATTGTGAAGTCCCTGGGAGGAATGCAGGGATCACAGGATCAGATGTCGTCCAATCATCAGGCTATTGCGTATGGATTAATCTGGGGAGCTGATGTCGACTTTGGAAGCATCCTATTCTCAAACCTGGTAGAACAACTGAAGGGAAGAAATCAGGTCAGGGAAAAGAACATCTGTTATGTGCGCTACCTGTCCCTGATCTTTGAGAGTTTGCTGGGAGAGAATTACCACAACAAGGCCTTGACAGCTCTTAAGCCCTATCGCATCACAGGCGCCATCTACAAGGAAATAGGAGCTGAGGATATCCATGTCACCGCCCACATGCTAAACGTGGCCAACCAGGTACCTAACGCTGAGAAGCCCTTGCTCCCTTCCTCTGAGAAGGTGAATACTTCTAGTGTCGCTGGCAAGTCTATGTCTTTGACCTCTGGGCAGCACACTACTAAGTCCAAGGCTTCATCTGGCCAACAGCCAAAGAAGAAGAAAATCCCCTCTTCTTCCCACTCCAAAGCTGTTAGTAAGGCCAAGGAAAAGAAGATTGACACCGCCTCTGGTCCAGATACTCTTGTGGATTGAGAATCTTTGGCTGACAAACAACAGGCGTCGAGTGTCTCTAGGTCAGCAGAGACAACAAGAATCCAGCCAAACCAAGCTGATATCTCACAGGTAATCAGTGTACATTTTTAGAGGTTCACAAGCAACCACTCTCATTTGTCTGTAGGAGAGAGTGGTGAAGTTAGGGTAATCCTCGACCCATAGAAGTCTGTCATTACACTTAGAATACTTTAAGACTTCTGTACACCCTGTCTTTGCACCAGGGAATGATTCATTTGTGTTTATAAAGCACCCCGATAACCCTGAACCCTCTAGACAGTATTCAGGCTAACAACAACCTGAATACATTAATGTCTCAACCTTGATCAGCTGTACTTTACACAGCCTCTTGGTTCCCTCCTTAAAAGAGTCCCAAAGGATTTATCCTTTCAGGGGGAGCTAAATCATCACCCTCAGCTTTCCTAGGGGCAGCGTAACAGGCGACCTACAACAACATATGTTTAACTCTTAAAAGAGTCCCAAAGGTTTTACCTTTTGGGGGGGCTGAATAATCACACTCAGCTTTCCTAGGGGCGACGACTGGCGATCATTAAACAACATATGTTTCACAATCAAAAGAGTCCCAAAGGTTTTTACCTTTTGGGGGGGCTGAATAATCACACTCAGCTTTCCTAGGGGCAGCGAATGGCGACCATTAACAACACTTCATTCACACTTAAAAGAATCCCAAGGATTTATCCTTTGGAGTGGCTGAGTAATCACCCTCAGCCTCTCTGGGACAGCGGAATGGCGACCATTCCCCTTATATTTTTCCCTGTTACTAATTACAACAAACTTGCAGGTTGAAATTGTACAGCCAATCAAAGAATCTCAGGTACACGAAAAGGAGGCTGAAACAATGACTCAGGACAATCCAAATGAAGAAGAACCTGTGCTCAATGCTGATGAAGAAATGCTCTCAGTAGAAGATTATGTCTCTGAGTTTGAACCCATGCCTGAAGATGAATTCCCTGAGGGAATGTTTGATGAAGAGGATGAAGAAGATGAGGATGACCAGCTGTCAGCCTCTCCTCCTAAAGATATAGCTGTGTCCTCACCAGCTGATGACAAGACTTCTCCTCTGAAGGAAGCTGTTGACACTCCAAACTCTGCTACATCTGCAACAACAGTCTTTCAAACACCAACATATGATCCAACAGCCGAATTCCTCATGTTTGATCATCCAGCCCAGACCAACTTTGACTTAATTCCAAGGGGGGATGATTTTGCTCAGCAAAGCCTCAATATCAAGAATCTTCAGCCCGTACATCATCAATCTGATATTGAGTGCTTATCAAGGAAGCTGGATGTGATCAAGTCAGAGATGCACAATTTTACTGTCACATTTCCAGGCATCATAAAGAAGGTTGCGACTGAGGCTGTCACTGAGCCAATTCAGGAGGGTGCAAGAAAAGGTGTGGCCCAGGGACTCAGTCATCTCTCGACACGAATCAAGGATGCCATTGACTCAGTTGTCCCTGCTATGTTCCATGAACAAGAAAACAACATGAACAGGCACTTCAATGCGGTTCGCAACAGGCAATACAATCATGTTGGCTTTATTGTCAGGCGTGTTTAGGCAAATACTAATGCCAATGCCAACCTCTTGCTGAAGATTGCCAGGGCTTCGAGAAAGAGACAACGAGCCATGGCTGCCTCTGTGGAGCAGATTGCAAGACGATTTCAGGCACGTTCATCCAAGCATCAGGGAAGTAAGGATGAACGTGAGGGGGAGAAGAATACTACACTCAGCCTTGCATCTGCTGAACAAGGCTCATCATCAGCCAATCCCTCAACTACACCTGTTCCTCTACAAGTCATCACACCAGTTATAGTACCTGATGATGAGGATGATACTCAGGGGGAGCAACAAACACAAGATGGAGCTGACTCATCTAAATCCATGATCTTAGTTAACATCAGCAAGCCTGAGGATGATGATGAGCCAGCGGCCAAGAAACTAAAATTCACTGTGAGCTCTCTCCCAAAATCTATTCAAACTCAGGCTCAGACAGCGTTTCTCAAAAGAGCTGATGATTTGAAAAACATAAGTGTGGAGTCCTCTGTCTCGAAGAAAGGGAAGGAGATAGTTTTGGTTGATACTGACACCAAACTTAAGAAGATAGCTGCGATGCTAGAGACAGGAGGATCCACCACAGACCTTTCCCACTTTTCAACCTTTACACCTTCCGATGAGAGTCCTTTAACTCCTGAAGAAATAGAGCAACAGGCTGAAGAATTCAAAAGACTAAATGAGCTCAAGACAGCCAAAGAATTAAATGAAGCTACTCTGATGAAGATGACACCACCTGAAAGGGAAAAACAAAAACAAAGGTTGAGGGAAATGGAACTAAAACGCGCTGAGGCCTTAAAGAAAGTCAAAGCTGACTATGATGCCTGCGTGAACAACAGGTATGCTGCTGGCAAGATAACCAAGTTTAAATACACCATTCACAAATCCACAAACACCCCACAGATGATCTTATGGAGGGAAAACCAACAGAGGAATATGGATGTGTTTGACAACTTCAGGTTAAAGACACTTGGGTTATCAGAATGGTTTGAACTCGAAGCCTTAGCTGCCAAAAAGTCTGGACAGGCAAATTTCCTTCTGCTTAAAACTCTTAAGGCTAAGTTTAACTGGATCAAGGAAACAGCTGCCAAACTCAAGATTGATCCCCCACCACAGCTTTTCGAACAAGAACCCCCAAAGACAGGCAACAAAAGAAGAAGAATTTCACAAATTGTTGATGAAACTTTTGTTACTGAAGATGTTCGTGTGGATGGTATGCACAGGGATTTGATCCTTCCAAATGGTATTGTTGACCCTGTTGATGGTCAGACATACTCAGTGCCTGAAAGAGGAATGGCATTTATGAACAAGGCTTGCCAGTATGCTTTTCAGAGGGAAGATGAGCTGTGCCTGGCTTCAACTATTCAGCTACTCTGTCACAAGAAGTGTCTCAAGATCAACACAGAGTATTCCAAGAAGTTTGCAAAGACTTTGCAGGATGAAATTGATAACAGATTAGATGTGGCCGAAGCTGAAGAAAGAATAAAAAATGATGACTATTGAAGATGGTGTCAGCCCTTTTTTACCTTCATCTTTTATTTTACTTATGTAATGAACTTGTAATTTTCTTTAAGTCTTAATAAAATCATGAGGTATGTTTGTTTAGATCTGTTATGTGTAAGAAGAAGCTGTTTAACTCACTTACCTTAACTTAGTTAGATCTAGCATTATTTATGTTTAAATAGGGGGAGATTGTTGGGAATCTAAACTTGTTAGATTCCCTGATCATTGATTTAAACATAATTAGGCTGATAGATAGTCCCTTGCCTGTGCCTAGGAGGCAGGCAAGTTTTGCAAGACTCACAGAGATCCAAGTCTCTGTGAGCAACCTCAGAGGAGTCCATGTCAGAGACATTGTCAGGGAAGTCGAAGATTACCTGAAGACATACTCCTTGGCTGTGATGGATAACAGCCAAGATGTATTAGGGACTCTGAGGGGTTGAGAGTTAACAGGGGTGGCAATACCCTGATAACTCTCAGCATACTTTGGACATGCCATTTGTGTGTTCGAGACTATGAAGAATAAGGAAACTGTTTTTGACAACTGTTCCTTAAAGCATAATGGAAGACTACCAAGAATAGAAGGACATCATGTGACTGATGTGGGAACTTGTAAAAGCTTGTGTAGTCGACATCAAGTACTGTTTAAGTCAAACTCGTAACACTATAAATAGGATGTGTATCCATGCATTAATGTTCAACACTTTGAGATATTAAGAACATTAGTGCGTATAACTTAGTGAATCAAACAACTACGACTGTATTCATAAGTTAAGGTTTATTGTTGTTCAAAGTGTGCACAACACATTGTCATCAAACAGTGTTATCCATAACACTTGTAATTCTTTATTATACAATAATAAGATTACGTTTGAAAAGTAATACCTTGTGTTGATTAAGTTAAGATTAGGGTTTCTTGCATTGATTAGGGACTTTCATTTACCATTATCCAATATAGGTCATGAAAATCCACCGTGCATGAATACTTGGAGGGGTGACCTCATCATGCAAAATTAGAGGGGTTGCCTCTAATTTAATATACTGGTTTTTGGGTAGGAGGGATCAGCTCCTTATGAAGGATGCAAGGCACACACCACATTCACCATGAAATCCTAAATAAAAACATGTAACTAGGATGCACCCATACGCCCCACATGATAAATATAAATAAATGGCCAAAAGCTGAAGGGACGCCACGAGCAATCACTCCGCCGTGGTGAAGTCATAACATCAGTGCCTCTAATGTTATGGTTATGGTACCTCCATAACTAGGTGAAACTGGTCATGCATGTATATGGCTATAGGAAATCTTAATTAAACATAAGCAATCAAACACGTAACTTATACTACGGGAAAACAGTTGGCTGCATACGGGGAATCCTAATAAGGAAAGAATGTCCTTACTGAAAGGACGGGAATCCGTACCTTATGTCCAGTGAACGAAGAAGATGAACTGAGAGGAATCCTACTTCCGATTCACAAGTGCTACATAAATATATACATGAATAAGTATCTGCTTACTAAATACGTAGCTGGTTTTATGTCATGTCTTAGCTTATTTTATGTGTTCTTACCATGTTTTACTGTTTTAAAGCCTTAAACTGTATTTTATCTTATATTCTGTTTAATCTGATTAAGTATTTCTGGTATTTCATGTGTTATTATACTTACTGTGTAATAATAAGTAACTTTCTAAAAATAGCAGGTTTCCTAAAATAGAAAGTTACTTCACCGACTCGTTCAATGATATCAAACGGTCCGATGAAACGAGGACTGAGTTTCCCTTTAATCCTGAAGCGTCTAACACCACGTGTCGGCGAAACCTTAAGGAAGACGTGATCTCCTACGTTAAAGTGTATATCCCTACGATGCTTATCGGCGTAACTCTTCTGACGTGACCGTGCCTCCTGAATTTTCTGCTTAGCTACTGCGATCTTCTCATTGGTCATCTCTATGATTTCTGGTCCTTCAAGTGTCCGCTCGCCAACCTGATCCCAGCAGATTGGGGCGCGACACTTTCTGCCATACAACATCTCAAATGGAGCACACTTGATACTTGCGTGCCGACTGTTGTTGTATGCAAACTCCACCAAACAGATGTATTCGTCCCAATCACCCGTCCATTCCAACGCACATGACCTCAACATATCTTCCAATGTCTGGATGGTCCGCTCCGACTGTCCGTCCGTTTGAGGATGAAAAGCCGTGTTAAGCTTAAGTTGTGTACCCCAAGCTTTTTGCAGACTCTTCCAAAAGCGCGAAGTGAATCGAGGATCTCTGTCTGAGACGATGCTGGATGGTGCACCGTGGAGTCTCATGATCTCTCGTCTGTATGTATCTGCGAGTTTACTTACCGGATCTTCCTTGCGGATCGGTAAGAAATGAGCTGATTTGGTAAGTCGATCAACGATAACCCAAATTGCATCATGCTTCCTTTTGGTAGGCGGAAGACCGGTAACAAAATCCATGGTGATTTTCCCACTTCCACTCTGGGATATCTAACGGTTGAAGGAGACCACCAGGTCGCTGATGCTCGATCTTAACCTGCTGGCAGGTAAGACATTTGGAGACGTAAGTGGCCACATCCTGTTTCATACCACTCCACCAAAAGTACTGCTTGATGCCATGGTACATCTTAGTCGAACCAGGATGTATAGAGAATGGGGAGCTATGAGCTTCAGCTAACAAAGCTTCCCGGAGTTCTTGGTCATCAGGAACACAAAGTCTCGTGCCCTGCCATACGATACCATCTGCATCTACTCTGAATTCTGTCTGCTTCTCCAAATTCTGTACTATCGCCCAGATTTCTCTGTCATCCTTCTGAGCTTCCTTGATCTTAGATAGCAACTCGGGTTCCACTCTAAGATTAGCCCAGTAACTGTGTTGTCCACGTACCATGATCTCGATGTCTAGTCGCTCCAAGTCTCTGATGATTTCCTCTTCGATTTTAATGCCGCTGATCATTTCGGACTTCCTGCTAAGAGCATCTGCTACTACATTTGCCTTTCCGGGATGATACTGTAGATTAATGTCATAATCCTTCAACAGCTCTAACCATCTCCTCTGCCTCATGTTCAATTCACGCTGAGTGAAGATATACTTCAAGCTCTTGTGGTCCGTGAAAATGTCACATGATTCTCCATATAAGTAGTGCCTCCATATCTTCAATGCAAACACGACTGCAGCAAGTTCCAGGTCGTGCGTGGGGTAATTTTCTTCATAAGGCTTAAGCTGCCGTGAAGCGTACGCGATCACTTTCCCATGTTGCATGAGAACACAGCCAAGTCCCTTCCCCGATGCATCGTTGTAGATTTGAAATCCACCCGTACCATATGGTAGAGTAAGAATAGGTGCAGATACTAGCTTCTGCTTCAGGTCTTCAAAGCTCTTCTCTCGATCTTCAGTCCAGACGAATTCTCCCCTTTCCGCATCAGTTTGGTCAATGGTAGTGCTAGGCGAGAAAAGTTCTCCACGAACCTACGGTAATAGCCAGCTAAGCCTAAGAAACTGCGGACTTTCGTCGCTGATATCGGCCTTGGCCACTTAGTAATGGCCTCAATCTTCGTTGGATCCATGTGATTCCTTCTGCTGATACAATGTGACCTAAGAATGCCACCTTGTCCAACCAGAACTCACACTTGGAGAATTTAGCATACAGCTGCTTCTGGCGAAGAATCTGTAGCATTGTACGAAGATGGTCTTCGTGTTCCTCCTTGGACTTTGAGAAAATCAGGATGTCATCGATGAAGACAATGACGAACTTGTCCAAAAATTCATGGAAGATTCTGTTCATCAAATCCATGAACACTGCTGGAGCATTTGTCAGGCCAAATGGCATAACTACAAACTCGTAGTGGCCATAACGGGTACGAAAGGCAGTCTTAGCGATGTCCTGCTCCTTGACCCGTAGCTGATGATAGCCTGACCTAAGATCAATCTTGGAGAAGTGTTTGGCCCCTTGGAGTTGGTCAAACAGATCGTCAATGCGTGGCAGTGGATACCTATTCCGAATGGTAATCTTGTTGAGCTCGCGATAGTCTATGCAAAGACGCATACTGCCGTCCTTCTTCTTAACAAACAAGACCGGTGCGCCCCATGGAGATGCGCTCGGTCGAATGAAACCTCGTTCAAGAAGTTCTTACAGTTGATCCTTCAGCTCCTTCAGCTCTATGGGAGCCATGCGATAAGGAGCCTTGGAGATTGGTTCAGCTCCTGGAACCAGCTCGATACTGAATTCCACTTCTCGTGCAGGTGGTATGCCCGGAAGTTCTGCTGGAAACACATCTTGGAATTCCGACACTATAGGTTGATCCTGAATCGATGGAGATTCAGCATCCATGTCGTGAACCGTAGCTAGATAACCCTCACAACCATGTGATAGTAGTGCACGCGCTTGCAGGGTGGATATGACTTGTACAGACCGTCCGGGTATGAACCCATTATGAATGTACTCTGGTGCATTAACATCACCGAAGATAACTCGATATAAATGGCAGTCTATGGTAGCATGATACTTGGATAGCCAATCCATGCCCAAAATCATGTCGAAGTCATTCATGTCCAGCGGAAGTGCGTCGACAGGTCGAACCTTATCATCAAATTCTAGGGGAAGACTCTTGTATACATGGGTGATTAATACAGAGTCCCTCAAAGGCGTGGAAATAGTTAGCCTATTTTCTAATGGCAAGGGAGGCATCCTAATGTTCTTAGCATAAGCAGTAGAAATAACCGAGTGAGTAGCACCCGTATCGAAAAGAAAACATGCAGCTTGACCATACATATACAAGATTCCAGTGATGGTACCTGTAGACTTGTTGGTCTGGTCTCGAGATGTCGTGTAGACACGCCCGGCAGTAGGAGGCGGCTTAGTATCAGCATGTCCCGATGTACCCTCCATCTCGCCCTTACGGCAATCCTTCATAATATGGCCAGGAAGACCACACTTGAAGCACGCATCAGTATTACGGCGACATGGTCCTGGGTGCCTACGATGGCAAGTAGAGCAAAGAGGATGAGTGTATCCTCCAGCAGGTGCTCTGGCTGGCTGAGAACCTGATAAAACATTTTACATAAGACATGATAGTTGGTACAAAGGACAAAGCGGATAATCGTAAGATTGAATACCAGTGATAGATGGACGGCTAGGCTGCAAACCTCTCTGTTTCTGGTCCCTACCGTTTCCATGGTTCCTGGTAGAAGTTTTGCTAAAGTGTCAAAATATGAGTTATAACACAAAACATAAGGAATTGCGTAAGTATTAGGACCTGCTGCCGTTGGAGTGCCCAGCGTTGTTACGGTAATTATCATTACCGCCACACCTATCCGTAGCAGAACGGTCGTTAGTCTGACCGTTTCCCTTGGGCTTATGAGGCTGCTGCTAAGTAGCCGGCTGAGACCGGTCCCCAATTTTCTGTCTGGAAGATACATTTAAGAGATGAATAATTGACATATGAAAAAATACACGGATTGGTCACCGCTTGAATACGAATGTTTACCTCTTGTCGGGTCTTTCAGCTTCCCCGAACTCATCTCTCTCCTGTAGCATCTCCAGCTTTCGTGCTGCATCGGCCACTTGTGCTACAGTGTTGAACGTAGCGCACACCAGATTGTTTGCGACCGATGTGCGAAGAGCCCATCTAAAGTGATGTGCCTGCTCTTCAGGAGTACCTGCTGCCGCACCAAGGAAACCATCCAAGCGAAGAAAGCGCTGCATAAACTCGTTGCTATTCTCCCCAGCTCTCTGTCGGATCTCATGGTACTCTCTCTTGAGCTTGTCCTGCTCAGCCTTGGGAAAGAACTGCTCCATCACCCTGTCCTTGAACTGAGCCCAAGTCAAACCAGTAACCCACTCATCACCACCTTCGGATTGCATCAATGCTAACCACCCGTTGAGTACATCGCCTTCAAACCGATAGCATGCCAACCTCGCCTTGTATGCGAGGTCACAGCCCATAGCGTTGAAAATCTTCTCGATGTGAGCCAACCAGCTTTCAGCATCGCTGGGGCTATCTGTCTTCTCAAAAGCTCGAGGGCGGAGCTTGTTGAATCTCTCCAGCCATACTGCTAATGTCACTGGAGGTAGAGGAGGAGGTGGCTGATTATGCTGCTGATTGTTGGCAGCTTGAACTTCAGCCCTGATGTCATTCCTCAGTTGAGGAAGCAAGGCTTGCATGGCAGCCTGAAATGCAGCATTGAGCTGCTCCTGTTTGCATGTGAGAACCATCTGACAGTATAACATAAAACATATGATTAAACAGATCAAAACATAAAATCTATATATATATACATGAAAAAAATTTATATTAAAATTTCACGAGAAAAATTTTATGCAAAATTTTTTTATGTATGAATGCAAGATGCAGTTTTATGAAAACTTTTGTATGCTCGAGAGTGAACGCCTCTGGTCAGTTCACCCAAAACAAAAGACATAGCGAGGGGACGCCTATGGGTTGGTCCCAAATCTAAAAGTTTCGATAAAACACATGCGACTAAATAGGGCCAGTCCTGTACCAACCATTACTTAGTCAAAAACCCTGCAACAATGACATGTATATGTATGCTTAAAAATGATGAATGCATGAAAACAACTGTCAGTTCTAGGAAGACCGTAGTGACTACCCACTAATCACAGGTCATATATGATAGCCTACAGGTCGAAGCCTTGGCTCTGATACCATAATTGTAACACCCCATTTTGGAAATGGAAATATCACAGAAATTATGGCTTGTCATCAAAGCATACAAGGAAAAATGTCAACATTACTTGACCATAAAAGGAAAATACCGGAATCAAACATCGGTAGTCCAAAAGTAAAGCTCATCACACACAAACATAGTATAATAAAGGAAAGGACTAAACAATGTCCAAAGCATAAGTATCATAAGAAAGGAAACGCATAATGTAAAGAAGGTTAGTCAGCTTCCAGTCCGTATGCACGTACTCTTAGTGTCTACGAGCGTCCCTGAGTACCTGCCGTTTTGGGAACATAGAAAAGGAAAACAGCTGAGCAAATACGCTCAGTGCACGGATGTACAATAAAGCATGAATAGGATAAGCATATAACATATAACATCGGAATAAAATTAAGTCCCGAGTAACCTGGTTAAGTCTTAATAAAACTGGTTTTAATAGTTTGAAAGTCTTATGTTTATCTTATAAAAACTGTTTGTCATATTTTACCATTAGCCAATATAGGTCATGAAAATCCACCGTGCATGAATACTTGGAGGGGTGACCTCATCATGCAAAATTAGAGGGGCTGCCTCTAATTTAATATACTGGTTTTTGGGTAGGAGGGATCAGCTCCTTGTGAAGGATGCAAGGCACACACCACATTCACCATGAGATCCTGAATAAAAACATGTAACTAGGATGCACCCATACGCCCCATATGATAAATATAAATAAATGGCCAAAAGCTGAAGGGACGCCACGAGCAATCACTCCGCCGTGGTGAAGTCATAACATCAGTGCCTCTAATGTTATGGTTATGGTACCTCCATAACTAGGTGAAACTGGTCATGCATGTATATGGCTATAGGTAAATCTTAATTAAACATAAGCAATCAAACACGTAACTTATACTACGGGAAAACAGTTGGCTGCATACGGGGAATCCTAATAAGGAAAGAATGTCCATACTGAAAGGACGGGAATCCGTACCTTATGTCCAGTGAACGAAGGAGATGAACTGAGAGGAATCCTACTTCCGATTCACTAGTGCTACATAAATATATACATGAATAGGTATCTGCTTACTAAATACGTAGCTGGTTTTATGTCATGTCTTAGCTTATTTTATGTGTTCTTACCATGTTTTACTGTTTTAAAGCCTTAAACTGTATTTTATCTTATATTCTGTTTAATCTGATTAAGTATTTCTGGTATTTCATGTGTTATTATACTTACTGTGTAATAATAAGTAACTTTCCAAAAAATAGCAGGTTTCCTAAAATAGAAAGTTTCCAAAAATAGAAAGTTTCCAAAAATAGAAAGTTACCAAAAACAGAAAGTTTCCAAAAATAGAAAGTTTCCAAAAATAGAAAGTTTTCAAAAATAGAAAGTTTCCAAAAATAGAATTACTGCTTAAAATAGATAAGTTTCTAAAAATAGAAAGTTTCCATAAATAGATCAGTTGCCTTAATTAAATAAACTTCCATAAATAGATTAGCTGCCTGAAATAAATAAGTTTCTAAAAATAGATGGTTTCCATAAATAGATTAGCTGCCTTATTTAATTAAGTTTCTAAAAATAGAAAGTTTCCATAATTAGAAATAAGCTGGTTAAATAAGCTAAGTATATAAGCCTAAGTGTTTTCATGATTATTTTCTAAGTCATATGATATAATGTATAGTTTAATAATTATTTCATGTAATTAAATTAAACTATAGGTTAAAATATTTAATTAAAGTATAACATGTTTTTAATTAAATAAGTTAAATCTCAGGTTTAAATATGTATTATTATATATTAATAATATAACCTAAGTCATGTTAATTAATTAATTATATCCATGGTTTTAAAATAATTAATTAATTATAAGTCTTAAATATACAAATACTTAGGTTATTTAATTTCATGATTATAATAATTAAAATAACCTAAGTCATGTTATTAAATTAATCATATCATTTTATTAATTTAATTTTAACATAAGATTATAAACATAAAAAAAACTAAACATACACCATGAACCGGATTCAAACTAAAAACAATGAACCGGACATGAAATCGACACCGTACCCCGAACCAACTCGGAGTACCCCGTGTTTTACTGCTGCCGTGGGACCCACACGCACCAACCAAGACCGTATGGTCTTGGTGGTGGTCGGCTTGGCCATACCGAGACCCCTTCGGGTTCGGTGCAGCCTGCGGCCAAAAACAAACACCCCTTAAAACACCCTTTTGATTTTATTTAACACCAAATCATGTTAGATCCATGTTTAATTATTAGGTTTTTGTAAAAAACATCACATGTTCTTGATTTATAAAAAGATTAAATCAAAAGAAAAGGTTTAAAAAGGATTTACCGAATTCGTGGATCAAAAGGACGAAGAACCAACACGATCAATCACTAAAATTCCAAGATCCAAGATCACAACCCACCTCTTGTGGTGGTTGTAGGGTGGCGGCACAAAGGAGACAAGGGAGGAGGGTTTTTAGGTTTTTCTTAAAAATCTTCTTTAAAATTTTATGAGTAGTGAAAATCCCTTTTTTCCCATTTAGTAAATTTGACAAATGGGCTTGGCCCATTTGCCCTTGTAGCCGCGGGTAGGGGCCCCACATGGGGTACCTGATAGGTGTGTAAACACCCATCCTTTTACCACTTAATTTTGGCTAAAACGAGACCAAAACGCGTGTTTGATATCATTTGTTTGGAATTATGCGTGGTTTTTTTGTTTATTGTGTTTTCAGAGCCAACCGGATAAATATTAAAGAAAACATGGGATTGCACGTGTTTTATGGAAGAAAAAGACTCAAGACGAAGTCTATTGTCCAAGAGATGCAAAAGATTTGAAGTCATTGGGCCTATTTGAAGATTTATCAAAGAAAAGGACCAAAGATGGAAGATTTACATATGTCGAAGAAACTCAAGTCTATTAAACGAAGAAATTAAAAGACGAGTTGAATTTAATCGACGACAAATCCCGAATCAGAATCGAAAACGTCAACTTTTCTGAAAAGACGAGAAGACAAGAAGAAAGGGAGAAAGCCCACTCACCAACCAACCACTTAGCCTATATAAGGGAATCACCCTCACAATTTTTGGCATCCAGTTTTTCCTTTCTGTTACTTTTCTCCTAGTTCGTAGGAAACCATCTCCCTTAAGGAGTGGTTTTTCATCTCTTTGATTTCTTCTTTAATATTGTAAGCTTGATCCTTTCCTTTTGTTTTACTGAATCTTAATCATCAATACAAGTTCTTATTTAATCTTTTCATTACTCCTATTCATCATCATCTTTTATTTCAAGTTCTTAAGTTCTTATTTGGTTGAGTTTTGATTTTAAAAAGTTGTTGAATTTGTGTTTTTACTGTTGGGATTTGTTGCTTATGGTTATTAAATGATTATTGGTTAATTTGGTAAAACCTTTTTGCTTATTTAGCTTGATTTTGGATTAAATCATATCTCCCTGTTTTTTTTGGAAAGTTACTGTTCTTGAGTATTCCCAGGTTCCGGATGAACACAAACTTCTGAATGAACACAAACTTCCGGATGAACTAAAAGTTCCGGATGAACAAAATCTTCCGAATGAGTTAAAAAAGTTCCACATGAGTTTTCTTTTCAAAAGTTCCGAGTCAGTTTAAAAGTTCCGGATGAATGTTCTTTACAAATCTTCCGAATAAACTTCTGAGTCAAAAGTTCCGAACCAACTTCCGGATCAAAAGTTCCGAGTAAAGGTTCCGAGTAAAGTTCCGAACAAAATTTCCGAGTGAACTTCCGAACAAAGTTCCGGATCAAGGGTTCCGAGTGAAGTTCCGAGTGAAAGTTCCGGATCAAAGTTCCGACCAAAGTTCCGGATCAAGGGTTCCGAACCAAGTTCCGAGTGAACTTCCGAATCAAGGTCAACTTCCGAATCAAATTTCTTTTGAGCATTTTTAAGTGTTGCTTACTGTTTCTACTGTTTCTTCATTTTTATTTTATATTTTAATTCAAGTGTTATTAATTGTTATTAATTTAATTGCTTTTAAATTTAAGTTTACATTTTAGTGCATTTAAACCTTTAGTAGAATAGAAAACCACTCCCCTTTTTAGTAACCAAGAACAATCATTCCACTTAGAACCAAGATCAATTCGAGAGGATATCGAGAACATTATCTAGAACCCTAGCAAAAACAGTGTATCAAATGGCGCCGCTGCCGGCTCTTCTCGTTAAGATCAACAGTTTTTTGTGAGAACTTGGATTTTGGGATTCGTTCCCCGTGAACGTTACTTTTTCATAAAAAAATTTCAAAAACCCTAAAAAATATAAACTTTTCAAAAATCCTAAAAATTAAAAAAACATAAAAACCAAAATTATTTTTGCTTTGTTTTTCTTTGTTAGTTCTTTTGCAGGTGTATGCGCACTCGATCAACGTCTTATCAAGAGCCCGAGCCTCTCGATAACTTAGACATGGCCGGTGTACAGAACAACAACAATAACCCACCTCAAAACAATAATAATAACAATAACAACCCACCTTTCAACAACATGAATAATAACAACAACCATGAGCCTCTACCAGACAGTCGCCCGATGATTGAACTGCTGCAAGCCCATGTAGATGGTAACGATGATCCAATTGTTATACCCGCGATTGCAGCCAACAATTTTGAGCTCAAATCCGGCATTATCCAGATGGTCTCTGCTCAACCATTCTTGGGGCGTACCATTGATGATCCACATGACCACATCAAGAGATTTCTACAACTCACTAATACGGTCAAATTTAATGGTGTTTCACAAGAGGTAATCTGTTTACAACTTTTTCCCTTTTCTTTAGAGGGACAAGCCCAGCATTGGCTTGCTAAGGAACCACCACAGAGTATTCTTTCGTGGACGGATTTGGAGACCAAGTTTATCAACTACTTTTTCCCACCCTCTCGTACTACCGCTTTGCGGAATGAAATCATCAATTTTGAACAAAAGTACGATGAGTCGTTTAGTGAATCTTGGGATCGTTTCAAAGATCTTTTAAGAAAATGCCCACAACATGGTTTTACCAAAGTGCACCAAATTAACACTTTTTATAATGGTTTAAGCATGAATGACCAAGATTCACTAAACAGTGCCTCGGGGGGTAATCTTTTGGCTAAGACTTCCAATGCTGCTTGGGATATCATTGAGAATAAGTCTCGTGTGCAAACCAAGAGTGTGCGGACCAATGTCGCTAGTGCTAGTACTAGTGACAGCGACAAGCGAACTGACAAAATCATTGCGCTTCTTGAAACGCTTGCTACCCAAACCGCCAGCAACACTAACAGCATCAACGCTAAAAACGCTAAAGACGCTCAAGTCAATGCTGTTAGCCAACCATGTGAGATATGCGGGGGTCCTCACTCTTACACCACTTGTACTACCACCCAAGATCACCCTTCTGAGAACGTGAATGCAGCATACGGTACCTATCCTCAACCTGCTTATCAAGCTCGTCCTCAAGGTGACCGCAACCTGCTTAGCTACCGTTCGAACAGCTATCTCTCACCACCTGGTTCTACTCCTAACAACCCAAACCAACAACAAAACCTCAACCGCCCTCCTAAACAACAACAACAATCTCGTGGACCATACATACCACCTCACAAACAACAACATCCACCTCAACGAAACAACCAAGTTTACCAGCAACCTGCTTATCAACCACCCACATACAATGCTCCTCCCAACCAACCCAACGCTTTACACCACGAAGTGGAAACCTACATGAGGACTAACGATGTGATCGTGGAAAATCTTCAACAGGAAGTGCGCAACTTGAAAGCAGACCTGATGAAACAAGGGAACGATCTGAGAGCTGATATGAGAAACACTATGGATAGTCAAACGAATGACTTAAGAAACATGATGGCTAGTTTCATCCACGGTAATCAACCCTCTTCTTCGGGTACTCTTCCGAGTAACACCGTTGCGAATCCAAGAGGGGAGATGAAAGCAATCACCACTCACAGTGGCAAAGGTACTAAGGAACCCGAGCTTCCTATACCTCCACCGGTGGTTGTGACTAAGGAGAACGAGTCACCTGCTCCTATTCCTCATCCTTCTACTTCCCCAATTTCTCCACCTCTTACTTCTACCCCTCCTCCACCCAAGGATGTGAGTGATCCTATTCTTCCAAAGCCTTCCTCTTCTTCCAATATACCTTATCCATCTAGGTTGAGGAAAGAGAAGCTCAAAAGCAAGGACGATATTCAGGTTTCGAACTTTCTCAAAATGCTTAAACAATTGAATTTTAACATCTCCTTCGCTGAGGCTCTCGCTCACATGCCTAAGTACGCAAAAATGTTCAAAGATCTGCTGAGTGACAAGGAAAAACTTCTTGATATTGCCAACACCCAACTTAATGAGAATTGCTCTGCAGTGCTCTTAAGGAAATTGCCAACCAAGCTTGGTGATCCGGGTCGTTTCTTAATCCCTTGCAATTTCCCGGGAGTAGAGAATTGCATGGCCCTAGCCGATCTAGGTGCCAGTATTAATCTAATGCCTCTAAGCGTTTGGAAGCAATTATCTCTCCCTGAGCTAGTCCCCACCAAAATGACTTTGGAATTAGCTAACCGTACGGTTGCTTATCCAGTGGGGATAGCCGTAGACGTCTTTGTAGGAGTCGACAAATTCACTTTTCCTGTTGATTTCGTCGTCGTCGACTACGAGATGAACCCTCGTGTTCCCTTGATCGTGGGTCGTCCATTGCTGAGGACCGGTCGCACTCTCATCGATGTTGAAGCCGGTGAGCTTATCATGAGAGTGGGTGACGATAAAATCGTCTTCAACATGGGAAAGTTGTCTAAACAACCTTATTCATACGAGAGTGTTAATTGTATTGACGTTCAGGATGAGGCTTGTGAAGAACACTTTAACGATGCTTGTAAAAATATTCCTACCTCTCTTCCCAATGTTGAAACCGTTTCCTCTATTGATTCATCACTGTCTCTATTTGGAGAAAGTGATTTGTTTTGGAAAGATCTTGAAGCCACCATGGGAGATGTGAACTTAGCAAGTGACGATTCTCCCACCAATGGGGATGAAGACATGCATTTCTTTGAAAACCTTCTCAACGAAGACAATCCTTCTCCTTTATCTCCCACGGTTATTGCTATCGATACTCCGACTTTGAAAACGCCTCCCATCGAAAATCCTCCGGATTTAGAACTTAAGGAGTTGCCGCCCCATCTCGAGTATGTGTTCCTTGAAGAAGAGAAGAAGTCGCCAGTCATCATTGCTAAGGACTTGAAAGATTAAGAGAAAACTCGCCTCATCGCCATGCTTAAAGATCATAAGAAGGCAATTGCTTGGAAAATTTCTGATATTCGCGGAATTGATCCTCACTTCTGCACACACAAAATTCTCATGGAGGACGACTTTAAGCCCACAATTCAAAGCCAATGAAGGGTGAATCCAAAAATCCATGAAGTCATCAAAACAGAGGTTATCAAACTTCTTGATGCGGGTATGATTTACCCTATTTCGGATTCACCATGGGTTAGTCCAGTCCATTGTGTGCCTAAGAAAGGCGGCATCACCGTTGTGCCCAATGCAAACAACGAGTTGATTTCTACCCGTCTCGTTACTGGGTGGAGAGTTTGTATAGACTACCGCAAACTCAATGATGCCACGAGAAAGGATCATTTCCCTCTACCTTTTATGGACCAAATGCTTGAACGTTTAGCGGGTAATGAATATTACTGCTTTCTTGATGGTTTTTCGGGTTATTTCCAAATACCCATCGATCCCCAAGATCAAGAGAAGACAACATTCACTTGTCCCTATGGCACATTTGCTTACAAAAGAATGCCTTTTGGCTTATGAAATGCCCCCGGGACTTTCCAAAGGTGCATGTTAGCTATCTTCCATGACATGGTTGAACAAACCATGGAAGTCTTCATGGATGATTTCTCGGTCTTCGGGGATTCTTTTTCTTCTTGCCTTGCCAATTTGGAACGTATGCTTAAGCGGTGCGAAGACACTCGCCTTGTTCTGAATTGGGAAAAATGCCATTTTATGGTAAAAGAAGGCATCGTGCTAGGACACAAGATTTCCAAAGCCGGTCTTGAAGTAGACCGTGCTAAAGTCGATGTTATCGCTAAGTTGCCTCCACCTTCAACCGGGAAGGGTGTGAGAAGTTTTCTGGGTCATGCGGGCTTCTACCGACGATTCATCCAAGATTTTTCTCAAATCGCTCGCCCGATGACCCACCTCTTGGAAAAAGATACTCCTTTTATCTTTTCCAAAGAGTGTCTTGAAGCCTTCAACTCGCTTAAGGATAAGCTAACTAAGGCACCCGTCTTGGTTACCCCTAATTGGGAGCTTCCCTTTGAGTTGATGTGCGATGCTAGTGATTTTGCTATTGGAGCGGTTATGGGACAAAGAGTGAACAAACACTTCCAACCGATCCATTACGCTAGCAAGACAATGACGGTGGCTCAATTGCATTACACGACAACCGAAAAAGAGCTTTTAGCTGTTGTCTATGCCTTTGAAAAGTTCCGCCCCTATCTTGTCCTTTCCACCACAATCGTTTACACCGATCATTCTGCGTTGAAGTACTTGTTGACAAAGCAAGATTCCAAACCAAGACTTCTTCGCTGGGTTTTGCTTCTCCAAGAATTTAAAATCGAAATTCGCGATAAAAAAGGAGCTGAAAACCTAGCCGCGGATCATCTCAGTAGACTTGAGGATCCTTACCAAGGGGATCATCCGAACAAAGAAATCAATGATTCTTTTCCCTTGGAGACCTTAATGTCTATTAATTCGAATTCTGATGAAACCCCGTGGTTTGCGGACATTGCAAACTACTTAGCGGGTGGAATTCTCAAGGATGGGTTAACATCCCAACAAAAGAAAAAGTTCTTCAACGACATTAAGACTTACTTTTGGGATGACCCGTATCTATTCAAACAATGTGCCGACTTGATTATTCGCCGATGTGTTGATGGACCGACAACTTTGGAAATCCTTGATGCTTGTCACAAAGGACCCACCGGTGGTCACTTTGGTCCCAACTACACCGCCAAAAAAGTGTTTGATTCGGGATTTTATTGGCCCACCATCTATCGTGATGCTCACGAGATGGTTAAACGTTGTGATGCCTGCCAAAAACAAGGCAAGATCACACATAAAGATGAGATGCCTCAAAATTTCATACAAGAATGTGAAATCTTTGATGTTTGGGGTATCGTCTTTATGGGGCCATTCCCTTCATCTAAAGGAAACAAATACATCCTTGTAGCTGTTGACTACGTTTCAAAGTGGGTTGAAGCCAAAGCTTTACCTACTAATGACGCAAGGGTGGTTTGTAACTTTTTGAAATCTCTATTCGCTAGATTCGGTGTGCCTTGTGCCATTATTAGTGATCGCGAGACTCATTTTTGCAATGACCAATTTGCAAGAGTCATGGCTAAGTATGGTGTAAATCATCGTCTTTCCACCGCCTACCACCCACAAACTAATGGCCAGGCTGAAATATCCAACCGAGGATTAAAGCGAATTCTGAAAAGAACCATGGGAGAGCATCGTGCCTCATGGGTTGATAAACTTGATGATGCTTTGTGGGCTTTCCGTATGGCATACAAGACTCCGATTGGTTGTACACCATATCGTCTCGTGTACGGGAAAGCATGCCACCTCCCCATTGAGTTGGAGCACAAGGCTTACTGGGCCTTGAAGTGGGCTAATTTTGATATCAACAAAGCCGGTGACCTACGCAAGATCCAACTCAATGAGCTCAATGAACTCCGTAATGAGGCTTATGAAAATTCTTTGATCTATAAGGAAAGGACTAAGCTCATTCACGACTCCAAGATAAAAAATCGAGAGTTCCAAGTTGGAGATAAAGTTTTACTCTTTAACTCTCGGTTGAAAATTTTTTCGGGCAAGCTGAAATCTCGCTGGTCCGACCCATTCACCATTGCCCAAATTTTTCCATATGGTACTCTCGAGCTCGCTCAACCTAATGGACCTAATTTTAAGGTGAATGGCCAACGAGTGAAGTTGTACTTTGGTGAGGACATCTCTCAGGAGATGATTCCATCCCTCACCACGTTTCCCATGAACTAATTTTGGGTCGAGTCAGGCTCGTGACTCGGTTATAAAAAATAAGCGCTCCTCGGGAGGCAACCCGAGTCTCTATCCTTTTCTGTTTTTACCCCCTAAGTGTAGGGGGACCTCTATAGGTGTTTGTATTTGTGTGGTGATGTGATTACAGGGATGAATGCACTCTTGGAACCTACGAATAACCGTGCTCCCGTGTTATCCGAAATCTGGTTCTATCTCTCAACTATCGTGATTCAATTTTCTTCATACTCACATTTGAAATTGATCACTTTAGTCGTCTCTTCCTTAACTTGAGTTAACCAACGTGCACAATGTCATAAGTGTAGGGGAGACTTTTCCCACATGCTTAAACATTGAGGACAATGTTTATCTTAAGTGTAGGGGGGACTTCTATCGAAGTTTTAAGTGGACTTTTCCATGAAAATGCCTTCATTTAACCGGAAAATCATCTTTTTCAACATTTTTCAAATTTTTAATTAACTTTGGCCATGTAGTTGAAATTTTTAAATTTTTATCGTTGCTTTCATATGTATATATCCCGCAATAAAGTCAAAAATATTAATAAAGTGGTGTAGCTAGTTTAGAAGTCTTTGAAACATTAGGCCCGTTGCGTTTATTTTGACTCAACCCGAATAGACTTATTCAAGTTTATTCTAGCTAGTATCCTTAACCATGTAGACCTTAATTGGTTTATTAGGCTAAGTATCCACGAGTCTCATTATTTGAGATTTAAATTGTGGAGAACGAGAAATGATAGAGTCAATTATAAGTCGGTATTCTTGCACAAGCTCACTTGGTGTAATTATTTGCCTATTCTCCCATAACTTGCTAATAATTTATCTGCAATAAGTAAGGTCGTACGATTTGAAAAGTTACTTAGCTTCTAGCCCAAGATCGTTTAAAAGTTGCTCGGTAATGATAAGAGTTCATAGCCAAGGCATAACTTATGAAGCAGGGCGCGAAGATTGGCGAGTCCGAAAAGGCCCTAACAAGGCATGAGGATTCCATTTTATTGCTAAAGATCTAAGGTGATGTGAAAAGCATTATTCCCAAAGTCAATATGAAGGATCAAGACTCACGACGAAAAGCAATCAACTCCCGTAAAGATCATGGAGAAGTCTATCCGAAAAGACCCTAACAAGGTATGAGGATAAATAGATCCAAGTCCGAAAAGGAGGCGAATCGTTGTATCTCAAAATCCCAATTAAAGATTGAAGAATAATCATGAAGTCGTGGTCAACAAAGTTGGAGAACCCCTCAAAAGTCTCCAAGTGAAGAAACTCTATTAACGATGAGAAGACCACTATCTCAAGCACGTCTCTCAAGATATGAAGTATGAAGTACATGCCAAATATCGGACCGAGAAAGGTCTCAAATCGTGAACCGAGTTATGCCAAGATATGAACTTTTTGATATCCCGAGAAGCAGTTTTAAGAGATTTTGTCCTTTAGCTAACTATTGATCAAATCGTCCTACTTTGCTTTCAGCCTAATTAAACTATCGAAATAAGTCCAAAAATGCATCTTCATGATCATTCTAAGACAAAAATAAAATATAAGAGATACACCTAGGAATAAGGGAGTTTAAGCATATAATTAAGCCATGTGTGTAAGTGTTTGATTTACTAACTTATAATAACAATGATCTCGTTTTTAAACTTAGTTTGGGGAACGTGAAACTTGAGGGTGATAAATCTTCGCAGCACCAAAGCCCTAATGTAAGTCATTGATTTCTTTGCAAGTTATTTCCATGTAGCTATTTTCAAGTGAAAATGGTTTTCTATCCTTTTGTTTACTTTAAAATTTTAATTTCTCTTAGTACTTTAATTTTTGTTTAGTATTATTTTAATAAGGCCAAGGTTGATTGATTATGAGAAAAGTGTAAATTTGCTTTATCACTAAACATTGCATGAGGGCATGGCAATGGTTAAGTGTAGGGGATTTGATAGGTGTGTAAACACCCATTCTTTTACCACTTAATTTTGGCTAAAACGAGACCAAAACGCGTGTTTGATATCATTTGTTTGGAATTATGCATGGTTTTTGTGTTTATTGTGTTTTCAGAGCCAACCGGATAAATATTGAAGAAAACATGGGATTGCACGGGTTTTATGGAAGAAAAAGATTCAAGACGAAGTCTATTGTCCAAGAGATGCAAAAGATTTGAAGTCACTGGGCCTATTTGAAGATTTATCGAAGAAAAGGACCAAAGATGGAAGATTTACATAAGTCGAAGAAACTCAAGTCTATTAAACGAAGAAATTAAAAGACGAGTTGAATTTAATCGACGACAAATCCCGAATCAGAATCGAAAACGTCAACTTTTCTGAAAAGACGAGAAGACAAGAAGAAAGGGAGAAAGCCCACTCACCAACCAACCACTTAGCCTATATAAGGGAATCACCCTCACAATTTTTGGCATCTAGTTTTTCCTTTCTGTTACTTTTCTCCTAGTTCGTAGGAAACCATCTCCCTTAAGGAGTGGTTTTTCATCTCTTTGATTTCTTCTTTAATACTGTAAGCTTGATCCTTTCCTTTTGTTTTACTGAATCTTAATCATCAATACAAGTTCTTATTTAATCTTTTCATTACTCTTGTTCATCATCATCTTTTATTTCAAGTTCTTAAGTTCTTATTTGGTTGAGTTTTGATTTTAAAAAGTTGTTGAATTTGTGTTTTTACTGTTGGGATTTGTTGCTTATGGTTAAAAATGATTATTGGTTAATTTGGTAAAACCTTTTTGCTTATTTAGCTTGATTTTGGATTAAATCGTATCTCCCTGTTTTTTCTGGAAAGTTACTGTTCTTGAGTATTCCCAGGTTCCGGATGAACACAAACTTCCGAATAAACACAAACTTCCGGATGAACTAAAAGTTCCGGATGAACAAAATCTTCCGAATGAGTTAAAAAAGTTCCGAATGAGTTTTCTTTTCAAAAGTTCCGAGTCAGTTTAAAAGTTCCGGATGAATGTTCTTTACAAATCTTCCGAATAAACTTCTGAGTCAAAAGTTCCGAACCAACTTCCGGATCAAAAGTTCCGAGTAAAGGTTCCGAGTAAAGTTCCGAGTGAACTTCCGAACGAAAGTTCCGAGTGAACTTCCGAACAAAGTTCCGGATCAAGGGTTCCAAGTGAAGTTCCGAGTGAAAGTTCCGGATCAAAGTTCCGACCAAAGTTCCGGATCAAGGGTTCCGAACCAAGTTCCGAGTGAACTTCCGAATCAAGGTCAACTTCCGAATCAAATTTCTTTTGAGCATTTTCAAGTGTTGCTTACTGTTTCTACTGTTTCTACTGTTTCTTCATTTTTATTTTATATTTTAATTCAAGTGTTATTAATTGTTATTAATTTAATTGCTTTTAAATTTAAGTTTCCATTTTAGTGCATTTAAGCCTTTAGTAGAATAGAAAACCACTCCCCTTTTTGGTAACCAAGAACAATCATTCCACTTAGAACCGAGATCAATTCGAGAGGATATCGAGAACATTATCTAGAACCCTAGCAAAAACAGTGTATCAGTACCCGTACATTTTTCCGTGTCTCGTTGTTAAGTTAAACGTTTGTGATTATTTGTGTTCGTGTTTTAAATGTTCTCGTTACGTAAATACCGTGATCTAATATATTTAATTACGCTCGTAATAAATATATGTACGTAATTAATAATAATTCGTCTTTTAATTACGTTCATGATTTCATGATCGCATGTTCGTGATTAATTATCGTCAAATAATTATTACGTGCTCGTGTATAGTAAATACTTATCGTGTTCTAACACGTACGTAATACGTAAAATCCTAACACGTAATCGTAATCATGCTATATTTGGAAAGTTTAAATCTAGTACGTACGATCTTAAGGGTACTATTCATGGTAAAAGCATGCGGGTTTTACAATTTCATGGTGAATGTGGTGTGTGCCTTGCCTCCTTCACAAGGAGCTGATCCCTCCTACCCAAAAACCAGTATATTAAATTAGAGGCAGCCCCTCTAAATTGCATGATGAGGTCACCCCTCCAAGTATTCATGCACGATGGATTTTCATGACCTATATTGGCTAATGGTAAAATATGATAAATAGTTTTTACAAGATAAACATAAGGCTTTTCAAACTATAAAACCAGTTTTATCAAGACTTAACCAGGTTACTCGGGACTTAGTTTCTTCCGCTGTTATATGTTATATGCTTATCCTATTCATGCTTTATTGTACATCCGTGCACTGAGCGTATTGCTCAGCCGTTTTCCTTTTCTATGTTCCCAAAACGGCAGGTACTCAGGGACGCTCGTAGACTTTAAGAGTATGTGCATATGGACTGGAAGATTTCTAGCCTTTCTTTACTTTATGCATTACTTTTCTTTTGATACACGTGATATGGACATTGTTTAGTCCTTTCCTTTACTATACTATGTTTGTGTGTGTGATGAGCTTACTTTTGGACTACCGATGTTTGATTCCGGTATTTTCCTTTTATGGTCATGTAATGTTTAGACATTTTTCCTTGTATGCTTTGATGACACGCCATAATTACATGTGACATTTCCATTATCAAAATGGGGTGTTACAAAATGACAGACCGGTATTTAAAAGTGCAAAGAACTTTTAATTGCAAGTAATAAAAAGGAAAATTAGAGGTAAAACAATTTCATTAACAAAATTTGAAACACGATATGATTTTTACAATAATTGGAACAAAAGAATTACATTGAGACCTATCATCTATTTATACAAACAATGGAGGATTCTAGATCTTTGATTTGAGTTGTCTTCTCTCTCCAAGGGGTGTAAAGATACCCCGTGGATAATATCTTGGGCATCAAGTAAATTCCTTAACCGTTGATCATATTTGGTGAGATTGAGGATTGCCAAGATAGCACTGAATTCTTATGCCTATGTGCTAGTTTTACATATGTTTTAGTGTAAAATCCTACAATTTTTGTGCTTGTTGTCTCAACCATACGGATTTCCACTCTGGCATTCTTTTGCTTATGTGTCTCTAAACACGTGGGTTCTCATTATTGGGTAATTGTAAGTGTTTTTGTAGTAATTAATTAAATTTTAACTCAAAGGGTAAGAATTGGTAGTTTGGTAAATAAGGCGAGGAGAGAGATGCACAGTAAAAGGCGTTTAATTTTGTTTCTTTGACTTTTGGACTGAGTGGTGATGGGTTGGATGGGTAAGGAGTTTATTTGGTTTGGGATTGGTGTTGATTTGGGCTAATATGAATGTTAACTTAACTTAACATTCATTAAGTTTAGTTTATATTCATAAGGCTGGGTAGTTTGAACCGTTAGTCCATTTGCTAACTAAGGACTAACGGTGTTATAAAAAAGGGACCAATAATGTAATATAGATTAACATTAAGGATCATTTAGATAATTTAGGATAAGTGAAGGGAATTTTGGAAATTTGGTAAATAGTAAAGGGTATTTTGGGTATTTTGAGAGAATTAGGTTTTACAACTATGTTATTTGAGATCCCGACTTCGGCTTTTTGCACTTCTTTATTTTTCGTGTTCGTTTTGTCATTACTTGATCGTTTTCTTATGATTTCTTGATATCCGTGTCAGCACATATACAAACAACAAAGCAAACATATACAAAGCACATTTGATAATTATTTAACCGCTCTTAGCCCGTTTTACGAGAAATAAAGATACGTGTTTAGGCACATATCATGACACCACTCTGATTTGATTGATATGAGAAATTTATGAGATGATGTCATAATATAAAACCATGACACACCCTTACGTCCCTATCTTCGTGTCTCACTAAAAGGTCATACAAAAACCATAAGTTCATAATTACTTATTTATCGTTAAGGCTGTAAATGAACAAAACATTAAGTGAACATGAATCGTTCGGTAAAATTTTGTTTATTGTTAATTTATTAGTAAATGAATGAACATGAACATTATTTTACTTTTTCAGATTAATGAACGAACATGAACAAAAGTCACCTACGTTTGTTTATGTTCGTGAACATCCGACTATGTGTTTATTAATGTTTGTTTATGTTCACTTGCATGTTTATGTTCGTATACCATATCTTTTGACTATATACTTTTTAAGCTCATAGTCTTTTTTTTAAAGCTGAATTATATTAACAACTGTCACCAAGAAGGAGTCAAACACTATACAACCAAAAAAACAAAAGAAGAAGAAAACTAAAATAGTGGAGCTAAAATGAGAACAAAAACCAATGCTACCCACTATCTAACAAGGAACAGGATGAAGAAATCCAAAATTGCCAGCTCAAAGAGAGGCACTTACATCTCGTAGTAATCCATAGCATCGATAACCTTGGGATAAAAGGGAAAACATCTTCAATTTTAACATCATGTAAAGAAGTAACAGGAGCATTGATAACTTTATACCTCTATTTTCAAATGGCCCATAAAGCACATCGAAAAACACCATGAACAATCTTTGAGAAGAAGTGATGATTAGAAAGACCAATGGCCGCCAATGAGATAACCGCAATGAAGATGGAAGGGAAAGAGACCGGCCAGTCGACACCCCACCACGCCCATATCTTATGCCAGATAGGAGAGACTAGGGGGCAAGAGATGAAGCTGTAATTAAACGTTTCTGCCACTGACTCACAAAACGGGCAAAGAACTAGGAATCCAATGAAATCCTTCTTGAAACCAAGTTTACTCTAGTATATATATTATAAAAAAACAATTTTTGCGTTTATTTATGATCTATCGTTTATGTTCGTTAATGGTTCGTTTAGTTTTTTAATGAACAAATATAAACACTTCATTTTCTTAATAAACGAACATGAATAAGAAAATCCGTCCTTTTAAACGTTCATATACGTTTATTTGTCCGATTAAAATTACATAAACAAAAATAAACAAGATTTCGTACATATTCGTTCGATCCGTTTTACAGCACTATCCTATGTATCGTCATACATAACCAACTTGTGAATCGAAGAGTGTATGTACAATAAACAAAAGAAAGCTAAAAGGCTTCTTATTCCTACATAATAATTAATAAAATACCAGGTATATTGTCATCATCTTATTGATTTTATGTCATTTTCAAATAAAGAATGATAAAAACATTCGACAATATTTGCCAGTAGTATTTATTATTCAAATTGAAACTAGTTATCGGCCGTTAGTTGTCTAAAAAATAAGCGAATGAGATAGGTCGACAATCACAATAAATCTAAAACTTTACACATACGTTACCCGTAACAAACATCTATCATATCGTAGAACATAACTTTTTTGTTTGAAGTATTCTTTATTCCTACTTGTTTTAGCTTTGTTTCAAAAAGTACTTAAATGCCATTTCTCTTGTTCTTCGTTAAGCACAAGACACTCACGCAAAATTCGATTACCTGTATCCATGTATATTTAACAAGTTGTATTCTATATATTTTTAAAAGAGAATTGTATATTTACTTGAGAAAAATTCATTTGTATTCTTGTTTATACTGAGGAAAAAAAAATTATTATTTATTTAAGTTTGATTAATGGTTGGGAATAATCTCAGATAAAAAAAATACTAAAAAATTATACTTGTCAAAATGTCAAAAAGTTATAAAAATGAAAGAAGACTAAAATTATAAATATAACGAAATAATAGTTATCACTAGTGATAAATATATCATTAGTGAACAAATAATGAAATATCACTAAAAACAATGAAAAATGACTAGTGATATAACACATTATCGCTAAAAATATTTTTATTAATAGTGATAACCAGTATTTCGTCATATTTATAAATTTTGCCACTCATTCATTTTTATAACTTTTAGACATTTTGGTAAAATAATTCTTCCGTGCTATTTTTATATGATTTACTCTTAAGTAATGAATAACTAACATTAGCTCTTTAGCATGTAGAGAAAAATATTATGCACAATAAGTTAACTCATATTTACTTATCTATTTAAATTTGGATGTTTTATATTTTTTTCAAAATATAAATTTCCATAGCGTGATATTAATTATGCAAAATAGCATGATATGTACTTGTGTAGGACGACCAACATCATCATCTAGTTTAAGTTGTGCTCATCTCATCAAATTTGTTTGTCTGTCTCAGAGGTTGACGGATCCCTTTAGGCAAAAATCAACCTTCGAAGTCATGTCCAACACTTCAAGTGTTATCATCAAATCTATTTGTCTCACAAAACATTGAGTCATTCACACGGTCATATTATCAAACAAAATAACGATCAAACTCTCCAAAGTATCCACAACCCAACCTACACTAACACATTTTCTTGTGATGTCAAAAGCCAAATGAATTTCATGATGAAATGCGTCTTGTTTCCAAATACATCCCTTCAAACCATGAACATATACTCAACCTATTCTCATCGTAGAAATCATAAGTTCTTGCCACCTCGGACCATGGCCCCATTACCTTAGTCTCTACCACATCCAATAAAAGATCAATGCTCTCATATACCCAACATCTCAGTAACACCCTCATTATGAGATATCGAGCTGCATCACTCTCTTTTCCGTTTGTCTCAGAAGGTCACGGACCCCGTCAGACCCCTTCTAACAAAGGTCCGTGGGTCTGCTGATCTCTTTTACTTTTTATTTTTTCAACTTTGTTAAACGTAACTCAATTCTTGTACCAGTGTTCCACATACTTTTCATAGTAGCACTCCATGAACATCTTCTATCCTTTACCACCTCATATAGACCAACCATGAAGCTTTATTCACACTAATCACTCTCTAGTTTCATTCCATCACGTTCGTGGCAATATCGCCTCAAAGAACTTAACCAACTCTATGCACTTACCGACATGGTTCAAATGCACATTCATAAAGCCTAAATCTTCTATGAGTCATCCACTTTCTCATAAGTAGAAGTCAAATCTTTAGAAATCATCTCCGGCACTTTCATACCTAAAGCTTCCGAATCGTTTCCCAAGCCCACTACAAAACACATAATCCAAGTCTGTGTCAAACCTTGCTGTCTTGTCAACCCGACTCACTCTCAACCACTTAAACCACAATGATGATGAAATTTCATCTTCCTTTCCATTAAATCTTTCTCATACCTCATACGAATGTGCTGTGAATTTATGTGTTAAAATGTGACTTATATGATATTTGATATTGGTGATCTTGAGTAATGGTATTGGTGTTATTCCATGCTTTGTGATCTTAGTTAGTGAATAATATTTGATTACTCATGCTTAGTGATCTTGAGTATTTTTATAACCCTTGCTTAGTGATCTTAGGTTGTGTTGATGCATTTTTATGCATGAAACTGGTATCGTGAGACATGTTCAGTCCACAGTCTTCTCAAAATCTTACTTATACTAATGTGCACTTGTATACAAACCCTGTTTTGTAGCACATCTCTAACCCATTATTGCAGCTCACCACCACGTCTTTCTTTCTTGGTGCTTCATACAATGGGAGCTTACGTTGAGTCTCATCATAAGATGGAATATATGCTAATCACTTTCTTGCAGGGTCACCATCATACATACCTTGTTGTGTAACACATGAATTTTTCATTAACTAGATTTGTCTTATAGGTTAATCTTGTCACCCTATATCAAATGAGTGCATATGTCACGCATTCATAGAGTTCATGGATGAACATTATTTTGGATTATCTTCATCAGTTGACGCCCCGAAACAAGGTGGGAAACCGTCAAAGGAGCATGCTTTAGTTCATCATCACTACTTCAATGTGGTTCTACACATACTTTTTTTGCATCAAACCTTGATGCAGGTTACGCACACCTTTTTGTGCTTTTACATCTATTTTCTTTCCTTTTTATCTAACTTTGATGCAGGATAAGTCTCTTAATTTGTTACATGGATCCGGTGGTGATCATGTATCAATGGGGAGCACTTGCACATTATATTGAGTCTTGAAACATCAATTGCATCAATCTATTTTCTTTCTTCTGTAACCTTGATGCAGGTTAAGCACATCTCCTTGTGCCTTAATTTTTTCTTTTTATCTAACTTTAATATAAGAGAAGTCTCTTAATTTGTTACATAGATCCCGTGGTGATCATGGATCATTGTGGAGCACTTGCACATTATATTGAGTCTTGAAACAACAATTGCATCAATCTATTTTCTGTCTTCTATAACCTTGAAACAGGTTAAGCACATCTCCTTGTGCCTCTATTTTTTTTCTAACTTTGTGCACGATAAGTCTCTTAACTTGTTACATGGACCCGGTGGTGATCATGGATCAATGGGAGCACTTGCACATTATACTAAGTCTTAAACAACAAGATTGTTCTCCATACAAGTTCTTAAAAGTGTTTGGCTGCGCAAAGGTGGCGGGAGTGACATCCCGGGATATTGATGAGTCAATATGATGTTGCGTAGAGTTCGCATTATCGCATTCGATGGGAGCCAGACAGAGTAATGGACTAATGTGTAGTCGCTGGCTGGGAATCCAAGAGTTGAAAGTTGAATGTCCCTTTAAGCCATGAAGCCGGATTGAAGCCAAAGTCATTTGAAATCTTTCTCTTTCTAACCTTGCATCAATTTATTTCTCTCACTATTTGCAGGCTTTACCACTCATTCTATCTATCCTTTTCTAACATTTGATTTGTAGGTTTTCATAAGTCATGTATTCTCAGGTTCTCCCATTCAGGGGGAGTATTAACCAAGGGGGAGTATATGAAAATCATTTTCTATCTAGATTTTCAATTTTCAGTTCTCTAACTTCAAAAGGGCTTTTATTTCATCCTTGCCTTTTTGTTTCGACAAAATGGGGAGAAGAGTGTAAATGAGGATGGTAACCGGTAACTTTTACACTTTACTATTTATTACGTTTACATTGTTTGTCATCATAAAAAAGGTGGAGATTGATAGTGCAAAGATTACGATATTTAAACTATACATCCTTGTTTGTTTTGTTGATGACAAACATGTAACTTGTACTAATACATAACGTAAAATGTACAAGTTACTCGTAATCATATTTTGTGTATACTTACACGTTTCCATTTTTGTAAAAATAAAGATAAATAGTTTTTACGTCATTAAGTAACATGCCTTGAAAAAGCTAGACAAATCCTTCAATAAAATCTGACAATTAATATGGTTTAGGAGTTGACTTAACGAAAGATTTGCAAAATCAGATTGCTGATTTTCTGACAGACAGACAGAACCCGACGGACCCTTTGGGAAAGGGTCCGACGGGGTTCGTGGGTACCTGAGCTTTGGCTATAAATAGAGACCTCAAGCTCACTCATTTCTCACACCTTTCCAACATATTCTTCTCTCTAAATCTGATCCTCTATCAGATATTTATTCTCTCTAACATGTAGATCTTGGATCTATAATTGTTCTTCTTCTTGTTTAGTGTTTCTCTTTGTAGTTATGGAGATCACTCAAGGTGTAAACAAGATCAAGAAGTTCAAGCACAAGACATGCATCAAGTCATTTTGTCACCTCTTGAGATCTATCATCTCAGATCTCTCTCTCAAGAAACCTCTCCAAGCTTTGATCCTTCAAGGCTTCACTTTGCGTGAATGTGTTAAGTGTTACTTACACAATCACCATTGTTGTGTCTATACTTCTACTCTTGTGTAATAATGTGGTTGGTGTTGTAAACGACAAAGTATGTAGTGTGAAGGGAGTTGTTGTACCCATATGAAAGAACACGACATCCTATCTTAGGTGTCGGAAAATATTGTAGGCAGTGTAAAAGGGTGTTAGTCATATCCATTGTGCAAGGACCCGGTGTGTAGCTTAGTACCGGATAAAGTGTAAGCGATGTAGAAGGGACTTGTTGTACCCCATGTGAAAGAACACGACATCCTAGCTTAGGTGTCGGTAAAGATTGTAAGCCAATGTGTGAAGGTTTCTCCACCGGTGTAAAGTAGATTCTTTTACTAGTGAAGTCGAACTCTCGAGTAGGTGACTCGCGGAGTGGATGTAGGGCAAGGAAGGAGTCCTTGTAGCCGAACCACTATAAATCATTGTGTCGGTTTGCATTTACTTTTCCTTATTGCTTTATCCTTATACTTGCATTGCTTGTGTGTGGTGTGATCTCTTAATGTGCTACTTGATTCATATAGTCTTTGACTATAAACAAACGCATCCTATACTATGTCCCCGCTAATGGACATTTGATACAAAAAGTTTTAAAATATTAAAAGAAAACTATTCAACCCCTTTCTAGTTTTCTACACATTTGATTAAGTTGATATCTTTTTTATTCATACCTTAAGTGACTCATGATGAATGTGAGCTTGGAGGTATTGAGATAAGTATACATATGGATGCATAGTGATTACGAGTACCTTACACGTTTAACATAATGTATTGCGAGTTATACGTTTGTCATCGCCAAAACATAAAGAGACCATATTGATTAAACATCGTAATGTTTGCACTAACACGTCATCTTCTTACAAAAAATTCATGTCCGAATCCTATTTATTATGGATAACTGGGTTATTTCGAATAAACCAACGACCATTTTCAAGCATATTATTCATAACATCCATAGAGTTAAATTGGAAAAAATTAACCTATCGACGACTTAAGCATTAATTTAATTAATCCAAATTTACTCAAAGTATTTTTAATATAATTTGCGACAACATGGTATGCCACTTGTTTTCCAAAAAAAACCATATGCTAAATTAACAAACATTTTACTAGTTGTTCGGCTAGCCTCCAACGGGACTGTCATCTCATCCCCATTAGCCGCCGATATTACAAGGGAGAAAAAACAATGATGAAATGATTATTAACAATAAAAAAACATGTAAATGGTGTGCCAACAACTAGTGGTAATGGTTTGGATGATGAAGATGACCAAAAGTGCACAAATTACTAAAGAACACTGATAGAAATCCTAGATTTGAAAGTATAAACCTCAACTTTGCAAACCTTTTGTGTAAACATTAAACCAAATTCACCCAAGACATGAAATACCATTTCTTGTGTGTTGTTGCTGCCGCTTTATGTTGGGAAGAAAGCCGAGTGTTTATGTGTTTGAATTCTGGTAAAAGAATATAAGTGGTGTGTTATCTCGCTTCAGCAATTTTTTTCCAAACTACTCAGTAATATATCGACAACCTACTATTTAAGATAGCAACCACGTTTTAACAGTTTGTGACTATAGATAGCAAATTACTTTGTGGCAGCCGCGTTTCTGACAGCACCAGTTTCGATATCAAATACATAGAAACTTATCAGGAATTAAAAAAAATCAAGATCAATTAAAAATCTACAAACCAGATTCACATAATTATAAAACGCAACAACATATAAAAATAGGCAAACATAGCAGCATCTAAACATATAACTCAAAGTAAACTCTAATAAAACTTGACAAACGCTTAACAGTTCAAAAATCCAGACAAACCTAAGCAGGGCATAGCTAAATCAGTCAATGTACCCCAGATTAAACTAAATATTCTCAACAAGATCAGATTATGATCTTATTCAATCCACTAAACAAATAGTTATATCAGCAGATACAGTTCAAACTAAACCACAACCTATAGATGAAACATGGCAGCATTATTAAATCAGTTAAAACTCTACGACAGAAATGACAACTATAGCAAATTAATCAAAATACTTGTGACAGATTAATATGAGCAGATGCATCCATCATAAACAAAACAAAACAAGCAGATTCGAAATCATTCATCAGAATTAACTCATAACGAGAAAACAGAAAAGTCTAAATTAGTGGATCAAATTAAATTATTTAAAACTTTAATTAAACATAATCCCATCTTAAAACTAACAAACAAACCACTAATTCGAATTTCATTCATTAACAGATTATCATAAACATTAATCAACATAAAAAAAAAGAATTAAAACCTATTGTCGAAAACCATTGGGGAGTAGAGCGGCGCTGAGCCGTATAGATAACCGAATCAAAACCACTATCTATCACCATACGAACCACCAGCTTTACTCGAATCAACAACATTTATATTCATTCATCCAGTGGGATAAATGTTTTCCCCATTTCATTGTTGTGATATTAATGTAATTAAATAGTAACGAGAGTGTTCATTTTTCAGTAACATTTAATAGAACTAATTTGCAGTAGAATAAGAGCAATTATATAGCATAAAGAAAATGATTTCATTAATTCTCAAAAGTTTACAAGACTGATTAAAAGGAAAAATACAATTTATAAAAACAAGATAACACTATTCCTAACTAAAAATTACACTAAAGAGGAGATGATTTTCAGTAAAAAATAATGGGTTTATATAGGCAAACCCGAGAGGTATTGGGGATGGTTTGTTGAAGACGAGAAACGAATATTGGCCCTTGATTAAGCATCTTGGATCTCTTTCTTCCATCTCTCTTGATCAAACGGCTGCAAATCTTCCTTTTGCACACGGATCGCTAGGCTGGCACATCTTGTGCTAGTTTGGTGATGACGTGGAGGACTGTGATTTGTTCCTTGTCAAGATAGCAATAAATCAACCAATCAACAGCCTTTGGTGACGAAATGGATGTCCACGTCACAGCTTGGTGGCACTCCTTCTCTTCCTATAAACTTGGAAATTAATTTCCCAAGCGTGAGATTCACTTGTGCTTGAAAAGATAAAAAAAAGCCCCAATTTTTTTTTTGGTTTAGGGTTTTTTTGTGAATAGGGGATTGTCTGGTTATACGAATGAGGGTGAGAGAGAAAGGGATAAAGCCTTGTTTTTATCGAAAAGAAAGTGTGGTGTGTGTTCAAAAGGTTTGACTTAATGAGTGAATAAACAAAAAACGTTTATTACTTCTTCCAAGAAATTAACATGGGCTTTTGACCAGAACACTCCAATTCGTCTTATTAAATTTCCCGAGTAGATGGGCTTTTAGCCCATAGTGTTTCAATTCGTTTCATGTTTTTGTTAAATGGGCCTTGCTTTGGGCTTTAAAACATAAGACAAATAATATGTATCCACTATTGGGCTTTCAGGCCCAATTACTAACTGTGGGTCCCACTTGGCCCAATTATCCTTAAAAACTCGAATCCTCGTCTTAAAACGATTTGTTATTTGACTTTTGATAAAATCCTTCAAAAAACGAACTTGATTTTGGCTTCCTCGATCTTTTCATCAAACTTGCGTCGGTTTTGCCGGTTTTCGCGAACTTGGTACCTACACACATGAAACAAGAAAATATGCACATACAAGGATATATTCATGTGTTTTATGCAATTTAAGCTCGCTTTAAGATACAAATGATATGAGTAAAATCACTCATATCAAACTCCCCCTTGCTAAGCAATTGCCGTGTCCTCACGCAATGATAAAATAAAACACTAGCTACACCATTATTCAACTTATGACACTTTATTTTGCAAAGACATAATGTATTGCTTTCATTATTTGAAAAATAAATTTAAGGATCATAAAACTCAAATAGATTCATCGTCCCCGACTTTTCACTTTTCCATGCCAAGTGCAAAACAAGATCATTGTCAATCATAAGCTCCAAAATTAAACCAACTCTTACAAGTAATTTGTGTTAAACTCAATCTCCTATTATTCCTAATTGTATCTCTAGATTTTATTTGTCATTCACCCAAAGGCTCATTTGACTTTATTTTGATATTTATTAGTCCAAAAATGAAGGCAAGAACGGTGTAAACTCAACACTCAAAACCTAACCTCGACTTCAAAAACCGTTGTCACTAAAGAAAGCCCACATCAAGGATAACTTAACACGATTTGAGGGATAAATCCCGGACCCGAAATTTGGCTAATATGGCTAGTTAAAAGCAAAAATAAAACCTCCAAAGTCAATTATGACCTTATTAATGGAGTTAGCAACAACTACATCATAACACCTTTTGGCTATTTAAGATGCAATTGTGCTCCTTATTTAAAATCCACTCCCGAAGGCTGCTTGGACAAAAATAAGGGAATTGACATCACCATCCCACCTTATGGCTCATGATGATAAGGTTAGTGCTACATGACTCCCACCCGAAGGCTCCTAGAGAACATGTTTTTATTTATTCTTCTTATTAATATGATATGTATAGTAAGCCAAATTTCCGCAATCCCATGATCAAAAGTCCATGACGCTGACACCCTTAATGTGTTCTCACTTTAATTACAAGGGAAGAAAAAGAAGGAGTTACGATTTAAGATATCAAGCCTAAACCGCTAAAAACTTCATTTATTAAGCAATTATTATTCAAGTGTGGAAAGTAAATACGAGGAGATTAAATCAAACACAAAAATACTTGCACAAAGAAGAGTTAATTTTAGAAACTTATGATTGAACTCTATCATTTCTTGTTCTCCATATTGTAAAATTTCAAAAATGTGAAATCAATGGATACTTAGCCTATAAAATCAAAGTTTTGGGTTTTCAAGTCATCTATAGGATCTTGCATCTTCTTATACTTTTTTAAGTTTTAGAATTTGTGTTTTAAAGTTCCCTTGATAAACGACTTTCTATGATCAATTATAGGAACTTGCGAAAAGTTCTTGTTCTTAACCCGTATGAGTTAAGACTTTCGCGTTTTAAAGCTCCCTATATAAAAGCCTAGCAAAACTTGATTTAAACACGTTAAGTAAAAACTAAGGTAAAAACCGAGTCGAGTCAAAAACTATTTTCATTTTCACCAACGGAAAGCCTACATTTGTGTCAAAAGCACTTATTTTCTTTATTAAAACTTAAAAATAACACTAAAAATTTAAAATTTTTATGAAAAATGAGAAAAATAATTACGTTTAGACACGACAAAAGCAATAGCAAGCGATTATATCGATTGACTCCCCCATGCTAAAACCAAACATTGTCCTAAATGTTTCTTAGCTCAAGAGTAAACCCCTTTGCTAAAACACGAAGAGTCTAATGCAAAATCCTAGCATGGAAAGAGCACGCTAATCTATAATCCGTTTATTAATTATGCCTCAAGATAAAACGTTAGTCGATAAAAATCAAAGGATAAAGAGTGTGCCCCTTTTTGGCATTCAAAGAATGGAAGATCAAGTGGACCAGCAAAAACCGAACACGAGAGTCTTCAAAAATTAGGGCCATACCTAAGATTCACAACACAACAAAACACGAGCACGAGCTTGAAAGATCAAGCCTTATTAGTGTAAGAAAATAGAAAGAAGATAGAATGTATGGGACTCCCCCACAAGGCACCTCGTTTTTGTTAACCGAGTCATGAGCTCGACTCGATCCCCACATTCATTGGTCCTTAGGGAAAATGGTGAAAACCGTCGTATTGGAATAAAATCCATAATAAAGCACGATGCCGGGGTCAAAGATCTCATCCTCGTTGTCGGATGACAAACTAAAGGATGAAACTCCAACACAAATCTCTAAAAAGTGATGGTAGTCACAAAGTACGATATGGATAAAGCATGCTCCCCGAGATAAACTCGCACCAAGATGATCAAAAGTTTTTCAATTATTACATTGGTGAAAGGCCGAGATTTCCCTAAATCAACGATTCCGGGGTCAAATTCCTCGTCCTCGTGAGAGAAAGGAATACATAACACGGTGTCATCCCCCCATGCTAATCCAAGATCATAGAAAGCAAATGGTAATGGTGTGGTAAAAGTTTCATCCATAGTGGAATCAACATTCTTAGCTTTAACGACCATTTCACCCTTAGAAATATGATCAATCGGGTCATGGTACTCAATATGAGACACATGAAAAACCCGCACATTAAGGTCAAAGTGGGTGGGAGGAGGACTTGGGACGAAATCATCATCAAGTAAATTCTCTAAAAAGAGAGCGTCCCTCTCCGGGTCGAGTTCATCAACACCCGGTGGTATCGAATCATTAGAAGCAAGAAACATGTCAATCTCCTCCATAAGCGGATCACTATCCTCAACGGGAAAAGGAGATGGAGAGAAAGACTTGGCATTAGGCTTAGAATTCAAAGCCTCGATCCTAGAAATGAGAAGATAAACGTTTGATAACTTCTCACGAAGAATCACGTCTTCCACATCTAAATGAGTAAGTTCATCAGTGAACTTCTCAAGGATCGGAATAGTCAAATGACCCTCATTTCCCGGTGGAAATGGGTCTAAAGGAGCAAGTTCAAAGGTGAACCTCTCAAAAATCGGATCACTATCATCCTCATTTCCCGGTGGAAATGGGTGAAGAAGAGTAGGTTCATCGGTAAACCCCTCAAAATCCGAGTCGTGAATGTCATCTTTATAAGAAAGTTCACCGAAGAACTCCTCATTAGAAAATTCACTAGAAGTAGAATCATTCTCAAAATCTTCATTGCCATCACAATTTTCATCCTTAGAATTGGAGAAAATCTCAAAGTGAATGGAAGAAGTAGAGTCATCACAATGTGGCAAATCACACATCTCATTGGAAATACCGTCAAACTCTCTCGGGTTTTGGACAAGCATCTCAACACTAGACTTTATTACTTCGTCCGATTACGTGTCCAGAATAGTGCTAATATGCTCGTCCCCCTTGCTTAGAGAATTTTCGGGTTCCACGATGGAAGAATCATGAATAGGAGTGGTGATGTCATGAGATGGAGTGAGATCAAAGATATCCTCATCATCGTCATCATCCAAAAGAAGAGAACGCTCGAGTTCACGATTAGCAAGGTATTTTGCTTCCGCTTGAGCTCGTTCTTTCTCTCGAATTTCAATGCTTAAACCATTATAATCTTGCGAAAGTTGTCTAATCTTAGGTTCACAATCTCTTTTAAATCCCTCCTCAATTATTTCTCCATGAAATCGTCGACTTCCCAATTCATTAGTTATATCATTAATCTCTTGATTGATTTGTCTCTTTTCAAGCAACATATCTTCAATGCTCTTTTCAACAACTTCAACATTTCTTTGATTCATTATTTGTTGGAAAATTGTTTCAAGTCGTTCAATATCAAAAGAATATTGTGGAGATTGGTCAAAACCGGAAGGAATCGAATTATAGCAAGGACTAGGCTCATAAAAACTTTGATCCATTGACAACAAAAACTCTCGTGAGGACCTCCACAATACTCACAACAAAGATGTTGTTGTGATAAACTCGGCAAATCTTGTGGATAACAATTATCATTAAAGTTTTGATTGTAGCTCGGTTCTTGCTCGTAATTAAGCGAGAATCGATGCGAACAATCATCACCAAATTGAGAATCGTTTCCACAAAACTCACACGAGGGTGTCTCGTATGTGGGGTGTGGAGGTGGATTGAAATCAAGAGAATTATTTGAAAAATTCGGATTTCCACATGAAGTAATTTCATTACAAGAAGGACAAAATCCAACTCGTATATCGTGACGTAAATCATTTCCACAACGCTCACACGTGCACCACCGACATGGTAAAAAACCATATAACGGTTCTCCACACCCAACACAATCGACGAAGGAATTCATGGAAGAATTAAAATTTAAAGGGTGAGGAGAAAAAGAATTAAACATGATAGAGGATTAAGAAGATTATTTTTGGTATTTTTCATAAAAACGAGAAAAACGATACATACTATAATAATAAAAAAATATCAAAACTTTCCGAGGACGGAAAGGGTCTTCAAATCAACGTTCAACAAATCTCAACGAAAACGAATCGTACACAAGATCCCCGGCAGCGGCGCCAAGTAATTTATTGAATCTAAGAGGTGGGGAGGGGGTTGTAACATTGCATAAAAAGGAGAGATAAAACTAGATTTTGATAGTGTAGAATTATTTAGGTATTTGTAAGGCAGTGAGGGTATTGAATTAGTTTTTCATGCATGCATGAAATATAAAATGAAATATAATGCAAGTTTAAACGATTTACATAAAGTTTGTAAAACTGAATGAACGTGTCTTGTAAATTATACTCATAATAATGATAATGAACTTGTTAAACATACACTAAACTTAATTTATAGGCAAGATGCATTTAAAATCATTTTTCGTGATACGCTGAATAAGCAGAGACGGAGCCAGGAATCGGTGTTAGAGGGGGCCCGAAATATTTTTCAGTAGCAATATAATGTATACTTTTTATTAAAAAAAATGTTCAAAAAATATTTTAACCTCAGATGATAAATTGTAAAGTAAAAGGTTCAAAATTAAACTTCTAACAAAAATACACTACATATGTACTGTAGTACAGCGCTAACTCTATAACTCATTAAAAACACAGTTATACAATATAATAATATTTGTTTAAGTCATCTTCTTCACTCATATGAACCTCCATTAAAACAAAACAAGAACATTACTGTAAATTTCTTATTAACCTAATTCTTCGCTTGCTTTCTTCTCACGTTGCTATATGTAAGTCTGCCATTGTTGGGGGTGGCACAACACCCTCTGCCCCCCCCACTGGCTCCGTCGTTATAAATAACCTCACGGTTATTCGTTAATTCAAGTTTTTCTGTGTTCAAAGTAAAACGTTTGAGTTGGTAAATAAAAGTTTACCTAAAAAATATGAGTTTTTATAGATCTCATTGTACTTTTGTATTACTAAAGTGAAAGTATGATTAAAAATATATTGATTAAAGGTTTTCATTAGTAAACTACAAAGTGCACCAAGAGTGCTAATACATACAACAATCTAAAGTCTAAGATAACATGCCTACTTTATTACCGAGATAATTGAGATTAAAATTTTTAAAAAAATTGATTAAACTTTTTCATTGATAAACTACAAAGTACACCAACAATGCTAAAACATACGTAGTATAACAATTTAAGGTCTAAGATAACATGTCTACTTTATTACCATAATAATTGAGATTAAAATGGGAATATGATCAAAACTGCCTATTCAAAAGTCAAACTTGATGAACATTTCTTTAGTTAAAGCCTTGTATCATTCAACTCTACCTCCAAATCTTCATTTCTTTATTAACGACTTATTTCGGTAGCCAATTCCTTTCTTTTATTTCGGTTTAACAACAATTACATCTCGGCTAAATGTTGCCCCTAAATGTCATCCTCCACTCTATGTTCCACACTTTTTATAGAAAAAGGTTTATGTGACCAAGACTCAAATAAAACACATAAACAAAGAAAAACTTATGGTTTCTTAATCATAAATAAATAAAATTTACAAATCGGTTTCGACGCACTATGAATCTTCTTGGGTTAGTGGTAGTCAATGAAACTAAAATCTTTAATAAAATTACAATGCATTCGCTTAGTAGTCACAATTTTGGTTTGAAAGGAATGAAGTAGATCAAGTTGACAAGAAGATTTTGGTATGAAAGGAAAAATTTATTATAAAAAAATAGTTTTAAGGTTAAGTTAGAGTTAATATAAATAACCTGTTTGTTCAGGGAAAAACAAATACTCGGATGATAACAAAGTTATTTAAATAAAAATTGATAAGAAATGACATGAAAATCTTTTTATATAGATCGATGTTCATCCGATCATATAAGTAATAACAATACAAAATGACAAGCTACACTTGTTTATCTGTTAATTAAAGACAATACTTTTTATAACTATAAAATTTAAAAGATTGTTTGTAATAAATAATTCTAACCTTGGTAATGTTTTCATGTTTGACCTTTTTATAGGGTGTTTTTGGTTGTAGTATTTATTGATTTGGTTTTGGCTGTGTATGATTGTTTGGTTTTTTATGATATAAATTTTCAGCTTTTAGAAAGAGAAAAATAATATGTTGAAATATGTTAGTGTTTGTGCTTTCTTATCTTTTGCAAGTGACAGTTTTAATCCTATCTCATTAATCATGTTTTTTTACTTTTAATGATACTCTTAGGTAAAAATAATCTGGTAAATTGACAAAGGTATATTTAAAGAAATTAATGTTGGTTCTGTGGTTATATCACACCTATAATATGTCGACGATATAATTTTCTTTGGTGAATGGGATAAAGAAAATGAAAAGATTCTGATGTGTATCTTGAAGTGTTTTGAGAGGGTTTCGGTTATAAAGTAAACCTTAATACAAGCCGATTGTATGGTGTTATTGTAAATCAAAAGGAAGTGAGCAATATGGTGAGTTGGATGCAATGTAGTGTGGGTGAATTACCGTTTACATACTTGAGACTTCCGATTGGGGAGTGTATGCGTCGTCAAAGTGCGTGGAGAAATGTGGTTGAGAAATGTAAAAAAAGATTATCTGAGTGGAAAGCCAAAACGAGGTCTTTTGGAGAACGATTGACATTGGTTAAATCGGTTCTAGGAAGTGTGCCATTGTATTATTTTTCAATGTTCCAAGTGCCTTTAATGTATGATAAAAAACATGAGAGTATTAGGAGAGAGTTCTTTTGTGGTGGGATGGGTGAAAATAAAAAATTATCGTGGGTTAAATGGGATAAGGTTTTATCATCCTATGGGGTTGGGGGGTTAAATATCAGGTCTCTTAGGGCTAAGAATTGGGCATTCGTGGCAAAGTCGTGGTGGCGATTCAAGGTCGAAGGTTGTAGAAACTAGAAGGGGGGGAGGGGGGTTGAATAGTTTCTATTGATTATGGTCCTAATTAAAAATTCTTTCAATTAGGTTTGTCCTAAAAATACCTTTTACTTGAAAACTAGTTTTATACTTGTTAGGTTCAATTTTAATGCATTAACAATGAGTGGTGACAATGAAATGCAATGCAAGAATATAAATGTAAGTAAGGAGTAAAGGAAGAAGCAACCTAAGGAAAGACACTAAGATTTATAGTGGTTCAACAACGAAGCTTTCTTTTTGTTCTTACTCCACTCCTCAAGTACACGTTACTCGAGATTTCCACTATATGCACAAGCTACCTTCTTGGGGGAGAAAACCTTACAACATTGCTTACATTATTTTGCGACACTAAGCTAAATGTCGAGACCTAATCTTAGCTAGGACCAATCTACACACGTCGCCTACTTCACCATTTTTCGACACAAGGCTAGATGTCGAGTTCTAATCAAAAGATAGAACCAATCTTCGTCGCCCATCTTCTTTTTCAACACAAGGCTAGATGTCGAGTTCTAATCCAAAGCTAGAACCAATCTTCACAACTCTTCACTTTGAAGTTAAGTGAGAACTCATAAGACACATACACACATCACTTTATAGTTTAGTGAGAACTAACACACAAGACTTATTACAACTCAATAAGACATATCCAAGTATACACATGTAACTTGGACCCACACAAGAAAAATCTAAGTATACACATATACAATGGATTTACACAATAATAATCCAAGTATTCACAAATACATTGGATTAACACAACACTAATCCAAGCATACATAAATACATTGGATCTACACAAGACTCAAATAAAAAATGATGAACATGACTAGATCTAAGGAAGGTTGATCTTCATCAAGGATTTATCTTTAATCACATCACAAATGTGTGAGTGATCTTCTCTTTGGACAAGTAAAGAAGGATATCAAGGGGATAATCATAAGTAAACATACTTAACAAATTAAGTGATCATTTACTAATGATTGAAGAACATAGAAAGAAGATAAGAGTCAGAAAGATTTTGTCCAAAAAGGTTATTGGAATATGAAAAATTGATCCACTATTTATATTAGACAAAAACCAACAGCTCTCTGGGCGCGGTTCCTTAATTGTTGTGCGGTTCAATATTGATTTCAAACCGCATAGCTATTTGGGGAACCGCCCAAAGTAGATTACGCTCCTTTTTGTCTTTTAGTGAGGAAATGTTATCTGAGTTAGATTTTACCTTCAAAGGATGTTCCTATGGCATTTGGAATATGTCATATTTAAATTTTCATTTTCCATTTTAATAAAATATTTTCTTAAAAATAAAGTTTATTAAAATCTTTTGTCATATTTGTCAAAATGTGAGTTTTGAGGTCAATCACTTTCTATGATCATTAAACATGATTATGATATGTTTGTGTAAGACTTAAATGATTATTACCTTGATAATAGTGTTTGTTGAATAATTCGTCTTTTGGTTGTCTTTGACGATAAATGTATTTATACTTTGTCGTGATCAAAACTAAATAAGATAATTTAACACTAATAATGTTTTTAGGCAATGCTTGCATTAACAATCTCCCCCTTTTATATTACGACAAACTCTAAAATCATTTATGTAAAAACAAAAGTTTTCAAATTATTAACGAGTTTATCACTATCATTTCTCCCCCTTTGTCGAAGCAAAAAGGTTAGCACAAGTCTTTGAATGAGAGAAGAATCGACTTTGCTAGTAGCTCCCCCTTGGTGTTTACTCACGCTAGCTTGGGGCACCAAGAGATAGAACTAAGGTGACAAGCTACATACAATGGTTAGTAGAAAGAAAAGAAACACCAAATGTATAAACTATAGTCACTACCAACTACCTAACTTGAGAGGGAGAAAGAAAAGAAATCTCAAATTAGAAGTAAGTATTTGTTAAGTATGTCCAAAGAGAGTATTTTGACAATTCACAATTCACAATTGATGGAATAAAGGTAGAAAAGAAACATCCATACCAATTGTAATTAAACAAACTATTTCAAAGGTTAAACATTTAGAATTGTTGGAATCACCTAAGAGCAATTGTAAATTTTAACCATAATCAACTCTTAACAATATGTGTGATAAAGAATTAACAACACAATAAATAACACACAAATTAATCATATTACAAAAATATGAAACAACATACAAGGAAACTATTCATACACACATTATTAATATTAAAACAAAAAATATTGAAAATAAACAATAAAAGCGAAAATTATTCTATTAGAGATAGTCTTCCAAGATTGCTTAGGTTTTTATTTGACTCAAACAATTAAAACACAAAGTGTGCTTTTATTGGTAAAATAAGATGACGATGCATCATTTGAAGATTTACTCACGGGAACAAATACTTTGAGAGGAGGTCGAGTGAGAAGAAATTCAAGAAAATTTAACTTGGCATAAACATGAGCAAGTTTAATTTGTTGAAATCGATAACACGCACAAGAGCTTCCATGATGCAAAAAAAGTCATCTGATGGGGGAGGGCCATCATAGTAAGAAGGTGGTGGAGGAAAAGAAGATCGAGGATAAGAGAGGTTTTCACAATGACTAGTGAGATTGGGGAAAGAAAAAAGGTCATTGAGATGAGGTATGTTGCAAGGTTTAGGTGGTGGTGGAATATCTTATCTTTCTCCGGTAATTGGATTGATTGAGAAAGTTGAATTCCAATACTCAATAGGAGAGAAAAAAAGTCTTTCAAGGTTTGGGAGAAGAGAATCATGATGATCTTTGTTCTTCTTGATCCAAAAGGGTCGAACCGAGATTTTTGGTTTCTTAGAAAGCTTAGAAGAAGAAGCTTTGGGTTTAGAAGAAGAAGCTTGTGACAAAGATATGCCAAGGTTAAGATTAAAAGAAGAAGACATTGTGAGGGATGAGAAGGAGAACTCCTAAAATAAAAAGATATAAAGAAAATAGACAAGGCAAAGAATAAAAAAGAAAAACTAAAAGATTTCAAGGAATGTTTAACCAAAATAGGCAAACAAAGAATCTTAAAAAATACTAAGGTCAAATAAGAAAGACAAAAAACGAGCCAAAAAATGGTTGATTGTCCGCGGTTCCTTAAAGGAACTTGCGGTTCAATAATTATATTGAGCCGCACGGCTTTAATGAGCAGCCTGTAATGGACTTAAAAATCCGATTTTTAAAAGTTTTGAGAAAAGACTAGACTTTTTCAAAATTAAGCAAATCTTGGATTTTTACCTCTAATAGCATTAGATTAGGCTATTGTTGCACAAAAACAAAACACACACACAAAGAGTGTCTTGACAAAGGGTGACAAAATATTTAGATAACATTTTTATCTAATTTTAGTCCAGTTTTAGAGGTTGTGATAGATTAAAATTCAATTTTAATTAAAATAGAAGTTGATTAATGTGAGCACATAGGTTAAAACACACAAAAGCTTAATTTATTAAAACATCTCCATGAAAAACTCATGAAGGAAACCAAATACAAGAAAAACAACTAACTACTAAAATAGCTAGCTAATCTAGTTCTTGATTAAGCAATCTTCTTTGGCCTGTCTTCTTGAAAAGATATTATTGAAAATGTCATCATTCATCTCCTAGGTGGAGGAGGATTGGTGAACAAGGTCAACAAGAAATCTTGCAACCTCCTATTAAGTCCAAACATCTCCATTTTAAGGTTTTGAATGATGTAATTGTTATAGAGGCAACATGGACAATGAGTGCCATGAGCTTCAAGAAAAGTAAAGAATTAAGAATCACCCATGAAGTGAGAAATAGGAACACCCAAAATTGGAGTTGGGAGGAGGATGAGGCATGATGTCCAATGGTGAGATGGTGAATTTGGTGGGGTGAAAGGTGAGATTTGCAAAGGCTCAACAAATTCATTCTCAAAGGGAATGCTTTGAAGAGGTTGAGGGTTCACATCCAAGAGAGGACTAGGAGTGATAGGTGAGGACAACTCATTAATTCTTGATTGGAATGAGGAAGAGGTGGAACCATGGGAATGTTAGCACCATGAGTTGAACTACTCTTGCATGGAGCAAGAGGTGGTGAGGGTGATGAAGAGATGAGTATAAGAGATATCTCAGTCTTGGGTGAAAGAAAAGATGTAGCACCTTGTTTAGGTAGCTTGATCTTAATCTTAAGGTTTCTTTTGGTTTTTGAATGTTTGGAAGAGTTTGATGATCTTGTAGACACCATGGTTGTGTGTCAAGGTTTAGAAGAAGGCATAAAGGAAGAAGAAGAAGAATAACCAAGATAGGTTTAAGAATAAAATGGGATGATCCAAAATAGTAATGTTTTAAAACCCATTTTGTTGAATAATGAAATTTGTTAGGCTTAATTAGGAAAAAGCTGGGTTTTAGAAAAAGTTTCAGCCATGTTTAAAAAGATTTAGAGAAAACAGTGTAAAGCAAATATTCCTTCGAAGTTAAAACCTGCAGTTCCCAATTTAGAGGTGCGGTTCGATATCCATAAGGAACCGCACATAATTAAAGAACCGCGGGCAAAACCCCCTTCAAAATGGCACTTCCAGCAATTTTTCACAAGCCTGGACTTTAAACAATGTTTTAACAAGCCAAAATAGATTACCAAGCAAAATCTAGATAGCTAACTAACACATAATAGCACAAAGTCATGCAAATCGAAATTTCGATCACATGAACACATTAGGATTAAAATAGTAATCAATCCAAACACAAAATATTAGTTAATACAAACAAAGTCTAAATGCAAGAAATAAGAACAAAGTCTAATGAAAGGAAAATATCCAACATTACACTAAAGAAAACCAAATGAAGTCTTCACCAAAAGCTTCATGCATCTATCACCTATTTTTCTTGCCAAGCTTCTTAAGCATACTCCCAATAGCCTTGAAGGCACCCCTTGACTCCGTACGATGCTCGTACAACTCCTCTCGAGTATGAAGGTTAGTGTAAGGCCCGCATGCTTTTACCATGAACAATACACTTAGTAAACGTATGTACAAACTAAAACTTTCCTTTTATAGCATGAACACGTGTCACGATTATAAATTTCAGAACTTACGTACGTGTTATTTTCGTGATATTACACGATAATTATTAACCAGAATAATTATAACCACGAACATGAAATCATGAACGTTAAATCACGGAAACGTAATTACGTATGTATTTATTATAATACGATAAACATCGTTTATATACAAGTATATGTATAACACGAATAATTAATTACAACATAACACGAAAACACTAACAAATGAACAAGTAAATTATTAGACACGAAAAACATACGGGTTTCTCTCGTAGGCCCCTTATAGCCGCGGACACAACACAAAGGGGGGGGGGGGGGGGGCAGGCCCAGTTTGGTTTTAACTAAATTAAACAAAAAGGAAAATACACATTCATTGTTACAAAGTTTTTCCAAAAAAATAAAACCCTAGCCTCCCTTGCCTCCTCTCCTTGCCACAGGCTACAACACACCACCAAAGGGTGTTTGTTTGATCTTGATTATTGGAAAACAGGTGTTAGTGTTCGTGTTATTATTCTCGTTTGATTCACGCATTCGGTAAATCCTTTAATCCTTTTCTTTTATTCTTTTTATTTAAATCAAAAACACACGAACATGGGAATTATAAAAACAAGTAATAAATGTGAGGCCCCTAGAATCAGACAAGGGAACAACTAGGCAGCGAGGTGGTTCCACGTCATGGTACAAGAAACAATGAATTAATGTTGACACAAAGTTGACGTAATAAAAACATGTACATTACATCATAAAATATCAGAGTTTTTAAACATAGGTCCCAGAGTTTTATAAGCGGAAAAATATATGATTTCATCACGATTTATAACATAAAGTTGCCCAAAAGGATAGAATAAACTTCTGACATTTTTTACTAAAACCAATCTTTTAAAAGCATCACAGAAATCTCCAAGCTGCGATAATATCCTGCGGGCTCCCATCCAAGCAAAGCTAAGTAATAATACCTGAGATTAAACAGTTAAAATCGTCAACATAAAGTTGAGATATTCATAGGTTTAGCAGTAAAGGTGTGGAACACAATAGAATTTGTAAAACAAGTAATGGGGGATAACTATGTACATTCTCTATAGTCACGATGCATATTATTGCTATTTAGCTCATGAACCGAAACTTAACTCAATGTAAGTTCCTCTAGGGAGTATTCAGTCTAAATACTCAAGTATAAACAAATGTGTGCGTCAAGGTAATTGGGACGGGATAGTCAATCCCGATGGATCCACCCACAACATTCGCGCTTCGCGTAAAGCACACAGGATAATTAACAGCTCATGATCAGGATAGGAAACTCAAGGCTAACGTCTAAAAGCAATAATATCATTGAATTCATCTGGAAAGCATACACGTTCTGGATAGCATACAAGTTCTGGATAGCATACAGTTTTTAAATGGTTGTGTTCCACCATGTAAAATCTCACCCCATGTTTAGAAACCATGTACAAGTAAAAAGGGGCTATGAACTCACCTTAGCCACGAGGTTAAGTGAATCACGGTACCCAGCAACTGAGTAGAAACAACGGTAGTGAGACGATCACCGACGATATGTATGCCCGGGAAACACGAAAATCGCAACCTATCAAAATAAGGCGCGCGTTAAGACTCGAACTCAAATATCGTTGTATACCAAGTATAATAAGACTTTTTGTATTTTCAAAGTATTAATATTTTAAAACCATTTAGAAGAACCAAATGAATTCATATTAACTCATTTATCCATCATTACCCGTTTAAACACTTGTACACTTGAAATTGACCCGTCATACGACGCCAAGTCAACGCAAGTCAAACTATCCTTTTACCTTACTCGGACCAGTAGCTAAGTCATTTATATAATGACTAAGCACTTGAGTAAGTCACCATGTCCAATAGTGAATACTCAAACTCACGCCACACGAGCATTGAACTACGTGTCCAAAATACAAATCAGCAAGTACACTCCGAATGTACACACCGATCTATCCTATCTAGACTTGTCCGATTTAGATGAAATTTGGTGTCAAGATCACTTATAACCTGTATAAGGCCCTGCCAAAATTTGAGTCAAAGTTAACACTTTAAAACCAATCAGCTCGACACTTTACTTGACTCTAAATTTGGGACAGAATTGTGTACTTGTTTTATAAAACCGTTTAGACCACTTAAAAGAATAATCTTGGCAATCCGCCTTTTAAAACCGCTACTAGACTCATCATATTAAGTTTATAAACTTTGAAAATCAGTAGTATCCATTATCTAACCATGCCTAAAGTCCCCGAGAGTCGACCCAAAATCAGCCACAATTTCGGATTGTGCCGATTTGCGTCTCCCGGTACACGAATACTAAAACTAGCATAACTTTTGACTCGTAGTGAGTTAGAAACTCTATCTTTTATCAAAACGAGCGTCTCGGAAAACTCTAAAACAAAATAAAATGATCTCAGCCTATATACAATCTTAAACTTACGAAAAATCTGTTCTAAGTGGCTGATGTAAAATACACTTTAGAAAATCATATCAAATCAATTTCCCACCAATTCTAACCATTCACATACCTCTATAATCACCCTACTATCATAACCATCAACAAAACAATCCTAAAACACTTGTATAACAAATTTAACAAAAACCCAAGATCAAAAATATAACTTTTTAATATCAAAATATGAAGATCATAGCATGATCATCACATGCATGATAATTAAAACATCACCAACCATAAAATTATAAGAACTTTGAAATCTTGATGCATGTGGGTGATTTTGGTATCAAAAGAATCATAAGAAGATTTTAAACATGGGACTTTGATTTATTTAAGCTAAAAATCAAATTTGAGTGGTGTTTTGTGGTGTTTAGGGTGGCGGCAAGTTTGAGAGAGGATGGGAGAGGTGGTTAAAATTCTGGTGTGTGTTTTTATGTTAGAAATAAATGAAGTTGTAAAATTTTTTAGTTTATATAGTATGGTTAGGTTGTAAATTGCAATTAGTGAATAGTTTTGGACTTAAAAACAATTTAATAGTTTAAAGCGTATAAAATGACTATTAGTAAAAATTGAAAATATTTATGGGGTTCGGGTTTCGTAAAAATACTTTTCAAAAGTTACAATGCGTCATAAATATGATTATACCGACGCGACTTAACACGTAATTAAACGAAGTCATTAAAAATATTAATTATCGAAACAATCCATAATAAAATGTAAATTTTTGGGCATCCATCGGTATCGTGATCACTAGGAATTCTCGCTGTACATTCATTTTGTGTAAACTCGTCGTAAAACGCACACGGGTGATTTTAAATCAAAAACTTTGATTTAAATAAATAAGGAAAAATAAAATAAAAATCTTATAATTCCAAGTAAAGTATTTATCAATGATCAGAAATACTTGAAAAGTATAATTTATTAAAATTATCATAATCTTAGGATTTACATATAAGAATACAAGAAAACGTAATACGTTGGAAAATTCAAGAAGCACGAATAAAAGAATAAAATAATGCTGAGAAAGTACGGGTTCTTACAGTCTTCCCCCCTAAAGGAACTCTGGTCCCTTAGAGTTCTCCTGGAAACAATAGAAGATGCAACAAGATGAGGTACAAAGTGTAGAACAAATTCATTGCTTCCCAGGTAATTTTTGCATCACGGCGTACCTTCACAATTAGAATTCGCCCCCTTTTCGAATAAATTTTCAGACTCGGATTATAATAATTACCTTTCAGTACAGAGAAATATCAAGAGATAGAATTAACACAAGAAACTCTTAAACGGACAAAGTGCGCTAAAATGAATCATGATTGGTAATCAACAAAGATTTGCAAATTACGTAACTTGTACAACATGACAATCTGAAAATGTAATAATTTAATTACAAGAGAAATAGAAGGGAAAAAATGAGTTACAAGGTTTAGTGATTTAAAAATCAACTCTATATATTTAATAAGTAAGCACTAGTTATATCTTTTTCTTGATCAGGATTTCAAAGCAAAAGTAGAATAGTTCCAAAATAGTTATCCTGATCGGCTTATGAACTTTTAGATGACTGCATGAAGTTTCTGTTAGAAGCCCAAGTTTATCGTTACCATTAGAGAAGATCAGATTTTCCATGTTATTTAAATTCATTGCTAGAAATTATAAATTAATTTAATAATTTCATTATATTGAAAGTAAAGTATGATAAAATCAATTACTTTAAAATATACAGCTTGACATCTTTTTAACACTAGTTATAAATATATCAAATAGGATGTATAGATCCGACATCAAATTTGAAACAAATATTTTGGTAATTTAAACATTTGATAAAATGTGTAAAACGTTCTTAAAAATTTGTAACAATCTTTAGAAATCTAAGTAGGTGATTAAGGTATCAAATGATAAACACGTAACATGTTCTGGTTTTCAAAATGTGACAAGACAACAACGAATATGAAACATATGAAGGTCAACAATTTGTATGCGAGCAATAACACAAGGGAAATAAAACGAAAAACGTATCAATTTTTAACAAACGTGATAGAATAGACGTGTCGACAAAAAAAATAATAAGAAAAAAAGGATTATAGCAAGTCATTACTTCTTGAGTGCAGTTGGTGTCACCAACAACGGCTTAGTAATTTCTCAGTTGTTGATACACGATCGAAAAAGAAAAGCCACACAACAAATTTTCGAATCAATGAAAATTCTTAAGAAATCACTGGAGAGTAATTTCAGTAAAATGAACAACATTAGTAATGAAAGGCGAAATCAACACATGATTCACACGAATGAATTTCAAAACGATAGTGTCTAACACATATCATGACAATTACACGAAATTATCGTTCACGTCCAGTCATAAATCACTATTTGCGTCCAGAGACGTTTCGAAGGGTTACCAAAATAGATAGAGAAGGTCGGTCGATATAAAAGTATAACAACGTTGGAACTTTCAAGTCTGGTATCAATGGTGAGAATTTAGGCAAATGGTAACGAAAATTATATCATGAGGATGATGAGGTAACAAGTAAAGCAAAGATCGTTGAGTAAGGAAATCTGTGCTTGAGGCATGTACTTTGTTCAAGAAAAGATAAGGGTTCATATGTGTAAGTCGCGAACTGTTGATACTCGCATAAAATGTAAAAGTTTTCAAAATTTAAATTTATCTAACTTTTTAAGAAACATAATTAAAAAGTTGATTCTTAGTCAAATATTTAAGGTGACTACTATTCGGCCTCGCATGGCTCCTTCTAAATTACGCATAGGTGATCAGGCCGTGCATAATGTAGGGCTAGCAATGCGATGCTCGGCTTCGTCAAACCAGTATTAAGGTCATTATTTCAAATATGCATATAATGCCATTTATAAAAACAGAAATCAAAATAATTTATGAAAATACATCCTAAAGTTAATATAAATTAATTGTATAAGATAACATTCCAGTATTTTAATAAGGTCAAAGTGGAGCATTTTATAAAATTATTCGCAAACAATACCAATTTGGGTTTATAAGGTAACTTGTAAAATAGCGAGTGGGTTACATGAGGGTAATAAAGAGTAGTTCAAGACAGTCAATGAAATGGTTACAAGGTGATAAGGTTTCAAGAGATTTAGTAGGAATCGTCAAGAGACACGTGTCAAGATGATAACGAACGATATGAAAGCAAGATCTTCAAACCTCGGACCGAATTAGTGGTACGATAGAAGCAAAGGACGACAATATAGAATGACAAATAAGTCATATATAAAAGAAAGGATAAAGGAATCTGTAGGTGTGCACATCGTAGTTTATTTGACTAAATGCACTTTTAAAAAAGTAGAGCATCAGTTTATCAAATCACTTGGTTCCTAAAAGTTCAGGATTTATGTATGACCGAGCTCAAGTTACTATTTGTAAATGTTTTCAAACGCAATCAATGTTTCATGGTTGTAAAATACCATTAGTTAAAATTTTACGAGCTCAAACGAACTTAAAAAAGCTTCAATCGATATTTTTAAAGTCTATCAGTTTTGACTTTGGGTTTGACTAGACCAATTGACTCACTAAACGATATTTTAAGACTCGAAGTCTAATGCAATTGGGTGTAAAACAATATTTTGAACAACTTTCTAGTTTTACTCAAGACTTGAAACGGATAAAAAAATAGACGAAAATGCTCTTGCATTAAATCTGTCAACAAAATGATATTTTAGAAATATGCAGAATAAGTTCTTAAGTTTTACAATCCCAAATGAGCGTAACTTGCTCGTGTTTTTAATATTTTCTGGTCAAATTTTATGTCCTAAACGGACGTCTCAACAAGTAGAAATATATATTTTTATGTCTAAAGTTATAAAAATATTTTATCGACACTGTTAAATTCCCTGTAAAGTTTCTGTACAAAGTATATTTTTTCGACACAACTTGAAATTAAATCTAAATTTCATAATAACCCAGAATTAGTGTGCACACAAGACTTGTGGATTCCATAAAGACGAAAGAGAATAAAACTGCAGAATTAATCATGTAAAGAAAATACAGTATAGAAATGGTTCAAGAATACCAACGGAAATCTAAGAATAAAAAACGACGCATGACATCCGTGTCTTTGATTTCAAGATGCAATGCATGAAGGTCTTTTAGCGGTGTGATTTTACAAAATCACAAAACATATCGAGAAAGAAACGGAGCATTAACAAGTCGCACTCCTGGAGCGAGCAAATTTATTGAAAAGGGAGGATACAAGTTTATAGAAGTACAATCGTGTTCCAAACAATCGTCTCAAAATAGAGGATGAATTACAAGATGACGATGATGTTTTCAAGGTACAAACGGATGCTGTAATTTCGAAATCGAAACGTAGAATGGTCAATGAACTAAGATGTAATCCATGTACAAATATCGTGTAAAACGGTGACGTAAAGGTCAATCAAGATTACGAAAATCCACGATATTATTCATTACTGATTCAACGAATGCTTCGAGATGTGTGACTCACACGATGTCCTTTAGTCTTTTTCGGAGACACATTGAGTTACACAATGGTCTACAGACTATTTTTCAAGACATCCAATCACAAATGATCAGAAAGAAATCTGTATATCTAAATAGATATTTTAAAGAGGTTTAATAATGAAAGCAACACACATGGTAGTAGAATGAATATCAGAAGTTTCATCGAAAACAACACTTATTCAATCCTGAACAATGGTATCACGAGAGTATGCACAACATGTAACAGTGAGTCGAGAAAAACCAACGGTTCAAAAAGAACGAGTACATGAAGTCAGTCGTATCACGCATAAATGAAACAACAATAGTACTCAGAAAAGTGAGTACGAAAAGTCAGCAGCATACGCGCTCCGAATTCAAGTATGTAACGTCATAACAATATGAAGTCATTGCAATAAGATCAATTCACAAGAACAAGAATTCAAGGAATAAAGTACGGGCAGATTTAATCACAGTAATATCCAATGATAATTCATGAAGCACAAGGCTTTGAAAAGACATAATAATTATCGTCATTAGGGTAATGTTATATTTCAAAATGAAATCAAGAGATGAAATATTAAAACGATAACTAAAAGTAAATAATAAGGATTAGAGGGTTACCCGCACAGATATCGAACAACATTGGCAGATTCTGTGATTGACACTTAGAAACATGAAATATTTGAACTTTCGGTTATAGACTATGTTTTGAAAAACGACTCAGTTCCCTATAACCATCGCTCTGATACCAATCTGTGAGACCCCCAGAATCAGACAAGGGAACAACTAGGCAACAAGGGGGTTCCACGTCATGGTACAAGAAACAATGAATTACTGCTGACACAAAGTTGACGTAATAAAAACATGTACATTACATCATAAAATATCATAGTTTTTAAACATAGGTCCCAGAGTTTTATAAGCGGAAAAATATATTATTTCATCACGATTTATAACATAAAGTTGCCTAAAAGGATAGAATAAACTTCTGACAGTTTTTACTAAAACCAATCTTTTAAAAGCATCACATAAATCTCCAAGCTGCGATAATATCCTGCGGGCTCCCATCCAAGCAAAGGTAAGTAATAATACCTAAGATTAAACATGTAAAATCGTCAACATAAAGTTGAGTGATATTTATAGGTTTAGCAGTAAAGGTGTGGACCACAATAGAATTTGTAAAACAAGTAATGCGGGGGATAACTATGTACATTGTCCATAGTCACGGTGCATATTATTTTTATTTAGCTCATGAACCGAAGCTTAACTCAATGTAAGTTCCTCTAATGAGTATTCAACATAAATACTCAAGTATAAACAAATATAAGTGCGTCAAGGTAATCGGGAAGGGGATAGTCAATCCCGATGGATCCACCCACAACATTCGCGCTTCGCGCAAAGCGCACAGGACAATTAATAGTTCATGATCAGGAGAGGAAACTCAAGGCTAACATCTAAAAGCAATAATATCATTGAATTCATCTGGAAAGCATACACGTTCTGGATAGCATACTAGTTCTGGATAGTATACAGTTTTTAAATGGTTGTGTTCCACCATGTAAAATCTCACCACGTGTTTAGAAACCATGTACAAGTAAAAAGGGGCTATGAACTCACCTTATCCACGAGGTTAAGTGAATCACTGTACTCAGCAACTGAGTAGAAACAATGGTAGTGAGACGATCACTGATGATATGGATGCCCGGGAAACACGAAAACCATAACCTATCAAAATAAGGTGCGCGTTAAGACTCGAACTCAGATATCGTTGTATACCAAGTATATTAAGACTTTAAATATTTTCAAAGTATTCATATTTTAAAACCATTGACACGAACCAAATGAATCCATATTAACTCATTTATCCATCACTGCCCGTTTAAACACTTGTACACTTGAAATTGACCCGTCATACGACGCCAAGTCAACGCAAGTCAAACTATCCTTTTGCCTTACTCGGACCAGTAGATAAGTCATTTATATAATGACTAAGCACTTGAGTAAGTCACCATGTCCAATAGTGAATACTCAAACTCACGCCACACGAGCATTGAACTACGTGTCCAAAATACAAATCAGCAAGTACACTCCGAATGTACACACCGATCTATCCTATCTAGACTTGTTCGATTTAGATGAAATTTGGTGTCAAGATCACTTATAACCTGTATAAGGCCCTGCCAAAATTTGAGCCAAAGTTTACACTTTAAAACCCATCAGCTAGACACTTTACTCGAGTCTAAATTTGGGACAGAATTGTGTACTTGTTTTATAAAACCGTTTAGACCACTTTAAAAGTATAATCTTGACAATCCGCCATTTAAACCCGCTACTAGACTCATCATATTAAGTTTATAAACTTTGAAAATCAGTAGTATAACCATGCCTAAAGTCCCAGAGAGTCGACCCAAAATCAGCCACAATTTCGGATTGTGCCGATTTGCGTCTTCCGGTACACGAATATTAAAACTAGCATAACTTTTGACTCGTAATGAGTTAGAAGGTCTATATTATATCAAAATGAGCGTCTCGAAAAACTCTACAACAAAAACAAATGATCTCAGCCTATATCCAATCTTAAACTTACGAAAAATCTGTTCTAAGCTGCTGATGTAAAATACACTTTAGAAAATCATATCAAATCATTTTTCCCACCAATTCTAACCATTCCCACACCTTTATAATCACCCTACTATCATACCCATCAACCAAACACTCCTAAAACACTTGTATGACAAATTTAACAAAAACCCAAGATCAAAAATACAACTTTTTAATATCGAAATATGATGATCATAGCATGATCATCACATGCATGATAATTAAAACATCACCAACCATAAAATTATAAGAACTTTGAAATCTTGATGCATGTGGGTGATTTTGGTATCAAAAGAATCATAAGAAGATTTTAAACATAGGACTTTGATTGATTTAATCTAAAAATCAAATTTGAGTTGTGTTTTGTGGTGTTTAGGGTGGCAGCAAGTTTGAGAGAGGATGGGAGAGGTGGTTAAAATTTTGGTTTGTGTTTTTATGTTAGAAATGAATGAAGTTGTAAAGATTTTTAGTTTATATAGAATGGTTAGGGTGTAAATTGCAATTAGTGAATAGTTTTGGGCTTAAAAGCAATTTAATAGTTTAAAGGGTATAAAATGACTATTAGTAAATATTGAAAATATTTACGGGGCTCGGGTTTCGTAAAAATACTTTTCAAAAGTTACAATGCATCATAAATATGATTATATGATTTACCGACACGACTTAACACGTAATTAAAACGAAGTTGTTGAAAATATTAATTATCAAAACAATCGATAATAAAATGTAAAATTTTGGGCATCCATCGGTATCGCGATCACTAGGAATTCTCGTTGTACATTGATTTTAAACTCGTCGTAAAACGCACGCGGGTGATTTTAAATCAAAAACTTTGATTTAAATAAATATGGAAAAATAAAATAAAAGTCTTATAATTCCAAGTAAAGTATTTATCAATGATCAGAAATACTTGAAAATTATAATTTATTAAATATATCATAATCTCAGGATTTACATATAAGAATACAAGAAAACGTAATACGTTGGAAAATTCAAGAAGCACGAATAAAAGAATAAAATAATGTTGGGAAAGTACGAGTTCTTACAATAAACATGTTAGAAATCATGGGGTAATAAAAAGAATGGTTGTGGTTCGGGTTTGGTTTTGGCCGACGCAAGAACCGAGAGCCTATGCTCTCGGTGGTCGTTGTATCACCACCAACCGAGACTCAATGGTCTCGGTGTGGGGCTGTGGTGTCTCGGCAGCAAGGAACAAGGACCCGGACGCAAGTCGGGGTGGCCTTGTGGTTTGGTTGGTCTTGGCGCAGCAGCGAGAACACCACCGTTCTACGACCGGTGACTGTTTTGGTCAAACAGGGGGAACGCACGGCGGCAGCAGGGGACCACCGGCTAACTACCAGTGGGAACTTGCTGTGGACAGTGGCTAGTCTAGGCAGGCCAGGAGCGAACTACCGGCTTCAGCCGGTGGCGTTTTTGCACCAGCAGTGGCAACCGGCTATGCCGGTTAGCCACTGCTAAGGGGGTGTCTGGTTCGGTCCAGTTCATGGGGAATTCGGTTCGGTTCACGGTTTGTCTAAATTGAAAACACGGGTTTGGTTCATGACTATTTTTTACAAGTTAATAATTTTACAAGTTATATTATTTTAGCAAGAAAAAATAAATTAATTAAATCATGGCTAATAGTTAATTTAATTTAACATGAACTTAGGTTATTATTAATTAGGAAATAATACATGTTTTAACCTAAGTATTTTTACCAATTAATTTAGACTATAATATTAAATAATTATTTAAAACATGGACTATAATTAATTAATAAACATGACTTAGGTTATAATTAATATAATATTGATACATGTTTAACCTAAGTATTTTATATGCTTTAATTTAACTAAATCATGCTTATATTTAATTAAATTGTATAACCTATAGTTTATTTAATTAACATGATTTTATTAATAAACTATACATATAATTACATGACTTATGATATTAAACCAGTAAACTTAAGCTTATATTATTAGCTTATTAAACCAGCTTATTTCTAAATATGGAAACTTTCTATTTCAGGAAACTTACTATTTTTGGAAACTTTCCTATTTTTAGAAACTGATCTATTTTTAGAAGCTAATCTATTTTTAGAAACTTTCTATTTTTTGAAACTTTCTATTCTAGGAAACTTTCAATTTTAAGAAACCTACTATTTTTAGAAAGTTACTTATTAGTATTACACAACAAGTATAATAATACAACAATACAAGTTAATACTTAACCAGAATACATGGAATACATGATAAACACATTATAACATTAAAAGCAGTAAAACAAGACAAGAACATATAAAACAAGTTAAGACATGATATAATCAGTTACGTACTCAGTAAACAGAATACTTATACATGTCCCCTATTTATCTAGCATTAGTGAGATCGGAGTGGGCTTTCATCCTTTCGTCTTTCTTCGTTCACTGGACACAAGGTACGGATTTTCCATCCTTCAATATGGACATTCTTTCTTTATTAGGATTCCCCGTTTGCAGCCAACTGTTTTCCCAATATTGTTTTATATGTTTGATACTTATGTTAGAATAATTGCCTAAGTGATATACATGCATGACCAGTGTCACCTAGTTATGGAGGTACCATAACCATAACACTAGAGGCACCAGTGTTATGACTTCCCTACGGTGGAGTGATTTCTCGTGACGTCCCTTTCAGTTATTTGGCCATTGTTATTATATTATCATGTGAGGCGTAAGGGTGCATCCTAGTTACAAGTTTTACAGGATTTTCATGGTGAATGCGATGTGTGCCTTGCATCCTTCACAAGGAGTTGATCCCTCCTACTCAGACTATTTAATTAGAGGCAACCCCTCTAATTACATGACAAGGTCTCCCCTCCAAGTATTCATGCACGGTGGAACCTCATGACCTATATGGGCTATTTGGCTAATTAATACATATTTTACATAAAAAGATAAGTCTTTTCAAACTATAAAACCAGTTTTATGAACATGTTACCAGGTTATCTAGGACTTATACATTTCCGATGCTATTAGTCTTTTATGCTTATGTTATTCCATGCTATACTTGTATATCCGTTCGCTGGGCGTTATGCTCAGCCGTTTTCCTTTCATGTTCCCAAACGGCAGGTACTCAAGGGCGCTCGTAGACTTTAAGCGTACGTGCATATGTATTGGAAGCTATCTAGACTTCTCTACTTTATCCATTTCATCATACATTTTGCTACTTATTTCTTTGAACATTTTTTAGTCCTTTTCCATTACAGTACTTATGTTTGTGTGTGATGAGCTTATACTTGGATTACCGATGTTTGTTCTGGTATTTCCATTCATGTTCATTTAATGTTTTTAAGACATTTACCATGTATGCTTTGATGACACGCCATAATCACGGTGACCCATTCCATTACCAAAATGGGGTGTTACAATTATGGTATTAGAGCCAGGTTTCGACCTGTAGGCTCTCAAAACATGACCTGTGATTAGTGGGTAATCACCATGGTCTTCCTAGAACTGACAGTTTGTTTTCATGCATTTATACCATGTATCATTGTCACAGGAATTTTGACTAAGTAATGGTTGGTAAAGGACTGGCCATATTTAGTCGCATGTGCTTTTATCTATCGTGTTGTTTTGATGAACCGACCCATAGGCGTTCATCTTCGTCATGTCATTTTGTTTAGGTGAACCGACCCAAAGGTGTTCACCCAAACCCATGTTATTTCATCATCATGCATTTATACACTGTTTTTGTGCATAAAATTTTTCTCATGATTTATTGGCATAATTTTTCTTTTCTTGTATATATATGATGTTTTAATCTGTTTAATCATGCATTTTGTTTTATACTGTCAGATGGTTCTCACGCGCGAGCAGGAACAACTAAATGCAGCAGTTTAAGCTGCGATGCAGGCCATGCTTCCTCAACTAAGGATTAAAATCAGGGCCGAGGTGCAAGCTGCCAACAATCAGCACCCGCACCAGCATCAGAATCCTCTTCCTCCTCCAGCTACACGGATCACATGGATGGAGCAATTCAACAAGCAACGTCCTCGATCCTTCGAGAAGACTTACAGCCCCAATGAGGCGAGAGCTGGCTAGCTCATATCTAGAATATATTTGATGCAATGGGCCGCGACCTTGTCTTCAAGGTAAGGTTGACGTGTTACAAGTTTGAAGGAGACGTGCTTGGGTGGTGGAAGTCAGTGAAGCAGTCTGAGGGAAGTGACAATTGGGGGCTGGCTTGACTTGGGCTCAGTTCAGGGAGTTGGTGATGGGACAGTTCTTCCCCAAGGCTGAGCAGGATAAGCTGAAGAGGGAGTACCACACGATTAGGCAGAGAGCTGGGGAGAACAGCAACGAGTTCATGCAGCGTTTTCTTCGTTTGGCTGGTTTTCTTGGCGCGGCAGCGTACCACTTTCGCTGGGCTCTTCGTACATCGGTCGCTAATAACTTGGTGTGTGCTACCTTCAACATGGTGGCACAAGTAGTTGATGCAGCACGTAAGTTGGAGATGCTGCAGGAGAGAGATAAGTTTGGAGAGGCAGAGAGACCCGAGAAGAGGTATATTCGTCAGTTAGCGGTGATCATTTCAATTCATTCAGTACTATCCAAATATTTATCTTTCTCCATAAATTGCATCTTTCAGGCAGAAAACTGGAGACAGGTCTCAACCGGCTACTCAGCAGCAGCCTACTCAACAAAGGGTAACGGTCAGACCCAAGACCGTTCTGCTTCGGATAGACGTAGCGGTAATGATAATTATCGTAATAACGCTAGCAACTCCAACAGCAGCAGGTCCCTAAACTTACTCATTTCTTATGTTACATGCTTATAATTCATAATTTTGACACTTCAGCATCTTCTACCAGGAATCATGGCAACGGAAGGGAGCAGGACCACAGAGGTTCACAGCCCAACCATGCAGCTATTACTGGTATTATGTCCTACGATTTTTCTGCATTGTCCTATTTGTATCCATAGACCATGTCTCATGTATACTTTTCTGAACAGGCTCCCAGCCAGCAAGGGCACCTGTTGGAGGGTATACTCACCCTTTCTGCACTACCTGCAACCGCAGGCACCCAGGGCCATTTCGCCGCGACAGTGATGCTTGTTTCAAGTGTGGCCAGCCAGGTCTCGCATAAAGGACTACCGCAAGGGTGAGATAGAGGACACATCTGGACATGCCGACTCTAAACCACCTCCTACTACTGGACGGGTGTACACGACCTCGCGTGATCAGGACAACAAGTCAACAGGTACCATCACTGGAATCTTGTATATGTATGGTCAAGCTACATGCGTCTTATTTGAAACGGGTGCTACTTATTCGGTCATTTCTACTGTTTATGCCAAGAATGTTAAGATATCCCCTATGACATTAGAGGATGCATTAAACATTTCCACGCATTAAGAGACTTTGTACGAATAACACATGGGTACAAAAGACTTCCCCTCGAGTTTGATGATAAGATTTTCCAAGTTGACGCACTTCCTTTGGACATGTGCGATTTTGACATGATATTAGGCATGGACTGGCTATCCAAACATCATGCCACCATTGACGGCCATTCATATCGGGTCATCTTCGGTGATATAAATGCACCAGAGTACATTCACAACGGTTTCATACCCGAAAGGTCTGTACAAATAATTTCAACCTTACAAGCACGTGCATTACTGTCACATGGTTGCGAGGGCTATCTTGCTACTGTTCATGATTTGGAGGCTGAATCTCCATCTATCCAGAATCATCCGATCGTGTCAGAATTCCCTGACGTGTTTCCAGAAGAACTTCCGGGCATACCACCTGCTCATAAAGTAGAGTTTAATATTGAGCTCATCCCAGGAGCTGAGCCAATTTCTAAGGCTCTTTACCGTATGGCTCCCATAGAGCTGAAGGAGTTAAAGGAACAACTACAGGAACAGTAGGATCGCGGTTTCATCCAACATAGTGCTTCTCCATGGGGCGCACCGGTTCTATTCGTAAAGAAGAAGGATGACAGTATGCGTCTCTGCATAGATTACCGTGAGCTTAACAAGATCACCATCAAGAATAGATATCCGTTACCACGCATTGACGATCTGTTTGACCAACTCCAAGGGGCCAAACATTTCTCCAAGATTGATCTGAGGTTGGGCTATCATCAATTACAGGTTAAAGAGCATGACATTGCCAAGACTGGTTTATGTACACGTTATGGGCACTACGAGTTCGTAGTCATGCCATTTGGCCTTACCAATGCTCCAGCTGTTTTCATGGACTTGATGAACCGTATCTTCCATGAGTTTCTGGACAAGTTCGTCATTGTCTTTATTGACGATATTCTGATTTTCTCTAAGTCAAAGGAAGAACACGAAGACTATCTTCGTACAGTATTACAGATACTTTGCCAGAAGTAGTTGTATGCTAAATTATACAAATGTGAATTCTGGTTAGACAAGGTGGCGTTCCTAGGCCACATTGTATCATCAGAAGGAATAACCATGGATCCAGCAAAGGTTGAGGCTATTACCAAGTGGCCAAGACCGACATCAACGACTGAAGTTCGTAGTTTCCTAGGCTTAGTTGGTTACTACCATAGGTTCGTAGAGAACTTTTCCCGTTTAGCACTGCCATTGACCAAACTGATGCAGAAAGGGGAGAAATTCGTATGGACTGAAGAAAGAGAGAAGAGATTTGAAGACCTAAAGCAACGGCTAGTATCTTCACCGATTCTTACTCTCGCATCTGGTACAGGTGGATTCCAAATCTACAGTGATGCTTTAGGGAAGGGACTCGGCTTTGTTCTCATGCAACATGGGAAAGTGATTGCTTACGCATCACGACAGCTTAAGCCTTATGAGGATAACTACCCTACGCATGACTTGGAACTTGCAGCAGTCGTGGTTGCATTGAAGATATGGAGGCACTACTTGTATGGTGAATCATGTGATATCTTCACAGACCACATGAGACTGAAATACATCTTCACTCAACATGAACTGAACATAAGGCAGAGAATATGGTTAGAGCTGTTGAAGGATTATGACATTAATCTGCAATATCATCCCGACAAAGCGAATGTAGTGGCAGATGCTCTTAGTAGGAAGTCGGGTATGATCAACGACATCAAGATAGAGGAAGAGATTATAAGAGAATTGGAGCGACTAGACATTGAGATCATGGTACGTGGGCAGCACAGTTACTGGGCTAAGCTTGGAGTGGAACATAAATTACTCTCTAGGATAAAGGAAGCTCAGAAGGATGATGATGAAATTTGGGCGATCATTCAGAACTTAGAGCAGCAGACGGAGTTTCGGTTGGATGACGACGGTATCTTATGGCAGGGCACCAGACTTTGTGTTCCTGATGATCTTACACTCAGGGAAGCGTTATTAGCTGAAGCTCATAGATCCCCATTCTCCGTTCATCATGGTTCAACCAAGATGTACCACGACATCAAGCAGTACTTTTGGTGGAGTGGTATGAAACAAGATGTTGCTACTTATGTCTCCAAATGTCTTACCTGCCAGCAGTTTAAGATCGAGAATCAGTGGTCTAGCGGTCTACTACAACCATTAGACATTCCAGAGTGGAAGTGGGACAAGATCACCATGGATTTTGTTACCGGTTTTTCGCAGACCAAGAGGAAGCATGATGTGATTTGGGTCATCGTTGATCGACTGACAAAGTCAGCTCATTTCTTACCGATCCACAAGGATGATCTGGTTAGCAAACTCGCCGACACTTACAAGAAGGAGATCATGAGACTTCACGGTGCTCCATCTAGTATCCTCTCGGACAGAGATCCTCGATTTACTTTGCAATTTTGGAGAAGTCTGTAGAAAGCTTGGGGTACAAAACTTAAGCTTAGCACGGCTTTTCATCCTCAAACAGATGGACAGTCAGAGCGAACCATTCGGACATTGGAGGACATGCTTAGAGCATGTGCATTGGAGTGGACAAGATATTGGGATGATTATATCTGCCTGGTAGAGTTTGCATACAACAACAGTTGGCACACCAGCATCAAGTGTGCACCATTTGAGATGTTGTATGGCAGAAAGTGTCGCGCCCAATTTGCTGGGATCAGGTTGATGAGCGAACACTTGAAGGATCGGGATGATAGAGTTGACCAACGAGAAGGTCACTGTAGCTAAGGTGAAATTACAAGAAGCTCGTGCACGTCAGAAGAGTTATGTCGACAAGCACCATAGCAACTTACATTTTAACGTGGGAGATCACGTCTTTCTCAAGGTATCACTTGCACGTGGTGTTAGACGTTTTGGAATCAAAGGGAAACTCATTCCTCGATTCATTGGACCGTTTGATATCTTCGAGCGAGTTGGTGAAATATAATACCGTTTAGCGTTACCTCCGTAGCTTTCTTATGTTCATGACGTTTTCCATGGTGTCCTTACTCATAGGGTATAATTGCCATCCCCTTCACACGGTTCTGTATCTACTGGAACAGATTCAGGAAGATCTTACCTTCATAGAGGAACCAGAACGAGTTCTTGACAGACAAGAACGCGTCATGAGGAAGAAGACGATTCCATTTGTCAAAATCCTTTGGAGGGATCATACCGAGCGTGATGCCACTTGGGAAACAGAGGAGTCTATCCGGGCTTCTTACCCTCATTTCAAGTTTTGAATTCGGGTGTGTTCCTCTTTCAGTTTACTTTATCTATAATTCGGGGACGAATTATTCTTTTTAGGGGGGAAGAGTTGTAAAACCCGCATGCTTTTAACATGAACAGTACACTTAGTAAACGTATCTACAAACTAAAACTTTTCTTTTATAGGATGAACACGTGTCACGAATATAAATTTCAGAACTTACGTACGTGTTATTGCACAATAAGTATTAAGTACGTGAGATTACACGATAATTATTAACCATAATAATTATAACCACGAACATGAAATCATGAACGTTAAATCACGAACACGTAATTACATATGTATTTATTATAATACGATAAACATCGTTTATATACAAGTATTTATGTATAACACGAATAATTAATTACGACATAACACGAAAACACTAACATATGAACACGTAAATTATTAGACACGAAAAACACACGGGTTTCCCTCGTGGGCCCCTTATAGCCGCGGACACAAGACAAAGGGAGGGCCCAGGCCCAGTTTGGTTTTAACTAAATTAAACAAAAAGGAAAATACACATTCATTGTTACAGAGTTTTTCTAAAAAAATAAAACCCTAGCCTCCCTTGCCTCCTCTTCTTGCCGTCGGCTACAACACACCACCATAGGGTGTTTGTTTGATCTTGATTATTGGAAAACAAGTGTTAATGTTCGTGTTATTATTCTTGTTTGATTCACGCGTTCGGTAAATCCTTTAATCCTTTTCTTTTATTCTTTTTATTTAAATCAGGAACACATGAACATGGGAATTATAAAAACAATTAATAAACATGTTAGAAATCATGGGGTAATAAAAAGAATGCTTGTGGTTCGGGTTTGGTTTTGGCCAACGCAAGAACCGAGAGTCTAAGCTCTTGGTGGTCGTTGTATCACCACCAACCGAGACTCAATGGTCTTGGTGTGGGGTTGTGGTGTCTCAGCAGCAAGGAACAAGGACCCGGACGCAAGTCGGGGTGGCCTTGTGGTTTGGTTGGTCTCGGCGCAGCAGCGAGAACACCACCGGTCTACGACCGATGGTTGTTTTGGTCAAGCAGGGGGAACGCACGGCGGCAGCAGGGGAGCACCGGCTAACTGCCAGTGGGAACTTGTTGTGGGCCGTGGCTAGCCGAGGCAGGCCAGGGGCAAACCACCGGCTTCAGCCAGTGGCGTTTTTGCACCAGCAGTGGCAACCGGCTATGCCGGTTAGCCACTGCTAAGGGGGTGTTTGGTTCGGTCCGGTTCATGGGGAATTCGGTTTGGTACACGGTTGGTCTAAATTGAAAACACGGGTTCGGTTCATGACTAATTTTTACAAGTTAATATTTTTACAAGTTATATTATTTTAGCAAGAAAAATTAAATTAATTAAATCATGGCTAATAATTAATTTAATTTAACATGGACTTAGGTTATTTTATTTAGTAAATAATACATGTTTTAACCTAAGTATTTTTACCACTTAATTTAGAATATAGTATTAGTTAATTATTTAAAACATGGACTATAATTAATTAACAAACATGACTTAGGTTATAATTAATATAATATTGATACATGTTTAACCTAAGTATTTTATATGCTTTAATTTAATTAAATCATGCTTATATTTAACTAAATCGTATAACCTATAGTTTATTTAATTAACATGATATTATTAATAAACTGTACAAATAATTACATGACTTATGATATTAAACCAATAAACTTAAGCTTATATTCTTAGCTTATTAACCCAGCTTATTTCTAAATATGGAAACTTTCTATTTCATGAAACTTACTATTTTTGGGAACTTTCTATTTTTAGAAACTGATCTATTTTTAGAAGCTAATCTGTTTTTGGAAACTTTCTATTTTTGGAAACTTTCTATTTTTGAAAACTTTCTATTTTAGGAAACCTACTACTTTTAGAAAGTTACTTATTATTACACAACAAGTATAATAATACAAGAATACAAGTTAATACTTAACCAGAATACATGGAATACATGATAAACACAGTATAACATTAAAATCAATAAAACAAGACAAGAACATATAAAACAAGTTAAGACATGATAATCAGTTACGTACTCAGTAAACAGAATACTTATACATGTCCCCTATTTATTTAGCATTAGTGAGATCGGAGTAGGCTTTCATCCTTTCGTCTTTCTTCGTTTACTGGACACAAGGTATGGATTTTCCGTCCTTCAGTATGGACATTCTTTCCTTATTAGGATTCCCCGTTTGCAGCCAACTGTTTTCCAAGTATTGGTTTATATGTTTGATACTTATGTTAGAATAATTGCCTAAGCCATATACATGCATGACCAGTGTCACCTAGTTATGGAGGTACCATAACCATAACACTGGAGGCACCAGTGTTATGACTTCCCCACGGCTGAGTGATTGCTCGTGGCGTCCCTTTCAGTTATTTGGCCATTGTTATTATATTATCATGTGGGGCGTATGGGTGCATCCTAGTTACATGTTTTACAGGACTTTCATGGTGAATGTGATGTGTGCCTTGCATCCTTCACAAGGAGTTGATACCTCCTACCTAGACTATTTAATTAGAGGCAACCCATCTAATTGCATGACGAGGTCTACCCTCCAAGTATTCATGCACGGTGGAACCTCATGACCTATATGGTCCAAACTATAAAATCAGTTTTATGAACATGTTACCAGGTTATCTATGACTTATACATTTCCACTGCTATTAGTCTTTTATGCTTATGTTATTCCATGTTATACTTGTATATCCGTTCGCTGGGCGTTATGCTCAGCCGTTTTCCTTTCATGTTCCCAAACGACAGGTACTCAAGGGCGCTCGTATACTTTAAGCGTATGTGCATATGGATTGGAATCTATCTAGCCTTCTCTACTTTATGCATTTCATCATATATTTTGCTACTTATTTATTTGGACATTGTTTAGTCCTTTGTGTGTGATGAGATTATACTTGGATTACCGATGTTTGTTCCGGTATTTCCATTCATGGTCATTTAATGTTTTTAAGACATTTACCATGTATGCTTGGATGACACGCCAAAATCATGCGTGATATACCATTTACCAAAATGGGGTGTTACAGTTAGACCTATAGACATCCTCAATACCAAAGTTTTGAGGAAATTGACTTGATGAATGACAAGGAGGATGATTAATTTGGTCTAACCCATCCATGAAAGTGTTCAAAGATGGGGTGGAGTCACTCGTAGAACTGATATGAGCACTAGTTCCCACATCATCACCATCACTTGATGATGAGGGATTTTTCTCATTATCGTGTTCTTGTGGATCACCTATATTCCTCCCTCGATCACTTCTAGGCTTTGGTGGACGTATCCTTTGAATTGGATACATCACATGTTCAAACGACGCATAGCTAGAAAGACTGAGCTCGGGATAGTCACGATCAACCCTTTTCATAAGGTGGGAGAGGAGCATGGCATAAGAAAGGTTGGCTTTTGATTTCAATAGGACGTAATTAATCTGTCGAGCGATGAAGTATGCAAGATTGTACTCGGTGTCGGTGAATATGCAACACAACATGTGAGCCATACACACCAGAACATGATCCCGGTTGCCACCATGACAAAACACATTCTCCCTAATGATATCGGCCCAAGAGACAATGCACTCATTAAAGGTCGCTTATGAGTATCTCATGACGTCTCAAAGAACGCTTCCTAGTATGGATACTACGTACAATGGCTTGATCACGTCCTTTGGTAATGGTATCAAGGATGAATTCCAAGTCCGGCATTTCGGTGTCATATGGAGGATTGTCGGTACATAATTCCAAGGAGTCAATTTTTCATAACTCCGTGAACCGAAATTGACCTTCATATGGCACTTTAAGTGTCGTACCGAATTCCTCGAGAGAGTAAGTGATGAGTTGACCATTAATGGCAAACCTAACATACATTCCATCTTCATTAGATAGAAGGGAATATGTGCTAAAGAACTCTAGAAGGAATTTGGGTTAAATAAGTTTGTCGATGTCTAGCAAGAAATGGAACTTAATTTGACCAAACATATATCTAGTATAGTCATATCCCTCAATATCCTTATAGACAACTCTACCCTCGTGAAAACAACGTTTTTGAAGTAAATAGTAAGTATTACCAAGAGTTATGGAAGGACAAGACTCGGCAAGATTAGGCATATAGTCTCTAGTATATTGGTGGTCTTGTTGATATTCCGAAAGCATGATTAGGCACCTATATAACATACAAAAATATGTCCACAATCACTCTTATGTTAAATAATGATTAAAAATAAAAAATCAAAAGAATGTGTTCAATTAATTACTTAACTAGCCAAAGGATTAATCCTTAACATTCTTATTGTCCACAATGTACCAATTTCATCTTTGACAACTACATATGAATTATGTAAAATCAAACATGAACTTGAACATAGGTTTTTCAAAATTCGTTTTTAGGTAAGCATTAACAATGCAATTACCAATGCGTTCAAGGGTTCATATCAATTCCATCATTCAACCAAAATATATTAGTTAAAATTTCGGATTTGTTCTATAAGTGGGTTTTAGTGAAATCGCAATGAATTCAAACCTAGGGAATCATAGCATTACAATTATGTCAACCCACATTCCTAATTAGGTTCCAATTTGATTTTAATTTTAAAAATCCCCAATTATGAAATTAAAGACCCTAGAACAAATTGATTGAAATTGAATGAAGATACTTACAATTAATTGATGTTAGAAGAAGGATGAGTGAAACCCTTGTCTTGAAACCAATTAATTAGAGTGATTTGGAGCTTTTAGAAAGTTGCTAATGGTGGTTTTTAGATGAATCTCGTCGCCACCATGAAGAAGAAGAAAACGGGTTCTTGAAAAAAATGTTATTTTATGAAAAACTCGGTTCCTTTTGTCCCTAGTGGGCTGCGGTTCATTATCAATAATGAGCCGCGCCTTTGAATGTGGACAATTAAAGAACCGCATGCAGAAGGCCAAATTAAACCAAGAAAATAAAGTAAATTTTCAAAACTAAGTTTTTCTAAAATACATAAAATACATATCAAGCCTTTTGGAAATAACTGGACCACTTCAATACTAGGTTGTTATGCCTTAATGAAGGATTACGAGTTAAATCAAGACAGAAAAAGACCGAATAAGACCGATACGGAAAAACAACTACTCGTAAGAAAAGATAAAGAGGAGAGAAACTAAGAGGAGTGAATCAAGGCTAAGTTCAATGCTCAATAGATGAGTGACAATTAAGTCTAAACAGCTTTAGTAATGAACCATACCAAGTAATTTTGTTAAAAAGAGTAAGATCACTTTCAAGTAATTGTCTTAAAAATTTTCAAAATATAAGCAAGAGTATAGATTCACTTTCTCTCCCACGTGATCGGACAAATATCATTGCTTAGGATTACAATAACGATATCCTTGGAATATTTCAATTCCAAATGTGTAATATCCTAACTACAAATTATGAATTTGTTTGGTATCTCAAAGGATTAATCAATCATCTTAGAGATGAGCTCAATTGCACATATTACACAGGATATAGGGCCTATTAGCCGTATAAGTTGCAAACCATAAAAATCATGCTTGATACTTTAAGCTACTACTAACTCACACACCAACACCAAGTGAGTCAAGTATCCAAGACCATGAAAGTTTGAGAGGGTGAAAGAATAAAATCACATACCACAAACAAATGTCAAGGGAAGGATGCCAAGAACAATCACATAGTCAAATAATGATCAAATAGGGCGTGTAGAAGGACGAAAATGTACCTTAGCCGCAAAATACATCCCAAGTCTTCTATGGACCAATGTAACACCTAAATTTGACCAAAGTGCATACCAAATCTTCAAAGACTAGTATCACTTACACCAATATACTTCAAAGATCTTGAGTGACCATCACTCTGATACTAATTGTAAAAACTAGAAGGGGGGTTGAATAGTTTCTATTGATTATGTTCCTAGTTAATAATCCTTTCAATTAGGTTTGTCCTAAAAATACCTTTTACTTGAAAACTATTTTCATAGTTGTTAGGTTCAATTCTAATGCATTAACAATGAGTAGTGACAATGAAATGCAATGCAAGATGTAAATGTAAGTAAAGAGTAAGGAAATAAGCAACCTAAGGAAAGACACCAAGATTTATAGTGGTTCGGCAATGAAGCTCTTTTTTTGTTCCTACTCCACTCCTCGAGTACACCTTACTCGAGATTTCCAATATATCCACAAGCTCCCTTCTTGGCGAAAAAAACCTTACAACGTCGCTTACATTATTTTCTGACACTAAGCTAAGTGTCGAGATCTAATCTTAGCTAAGACAAATCTACATACGTCGCCTACTTTACCATTTTCCGACACAAGGCTAGATGTCGACTTCCAATCAAAAGCTAGAACCAATCTTCATCGCCCATCTTCTTTTCTGACACAAGGCTAGATGTCGAATTCTAATCTAAAGCTAGAACGAATCTTCAAAACTCTTCACTTTGAAGTTAAGTGAGAACTAACAAGACATATACACATATCACTTTATAGTTTAGTGAAAACTAACAGACAAGACTTATTACAACTCAATAAGATATATCCAAGTATACACATGTAACTTGGATCCACACAAGACAAATCCAAGTATACAAATATACAATATATTTACACAAGACTAATCCAAGTTGTAGAAACTAGAAGGGGGGGTTGAATAATTTCTCTTCGATTGGTGACCAAATTAAAATTACTTTCAATTTGGTTTGTATCAAAACTATCTTTTACTTGAGACTAAGTTGCATAATGATTAGGTTGAATTCAAATGCACTAGCAAAGATAATAGGTAAGTATAATGATAATGAAATAAGTAAAGAGTAAGGAAAGAGACAACCTAGTGGGAAGACACCAAGATTTATAGTGGTTCGACAATGAGGCTCTATCCTCGTTTCTACTCCACTCCTCGAGTACACCTACTCGAGATTTCCACTATATCCACAAGCTCCCTTCTCGGCGGAGAAAACCTTACATCGTTGCTTACATTATTTTCTGACACTAAGCTAAATGTCGAGACCTAATCTTTAGCTAGGGCCAATCTACACGACGTTGCCTACTTCACAATTTAACGACACAAGGCTAGATGTCGGGTTCTAATCTTAAGGTAGAACCAATCTTCACGACGTTGCCTACTTCACAATTTAACGACACAAGGCTAGATGTCGAGTTCTAATCGAAAGCTAGAACCAATCTTCACGACTCTTCACTTTGAAGCTAAGTGAGAACTTCACACAACACAACTACTAATCACTTTTAAGTTTAGTGAGAACTCACAAGACACAACCACATCACTTTATAGTTTAGTGAGAACTCCTAATCAAATCTATTACAACTTAACTAGACTTATCCAAGTACACACATGTAGCTTGGATTTACACAACACAAATCCAAGCAAACACATATGCAATGGATGTACACAACAAATCCAAGTATCCACAAATAACTTGGATGAACACAACTAGTCCAAGTATTCATAAATACATTGGATTGACCTAAAACAAAAAGGGTATCATGATGAATATGACTAGCTCATAGATTCATCTTTATCACAACACTAGTGAGTGAGTGATCTTCTCATTGGACAAGGTAAAGGAGGGGATCAAGAGGATAATCATATGTAAACATCCTTAACAATTTAAGTGATCATTTACTAATGATTAAGCTATAGAAAATAGAAAGAGGGCTGAGAAAAACGTCCAAGAGGCTTACTGGAAAATGAGATTTGACCCACTATTTAAAGGAGACAAAGTATAACGGATCTATAACGGCTAGCTGGGCGCGGTACCTTATCTCACCCCGCGGTACCATATCGCTAAGGTACCGCGTAGGTACTTAAGGTACCGCCACTAGACTCCGCTCCGTTTTTTTGTCTTTTAGTGGGGTGGGAATATCTGAGGTATTTGAAACCTTCAAAGGATATTCTAACAGCATTTGGAATATGCCATTTTCAAATTTTCATTTTCCATTTTAATAAAACATTTTCTAAAAAAGAAAGTTTATTAAAAAGTCTTTTGTCATATTAACAAAAGTGAGTTTTAAGGATAATCATTTTGATGATCACTAAGTATGATTAAGAAAGATTAGTGATATGATTATTACCTTGATGATAGTGTTAGTTAAATAATTCATTTTGTGTTTTACACTAAATGTGTTGTATGGTTTGTTGTGATCAAAACTAAGAAAGATTAGTTAACACTAATAATGTTTTTAGGCATCACTTGCTTTAACAATCTCCCCCTTTTTGATTACGACAAACGATAAACTCATTTACGTAGAAACACAGAATATGGAATTATTAACTAGTTTATCACTATCATTTCTACCCCTTTGTCGTAGCAAAAAGGTTAGCATAAGTCTTTGAAGAACATCGAACTTTGCTAGTAGCTCCCCCTTGGTGGTTGCTCCCCCTTGCTTGGGGCACCAAGTTTGTGAGCTAAGGTGACATGCTATACAAAGGTTAGTAGAAAGGAAAGAAACACCAATGTATATATGATCACTACCTACTAAGTAACTTAAGAGGGAGAAAGAGAAGAAATCTCAAATTAGAAGCAAGTATTTTGCTAAGTATGTCCAAAGAGGTAATTGACAAAATCAAACTTCAATCCAATGAAGATGATAAGCTTGTCAATGGGTTAAATCTTAGAATTGATGGAATCACCCATAAGCAATTGTAAAAGTTAACCAAGATCAACTCAAAATAGAACTAATGAAATAGCACACAAATAACACAAAGGTTACATAAAAGAAAAAAAAGACACAACAAAGAAGATAGTCATACACACAATATGAGTATCTAAAAGCAATAGATATGGAAAATAAACCACTAAGCATAAGCTAGTCTAAAAGTGATATTTTCCAAGATTGCTAAAAATAAAAGACTAAAAAGACGATGATGCATCATTCGAAGTTTTGTCCACCAGAATGAAAACTTGAATAGGAGGTCGAGTGAGGAGGAATTCAAGAAAATTTAACTTCTCATACACATGAGCAAGTTCAATTTGTTAAAATCGGCAACAATCACACGAGGATCCATGATGCAACACAAAATCGTTTGATGGGGGTATGGCATCAAACTTAGGGTTTGGTGGTGGTGGGGTTTGGGAAAGTTTTCACAATGTCTTGTGAGGTTTGGGAAGGTTGAAAGGTCATTGAGTTGAGGGGTATTGGAGGATTGTGGTGGTGGGGGAACATTTCTTTAGCTCCGGTGATGGGGTTTATGGTATAAGTCTCATTCCAATACTTGATTGGAGAGAAGGTAGGGTTTTTGGGTGGTTTGGACGAAGATGGTTCATTCTTCTTAACCCAAATAGGTCGAACCGAAATTTTCGGTTTCTTTGAAAGCTTGGATGAGGAAGCTTTGGGTGAGTGGGGTTGTGACAAAGAGATGTCAAGGTTAGGAATGTAGGAGTTAGGCATTGTGAGAGTGTGAGAATGATATCTCAAGGTTATGTGAGAATAAATTCTCAAGGTTGGGAAGGTGTGAGAATGAAATCTCAAGGTTGTGTGAGAATGAATTCCCAAGGTTGGGAAGGTGTGAGAATGAAATCTTAAGGTTGGGGTATAAGTAAAATGTAAACAAGGTAAGAGTTTGAATACAAAATGTGTAGTGTCAAGGAATGTTTAGTCAATTTGAGTAAACAAGGAATCTTGACAGGGTATAGGGTTTTAAAAGTTTTGACCAAAAATTCGTCAAAAGCCACTTACTGTCCGCGGTACCTTATAGGGACCGGCGGTTCCATATCGCTAGGGACCGCGGGACTTTAGGGAACCGCGTCCAAAGGACTTGAAACCATGTTTTTCCTGGGTTTTGGGAAAAACTAAGACTTTTTCAAAAAGTTGCAAATCTTGAAATTTTACCTCTATTAGAACCAAAATATGCTAGGGTTGCATAAAGCAACACATTCACAAAGAATGTCTTGACAAAGGGTGACAAAATAATTTAGATATCATTTTGAACCAATTTTAGTCAAGTTTAGGGGTTGTGATAGATTTAGGTTCAATTTTAATTTCAAATTAAAGTTGATTAGTGTGCACAAAAGGATAGAAACACACAAAGCTAAATCCATAAGTCAACAACATGAAACATTCTTAAGGAAGCAAGTACAAAGACAAATAAAAACTAACTAATACATAGCTAGCTTAACATTAAATCTAGATAAGTAGTTTTCTTTGGCTTGGTTTTGTTGAAAACTCTTATTGAGAAAACTCCATCATTCATCTCCTAGGAGGAGGCATGGAGAACAAGGCAAGCAAGAACTCTTGCAACCTCCTATGTAGCCCATACATGTCCATCCTAAGGTTATGGATGATGTAGTGGTTGTAAAGACAACATGGACAACTAGGACCATGAGTTTGTTGAAACCCATAGTATGGATCACCCAAAAGGAGGGAAAGTGGAACACCCAAAATTGGGATGTTTGAGTTGGGTGGAGGTGGAGGAGGCATGTTCTCCAAGGGTGATGTGGATGAAAGTGGAGGCATGTCCCCTAAAGGGGAAATGGGTGAGTGTGGAGGTAAATTCTCCAAGGTTGGTGAAATGGGTGAGTTGTGAGGGGTAAATGGTGAAGTCACCAAAGTGTCATCAAAGTCATTCACAAAAGGAATGCTTTGGATTGGTTGGGGTTGTGTGGTCACTTCCAAGGGTGCACTTGGAGTGAAGGGTGAAGAGAGCTCATTCATTCTTGAGTTGAATAAAGAGGAGGTAGAACCAATGGAGTGGTTAATACCATGGGTGGATGATGTCTTGCATGGTGCAAGAGGTGGGGAAGGTGATGAAGAAATGAGGATAGGAGCCATCTCATCCTTTGGTGTGTGGAAAGGTGAGGAGTTAGGCTTGGCTACCTTAATCCTTATTTTGAGTGTTTTCCTTGGGGTGGAGGTCTTGGAAGTGTTTGAGGTTTTGGTAGACACCATGGTTGATTAGGGTGGTTTAAGGTTTAGGGAAGTATGTTTGATGTGTGAAGAACATGGCAAACAAGGTGGGTTTAAAAGGGTGAGGGGATGATCCAGACTAGTAATGGGTTAAAATCATTTTAGGTGAATAATGAATTTAGGTAAGCTAGTTTAGGAAATGTGCAGTTTATTACAGAAAATCATGCAAGGTTTACACAGATTTAAGAAAACAGTGTAAAGCAAAGATGCTGTCGTGCACAGTGACCGGCGGTTCCTTATCTAGGACCGGCGGTACCTTATCGATAAGGAACCGCGGGTCGATATGGAACCGCGACCAGAGGGCTTTCAAAAATTTCCCATCCCAGTTTTTGATAAACCCAGATTTTTCCCAAAGGATTCACAAGCCAAAGTTAACTACAGATCATAATCTAATAAGCTAACTATCATAAGGCATGCACAAAGCTATGTAAAACACAATCATTATTGCATAAGCAACATTAAGGATCAAAATAAATAGTAATCCAAACATGCAACACAAGTTAATAAACAACTAAACCAAAGTGTTAATAACCAAATGTTTAACCATCAAATCCAAACTTTGACACAACTTCGCCTCCTTTTCTTTCCTAAACCCTTGATCATCTTTCCCAAATACTTGAATCCTTTTCTTGACTCCACTCGGTGTTCATGTAATTCTCCCCGAGTTCTAAGATTCTCACGATAAAGATGCTCTATATTAAGATCTTTAGGAACATCACTAGAAGGGTGAGGAGGAGGAGGAGCTAAGTCTTCAAAATCATCCTCGAATTGATTTGAGGATGGATGGGAGTTACTCGAAGAGTCAAAATGAGAACTAGGACCGATGCCATCACCATCACTTGGTGGCATATCGGTGTCCTCCTCATCCGGCTCTTGATGGTCGGATTTTCTCGAACCACGGTCACTTCTTGGCTTTTGTTCATACGCCTCTTGAATAGGCATCATAACCGTTGAACCGGGTGAAAGCGAGAAAGATCGAGTTGAGGAAAATCTTGACCAACCCTTCTAAAGAGGCGAGTAAGAAGCATAGCATAAGGGAGGTTTGTTTTGGGTTTGGAAAGAGCATAATTTATACGCCGAGCGATGTAATATGCAAGATTGTACTTGGTGGAAGTAAACAGGCAAAACAACATATGCCCCATGCAAGCCGGGATATGATCTCGGTTCCCACCAAGACAAAACACATTTTCCCTAAGGATGTTTTCCCATTGGAGCATGTAATCCTTAAGGTCGCTTGAGATCACTTCATACCTATTCACATTTCGCACATTTGTATGAAGGCTTCTCACAACGTTTCCACTACGCTCTTTCGTGATGATTTCAAGGATGAAATTTAGATCAACTTCGGTGGTGTCATTTGGAGGTTTATCGTTAGACTCCAAGAGAGCATCTAGTCTCCACTTATCCGTAAAACGACAAGTGCCTTCAAATGGCACACCAAGAATATCACCAAAGTCATCGAGGGAATATTGAATGATTTGACCATTCAACAAGAAACGAATAAAGATTTGGTCGTTGATTTCAAGCATGGATTAAGTACTAAAGAACTCAAGAAGAAACAAGGGATAAATTACCTCGTCTATGTAGAGCAAACAATCAAACCCAATAAGCTCGAACATAGAGTTGATATAATTATCTCCCGCTATTCTTGAATCTACAATCCTACCCTCATGGAAACAACGAGTGGAAAGGGATGGAAAAGCGTTTTGGAGTTGAGGGGAAACAAAGGTTTGAGATATGTCGGGCATATAATCTCTAGTGAATTGATGATCTTTTTGATATTGAGAAGGCATGATTAAGTACCTAAATATACATAAGACAATATTTCTCCAATCACTCATATGAAAATCAAAAAGGAAAACGAAAAATGAAAATGTGTTATATCAATTTCTTGACAAACATAGGATTGAATCCATATCATTTTTATGTTCACAATGTGTCTATTCCATCATTAACCAAGAACACATGATATATGTTAGATCAACAATGGATTAGAACATCGGTTTTTCAAAACAAGGTTTTTAGGTAAGCATTAACAATGTCATTACCTACTTGTTCATGGGTTCATCTCAAATCCATCATTCAACCAAAATCATTTAGCCTAAATTCGGATTTGTTCTACAAGTGGGTTTTAGTGAAATCTTAATGAATATCAACCTAAGGAATCATAGTAAAATAACCATGTCAACCCACATTCCTATTAAGGTTTTAATTTAATTTCAATTTTAAAAATCACCAATTATGAAAGGATGAACCCTAGAACAAAATAGATGAAATTGAAAGAAAACACTTACAATTAATTGATGTTAGATGAATGATGAGTGAAACCCACAACTTGGAATCAATTAATTTGAGTGATTGAAGGTTTTAGAAACTTCAACATTGGTGGAAAAGGTAAAACCCGTCGGCTGTGTGTTTTTGGGAGAGAGAGATAGCGGTTTGAAAATGAATAAAATATTCAAACTGGCGTTCTGACAAAACTTACTGCCCGCGGTACCTTATCGATAAGGAACCACGGGTTTAAGCCGCAGAGATAAGGAACCGCCTACAGAGGCAGGTTTTTATCTATGAAAAACGCCAAATTTTGAAAATCCAGTTTTTCTAAAATACTTAAGATTAAATCATGAGCCTTTTAGAATATCATTGGATCATCATAACACTAAGTAATATGCCTTAACGAAGGATTACGAGTTAAATCAAGATCGAAAAGAACCGAACCGGACAAACGACTACTCGTAGCAAAACGACTAAGTGGAGATAAGTCAAGGGAAGTGAATCAAGACTAGGACCAATGCTCAAGGGATTAATGACAATCTTCAAATAGTTGTAACGAAGAGCTTGTGTCATATATAGTGGTTTAAGACGTGCCTTTACGGCGAAACGTTAAACGGCTTTGGAATGAATGAGCACAAAGCAATTATTCAAGTATAGACTAAGATCACTTTCAATAATAGTCTTAGTCTAAACCAAAATATGAGCAAGGTATTAATTCACTTTCTCTCCCACAAAGGGCCTACTAACCGTATGGGTGCAAACCATGGAAATCATGCTTGATACTTTAAGCTTCTACTAACTCACTCTACATCACCATAGTGAGTAAAGTATCCAAGCAATGAAGGTTTGAGAGGATAAAGGAAAAGAAGCACAATCCACAAATAAATGTCAAGGCAAGGATGCCGAGAACAAGCACATAGTCAAGTAATGATCAAAAGAATGATCAAAGGGCGTGTGGAAGAACGAAAGCGTACCTTGGCCACAAAGAGCAATCCATGAAGGAATAAGTGCTATGCCCAATCAATGACTATGATGAGTACTAAGTCTTCAAGGACTAGTATCATTCCCAATCATCTTGGTATCATCATTCAAAGATGTTAAAGATCAATGAAGATGAGTCTTCTACAAGTGCAAGTAACTCAATCCACAACCAATTAAGTGATTGATCTTCATGAGTACCTACACAAAGCAAGATGCAAACTAGTAGATACATTTCAAGAGTATATCTAAAATTCATAAAGGCTACTAATCTTAAGTGGGATGTAATATTATCAATTAAAAGACCTATTTTCAAAGAAAACATAGTTTTGACCAAAGAGAAACTTTAGTACAACTAGACCTTCTAATTTGAGGAGACAATGGATCGATCCAAGTTTCAAAGTACAATATACTTCAAAGATCTTGAGTGACCATCGCTCTGATACCAATTGTAGAAACTAGAAGGGGGGGTTGAATAGTTTCTCTTCGATTGGTGACCAAATTAAAATTACTTTCAATTTGGTTTGTATCAAAACTATCTTTTACTTGAGACTAAGTTGCATAATGATTAGGTTCAATTCAAATGCACTAGCAAAGATAATAGGTAAGTATAATGATAATGAAATAAGTAAAGAGTAATGAAAGAGACAACCTAGTGGGAAGACACCAAGATTTATAGTGGTTCGATAACGAGGCTCTATCCTCGTTTCTACTCCACTCCTCGAGTACACCTACTCGAGATTTCCACTATATCCACAAGCTCCCTTCTCGGCGGAGAAAACCTTACATCGTTGCTTACATTATTTTCCGACACTAAGCTAAATGTCGAGACCTAATCTTTAGCTAGGACCAATCTACACGACGTTGCCTACTTCACAATTTAACGACACAAGGCTAGATGTCGGGTTCTAATCTTAAGGTAAAACCAATCTTCACGACGTTGCCTACTTCACAATTTAACGACACAAGGCTAGATGTCGAGTTCTAATCGAAAGCTAGAACCAATCTTCACGACTCTTCACTTTGAAGCTAAGTGAGAACTTCACACAACACAACTACTAATCACTTTTAAGTTTAGTGAGAACTCACAAGACACAACCACATCACTTTATAGTTTAGTGAGAACTCCTAATCAAATCTATTACAGCTCAACTAGACTTATCCAAGTACACACATGTAGCTTGGATTTACACAACACAAATCCAAGCAAAGACATATGCAATGGATGTACACAACAAATCCAAGTATCCACAAATAACTTGGATGAACACAACTAGTCCAAGTATTCATAAATACATTGGATTGACCTAAAACAAAAAGGGTATCATGATGAATATGACTAGCTCATAGATTCATCTTTATCACAACACTAGTGAGTGAGTGATTTTCTCATTGGACAAGGTAAAAGAGGGGATCAAGAGGATAATCATATGTAAACATCCTTAACAATTTAAGTGATCATTTACTAATGATTAAGCTATAGAAAATAGAAAGAGGGTTGAGAAAAACGTCCAAGAGGCTTACTGGAAAATGAGATTTGACCCACTATTTAAAGGAGACAAGTATAACGGATCTATAACGGCTAGCTGGGCGCGGTACCTTATCTCACCCCACGGTACCATATCGCTAAGGTACCGCGTAGGTACTTAAGGTACCGCCACTAGACTCCGCTCCGTTTTTTGTCTTTTAGTGGGGTGGGAATATCTGAGGTATTTGAAACCTTCAAAGGATATTCTAACAGCATTTGGAATATGCCATTTTCAAATTTTCATTTTCCATTTTAATAAAACATTTTCTAAAAAAGAAAGTTTATTAAAAAGTCTTTTGTCATATTAACAAAAGTGAGTTAGAAGGATAATCATTTTGATGATCAGTAAGTATGATTAAGAAAGGTTAGTGATATGATTATTACCTTGATGATAGTGTTAGTTAAATAATTCATTTTGTGTTTTACACTAAATGTGTTGTATGGTTTGTTGTGATCAAAACTAAGAAAGATTAGTTAACACTAATAATGTTTTTAGGCATCACTTGCATTAACACAAGTATTCACAAATACATTGGATTAATACAACACTAATCCAAGTATACACACATACATTGGATCTACACAAGACTCAAATATAAAATGATGAACATGACTAGATCTAAGGAAGGATGATCTTCATCAAGGCTTTATCTTTAATCACATCACAAATATGTGATGTGATCTTCTCTTTGGACAAGTAAAGAAAGAGATCAAGAGGATAATCATAAGTAAACATACTTAACAGATTAAGTGATCATTTACTAATGATTGAAGAACGTAGAAAGAAGATAAGAGGCAGAAAGATTTTGTCCAAAAGGGTTCTTGGAATATAAAAATTTGATCCACTATTTATAGGAGACAAAAACCAACGGCTCTCTGGGCGCGGTTCCTTAATTATTGTGTGGTTCAATATTGATATCGAACCACATAGCTATTTGGGGAACCGCCCAAAGTAGACTACGCTCTTTTTTGTCTTTTAGTAGGGAAATGTTATCTGAGGTATATTTTACCTTCAAAGGATATTCCTATGGTATTTGTATTATGCCATATTCAAATTTTCATTTTCCATTTTAATAAAACATTTTTAAAAATAAAGTTTATTAAAATATTTTGTCATATTTGTCAAAATGTGAGTTTTGAGGTTAATCACTTTCTATGATCACTAAACATGATTAAGATATGTTTATGTAAGACTTAAATGATTATTACCTTGATGATAGTGTTTGTTGAATAATTCGTCTTTCGGTTGTCTTTGACGATAAATGTCTTTATACTTTGTCGTGATCAAAACCAAGAAAGATTAGTTAACACGAATAATGCTTTTAGGCATTGCTTGCATTAACAAAGGTGATGCTCTATGGGTGAGGTTAATTAAAAGTATTTATGGAGAGAATGGCGGTTTAGAGGTTGATGGTGTAGGATCGAGGGCGGGTATGAGTGGACTTTGGCGGGATATTGCAAAGGTAGGCTTAGACATTGATAAATTCGGGATTGAGTTTTCTTCTTCTTTTTCAAAGACGGTGGGTGATGGGGGATACATTTTTTAGGAAGATAGGTGGGTCCATGACATACAACTTCGTGAAAGATTTCTTAGGTTGTTACAATTAGATAGGCAATAGGAGGCTCGTGTGGCTGATCGAGGAAGATAGTGTGAGGGAGTTTGGAGATAGGAATGGGATTGGTTGAGGGAGCCTAGAGGATGAGCTTGTGGTGATGTAGTAAAGATTACAAGAATTTTACAACATATTATTTTATCTCCTAATTACAGGAATTCGTGGTGTTGGAATTTAAATGAAGATGGTAATTTCAAGGTAAAGACATGGCTTGTATGCTCGATGACATATACCTTCGCGTGGGAAATACAACCCAAGAGACGTTGTGGAATAAGCTTGCTCCAAGAAAAGTCAATGTTTTATATGGAGAGTTTTACTTGGGAGAATTCCGGTTCGTGTAGAGCTCGAAAAAAGAGGTACTGAGTTGGATTCTTTTTTTATGCCCATGTTGTGATGAAAGTGTGGAATCTTGTGATCACAGGACGTGTAATGTGGCAAAAAGTGTCTGGGATAAATTTTTTGAATGGTGGAAGATCAGTTCAGTAAATATGTTTTCGGTAAATGACGTGTTTCGTTTTAGTGGGAACGTGGTTATTCAATCGTACTCGAGAGATTTGTGGCAATTGGTAATATGGACAGATGGGTATTTCATTTGGAAAGAACGGAATTCTCGGGTCTTTAAAGCAAAAGTGGCTAGTATTAATAAAAAAATTCATGAAATTCAAGTCAAGAGATTTGACTAGGTTTCAAGGAGATCAAAGAAAGCTTCTTTTGGTTGGCACAAATGGTTCGTCGATCCATCAAGTTGCAGATATTTAGTGATACTTGTGTTTCTATGTTCTTGTTCAAATGTTTCGAGGTTCTAGTGTCAGTGTTCAAAGAAATGAAAATTTTCAGTAAGATCGTGGGTGTTATGTCGTGATAGTTGTGGTGTGCGGAGTGTTTGAAAAATAGTATCTAACATGTCATATGTGTAATGTAAGTTTTTAGTCTAGTTTTTACCCTGATAGTGGGTCTTTTCTTTTTCTTTGTTCTTTTCGGGTCTCACTTTCTTATCAGCTTGATGAGAAGTTGTGAGGTATCTTTCTCCTTGTTCGTGCTTTTAATTCTATTGTCTTTAAAAAAAATTAACTGTAAACTTTTAATATTATATATAACCTTATATATAACGTAAACGGAAAATATATGAGACTTGAGATACACAATTTTCTACTTCGATAATTTTATAAAATAAAATTAGAAAATTTTACTTAATGCCCAAATTTTTATGCGACTAACCAAGAAGAAAAAAACAGAAGCCTTGAAATAAAATATTAAACAATATCCATATCAGAACAGAAAATACGTTACGGCAACATTAATCTTGTACAACAAAAAGCAGGAGACACACGTTTGCATTTCCTAGGAAATGAAAATTAACTGAGCTATCCAGGTGGCAGCGCCAATTGTACACTACCAAGTAGGTCCCACATGTAATTATTAGTTTATAGGTTTATGAAAACAATACGTAGACATTGCCCCCTTCTCTTCTTTTCTCACTAAAATACTCTCTCTCTCTCGCACACATCTCATTCTTACATTGACTTTGTTTATTTCAAGTTTACAAACCAACTTCTTATTATTTCTCACCAAATTTTAACAAAATATCTTTCATCACACGCTAGCTACCTAGCTTTAGTATCTCTAGCTAGTTTCATTTCATTTCATTTATTTCATTTGTTCTGATATATATATACTCCATAACTTTTGTTAGAGTTATATTTATCATTTTATCAGCGTTGTCGGTTATCAACATTTTTGTAAAACATGGGTGGTTGTTTGTCGGCACAGGAGAGCTGTGTCGGGGCTAGACTGAAGTCGTCGTCGGAGAGGAAACTCCGACGACGAAAGAAAAAGACGCTAAAACGTCGTGTTTCTACCGACCAGACGAAATCTCTTCCGTCTGATCGGTCTTTTGTTAATCCTACTTTTAGAAGTATGTACTTTTTATATTTTATTTTTATATTTCTTAAAAGATGTGTTAAATGTGTTGTTTGTGTTATTATAGTTTTGCTTTTTTTGGACTACTTTCCAGCGGTGTAGTTTTTGAATATATTTGTTAGTACTAATTTTAGAACTATAGGATAAGTGTATATAGATAGATATGTGAATATTTAATTTAGTTTTATTTTTAATTAACAGGGAGTACTGATGAGTCATGGTATGATTCAGCAGCAGTTCTTGACTCTGATTGTAGTGAAGAAGATTTTCAGAGTGTACTTGATGGTATGTTTACATTTTTAAATGTGAATTAATGGGTGTTTGGATTAGCTAATTTAGCTGGCTTATGAGCTTATTTGAATTTGGAAAGCTTATAAACTTACCGGTGACTTATATAAGCTATAAGCTAACAAAGCAGAAAAATGAGCTTATGAGCATTTCTAAATTCATGTAAGCCCCTTAAGTCACATAAATAAGCTAATCCAAACACTCCTTAAGGTTATACTATATATGTTATGAGTTGAATGAATGAATTTTTTTATATATAGATGTGATGTCATTAAATGGGTCAGAAGGTGCTTCTAGGCCTAGTGTTGCTTCTATTAAAGATGTTGAGAGTCGTAAGAGTTCGGTGCATCCGGAAGAGTTGAACCAACGGCCAAGATCTGAAATATGTTCTTCTGTTGATGAGAATGGTGGAAGGGAAGACGGTTTATTGGATTGTGGAGTGATTCCTGGTAATTGTTTGCCTTGTCTTGCTGCTACGGTTCCGTCTGTTGAGAAGAGGACGTCCTTGAGCTCGAGTCCACAAAGTATGCGAAAAAAGGCTACCCATAAACTTTCGTTTAAGTGGAAGGATGGGCATCCTAATGCCAGTATATGTGAGTACTTTTATATCTCATATGGAATTTTTATAAATTGTTGAGTGCAACCTTAAGTAGAAACTTCAAGGGATTAAATGTATTAGGATTATAAGATATTTGTAGTTACTGAACCACATAGATAAGCTGTATTTTGCTTGTATACATTTTGTTTTGTTTTGCAGTTCGAATAAAGTGAGTAATTTGACTGAAACTTTTATCTTCTCTTAGTTTCTTCAAAGGTGCATTTACAAAGACCAATTGCTGGTTCACAAGTACCCTTTTGCCCGGTAGATAAGAAAGTACTTGATTCTTGGTCACCTGTTGAACCAAAAACTTTCAGGGTACGAGCAGAGAATTATTTGAGGTACTAAACTTTCAATGCGTTCATACTTTATATGAATACGCAGTTGATCTATGCTAGCAATTTTTTAGTTGAATGTCTTTTATTAATTTAATAGGGATAAAAAGAAGGAACATGCTCCTAATTATGCTGCATACTACCCCTTCGGTGTTGATGTGTTCTTATCTCAAAGAAAAATTGATCACATTGCTCGGTTTGTTGAGCTCCCAGTCCTTGGTTCTTCGTCTGGAGAACTTCCGTCTATTCTTGTTGTGAATGTACAGGTATATTTTATTCACTCTTTTTTCATTAATTTTTTTTCTATAAAATCGTATTTTCACCTCATTACATTAACTTTTGTATGATGCTTCTGTAGGTTCCATTGTACCCTGCTGCCTTTTTCCAAGGGGAAATAGATGGCGAAGGAATGAATGTTGTTTTGTACTTTAAACTTTCAGAGAGTTACGCAAAAGAACTTTCATCCCAATTTCAAGATAACATGAGAGTAAGGACAATTCTATAATTCATTAGTATTAGCTTTTCATGACAAGTTATTTATCGTTTTTTTCAAAACAGAGGATTCTTCTTGATGAAATAGAAAAAGTCAAAGGTTTTCCGATGGATACACTTGTGCCATTTCGTGAAAGGTTGAAAATATTGGGCCGGGTTGTGAATGTAGAGGACCTTCAGTTAAGTGCGCCGGAAAGGAAGCTTATGAATGCTTACAACGAAAAGCCCGTGCTTTCTCGCCCTCAACATGAATTCTATCAAGTGAGTTTCCGCTTATATTTTCTCACAATGAAAAGTAATACTACGTAATAAAGCAATGAGATCATGTAAACAAAATGTTAAACCAAGTAAGTAGTTTTCTGAATACAAATTGTGGAATCTCTTGCAGGGAGAAAATTACTTTGAGATTGATTTGGATATGCATAGATTTAGTTACATATCCAGGAAAGGGTTCGAAGCATTCCAAGAGAGATTAAAGAATTGCATCTTGGATGTGGGACTCACAATTCAGGTTAGTCTTATTCGATACTAAACCTGAACCAAAATATACCATATCGCCCATATAACTAATCAGGTTGGTGTATAGTTTGATTGAACTTCATTAGGCTTCTCTAATTCCGTATCTGATATCAGAATTTGAGACAATTTCTTTTAATGTGAATCAGGGAAACAAATCAGAGGAATTGCCTGAGCAGCTCTTGTGCTGTGTAAGGTTAAACGGTATTGACCGCATGAGATACCAAATGTTGGCTGTAAATCAAGAACCATTATGATAAGTTAGCCAGTAGTGTAAGCTTCCAACTGAATACTTAATGATTAATATCTGATGATTTTTTTTCAGTCCATTCTTGTCTCTTTTCATATGCACATTAATTTAGTAATCCATCTTCGGAAAGAAAAAAAATTCATATCAAAGAGGATAAGACTTTTTCAGTCCATCCTATAATGTTTCTTTAGTAAATTTACCAAGGTGTGCGACTCTGGTGTCAGTACACATTCCTGTGCTCGGACACTTAGGTAGCAATTATTGGCCCCCGATGGTTTAAGGATACAAGTGCATTGAATGCAGATGGAATCCAACCCATCGTGTGATGCCAGAGTTTGTAATGAACTAAATGCACACATGTAAGCTTCATCTGATTTTTCCAGCCGTAGGTCCAGCTCTTGATGTGAGCTAGTCACTATATGTAAATTTCTTAGCTAGGACCAGTAAGCACATACTATTAGGTAGCGAATACAATCAAGGCTGTATTTAGGGATGAAAGATAGTTTTTAACATGGTTGCTGAAACCCGCCTATTTAGCCGTCCTTGCAAAAGGTTCACTTTGAAATCTACATGTGGCAAAAGCCAGGGTTCATCCTTTAGCGTATTTTATTCAATTCGCAAGTATAGGGTTTCTGAAATTGGAAGGGAAAGGATATACAGTCTTCCGTGCTTCTCATAAAGTTAAGCTAGGAAAACTTATCAAGCTGGAAACGTATTTATTGTTTAATAAGACCCATCTTTTGTAGTAATATGGTAACATTTCGCCCCATTATTATTATTATTAGTATTTTCTAAGCCACGAGTTCAAAGACCATCAGAGCTCTAGCTCAGCAACATCAGGTATGCCAAATCATTCAAACCAATAATTGATTGCGGGTTCAGGCATTATCAGAAGCAACGTGCTATGAGTTACTTTTGTCATATTAAAAAAAGAATCCAGTTTAGATAGTGATATATTTCTTTTCATTCTCCATTACAGAAATAATTAGAATGACAGGCCAGTTAGGAAATGGTCACATCAATAAGCGGTCCACCAATAATGGACTATTAGAGTTCCATGTTTTTGACTATTAACAGATATTCTTCCCAACTATATTTGTCCATCACTGGATATCAATTATAGGTTTTACAGATAACCTTGTCTTATGCTTGGTCAAGTTGAAGCTTTCATGTAAAAGTCCAAGTATTATTTACCTGCAAATAGCTTAGAAGAATAAGGGTAGCGGCTTTCGTCGAACTACTAAAATGCTTTAAGGCCCTCGTGTAGGGGTGAGAAAAACCAATTCAAACAGAGAAAACTAACAGACAGGACATAGGAGTATAGGACCAAGTGGGTTGTATACGGTTCAGTTCTAAAATTTAAATAATTTTTGTTCTCGGTCGAGTGTGGAAGCGTTTGAAGATTAACGGCTGGAGTCTAGCTATACTGCATTAGGCTGATGTACTTCTCCGACGTCAAATTTGGTGGACGGTCTCTGTAATGTTATAAGGGAAACAAAACAGAGGAAATGCCAGAACAGATCTTTTAAAAACTGTAAATCATATCCAAAAGGGTAAACCTTTTGCTTAGAAGATTACCTGAGTACACCTAAGTGTGGGACTCGAACCATTATGGTGCTTGTACACATTCGTGTGCTATAAGGGTCCCTCAGTGTGGAATACAGGTCACTCAGGTAGCATATATTGGTCCCGGGTAGTTTTAATAATGGATGTGCATTGAATGTTTGTCTAGTCCAACCCCTGGCGTGATTCCAAAGTTGGTAATGATCTAAATGCAGACTTGCACGCTTCAACCAAAATATCAAGCCATAGGTCCCGCTGACCGCTCTTGAAATAAGCTAGTCACCGCATGTAAACAAATAGTAGGAAACAAAACTACCTTCTTTACCATATGGTTTTTGGCTCTTGCTATATAAAAAATCTGTCCTTGATCCGTTCTGCAAGTATGTAAACCTATTCGCAAATCGCAGAGCAATGTTATTTAAAGATAATATACGGTTAGGTTCTCTTTGCTCGCCGTGGTGCCTATCTCTGATTATTATCTAATGAACTGGGTTTAGAATGCTTAAACTTGCCTACTTTGTAGCAGTGTAATTTTGTTCAATTTGATTTGTAGGGACATTAGGGATGAGCCCTCCTTGACTGATTTAACATCTCAAAAGTTAAACCAAAGTGACCCATTTTGATTTCAATTGGCATGGTTAAGGTAATACAGTAAAGTGTAAAGGTTGAGTGATGTTTGTCATTAAAGCAATTTCTCTATTTCGCCCACACCGTGATTTCAAGCTCTTGTGCGTGTTTTTTTCTGGTAAAACTAAACTAACTGAAGTCATGGCGGTTTGGCAAACTATGATGCATGAAAAATAGTGGCATTCGGCGCAGGAAGGATTCTATGTATTGCGTAACTAGTGAGTAGTGACTACTCAGAAAGTCACGATATTCCTTCGAAAGCCCATCAAATGGTCGTTTTACGACTGATATTACAGCTTGATGGTGTTGTTTTAAAACTGTCATTAGCTTTTGTGACAACTCTTCGAGCAATCATTACTAGTACCTGTCACATATGTTCAACCTCAATTGACAACTGTTCCAAGTTTCCAACTGTATTAGGGATGAGAATTTCGATCCGAAACCGAACCGGAACCGTACCGATTTCTGATATTTGAAACCCGTTTGGTACGATACTGGCACTACGAAATTAGGTGGAAAAAAATCGAGACCGGTACTAAATCGGGAAATTAAAAAAAAACCCCGGGAAAAACGCGATTTACGGGTACTGATACTTGATACCCGTATCGGTACCGATATTCGAATCATGTCCGGTACTACTAGTTTATGCTTGGGAGAAAATCGGTACCACTAATTTTATACGAGATCGATACAGGATCGAGGATCGGAACGCTACTCATCCCTACATTAAACTTTGTCACACTCAAAAGATTTTGTTCAAATCACATTTTGAAATTTTGCCCAACAAAGAAATCACTTGCCAAGTGGAAATAACAAAGAATCCTGTGGACACTTTTGTTTTGGCCACCAAAAGTATAATCAGATGGTTTATTAGGTTACTATTAGAGCATATACTAGAAAAACTCTTTCCTTCAATTTTTTTATACCAAAAGTATATTCAGATACTAGTAGTTTATTAGGTTGCTATATATTAGAGCATAATACTATAAGTGGTTTCTGAAAAAATTCAATTTTTTTTTGAAGAAATCTATAAATTGAGTCATAGTAGTGAGATCTTGACATGAAACCGCTTTTCTCGTCCATCCTGCTCTGCGTCGCTTACAGGTTTAAATTTACGGGGTTTCTATTGCAACTAAATGCATGCAACTCATTTTGATACCTCATTAAATTATAAAGTTTTATGGAGTTTCACAATAATGTTTGTAAGGGCTTGTTTAATTTTTTAAGTGATTCCGTCCCATAATAAGTGTCCACTTTGATTTTTTCCGGTCTTCCTTATTCAACTTTGACCATAAATATCTTCATTTGTGTTATATTATACCAGATGAAAAATATATTTAATGAAAATGCATTTAAATATCCATCCATACATATAACTTTCATCCGGTATTATATAACACAAATGAAAGTATTTATAGTCAAAGTTGTATAAAAAGACCGAGAAAAGTAAAAGTGGACACTTATTATGGGACGGAGGTAGTATTATATAAGCCTTTTGATTAGTCTCGTAGTGGAAAAAGAAGGGTTTTTGTGTGAGTGTGGAACAAGAGGTTCAAAGCGATTTGGGTTCATAACTTTTCCCATTAAGATGCATAAAAAGAAAAAGAAATACCCCCTAAGTTTATATAATGCGAAATTAGAAACAGCTTCCTTCATCTCTAAACTGTTAGTCCGACAAAAAACACAGCTTAAAAAAAGTACATTTATTACAACATTTTTTTTCTTACTTTTTTACATAATGATTGTTAAACGAGTCATCGGTCCAGGGAAAGAAAGGGATTGCCTTTGAATAGTAGTCGATAATTAAATTGGGATATTTAAAAAACCAGGAAAAATCAAAAGTGTTAAATCTCAGATGGTTCTCTCTATCGAGCCCTTAATCCCACCATAACTTGATCACATAACTCGAGACCATATACAGTTAATTGTTTGAAAATGGGTCATAAATACATAATAAACTTTTTAAAATGATCTATTTTGTAACTTTTTTTATGTTCGAAAATCACACTGACCACATAGAATTTTGGTCAAACATTTGATTTTACATTTGACTTAACGGAACCGTTAGTTATTTCGTTATCTTGAAATTTAGTTTTACATTGTTGGTCCCTTAACTAACTATCATTAAATCATCATTATCTTCATCTTTATAAACTGCATCATCATCTCCATTTCAAGAACTTCCATCTAGATATTAACCATATACTAAAAGAAAATAAAACCAATCTTACTAAAACTCAAATCATTTCAATATACTCATATCATCATCTCTAAGTCACTAATTCACACACTTCAATCCTAAATCAAAATCACAGATCTTGATTGTGTTTGTTTTTTTCTTTTTAGTTTATAAAAATACAATTATAAACTTTATAAGATCTTGAACATGTTCGTGTTACTATTGGATCTGGATCTGGTGGTGGTCGGTAGACACGATCCACACACAAATTTAATAAACACATAAAAAATCCCAAATCAATAAATCTAATCTATCAAAATCGAATTTCGAACAAGAAAAATCAAATACAAACATATAGATCTTCTTGAATGCAATCATGAAACAAATTTAGATAGGTGGTGGCGTCGTAGATTTAGACAATAAGTGAAGATGAGATCATTGGTACCCATTAGCAAGCCAATGCTAGCAAGTTTTGATAAGTACTGGAAAAGCAGTTGTTTCGTGCTGGCAATTGTTGTTGTCAGGGACTCATGTTTTAAGATGAAGTTGGTCGAATTCGGCTTTGCGAAGCTCTATACTGATGAAGCTGAGACTTATATCAATATCGTAGATGAAAAGATCCATCAACTTTTTCTAGAGTATACTGGTGATATCATATGACATTTAACCAATAGGATCGGGCATGAGGTTATAGAATTTGATGAATGTTGGAATCGACACCACCAACAACCCCGAAGATTGATATGCGGAACCCTAGAACCCTTAGAAGAAGATCGCAGAGTTGCTACAAACTAAACCCAGAAGAACGAACACTACAAAGGTAACGAACGATTTACTTTTATTGATATAGATCTACAAGAAAGAATAAGAAGCTACGGTGTGTTTTGTGCATCACCCCTCACCTCCTTTTATAGGGTGAGGGGGTCGGTTACAAACTCGGGCCAAGCCCACTCGACACACTTACCATACAATAAGGAAAAACACCTAATCAAGATGCTAACTATCTTAAGAAACTATATTCAACACTTTCCACCTTAGTGACAAGACTAGTTAGCCCCGAAACCAAGTATCTTCATGCAATACTTGAACTTCACACCTAGAACCACCTTTGTAAATGCGTCAGCTGCATTATCCTCCATGCCTATCTTTGCCACTTCAATCTCTTTAGATTCTACGATCTCACTGATGAAGTGATACCTCATGTTGATATGCTTCGTCCTCTCATGAAACATAACATTTCTTGAGAGATGAATTGCCCCTTGATTATCACAATTCACACCCACTGACCTTAGATTTATTCCCAACTCGATTAGTAGACCTTTAAGCCAAATGCTTTCCTTAACAGCTTCCGTAAGAGCCATATACTCCGCCTCTGTAGTAGACAATGCAACAACATGCTGCAGAGTTTCTTTCCAACTCACAACACAGCCATGTACCATAAACATGTACCCGGTTATCGACCTATCCTTGTCAGGGTCTTTAGCATAATCGCTATCCACGAAACCGTCAACATCTACGTGCTTCCCTTGATCTCTACCATACACTAGACCTACATCAGAAGTGCCCTTCAAGTACTTCAAAATCCACTTCACCGCTTCCCAGTGAATTTTACATGGATTCGCCAAATACCTGCTCACAATGCTAACAGCATACGCAATATCCGGTCTAGTGCAAACCATCAAGTACATTAAAGTAACTACAACACTCGCATATGGGTCCTTACTCATTCTTTCCACATCCCAGTCACTCGACGGACAATCCTTCAAAGATACCTTGAAGTGTGCTCCCAATGGCACCGAGACCGACTTGCCATTATCCACTCTGTAGTTATTCAAAATTTTCCGCACATGTCCCGACTGAGACACCTTCAAGGTTCGGTTACCCCTATCCCTGATAATCTCCATACCAAGTATCTTCCTCGCTGGACCAAGTTCCTTCATATCAAACTCTTTTCGCAGCAGTCCCTTGGTATATTCGATCTCAGACTTGCTTTTACAAGCAATCAACATATCATCTACATACAGCAGTAGATATATGTACATACTTGGTACAAACTCTTTGAAGTAAACATAACTATCATAGTTGCTACGGCTAAACCCATTGCTGGCCATATACACATCAAACCGTTTGTACCACTGCCTTGGAGACTGCTTAAGACCATAAAGGGATTTCTTCAACAAACATACCTTGTTGCCCGTTCCTTCTTCAAAACCAAGCGGCTGTGTAACACCCCATTTTGATAAATGGAATGTCACGCGTGATTAGGGCCTGTCATCAAAGCATACAAGGAAAAATATCTTAAACATTACATGACCATAAAGGAAATACCAGAAACAAACATCGGTACCCCAAAGTATAAGCTCATCACACACAAACATAAGTATTCTAAAGGAAAAGGACTAAACAATGTCCATAGAAATAAGTAGCAAAATGTATGATGAAATGCATAAAGTAATGAAGGCTAGAAAACTTCCAATCCATATGCACGTACGCTTAGAGTCTACGAGCGCCCTTGAGTACTTGCCGTTTTGCGAACATGAAAGGAAAACGGCTGAGCATATCGCTTAGTGCACGAATATACAAGCATAAAATAGATAACATAAGCATATACGACATATAGTAGCGAAATTGATTAAGTCCTGGAAAACCTGGTATAACTTAGTAAAACTGGTTTTATAGTTTGAAAAGCCTTATGTTTATCTTATAAAAATTGTTTAACATGTTAACCATTAAGCCAATATAGGTCATGAAATATTAACGTGCATGAATACTTGGAGGGGTGACCTCATCATGCAATTAGAGGGGTTGCCTCTAATTAATATAAGTTTGGGTAGGAGGGATCAACTCCTTGTGAAGGATGCAAGGCACATACCACATTCACCTGAATAATCTGCTAAAACATGTAACCTAGGATGCACCCATACGCCCCACATGATAATATAATAATATGGCCAAAAGCTAAAAGGGACGCCACGAGCTATCACTCCGTCGTGGTGAAGTCATAACACTGGTGCCTCCAGTGTTATGGTTATGGTACCTCCATAACTAGGTGGAACTGGTCATGCATGTATATGACTTAGGCATTTAAATTAAACATAAGCAAATCAAAACATATAAAACATATACTTGGAAAATAGTTGGCTGCATACGGGGAATCCTAATAAGGAAAGAATGTCCATACTGAAGGACGGAGAATCCGTACATTGTGTCAAGTGAACGGAAAAGAAGAACGAAAGGAATTCCTACTCTGATCTCACTAATGCTACATAAAAGGGTACATGTATAAGTATTCTATTTACTGCGTACGTAACTGATTATAGTATGCCTTGACTTGTTTTATATGTTTCAGTCTTGTTTTACTGATTTTGATGTTATACTGTATTTATCATGTGTTTTAAGTCTTCTGATTAAGTATTAACTGATATTCTTGTATTATTATACTTGTTATGTAATAATAAGTAACTTTCTAAAAATAGCAGGTTTCCTAAAATAGAAAATTTCCAAAAATAGAAAGTTTCCAAAAATAGATTATCTGCTTAAAATAGATAAGTTTCTAAAAATAGAAAGTTTCTAAAAATAGTAAGTTTCCTGAAATAGAAAGTTTCCATAATTAGAAATAAGCTGGATTAACAAGCTAATAAGATAAGCTTAAGATTTAATGATTAAATATACTAAGTCATGTGATTAATAGTATAGTTTATTAATTATAACATGTTAACTAAATAAACTATATGTTATATGATTTAATTAAATATAATCATGATTTAATAAAATTAAAGTGTATAAAATACTTAGGTTAAACATGTATTAATTTTTATATTAATATAACCTAAGTCGTGATAATTAATTAATTATATGTCATGTTTTAATAATTACTTAATTACTATAGTCTAAATTACATAAACAAATACTTAGGTTAAAATCATGTATTATTAAATAATAATAATAAACCTAAGTCCATGTTTTAATTAAATTAATTATATGCCATTTTAAATTAATTTAATTAACTTGTAAAATAAATATACTTGTAAAACTATTAAACTTGTAAAAATAATAAACCGAACCCATGTATTATTTTATTAAAACATATCGTGAACCGGCCGAACCAACCCACCCGAAAACAGTGGCAAACCGGCCTAAGCCGATTGCCCCTGCTCTCGGTAAACTGCCACCGGCTGCTGCCGGTGGTCTTTGTCCTTCCCGGCCAGCCGCTGACACCACAAGGGTTCCCACCGACAGTGCGTCGGTGGCCCCTGCTGCCTGCGCGTGGTTCCCCATGCTTGCCTAAAATAGCCACCGTCTTAAGCCGGTGGTGGGACTGTGTTGCTGCAGAGACCAAACAAACCATAAGACACCCCCGACGCATGTCGGGGTGTCTTGTCCCTGCTGTTGACCGAAACCCACCACCACCGAGACATGGGTCTCGGTTGGGGTGCGAACCAACGACGCCGAGAGCCCTTGGCTCTTGGTTTATGTGGCGGCCGAAACAACCAACCCAAAAACACCCTAATTAATTTCCCCACCATGATTATTAGCATGTTATTAATCTTGTTTTTAAACCCCCATGATCATATGTGCATAAAACATAAAAAGATTTAAAAGGAAAGGTTTTCGAATTACCAAAACACGTGTAATAAATGGAGGATGAATACACGAACACGTTCTTATGATTCGTTTAATCAAAATCAACCAATCACCCACCTTTGGTGATGTAGCCGCCGGCCAAGAGGGAGCAAGGAGAAAGATTAGGGTTTTGAGATTTCTTAAAATTCTTCTGTGAATGAAAGTGTTTTCCATAATTGTTACTTTAGTAAAAATAAACATGTGCTGGGCCCCCTCTTCTCTTGTTGCCGCGACTTGTAGGGCCCACCAAGGGAAACCCATAGCTTTTCTGTGTTGTAATTATTTACGTGTTCGTGTGCTCGTATTTACGTTACGTTATTATTAAATATTCGTGTTATTATAAATACTTGTACGTAATCGTAATAATAATATACGTAAATACATAATTATATGTTCGTGATTCTTAAGTTCAAGATTTCATGTTCTTGATTAGAATTATTATTTGTAGAAACTAGAAGGGGGGGTTGAATAGTTTCTAGTTAGTTTTCAAAACATTTCGGCTTAATCCACTGTGTGCGGTTCCTTATGTGTACCCGCGGTTCCTTATCAATAATGAACCGCCGGTCCATTTAGGGAACCGCCGACAGCGGACGAAACCATTTATTACATGTTAAGATTTAACCATCCTTTGTATCAAATTGCTTATCAATCTTGACTAGATATGAGATGTGTTTGATTGTAAGATAAATACTACAAGTAAGAACACACAAACACATCAAATCAAGACTGCATCAAGCAATAGTCTAAACACTAAGCACACACGTACTAAGCCATAGCTTTTCCGCAACTAAGATGTTTAGACTAAGGGATGCACACTTGACCATAATCTAAACATGAAGCACACACGTACTAAGCCAAAGATTTTCCGCAACTTAGATGTTTAGATTATGTGATGCACACAAAGACACACAACACACGTATGCAACTATAAATACATCTACAAAGGTAAAGACATAAATGTAAAGGAAAGTACCGACACGATGATTTATAGTGGTCCGGTCACGAAGCTCCTCTTCGCCCTACTCCACTCCTCGAGTACACCTTACTAGAGAGTTACTTCACTAGTCAACAAAACTCATTTCAAGGCGGAGAAAACCATACACGTCGCTTACACAATTTCTGACACTAAGCTAGATGTCGAGTCCTAATCTTAGGTAGGACCAATCTACACAACGTTGCCCACTTCACCATTTAACGACACAAGGCTAGATGTCGAATTCTAATCGAAAGGTAGAACCAATCTTCATAATGTTGCCTACTTCACCATTTTACAACACAAGGCTAGATGTCGAGTTCTAATCGAAAGGTAGAACCAATCTTCACGACTCTTCACTTTGAAGCTAAGTGAGAACTTCACTAGACACAACTACATCACTTTATAGTTTAGTGAGAACTCACAAGACACAACCACATCACTTTATAGTTTAGTGAGAACTCACAACTCTTACCTATTACAACCCAATAAAGCACATATCCAAGTGTACACATGTAACTTGGATCTACACAACATAAATCCAAGTATACACATATACAATGGATTGACACATGACTCAATCCAAGTATTCACAAATACAATGGATTAACACAACTAATCCAAGTATTCATAAATACATTAGATCTACACAATATTGATCCAAGTATACCCATATACATTGGATCTACACAAGATTGATCCAAGTATACACATATACATTGGATCTACACAAGACACAAACAAAGATGATGAACATGATGATCTTCATCAAGACTTCATCTTTAATCACATCACAAATGTGTGAGTGCTCTTCTCTTTGCACTTACGAGGATAAGCAGAGAATCACATCTTAAACAAGATTAATCTAAACTAACTAATCAAGGGTTTAAAGATGTTTTTGAAGAAACTGTGCAAAAAGGTTTGAAATAAAATCTGGAAATGATCCACTATTTATAGGGCAACATTGCAACGGTCAAAAACACCCGCAGTTCCTTATCTCTACCCGCTTTTCCTTATCAATAAGGAACCGCGGGTTCCTTTAAGGAACCTCCGCGTTGGAGTCCGTGCAAATTTGTCCTTTAGTGGGGATATGCCATCTGGGGTAGTTTATACCCTCAAATGATATTCATTTAGCATATGAAATATGGCAAATTCAAATTAAAGAATATTCTTTGGAATATACCTTAGGGAATATTCTTTGGAATATTCCAAATTCAAATTTCCACTTTTCTTTTTAATAAAACATTTTCTTAAAAATATAGTTAATTAAAAATTACTTTGTCACTTTGTATAAAAGTGAGTTTTAAGAAAATATTAATCCTTGATCACTTAGTTAGGTTAATGACATGTTTATTCATACCTTGAGTGATTAATGCGGAATGTGATCTTGGAGGTGTCGAGAGAAGTATACAAAAGTATTCTTGAGTGATTACGAGTACCTTAACATTTTACATAATGTATTGCGAATTATACGTTTGTCATCAACAAAACATAAAGAGATTATATCGACAAAGCATCATAATGTTTTCACTAACAATCTCCCCCTTTTTGATGATGACAAACAAGTAAACCGCAACACATATTAAAATGCATAAGTTACTCGTTTACACTTACTTCTCCCCCTTTTGTCGAATAAAAAAGGTAGTCAACGTCTAGAAGAAGAGAAGAAGCAACGTCGAGAGAGAACACGTCTAAAGAGGTAGTCATCGAAAGCACGTCATTTGAAGAAGAAAAGAATTGACGTCACACGGGCTTGCATCCGAAAGGTAGTCTTCATTTGTAGAAAAGGAGGATCGACTTCGAGAGAACATGCATCCAAAAATCTAATCATCCATTGTGGTTGTCATTTGAGAGGCGAGAATCCAAACCATAAACCCATCATACAAAAATATTGAGCTTGCGTCATTCTAGTAAAGTCTTCAATCACCATAGGTTAACCAACTCCAAGCATAGTAATATGCTTATCTACGAGTGTCCAACATGCATTACTTGCAAGATGTTCGATGAATGCAATTTGAGTGAGTCAACGATCGCAAATATAATGAATTGAACTCTTGCAAATGCTCCCCCTTGATATGAGCTCCCCCTTGCTTGAGGCACCAACAAAGCAAGAATAGTGACGAGCTAATGGGTTAGAAGTGTCTTACAAAACAAAGTTAGTGGACAAGAGCATATGCATAATGATATGTCACCCAAACGGAGTTAGCTTTAAACAACTCGAGTAAAAAAAAAGAGGGACTCGAGAGAAAGCTAAAACAATCTTAACTTTTAGAAGTGTAAAAAATATGACAAGTTAAGAAAAATAAGAGGGCTATTAGAAAGAAAATAGAACCCAACTTATTTTGGTGACATCAAAAACATATATAAAGAGGACTAAGAGAGAAAAGAGATGTCCAATTTAAGAGAAAAATATTGTCGAGAGAACATACTCCACTTTTAATATTTTGGCAAGAAATACCAAATCAAAGAGAGTATGACAATGAAAAAAAAAAGATCCCATACAGTCGAAAAGAGAGGAAGAATGACTATGATGGAAAAAGAAAACGAGGATGATAAACAAGTCGTTTGCACAAACAATGACAAGCATTGGAGAAATAAGTGTGCACGCGATCCTATTAATCCAAAAAGAAAACGAGAAGAACAAAAAATGTAAAACCAAAGACATTATAGGCAAGGATGCTTATGAATGTCGACACCAAAAAGATGACTCAATGATATAAAGAAAGAGATCAAATAAGCCAAAGAATAGAAGGACCAAGATGGATGGTGTTTAGCATACGATAAACTACATGCTCAAAGTTTCGTAGCTCTTCACAATCATTGTGAGTGTTCAAAGAACAATTACATGATGAGGAAAGGGTGAGGCTCGACTCAACTTAGTTTAGAAAGAATAGAAGAAAGAGACTCGACTTAGAAGAGCATGATTAAAATAATTGAGAGAGAGACTCAACAAAGAAGTTAAGGATAACTTCACGAAATGAGAGAATAAACTCAAAAGAGAAGAAAAGAAGGAATCTTCAAGAAAACTTGTCAAAAGAGAAAAATACCAAAACGAACAAAGGGACCCACTAGCCGTAGTTCGTTAAATAGGTATGTGGTTCATTATCAATAATGAGACCCAAGGTTATTTGAGGAACCGTGGACATTGGGTGTCCAAAACCGATTATCACTCAAAGGAAAATCACTTGGTCAAACAATTTAACATAAGATGCTAAATGGATTGAAAGTCAATGCTTCGGATATGACTTTTAACAATTGCAATTACAAGTTAAATTACTTGAATATTTCAAAAGAAATATTTAAGTTGTCAATCTTACTAGGAGAGGAATTAGATATAAATCTAACCTTCCTTGACAACCGAGTGAGAAAATAAATAAGAAAAGAAAGATCACGAGAAAAACGAGATCCAAGACTCAAAGAAAAATCATGTTGAAAAACATGAAAGGAAATACAAGAGAATAAAGATCATACAAAGATGTATGAAAAAAAAGCCTAAAACTTAAGCATAATTTTAATCTTAGTTACACTAGAATCCTAAGATTTTCTTAGATTGAGTGTCTTATTAATAAGCAATACACATGCTTAATTAGAAGACAAGGTGGTGGTGGAATTTGGTGGAGAATGAGAGTGTGGGTAAGAGATGTTTTCACAATGCCTTGTGACGTTTAGGTGGTGGTGAAAGGTTTAGGGGGAGTTATGTTCTCCAAAGGTGAAATGGGTGATGTGGGTGAATTTGGTGGGGTAAAAGGTGAAGTCGCCAAGGGTTCAACAAAGTCATTCTCAATGGGAACGCTTTGGATAGGTTGAGGTTGGGTAGTCACATCCAAGAGAGTACTAGGAGTGAAGGGTGAGGTTAACTCATTCATTCTATATTGGAATGAAGAGGAGGTAGAACCATGTGAATGGTTGGTGCCATGTGTTGAGGTAGTCTTTGTTAATGCAAGTAATGCCTAAAAACATTATTAGTGTTAACTAATCTTTCTTAGTTTTGATCACAACAACCTATACAACACATTTAGTATAAAACACAAAATGAATTATTTAACTAACACTATCATCAAGGTAATAATCATATCACTAACCTTTCTTAATCATACTTAGTGATCATCAAAATGATTATCCTTAAAACTCACTTTTGTTAATATGACAAAAGACTTTTTAATAAACTTTCTTTTTCTAGAAAATGTTTTATTAAAATGGAAAATGAAAATTTGAAAATAGCATATTCCAAATGCTGTTAGAATATCCTTTGAAGGCTCCAAATACCTCAGGTATTCCTACCCCACTAAAAGACAAAAACGGAGCGTACTCTAGGGGCGGTACCTTAAGTGGCTAGGCGGTTCCCTAGCGATAAGGAACCGCGGGCTAGATAAGGTACCGTGCCCAGATAGCCGTTATATATCCGTTATACTTTGTCTCCTTTAAATAGTGGGTCAAATCTCATTTTCCAATAAGCCTCTTGGACGTTTTTCTCAGCCCCCTTTCTATTTTATATAGCATAATCATTAGTAAATGATCACTTAAAGTGTTAAGGATGTTTACATATGATTATCCTCTTGATCCCCTCCTTTACCTTGTCCAATGAGAAGATCACTCACTCATTAGTGTTGTGATAAAGATGAATCTATGAGGTAGTCATATTCATCATGATACCCTTTTTGTTTTAGGTCAATCCATTGTATTTATAAATACTTAGACTAGTTGTGTTCATCCAAGTTATTTGTGGATACTTGGATTTGTTGTGTACATCCATTGCATATGTGTTTGCTTGGATTTGTGTTGTGTAAATCCAAGCTACATGTGTGTACTTGGATAAGTCTAGTTGAGTTGTAATAGATTTGATTAGTAGTTCTCACTAAACTATAAAGTGATGTGGTTGTGTCTTGTGAGTTCTCACTAAACTTGAAAGTGATTAGTAGTTGTGTCGTGTGAAGTTCTCACTTAGCTTCAAAGTGAAGAGTCGTGAAGATTGGTTCTAGCTTTGGATTAGAACTCGACATCTAGCCTTGTGTCGTAAAATGGTGAAGTAGGCAACGTCGTGAAGATTGGTTCTACCTTAAGATTAGAACTCGACATCTAGCCTTGTGTCGTTAAATTGTGAAGTAGGCAACGTTGTGTAGATTGGTCCTAGCTAAAGATTAGGTCTCTACATTTAGCTTAGTGTTGGAAAATAATGTAAGCAACGATGTAAGGTTTTCTCCGCCGAGAAGGGAGCTTGTGGATATAGTGGAAATATCGAGTAGGTGTACACGGGGAGTGGAGTAGAAACGAGGATAGAGCCTCATTGTCGAACCACTATAAATCTTGGTGTCTACCCACTAGGTTGTTTCCTTCCTTACTCTTTACTTATTTCATTATCATTATACTTACCTATTATCTTTGCTAGTGCATTTTGAATTGAACCTAATCATTATGCAACTTAGCCTCAAACAAAAGATAGTTTTGATACAAACCAAATTGAAAGTAATTTTAATTTGGTTGCCAATCGAAGAGAAACTATTCAACCCCCCCTTCTAGTTTCTACAATTGGTATCAGAGCGATGGTCACTCAAGATCTTTGAAGTATATTGTACTTTGAAACTTGGATCGATCCATTGTCTCCTCAAATTAGAAGGTCAAGTTGTATAAAGTTTCTCTTTGGTCAAAACTATTTTGTTTTTTGAAAAATAGGTCTTTTAATTGATAATATTGCATCCCACTTAAGATTAGTAGTCTTTATGCATTTTAGATCTACTCTTTAAATGTATCTACTAGTTTGCATCTTGCTTTGTGTAGGTACTCATGAAGATCAATCACTTAATTGGTTGTGGATTGAGTTACTTGCACTTGTAGAAGACTCATCTTCATTGATCTTTAACATCTTTGAATGATGATACCAAGATGATTGGGAATGATACTAGTCCTTGAAGACTTAGTACTCATCATAGTCATTGTTGGGCATAACATTGATTCCTTGATGGATTGCTCTTTGTGGCCAAGGTACGCTTTCGTTCTTCCACACGCCCTTTGATCATTCTTTTGATCATTACTTGACTATGTGCTTGTTCTTGGCATCCTTGCCTTGACATTTGTTTGTGGTTTGTGATTCTTTTCTTTTATCCTCTCAAACCTTCATTGCTTGGATACTTGACTCACTATGATGATGTAGAGTGAGTTAGTAGTAGCTTAAAGTATCAAGCATGATTTCCACGGTTTGCACCCATACGGTTAGTAGGTCCTTTGTGGGAGAGAAAGTGAATTAATAACTTGCTCATATTTTGGTTTAGACTAAGACTATTATTGAAAGTGATCTTAGTCTATACATGAATAATTGCTTTGTGTTTATTCATTACCAAAGCCGTTTAACGTTTCGCCAGAAAGGTACGTCTTAAACCACTATATATGACACAAGCTCTTCGTTACCACTATTTGAAGATTGTCACTAATCCCTTGAGCATTGGTCCTAGTCTTGATTCACTTCCCTTGACTTCTCTCCACTTTGCCGTTTTGCTACGAGTAGTCGTTTGTCCGTTTCGGTTCTTTTCGATCTTGATTCAACTCGTAATCCTTCATTAAAACATATTGCCTAGTGTTTATGATGATCCGATGTTATTCTAAAAGGCTCATGATATATTTTTAAGTATCTTAGAAAAACTTGGTTTTTAAAATTTAGCGTTTTTCATTGATAAAAACCTGCCTCTGTAGGCGGTTCTTTATCTTGGCGGCTCAAACCCGCGTTTCCTTATCGATAAGGTACCGCGGGCAGTAAAGTTTGTCAGAGCGCCAGTTTGGTTATTTTATTCTTTTTCAAACCACTATCTCTCTCTCCCAAAAACACACAGCCGATGTTTTTCTTGTTTTCCACCATTGTTGAAGCTTCAAAAACCTTCAATCACTCAAATTAATTGATTACAAGTTGTGGGTTTTACTCATCCTTCATCTAACATCAATTAATTGTAAGTATTTTCTTTCAATTTCATCTATTTTGTTCTAGGGTTCATCCTTTCATAATTGGGGATTTTTGAAATTGAAATTGAATTAAAACCTTAATATGAATGTGGGTTGACATGGTTATTTTACTATGATTCCTTAGGTTCATATTCATTAAGATTTCACTAAAACCCACTTGTACAACAAATCCGAATTTTGATTAGTTATTTTGATTAAAAGATGGATTTGAGATGAACCCATGAACAAATAGGTAATGACATTGTTAATGCTTACCTAAAAACCTTGTTTTGAAAAACCAATGTTCTAATCCATTGTTGATCTAACATAGATCATGTGTTCTTGGTTAATGATGGAATAGATGCATTGTGAACATGAGAATGATATGGATTCAATCCTTTGTTTGTCGAGAAATTGATATAACACATTCTCATATTTTCGATTCTCGATTTTAATTTTTCATATGAGTGATTGGAAAAATATTCTCTTGTTTAGGTACGTATCATGTCCTCGAGATATCAAAAAGATCATGAACGAACACGAGCATACATGCCCTCTTCACCTTACCCTCATCTAACTCACTCTCTCAAAAACTCGTCTAAGTCTCTTGAACATCATTGTTTCCATGAAGGACGCATCGTTCGTTCCAATTACGCAAATGAGTTTATTCGCTTCATGTTTAAGTCTATTAGGATTGATTGTCTTCTTGATATTGATGAGCCAATATTTCCTTCGTTTCTTATGGAGTTCTTTAGCTCATTCACATTGATAGGCATCAATAATGGTTTATCTATACGATATTCCATTATGGGGAAAATCATTATTTACACTCTTGAAGAATTCGGTGATATTCTTAGAGTGCCATCTAATGGTCAATGTCGATTCACCGATGCTTGGAGTATTGACTCTTTAGAATCGACTCCTATTGATGCTCATTATGTGACTGTGCTTCCATCATCTTCGGACATCATTCATGTCATTTCTAAACCTCGTGAACATCCTATTCTTGGTGAATTTCAAGGAGTTGTTCGAACTCTCTTTCCTTGGGAATTACTTACTAGCGATCTTAATGATTTCATGATTCCTTGGGCCGAAATCATTAGGGAAAATGCTATGTGTCTATATGGGAATCGGGACTTAGTACCCGTTTGTCTTGCACATATGTTGTATTGTGTTGCCACTACAACTCCTTACAATCTCGCATTTTTCATAGCTAGAAGAATTAGATTTGTTCTTCTTGAGTCTAAGTCAAGTCTTCCCTACGGAATGCTTCTCTCTCGTCTTCTTAGAAGAGTCCTTATTGACTTTCCATCTCTTCTCTATTCACCTTATCACTCCTTTGATCGAGTCATGTTTCCTATTCAAGAGAACATTTCACCCGAGAGAAATGCTAACTCAAGCCAAGTCGAAAATACTTTTCAAGAAAAGTCGTTTAGCAATCCTCCTTCCCATTTCAATAACTTCATGTCCTCTTCAATCTCCATTTTGTCCTCCCATGAAGTTGATTCCGACTATCAATTTTATCTCAATCATCTTCTTGGAGAACGTCTCAGAAGTGAATCAAGGAATTAGATGTTATGCTCATGGTTACTTGCAACACTCATCTAGGATGATTTCATGACTTTCTTTCCTTCATTTGGTTGTGTATTAACTTATTTTTGGATTATTATTTATTTTGATCCTAAATGTTTCTTATGCAATGATGTTTGTGATTTACATAGCTCTATGCATCTTTGTGATAGTTAGCTTATCAGATTATGATCTGTAGTTAACTTTGGCTTGTGAATCTTTTGGTAAAAATCTGGGTTAACCAAAATTTGGGAGGTGAAACTTTTGAAAGACCTCTGGTCGCGGTTCTATATCAACCCGCGGATCCTTATCGACAAGGAACCGCCGGTCCTAGATAAGGAACCGCCGTCACTGTGTCCGACAGAATCTTTTGCTTTACACTATTTTCTTAAATCTGTGTAAACTTTGCATGATTCTTTGCAAAAACCTGCATATTTCCTAAACTAGGTTACCTAAATTCATTATTCACCTAAAATGATTTTAACCCATTACTAGTTTGGATCATCCCCTCACCCATTTAAACCCACCTTATTAGTCATGTTCTTCACACATCAAAACATCCTTCGCTAACCCTTAAACCATCCTTGTCAACTATGGTTTCTACAAAAACCTCAAACACCCCAAGGAAAACACTTAAGATTAGGATTAAGGTACCCAAGCCTAACTCCTCACCCTTTTACACACCCAAAAATGAGATGGTTCCAATCCTCATTTCCTCATCACCTTCACCACCCCTTGCACCATGCAAGACAACATCCACCCATGGTATTAACCACTCCATTGGTTCTACCTCCTCTTCATTCAACTCAAGAATGAATGAGCTCTCTTCACCCTTCACTCCAAGTGCACCCTTGGATGTGACCACACAATCTAAATCATTCCTTTTGTGAATGACTTTGATGACACCTTGGTGACTTCACCATTTACCCCTCCTAACTCACCCATTTCACCAACCTTGGAGAACATACCTCCACACTCACCCATTTCCCCTTTAGGGAACATGTCTCCACTCTCACCCACATCACCCTTGGAGAACATGCCTCCTCCACCTCCACCCAACTCAAACATTCCAATTTTGGGTGTTCCACTTTCCCTCCTTTTGGGTGATCCATACTATGGGTTTCAAGAGACTCATGGTCCTAATTGTCCATGTTGCCTCTATAACCACTACATCATCCATAACCTTAGGATGGAGATGTTTGGACTACATAGGAGGTTGTAAGACTTCTTGCTTACCTTGTTCTCCATGCCTCCTCCTAGGAGATGAATGATGAGTTTTCTAAATAAATGGTTTTCAACAAAACCAAGCCAAAGAAGACTACTCATCTAGATCTAGTATTAAGCTAGCTTTGTAATAGTTAGTTGTCTTTCTTTTCTATTTGTCATTGTAGTTGCTTCCTTCATGTGCGTTTCATGATGTTGATCTATGGATTTAGCTTTATGTGTTTCTATCCTTATGTGCACATTAATCAACTTTAATTTGAAATTAAAATTGAACCTAAATCTATCACAACCTCTAAAAACTTGACTAAAATTGGTTCAAAATGATATTCAAATATTTTGTCACCTTTTGTCAAGACATTCTTTGTGAATGTGTTGCTTTATGCAACCCTAGCATAATTTGGTGCTAATAGAGGTAAAATTCTAAGATTTGCAACTTTTTGAAAAAGTCTTAGTTTTTGCCAAAACCCTGGAAAAACATGGTTTCATGTCTGATATGAGCTAAAACTCATATCAATTTATCAACATATAACCCTAAAACATGAAGCAAAATACCAATTTATCTTGCAAAAACAGTGTTATGTGGTATGTTTGTGTTTGTGTACACTTGTGTAGGTAAAAGGATGCATTTTCAAGCAAACAAGGAATAATCAAGCTTAAATTGATGAAAAAGACAAAGAAGGATCAAAAGTGACAAGACTTTGAAGTACAAGGACCTATCTTGACAAATTACCAAAGATGAAGGACCCAAAGTGTAAATATTGTAAAAAGTCAAGATCATAGTCAAACAAAGTCAACATTCAAGTCAACTCAGTCAAAGGACCATTTTTGCTCAAGGATGAAGCTTGAAGGACTGAAAGTGCCAAAGAAATGAAGTTACAAGCTCAAAAATGCAATCTGCCAAAGTCTAGGGACTAAATCTGCCAATCTTGGAAATTATTACAAGTTCAATCCATGTGTTACATGTTTAGACCAATGAGAAGCCAGGGATACTATGACACGGATTGCCACATATCAAGCATTAAATTCCCACTCAGCCGCCTCATTAAATAACAAGATCCCAACAGTGCAATCCGTGTGCACTTGTTTCAGCCATTCAGGACTCGACACGTGTCATCTTCAAAACGAGCAAAATTTCCCAGGATAGTTTTTGAGCTAGAGGTGATTTCATGAAGAGCTATAAACATCAAAGTTGCTTATTTTTGAGAGACGAATCTAATGGTTATGATCAATTAACATGTAATCAACTCATTCAAAAAGCCCCAATTCATGTTCATACCTGCAAATTCAAGGAAGCAGAATTATGCCACGTGGAGACCTGGGATTGGTCCCAACACGTCACCAACCCCAACAAACCTCCTTCTCAAGTCTATAAATAGTCTGCTAGGTCTTCATTTGTAATGTGTAGTTGTAAGTGTGAAAAACACACACATTTACATTTTCTCTCATCATTTTCCTTTCTTAGCTAAACTACTCAAGAGTTTGACACACTCTTGAGTTAGTTAGTTAGTTAGTACCTTCTCAACAACTTTGTAACTGAATTCCATTAATAAAATTCAAATTCATCTTTTCCCGCCAAATTTTCTCTTCATCTTTACTGCTTATTCCTGCTTCAATTGATACTTGTATTGCTGCTTTAAGTTTGTTATGATCATTCATTGATCATAATTGACTTTGGAGTGAATATATTAGCAGTTTGTTGATTTCAGTTCAAGAACATAGAACAAGTGATGAATTCAGGCCATGATGTTGATTCTAGTTGATTTGTAGCAGTTTGTTGATTGTAGATTGTTGAGTCTAGTGCTAAGGTGGTGGTTAGCACTAGAATAGAGAGTACAACACTCCTCTACTTCCCAATGGTATCTTCACAAGGTTCTAAAGTTTCTGATTTTTGGTTCCACTAAAATTGTCAATTGCATGTTTCTTTTCTAGTGTAAATCTTTGTGAATGCATGATAAAACTTGTTTAGATTGATCTTACTTGATTCTAGAAGTTTGTAGTTTAAGTGTTGTTTTTCTACTTATTGATTTGGACTTTGATCTAGTTTGTAGCTTATTCAGTCATTTTTAGCCTTGTTACCTCATTTGAGTTCTAGTTGCTTACATTGCTTGCAAGTAGCTCTTATACATTCCATTTTGATCATTAAGTATGGCTGGATAAAGGATTTTACTCAGCTTTAACTAGTTCTATAAAAGTCTTTGCAAATTTTCACAAAGTTCAGATAAAGGAGTGTTTGGTTTTAACTGATTGTTGATTTTTGGAAAGTGAATGTTCATTTTCAGTCACTAGGTGATAACAAGACATATTGAGTCATTTTCAAGTCATATTTTAGGTCAAACAGGCAATTGGCAAGAAAAAGGATTGGGTCAATATTCAGTTAGTGTTGCTTTAAGAAAGTTATCAATTCCATTTGCTTGCCATTTACTGGATTCTTGATGAAAGTTAGCCAAACCAGTTTTCAAAGCTAGTTCAATATATGAAGTTTAATAGTCTATAATCATTTGATACAGTATCCATTAAGCTAGGAGATATAAGCAAAAATCTAGACTGTTGAGGAAAGGCAAGTTTCTGTAACTTGTAAACAGCTTTTTCATATCTCACAATCTACTTCATTAACTTTGCAATTTTCTTTCACAAATCCACTTAGTAGATGTTATTGGTTGATTCTTGAGAAATTCAGCTTTTTGAAAAAATACTTAGTCAACGCTTGGTCAACATAAGCCATTTTCAGCTTAATTCGATTTCCATGCTTATTACTTGATGAACTTTGTTAAGATTTGATTTCCCGTTCATCATTTGAGCTCATTAATCAGTTTAAGCACAAAAATCCAGTTGTGCATGTCCAGATTGTCCTAGAGCTTATTGTGTGCTTATTGTGAAGTGCTTATTTGCTTATTTGACATTTTCAGTAAGATTCCTTTTACAATCCTAGCTTATTTTCAATTTGAAGTGTTTTGCAATTGGTGTGACTAATTTTGGTTTAGAAATAAGCTCATACGAGCTTATTTGTCATAGGAACCCGTTTTTGGCTTAAAAAGTTTTCAAAATTGCAAACTAGTCCCTAGAGTATTAAACTGTCTTAAACTTTGGCTAAACTTGCACATTTCTAGGGTTTGCACAAATAAAGTCCTTATAGTTTGAAATTTGTTAAATTTCAGTTAGCAGTTTTGTGATTTGTTACAAATTTGGTTAGTTTGTTACATAGTTTTCATATTTGATCCTTATAGTTTGCTGTTTTACATTTTCAGTCCTTATACTTGTTAGAATTTACATTTTAAGCATTTATTTTTCATAGAATTTACAATTTCAGTCCTTTTAGTTTCAAAATTTACATTTTGAGTTTTACTTGAATAAAAACTTGGTATTTGCACGATGTTTTACATATAAGTAGATAATATTTTTCAGTTTTGCAAGGCTTGTTTGAATTAGCAAATAGAATATCCAAAAAAGATTAACAACCAAAAACAGTTAAAAACCCGATATTGATTGGACTTTCAATTAGCAAGAACTGAGAAAAACGAACTGCATTATACACAATTTCAAATGGCGCCGCTGTCGGGGATACATTTGAGCTACACACGTCTATGATTACTATGGTTTCACAATCACCTTTCTATGGTAACAAGAATGATGATCCTCATGCTCACCTTAAGAGATTCCTTTCTCTTTGCAATACCATTAAGCACAATGGAGTTCCACATGATGCTATTAAGCTGATGTTAGTGTCATTTTCACTAGAGGGACCCGCTAAGCATTGGTTAGACACTCAACCACCCGATAGTATCACCACATGGGATGGTTTCACCACTAAGTTTTTGAACAAGTTCTTTCCTCCATCTAAGACCATGACCTTGAGGAACTTAATTATAGGCTTTCAACAAAAACCTAGTCAATCCTTTAGTGATGCTTGGGAAGAGTATAGTGAGTTATTAAGGCGATGACCTAACCATGGATTGGATGACGTTCACCAAATCAATACCTTCTATAATGGCCTTAAACCTCATCACCAAGATTCACTCAATGCTTCCGCGGGAGGGAATATTCTTCTTAAATCCATGCAAGAGGCCTTTGACATCATTGAGACTAAAGCAATGGTTCAAACAAACAATCAATTTGAAGAAAGGGTTCATGTTCTCCAAAACAATTCTCAAACACCTTGTGATAACCAAGTCCTTAAATTTCAACAAGAGATCCTTCAACAAGTCAAACAAGGACAACAAGATTTGCTTCAAGCTTTTAAGACCATGTCATTGAACAATTCTTCAAATGATGTGAATGCCATTACTCTTTCTTGTGTTACTTGTGGAGGTCCCCATTCTTATGAACAATGTGATAAGGTGCAAGTTTATCAAGGGGAATGCTATGCTTACCAAGAGGAACATCGTGAACACTTCAAGCCAAATATCAATCCAAATAACCTTTCTTACAAGTCCCAAAACAATTTCAAATGGCGCCGCTGCCGGTTCTTTGACTTTACGAGAGACTATCGTTTGACGTTTTTCATTGGCTTTTGGGATCCGTTCACCTTGTGAACGTTATTTTTATGTATCATAAATAAAAAACAAATAAAAAATCAAAAATATAAAAATATATAAAAACTAAAAAATTAACAAAACAATTCTTTTCCTAAAGAATTGACCAAAAAAATTAAAAAATTCAAAAAGCAATCTTTTTCCTAAGAGATTGCACCCAAAAATATATATTATTGGATTCTCTCGGTTTTTATGTACATATAGTATTTTCTCTTAAAAAACTCATAAATACAAAAATATTTTCCATATATTATTATAAGTAAATACGTATACGTATAAGAACAACCAATTTACATATTCTCCATAAGTATTGCCAAGGCAATACACCGTGTTGAGGGGCGTTCCGGTCCTTGACACGTGTATCGATCAAACAAAATAAAGCAAGAATAGATAAATACTCTCAATAAGCAACAATTCGAAGAATACGAACATTTAAGTGAATAGAAAGGCGATGTGCTATAAAATGCCATCTAAGGGTCAATAGGTACTTAAGTGCTTCGCGCCACCTAACCCCCCGTTCACTTGTAAGTATTCTAAGAAGGAAGGCTTCATTGGGGGTCTTGCACCCAAGTAGTACATACATATATTGTTATTTTCTTGTGGATATTTAATATTGAAACTCGAAGAGGATAATCCATTTCTCTTCAAAGTCACACGAGAGCTTCTCTCTCATTCCTCGTATTGAGTTGCATGCTCACTCGCGGGCGTGCACAAATACCGATTGGTGTACAACCTCTTCCTCCGAAAAGGAAGAAAAAGAGAAAGAGTAAGACCACCATCGTCCATCAAGCCGATCACGAGAATCGTGCTTTGACTCCTCCACCACAAGAAGCCATGGCTGTTGATAATCGTTCTTTGACGGAACGTATGCAAACCAATGTTCATGGATATGCTAGTGCTATTAAGATTCCCGAAATTCCCGCAAATACATTTGAGCTACACACGTCTATGATTACTATGGTTTCACAATCACCTTTCTATGGTAACAAGAATGATGATCCTCATGCTCACCTTAAGAGATTCATTTCTCTTTGCAATACCATTAAGCACAATGGAGTTCCACATGATGATATTAAGTTGATGTTAGTGTCATTTTCACTAGAGGGACCCGCTAAGCATTGGTTAGACACTCAACCACCCGATAGTATCACCACATGGGATGGTTTCACCACTAAGTTTTTGAACAAGTTCTTTCCTCCATCTAAGACCATGACCTTGAGGAACTTAATTATAGGCTTTCAACAAAAACCTAGCCAATCCTTTAGTGATGCTTGGGAAGAGTATAGTGAGTTATTGAGGCGATGCCCTAACCATGGATTGGATGACGTTCACCAAATCAATACCTTCTATAATGGCCTTAAACCTCATCACCAAGATTCACTCAATGCTTCCGCGGGAGGGAATATTCTTCTTAAATCCATGCAAGGGGCCTTGGACATCATTGAGACTAAAGCAATGGTTCAAACAAACAATCAATTTGAAGAAAAGGTTCATGTTCTACAAAACAATTCTCAAACACCTTGTGATAACCAAGTCCTTAAATTTCAACAAGAGATCCTTCAACAAGTCAAACAAGGACAACAAGAATTGCTTCAAGCTTTTAAGACCATGTCATTGAACAATTCTTCAAATGATGTGAATGCCATTACTCTTTCTTGTGTTACTTGTGGAGGTCCCCATTCTTATGAACAATGTGATAAGGTGCAAGTTTATCAAGGGGAATGCTATGCTTACCAAGAGGAACATCGTGAACACTTCAAGCCAAATATCAATCCAAATAACCTTTCTTACAAGTCCCAAAACTACCTTACCCCACCGGGATTCCCAACCCAACCACCCACCCAAATTCAACAAAATCCTCCTCAAATTTTACCAAGGAATCAAGGGCAAAGACCACCTTATCAAGGAAATAACTACAAGGAACCCAATCAATTTCAACCTCAAGCAAATAACTTTTATCCACCAAATCAATGATTTAATGCTCAATCTTTACCTTTCCAACCTCAAGGTTTTCAAGGAAATGTGTCACAAAATTATAACACAATGGATTTCTTGCACAAAATGAATCAAGAGAATGAAAGGAGGTTCCAAGCTATTGAGAAGAAAATGAATGACCAAATGAAACGTACAATGGAGGAACAAACAAATAGGTTTTTAATGGCATTAAATCAAAGACCACAAGGGGCTTTACCTTCCAACACACAAACTAATCCAAGGGCAAATGTCAATGCTATTACAACAAGGAGTGGAACAACAACAAAGGATCCTTCACCTCCTAAACCCACTATTGTTCAACCCACTTGTGCTCCTACTTGTGACAAGCCTTCTACCTCTACTTCACCTCCTCAAAATGCTCTATTCACTCAAACACACTTTCTCAACCTATTCATACTTATCCTTTACCTTCCACACTTCCCAATGAAGAAGCTAACAAAGACAAATCTTCCACTACAACACCTATTCCACCTACACCAAAACCTACTCTTCCATATCCTTCAAGGTTGAAAAAGGACAAGTTAAAGAACAAGGACGACATCCAAGTCTCTAATTTCTTAAGGATGTTCAAGCAACTCAACATCAATATATCCTTTGCGGAAGCTCTTGCTTATATGCCAAAGTTTGCTAAGATGTTCAAGGATTTACTCTCCAACAAAGAAAAATTGGTTGATTTGCCCAACACATCCCTTAATTAAAATTGTTCCGCGGTGCTACTTAAAACCTTACCAACAAAACTTGGAGATCCGGGGCGCTTCTTGATACCTTGTAATTTTCCCGGTGTTGAAAGTTGCATGGCTTTGGCGGATCTAGGGGAAAGCATAAACCTCATGCCTTTATCGGTTTGGAAAAAACTCTCTCTTCCCGAGCTCACTCCCACTAGGATGACTCTTGAACTAGCCAACCGAACCATAGCTTACCCCGTAGGTATAGCGGAGGATGTGTTTGTAGGTGTGGATAAGTTTACGTTTCCGGCCGACTTTGTAGTGGTTGATTATGACATGGATCCTAGAGTGCCTTTGATTGTTGGTAGACCGTTTTTGAGAACGGGTCGTACTTTGATAGATGTGGCGGAAGGAGAACTAATTATGAGAGTAGAAGATGAGAGAGTGGTGTTTAAGTTAGGGAAAGTTTGTGATAAGAAAGAGGTTAAGGAGTCTAGACCTTGTGAGACTATTAACATTGTTGATGTGTTAGATGAGGTGTGTGATGAACACTTTTATGATGCTTGTAAGAGTACTAGTGATGAGATGCCCCATGTTGAAACCGTGGCCTCAATTGCTCCCTCTTTAACACCTTTTGGAGAGAGTGATTTCCTCTTGGAGGAATTTGAGTCAAACTTTCTTGGTGATGATGATTCTCCCATTAATTGGGAAGAAGATATTCTTACAATCCAAAAGTTGCTCAATGAGGACCCTATCCCTTCTCCTATTCCACAAGAAGTTACCATTGAGGAACCTTCCATAGTAAAACCTTCCATAGAGAGTCCACCTCCTATTGAACTTAAGGACCTTGTTGGGTCAAAAAGTTGATGTGGCAGAAACTCAAAAACGAAGAAAACATGAAGATTTTGTCTAAGCGTTGTCAAGAGCAATTTAGGCGTTGACAAGAACAAATGAAGCGTTGTTGGCTCAAGAGTTGTCGTGTACAATCTTAGCATTGTTACATGCAATTCAAGAGTTGATAGAATCGTAGACAAGAAGCTTATGGAAGATTCTATTTGGATATATATGCAGGATATATTTTGTATATATGTTTATCTAAATAGAAGATTTACTTGTTTATTTGTTATTATCTCTTGTAAACCCTAATCCTTACACTATAAAAGGAACCAAGGGTCTTAGGTTTTATATATCAATTCATTCACAATGTAAACCTAAAGCGTGTGGTGCACTAGACGTGGGATTCAATGTATACACGTCTAGTGGATGTTTGTTATTAATATAATGAACATCCCTTTTGTTTTAATTCATGTTATTCGTGCCTAAACACCTTGTTAATGTGTTGTGTTGTGTTCTAATTCCGCTTTGATTGTATAATCATATGAACATGATGCATTCCTAGTAGCTTCAAAGATCCGGAAACCAAGGTTTCCACAATTGGTATCAGAGCCTCGTGGCTCGTGATGCTAGGACCAACAAGGTGTTCGTGTATGGTGAAAAGAAGAAAAATCCGTCTAGGGTTTTTCTGGACGTTTTTGTGTGCGCAGCAGTATTCAGAAGGTCATAACTTTCGATTGAACCGTTGGATCGTCACGAAATTTTATATGTGTGTTCTACATACATATATCTAAACATCCACCGGAGGGATTGTCGAGTTTTATCCCCAATCAAAAGTTATTAAGCGTCGAAGTGGGCTGCAGACATGGTTTTCAGATTTCTTGTTTACATAAAATAATGATTTAGGGTTTTCTAAAAACCCTAGATCGATTCTAAACAGCAAGAAACGATTTGCAGCAGTGTTGTGTTGTGTAGTAGGATGCAAGACAAGGGTTTTTCACAAACCCTAGTTCTATAATTCAAGAAAATAGCTACTGGTCAAAAGAAGATAGTGGGCTTCAACGCTGCTACATGAATCATTATGATTCGTTTTTGATTGTTCATAAAGGGGATATGTGTGCATATTCACGTGACTTCCAATATGCTAAATTAAAGACAATCAAGAATAACATTCAGCGTTGTGTTCACATGATGAAGGATTTATGATTGGTGGATAACAAATGCATTCACACGGCCAAAGGAGGAAAAATTATACATTCAACTTTGTGTTCACATGATGTTTCACATGTAATTGGCCAATTCAAGGAAACCTACGAATGAAGAAAGTAGTTGTGGACCAATGTTAAAAACATTATTTGAGGTGTGAACGCAGCAAGTATACAATGAGGTAATATTTTAGACATTGATACTTATTATTCAAACACTGTCAAAGTATGTCTAAGACGCTGACAAGGTTTTTGGTTCGACGCTGATGAGGTTTATGGTTGACGCTGACAAATTGGAATTTGACGCTGACAGAATAAGTCAACGCTGATAGGTTGACAGTGTTGTCTGATATATGGATTTTCAAGCGCTGATAAGTATTGTCCGATATTGGACAATACATCTGGTAAAGATATTGGACAGAAGAGGATATTGGACAACACAAGGAAGGCTGCTGTTTGAGAAAATTGGTACGTTTTAAGCACACAAAAAGGAGGAATTTACACACGAAGGTACATGGAATCTCCGTTTTTATATAGAATATCAAGTTGATATTAATGGCTCGGATATTTTTAAAAGGGATTAATGATTTTAATGCGAGTTAGCAACTATTCATGGGAATTTGATGGATATGTTAGATTATGTAATCGGGATAGCCTTGAGAAAGAGTTATCCAATCCAACACTTTTACATATGGTATGAAGATGTTATTTCATTCAAATTAGTCATGAAGAGGTGTTAGCTTATGGGGAAGAATTCTTATGATAAGTTTGATAATTGAAGAAGATTTTCGCGAGTTTGTGTTCTATCATATCTTAAAGTCGTGCACTCCCAGTCATAGACTTTAAAGATAACTTGTTCGTGCTTTACATGGTTGGTGATGAAGACTTGTCATAACACTTGAAGGAGTTACATTATCGTGCTCAGTGTCTCACATAGGATGAGAATATTGACAAGTGACCGAGGTCTACTTATACTTGGTCTCATATAAGTACTTTATCACATGGATAGTACAAGACATAGAACACAAGGTTGGGTTATTCTACTTCTACATTAAAAATATTATATTAATTATTCTTCAAGATCATTACACAAAGCCTACATATGGAGAATCTTCAAAGATTGCATACATTGTTTACTTTCCTTGTTGATGTGACAAAAAGGGGAAGAAATACATGCTACACTTGAGGGGAAGCAATTTGAAGATCATGTACAACTTACAAGAGATACACATAGAGTTTTGCCAACATCAACTAGGGGAAGATTGTTGGGTCAAAAAGTTGATGTGGCAGAAACTCAAAAACGAAGAAAACATGAAGATTTTGTCTAAGCGTTGTCAAGAGCAATTTAGGCGTTGACAAGAACAAATGAAGCGTTGTTGGCTCAAGAGTTGTCGTGTACAATCTTAGCATTGTTACATGCAATTCAAGAGTTGATAGAATCGTAGACAAGAAGCTTATGGAAGATTCTATTTGGATATATATGCAGGATATATTTTATATATATGTTTATCTAAATAGAAGATTTACTTGTTTATTTGTTATTATCTCTTGTAAACCCTAATCCTTACACTATAAAAGGAACCAAGGGTCTTAGGTTTTATATATCAATTCATTCACAATGTAAACCTAAAGCGTGTGTGCAATAGACGTGGGATTCAATGTATACACGTCTAGTGGATGTTTGTTATTAATATAATGAACATCCCTTTTGTTTTAATTCATGTTATTCGTGCCTAAACACCTTGTTAATGTGTTGTGTTCTAATTCTGCTTTGATTGTATAATCATATGAACATGATGCATTCCTAGTAGCTTCAACGATCCGGAAACCAAGGTTTCCACAGACCTTCCATCCCACTTAGAGTATGCTTTCTTAGAGGGCAAAGATCAATTACCTGTGATCATTGCTAAAGAGTTGAAAGAGGATGAGAAGGAGCAACTTATTGAAGTCCTTAAGAAACACAAGAAAGCTTTAGCATGGAAAATATCCGACATAAGGGGAATTGATCCACATTTTTGTACACACAAAATCCTTATGGAGGATGATTATAAACCCGCCATTCAAAACCAAAGGAGAGTTAACCCAAAAATCCATGAGGTTATTAAGAAAGAAGTGATTAAACTCTTAGATGCGGGTATGATTTACCCCATTTCCGACTCTCCATGGGTTAGCCCGGTTCATTGTGTTCCAAAGAAGGGTGGAATCACCGTGGTGCCTAATGAGAACAATGAGCTTATTCCCACGAGACTTGTGACCGGTTGGAGAGTTTGTATTGATTATAGAAAACTCAATGAGGCAACTAGGAAAGACCATTTCCCGCTTCCTTTTATGGATCAAATGCTTGAACGCTTAGCGGGAAATGAGTACTATTGTTTTCTTGATGGCTTTTCGGGTTATTTCCAAATACCCATTGACCCTAAGGATCAAGAAAAGACCACATTCACTTGTCCCTACGGTACATTTGCTTACAAGAGGATGCCTTTTGGCTTATGTAATGCACCGGGGACGTTTCAAAGGTGCATGATGGCGATTTTCCATGACATGATAGAGCAAACCATGGAGGTTTTTATGGATGATTTTTCCGTCTTTGGAAACTCATTTACCTCACGTCTCACCAATCTTGAGAGAATGCTTAAGCGTTGTGAGGAAACACGTTTAGTGCTTAATTGGGAGAAATGTCACTTTATGGTGAAAGAGGGGATTGTTTTAGGACACAAAATATCCAACAAGGGATTAGAAGTGGATAGAGCTAAAATTGATGTGATTGCTAAGCTTCCCCCACCCACCTCGGTTAAAGGTGTGAGGAGTTTCTTAGGTCATGCGGGATTTTATAGGCGCTTTATACAAGATTTTTCTAAGATAGCTAGACCAATGACTCACCTATTAGAGAAAGAGGCTCCTTTCATTTTTAACCAAGATTGTTTGGACTCTTTTGAGACTCTTAAGGAAAATTTGACTAAGGCTCCCGTTTTGGTTTCTCCAAATTGGGAATTACCTTTTGAGCTTATGTGTGACACTAGTGATTATGCGGTGGGGGCTGTCTTAGGACAAAGAGTTAATAAGCATTTTCAACCTATACATTATGCGAGCAAAACCATGACCGGTGCACAACTTCATTACACTACCACGGAAAAAGAGTTGCTTGCTATAGTATATGCTTTTGAGAAGTTTAGACCATACCTTGTGCTTTCCAAAACCATAGTGTATACGGATCATTCCGCTCTCAAGTATCTTATGACAAAACAAGATGCTAAGCCTAGGCTTTTGAGATGGGTTTTGTTGCTTCAAGAGTTTAAGATAGAAATTCGTGATAAGAAAGGGGCCGAGAATTTAGCGGCGGATCACTTGAGTAGACTTGAGCATCCTTTTCAAGGAGATTTACCACATCAAGAAATCAATGAATCCTTTCCATTAGAGGAGCTCATGTCTATCTCTTCCCAAGAGGATGCCACTCCTTGGTTTGCGGATATCGCAAACTATCTTATGGGCAATGTGCTTATTGAGGGTCTTACTTATCAACAAAAGAAGAAGTTTCTTAAGGAAGTTAAGTACTACTTTTGGGATGATCCATATCTTTTTAGGCAACGTGCGGACCAAATCATTAGACGGTGTGTAGATGGGCCCGAGGCATTTAAGATCTTAGAAGCGTGTCATAAAGGACCTACGGGTGGACATTTTGGGCCTAACTATACCGCCAAGAAAGTCTTTGATTCGGGTTACTATTGGCCTTCCATTTACAAAGATGCCCATGAAATGGTGAAATTTTGTGATGTGTGTCAAATACAAGGAAAAATTACGCAACGTGATGAGATGCCACAAAATTTTATCCAAGAGTGTGAGATATTTGATGTGTGGGGCATTGATTTCATGGGACCTTTTCCATCCTCTAAGGGAAACAAGTATATACTTGTGGCGGTGGATTATGTGTCCAAATGGGTGGAGGCTAAAGCCTTACCTACCAATGATGCTAGAGTTGTTGTGAAGTTTTTGAAACAATTGTTTGCTAGATTTGGTGTACCTCGGGCCATCATAAGTGATCGTGGTACACACTTTTGTAATGATCAATTCACGAGAGTGATGAAGAAATATGGAGTTAATCATAGACTTCTACCGCGTATCACCCTCAAACAAATGGTCAAACCGAGGTCACAAATCGTGGTTTAAAGAGAATTTTAGAGAGAACGGTGGGAGAGCATCGAGCTTCTTGGTCGGATAAGCTTGATGATGCTTTGTGGGCGTTTAGGACGGCTTTTAAAACACCAATTGGTTGTACTCCTTATAGGCTTGTCTATGGAAAAGCGTGCCACCTCCCATTCGAGTTAGAACATAAGGCATCTTGGACTCTCAAGTGGGCTAACTTTGATTTAAACCAAGCCGGTTCCCATAGGAAAGATCAACTCAATGAGATGGATGAATTGAGAGCCAATGCCTATGAAAATTCTTTGCTTTACAAGGAAAAGACTAAGAAATTGCATGATACTAAGATCAAGAATCGTGAGTTCAAAGTTGGAGAGCCGGTTCTCCTCTTTAACTCAAGGTTGAAACTTTTTGCGGGCAAGCTTAAGTCGAGATGGTCCGGTCCATTCACAATTGCTCAAGTGTTTCCATATGGAACTATTGAGTTGTCACAACCCGATGGTCCAAATTTTAAAGTGAATGGTCACCGTGTTAAGCATTACTTTGGGGAGAACATTTCCGTTGAAATGGTCCAAGAGATCCCCATTTTCCCCATGAATTGATTCATTGAGGGACGAGTCGAGCTAGAGACTCATTAACTCAAGCATCGTATAACTAGGTTTAGAGTGTTGTAGGTTAGAAATAAAGGGATAGACTTGGAGATAAGTATAGGGGAGACCTTCTTTTGTCTTCATGATTGTTTGTAGGGTTTCTCACTCATTTCATGCTTTGGAGCTAATAGAGGAGGCCCTTGTATCCGGTTCACTTTGTTACTTTAGTGATTTTTCATTCACACCTTGTGCTTAAACATGATTTCACTAATAGTTGTCCTTTCCTTAACTTGGGCTAAGCAAAGTCTATTCATTGTCATAAGTATAGGGGAAGTTTTTATACTTCCATGCTCTTAAACATTGAGGACAATGTTTAGCTTAAGTGTAGGGGGTGTTCTATCGAAGTGACCTTACCTAGAACTTGTCATTGTCTTTCATGATAACATGGAAAATTGGATTTTCAACGTTTTTCAAATTTTTGATCTACTTTGGCCACCAAAAATATGCATTCATAATTTTTGCATCAATCATTTTTCATTTGCATAACACAATTGCATTGTATATATTTCTTCTTTCATTTTTCATCAAAAGTTGGAAAAAGAAAAAAAAATATAATAAAACATGGTTTTAACAAGTTTAGACTTCTTTGACATATTAGGCCCGCCATGGATATTTTGACTCAACCCGAGTTTGCTTATTTTAAGCATTCTCTAGCTAGTATTCTTAACCATGTAGTCCTTCATTGGTCTATTAGGCTAAGCATCCACCAATCTCATTATTTGAGATTTTAAATTTGTGGAGAATGGGAAATGATAGAGTTGAAGCAAGTGTAAAAGGGATAGATAAACTTCATGATAATTATTTGTGGCTAAACCCTTCTCTTCTTAATCTCTATTTTCTTCGCATGCATATAATTGTTAATAAATAATCAAGAACGGTTTTAATTGGTTTGTAATCTCTTATGCATTTTTGTCTAATCATTCATGGTTGATATAAGTACGTCTTAAGAATTCTAAGTTAGAACGTTTTATGTGTACAAGACTTATGTCATGCTCAATATTTAGCGGGTGTTTTTCCTTTTATTGTTTTCAAATTTCTTAGTGAGGAATAAAGAAAAATAAGAGCGGCTTATGAAAAAAATGAGTGGCTAGAAAAAAAAAAGAAAAGAAAAAAAATAATTATACAAGACTCCCAAGAGGGGCAATGTGGTGTTAATTATAGTGACTATTGAGTTCCAATATTACCTTGACGGGTTGCGGGGATTCAATAGATTGCTCCAATCCAATATTACCTTGACGGGTTGCGGGGTTGAAGATCCAAAGTCTCAAAAAGATGGCGGATGTAAATTATTGCGTGAGTTTTATTTTTCTTTTCTTAGCGAGTGTGTAGCTACTTATGAAAGCATGACATGAGGATTTTACACATAAGGCGAATGACTTATTACTCTTGAAACGGACTTGTATTAATTGTGAGCGGTTTTTCAAGTAATGGATGAGAGGATTACTTAGGATTAAAACCGTGCTTCCTTATTTTTGGATTTTACACTTCTTATATTTCACACTTGAATAATGACAATTTGCCCACAAGCAATTTGCTCAAATAAAAACCGGTTCCACATTTAATTGTCATGAATAATTTGATGCACTTTTTACTTGTGAATGCAATGATCCCATTTTTAAGCTTGGTATGGGGAAAGTGAAACTTGAGGGTGATAAATGTCCATGGTACCCAAGCCCTAATCTAAGCCATTGAATTCTTTATGAGTTAATTCCATCAAAACCATTTCAAGAAAAATCAAAAAGATATAAATAGAATTGTATTTTGTTCATTGCATTGTTAAAAGTCAAAATCATGCACCATGTAGTTTAGAGTAGTGTAGATGCATTCCATATGGCCAAGGTAGGTTAATTATGAGGAGAATGTAAATTTGTGCTTTAAAATATATAGAATTGCATGAGGACATGACAATGTTCAAGTGTAGGGGATTTGATATGAGCTAAAACTCATATCAATTTATCAACAAATAACCCTAAAACATGAAGCAAAATACCAATTTATCTTGCAAAAACAGTGTTATGTGGTATGTTTGTGTTTGTGTACACTTGTGTAGGTAAAAGGATGCATTTTCAAGCAAACAAGGAATAATCAAGCTTAAATTGATGAAAAAGACAAAGAAGGATCAAAAGTGACAAGACTTTGAAGTACAAGGACCTATCTTGACAAATTACCAAAGATGAAGGACCCAAAGTGTAAATATTGTAAAAAGTCAAGATCATAGTCAAACAAGGTCAAAATTCAAGTCAACTCAGTCAAAGGACCATTTTTGCTCAAGGATGAAGCTTGAAGGACCGAAAGTGCCAAAGAAATGAAGTTACAAGCTCAAAAATGCAATCTGCCAAAGTCTAGGGACTAAATCTGCCAATCTTGGAAATTATTACAAGTTCAATCCATGTGTTACATGTTTAGACCAATGAGAAGCCAGGGATACTATGACACGGATTGCCACATATCAAGCATTAAATTCCCACTCAGCCGCCTCATTAAATAACAAGATCCCAACAGTGCAATCCGTGTGCACTTGTTTCAGCCATTCAGGACTCGACACGTGTCATCTTCAAAACGAGCAAAATTTCCCAGGATAGTTTTTGAGCTAGAGGTGATTTCATGAAGAGCTATAAACATCAAAGTAGCTTATTTTTGAGAGACGAATCTAATGGTTATGATCATTTAACATGTAATCAACTCATTCAAAAAGCCCCAATTCATGTTCATACCTGCAAATTTAAGGAAGCAAAATTATGCCACGTGGAGACCTGGGATTGGTCCCAACACGTCACTAAACCCAACAAACCTCCTTCTCAAGTCTATAAATAGTCTGCTAGGTCTTCATTTGTAATGTGTAGTTGTAAGTGTGAAAAACACACACATTTACATTTTCTCTCATCATTTTCCTTTCTTAGCTAAACTACTCAAGAGTTTGACACACTCTTGAGTTAGTTAGTTAGTTAGTACCTTCTCAACAACTTTGTAACTGAATTCCATTAATAAAATTCAAATTCATCTTTTCCCGCCAAATTTTCTCTTCATCTTTACTGCTCATTCCTGCTTCAATTGATACTTGTGTTGCTGCTTTAAGTTTGTTATGATCATTCATTGATCATAATTGACTTTGGAGTGAAGATATTAGCATTTTGTTGATTTCAGTTCAAGAACATAGAACAAGTGATGAATTCAGGCCATGATGTTGATTCTAGTTGATTTGTAGCAGTTTGTTGATTGTAGATTGTTGAGTCTAGTGCTAAGGTGGTGGTTAGCACTAGAATAGAGAGTACAACACTCCTCTACTTCCCAATGGTATCTTCACAAGGTTCTAAAGTTTCTGATTTTTGGTTCCACTAAAATTGTCAATTGCATGTTTCTTTTCTAGTGTAAATCTTTGTGAATGCATGATAAAACTTGTTTAGATTGATCTTACTTGATTCTAGAAGTTTGTAGTTTAAGTGTTGTTTTTCTACTTATTGATTTGGACTTTGATCTAGTTTGTAGCTTATTCAGTCATTTTTAGCCTTGTTACCTCATTTGAGTTCTAGTTGCTTACATTGCTTGCAAGTAGCTCTTATACATTCCATTTTGATCATTAAGTGCGGCTGGATAAAGGATTTTACTCAGCTTTAACTAGTTCTATAAAAGTCTTTGCAAATTTTCACAAAGTTCAGATAAAGGAGTGTTTGGTTTTAACTGATTGTTGATTTTCAAGTATTGGTTTTTGGAAAGTGAATGTTCATTTTCAGTCACTAGGTGATAACAAGACATATTGAGTCATTTTCAAGTCATATTTTAGGTCAAACAGGCAATTGGCAAGAAAAAGGATTGGGTCAATATTCAGTCAGTGTTGCTTTAAGAAAGTTATCAATTCCATTTGCTTGCCATTTACTGGATTCTTGATGAAAGTTAACCAAACCAGTTTTCAAAGCTAGTTCAAAATATGAAGTTTAATAGTCTATAAGCATTTGATACCGTATCCATTAAGCTAGGACATATAAGCAAAAATCTAGACTGTTGAGGAAAGGCAAGTTTCTGTAACTTGTAAACAGCTTTTTCATATCTCACAATCTACTTCATTAACTTTGCAATTTTCTTTCACAAATCCACTTAGTAGATGTTATTGGTTGATTCTTGAGAAATTCAGCTTTTTGAAAAAAATACTTAGTCAACGCTTGGTCAACATAAGCCATTTTCAGCTTAATTCGATTTCCATGCTTATTACTTGATGAATATTGTTAAGATTTGATTTCCCGTTCATCATTTGAGCTCATTAATCAGTTTAAGCACAAAAATCCAGTTGTGCATGTCCAGATTGTCCTAGAGCTTATTGTGTGCTTATTGTGAAGTGATTATTTGCTTATTTGACATTTCAGTAAGATTCCTTTTACAGTCCTAGCTTATTTTCAATTTGAAGTATTTTGCAATTGGTGTGACTAATTTTGGTTCAGAAATAAGCTCATACGAGCTTATTTGTCATAGGAACCCGTTTTTGGCTTAAAAAGTTTTCAAAATTGCAAACTAGTCCCTAGAGTATTAAACTGTCTTAAACTTTGGCTAAACTTGCACATTTCTAGGGTTTGCAAAAATAAAGTCCTTATAGTTTGAAATTTGTTAAATTTCAGTTTGCAGTTTTGTGATTTGTTACAAATTTGGTTAGTTTGTTACATAGTTTTCATATTTGATCCTTATAGTTTGCTGTTTTACATTTTCAGTCCTTATACTTGTTAGAATTTACATTTTAAGCATTTAATTTTCATAGAATTTACAATTTCAGTCCTTTTAGTTTCAAAATTTACATTTTGAGTTTTACTTGAATAAAAACTTGGTATTTGCACGATGTTTTACATATAAGTAGATAATATTTTTCAGTTTTGCAAGGCTTGTTTGAATTAGCAAATAGAATATCCAAAAAAGATTAACAACCAAAAACAGTTAAAAACCCGATATTGATTGGACTTTCAATTAGCAAGAACTGAGAAAAATGAACTGCATTATACACAATTTCAATGTCCACTGGACGCGGCTCACTAAAAGTCGCGCGGTTCCTTATGTGATAAGGAACCGCCGGTCCCTTTAAGGTACCGTGGACAGAAATCAATTTTTGACGATTTTTTTTTGGTCAAAATTTTTAAAACCCTATACCCTGTCAAGATTCCTTGTTTACTCAAATTGGCTAAACATTCCTTGACACTTCACATTTTGTATTCAAATTCTTACCTTGATTACATTTTACTTATACCCCAACTTTGAGATTTCATTCTCACACCTTCCCAACCTTGAGAATTCATTCTCACACAACCTTGAGATTTCATTCTCACACCTTCCCAACCTTGAGATTTCATTCTCATACCCTCACAATGCCTAACTCCTCCATTCCTAACCTTGACATTTCTTTGTCACAACCCCACTCATCCAAAGCTTCCTCATCCAAGCTTTCAAAGAAACCAAAAATCTCGGTTCGACATATTTGGATCAAGAAGAATGAACCATCTTCTTCCAAACCACCCAAAAACCCTACCTTCTCTACAATCAAGTATTGGAATGAGACTTATACCATTAACCCCATCACCGGAGCAAAAGAAAACGTTCCCCCACCACCACAATCCTTCAATACCCCTCAACTCAATGATCTTTCAACCTTCCTAAACCTCACAAGGCATTGTGAAAACATTTCAAAACCCATTACCCCTCCACCACCAAACCCTAGGTTTGATGCCATACCCCCATCAACCGATTTTGTGTTGCATCATGGATCCTCGTGTGCTTGTTGTCGATTTCAACAAATTGAACTTGCTCATGTGTATGAGAAGTTAAATTTTCTTGAATTCCTCCTCACTCGACCTCCTATTCAAGTTTTCGTTCCGGTGGACAAAACTTCGAATGATGCATCGTTTTCTTATCTTTCCAACTAAAGGACTAACTACTCTTAGAGTATTTATCACTTTAGTTGTTTTAGAGTCTTTTATTCTTTAAGAAATCTGGGAAAATTATTACTATTAGAATAGCTTATGCTTTGTGGTTTATTTTCCATATTTCTTGCTTTAGATACTCATATTGTGTGTATGACTATCTACTTTGTTGTATCTTTTCTTTTATGTAACCTTTGTGTTGTTTGTGTGTTATTTCCTTAGTTCTATTTTGAGTTGATCATGGTTAATTTTTACAATTGCATATGGGTGATTCCATCAATTCTAAACTTTAACACATTGACAAGCTTATCATCTTCATTGGATTAAAGTTTGATTTTGCCAATTACCTTTTTGGACAAACTTAGCAAAATACTTGCTTCTAATTTGAGATTTCTTCTCTCTCTCCCTCTCAAGTTACTTAGTAGGTATTGATCATATATACATTGGTGTTTCTTTCCTTTCTACTAACCTTTGTGTAGCATGTCACCTTAGCTCTTATACTTGGTGCCCCAAGCAAGGGGGAGCAACCACCAAGGGGGAGCTACTAGAAAAGTTCAATGTTCTTCAAAGACTTGTGCTAACCTTTTTGCTACGACAAAGGGGGAGAAATGTGACAACCGTGGTTTTGAGGTTCGTCACTTGGTCTTATTTTTAGGTTATTTTATGTGTGATAACTTGATTTGTGTGTTTACGTGTTTATTTTGTGTGAACGAGGTTGGTGTGGTTATCGTTTATGAGTATAGAGTACTCATAAGTAAATCGAGGAACGGTTATTTCATATTCATGAGCTCACATTTAGTGACTATGGAATGAAATGGTGATATTTTAAATGTTTACGTATACGTATAAGTATTATAGTAATAGTGTTTTTTTAGGATTTACGGTTTAGCATTTAGAGGTCTCGGATGATGTAATTAGTCATATGGATATTTTTCGGGATGGTTTTAAGTCATTTAGGACTTAGTTATAAAGTTTATTTCAAAATTTGAGATTTTTTATAAAAGTGTATATTTTACGTCTTTTACGGTAAAACGCGTAAAAACTGACTAGTTTTACGGTTTTGGGGTTTTGGAGGCTTTAGGAGCTGAAATAAATTAAGATAAATTAATTTATTGTTAATAACATAATATTAAACAATAAAAATTAAAAAAAAACGAAATTTTATGGATATGGAGGGTATAGACGGTTGGAAAAGAAAAAAAAAGGGAAAAAAGGAAAAAAGAGAAAAAGGAAACATTGTATTGGGCTAGGATTAGTATGGTAATTATATAAAGACTTTTATTAACTAAAAACACATCATAATCCCCTGGAGATCAATCTTAGGTCGAATTTAATGGAGAAAATTAGGGTTCTTCATAAAATTTTGGGGTTTTCATAAATCAAAGGTAAATCTTCAAATCCCTTTTCAATTAAATTGTTTTTAATGTTATTATAATCATCTTATGATGGATTTAGGGTTAGGGTTATATAAAATCAGTAAAGTAATGATGTGATAATCATAATATGATGATCATATAATCTAGGGCTTGTATAGATGGGGTTATGGGTAATTAATTAGGTCAATTTGATTAAACCCGTTTTTAAAAACTGGGCAGATTTTTGAGTCAATTGTTTTGATCATATCGGGATTTCTATCTTATTTTACGATCCAAGTACCCCTGGAAAGGTATTTGAAGTGGCTTTCCAATACAAGAAACGAGAACTAAATTGGAGGTCGGGAAGTGGGTCAAAAACAGGTTACAACAGTCGGAGGTCAAAGCAGTTTTGAATTCAGCCTGTTTTCTTTTTAAGTTTTGGGTTGTTTGGGGTACTTAGGGTTGCATTGGGATCTTCTCACGAACATGAGAGATGGTTTATATATTTTAGTAAGTATCTGCACTTGGGCTAAGATTGTGGTTTAGGGTAAGACCCTCTAATGGTAATGAACTTTTCATACGTTTAAAATCAGTGAATTCTGGATGGGTAGCAATATATACACATATATCGGGGCCTTAACAGTAGCTTTAAGGTTAGGTCAAGTGGGAGGTTTTTGATAACATATGTAAAAGTATGAATATTCCTTTTACAGAGATCATGGGTATGTTTAAGGGGGAGATCGACCCATAGTTTAAGGTATGAAAAACGGGACTGTTTTGGGTAAAATGTTAACGGGACGGGTTATGAAGTAAAAGGAGTTAAGGGCTTTAAAGAGGGGTGTAATGAGATGCTTAGAGAATATAAATGAGGTATTATATAGGAGGAGGCTAGATGTCTATCATAGGTTGATGAGCCGTTTTAGTGTTTGGTTCATGTTTTGATTATGTGTTTTTGGTTTGTTAGCTTTTTGCTAGTGCGAGGACATTTGGAGAAGCTCAATCAGGTGAGTTTCATAGTCCCATATTTACTATTGTTTTTGACTTCCAGATGGGATGGCGGAGACACTGTGTTGAGTTATTTATAAATTGTTTCTGTGAATGTTTTTATGGTTGTGATGGACTTGTGTGTACACTTATGTGATTAACTGCTATGTGATTCTTGATTGTGTATGATTTGGATCGAGGGACACGTGCCGTCTTAGTTATTGAGGTTTGACAAGGTAGTTGCCTTGTGGTTTGACAAGGTAGTGGCCTTGAGGTTTGACAAGGTAGTGGCCTTGTGGTTTGACAAGGTAGTGGCCTTGGGATAGGTACATAGTGTGATCTATGGTACCATGATGTTGTTTGGCAAGGTAGGAGCCTTGGATTGGTTTGGTATGATTAATCTTGATTGATAGTTGTTAATACATATTTGTAACACATTGTCCATATGTTCTTTTGTTGATGATTGTTATTCACAGCTTGTAACTGATTTTGTGTTGGAGTCTAAACCTATGACTCTCACCAACTTTATGTTGACATGTTTTAGTGTCTCTTTCAGGTGTGAAAGTGTTTAAGCTTGAGGATAGAAGTAGCTAGACTTGGATGCCTTAGGATTGCATATAGAAGGAGATCCCCGTTCCTTCTTAGTTTCTTTTGTTTGTTTAATAAGTGATATTGTTGGCACCTATATGTTTGTTTTGTTTGTGATATTTGATTGTCTTGGGTAAGAGGTAGGACTGTTACCTACTTACCTAGACTCCTGCATGTTGAGATATTGTCATGACATTTGTGTCGCCATTTATGACATTTCTTATTTCATTTAGTTATCTCTATAGACACGCCATGTTGTGATGATATCCATACGTCGCGCCCCATATTCCGCCATGGTGGGGTGTGACAGAATGGTATCAGAGACAATGGTTATAGAGAATTAGGTTTCCTAGTCGCGTAGCCTAGTCTATAGCTTAAGGGTCCCTGCATATAGGCGTCGTAGGAGTATGTGTGCATTTTATAATAATTGATGTGTTTGGATGTTATTTATTTCGATGTTTTGACTAGTATGAATTGAACCGTAGTATGTTCATACTTAGTCACATGTTATTTTCTTTTCGGGTTTGTGACTAGTGCGGGTTGAACCATAATCGTCCACGCTAGTCACTGTTGTATTTTGCTTAAATTGTACATTATAGTACATAATTTAGTACAAGGTAGTTTCTATCTTTTATCGAGTTATTTTACATACCTGAGGTATGTTATTTTTCTTTTGATGTTTAAGTCATGTTCCCTAAGAATCGTGTGGTGGTTCGAGTTACTAGGAGTAGGTGGATATGAAGGATTTTAAGCTGTTTCCACTCTTACGGGCGACATGACTTATAACTGATTAAGTTTTTGTTTTGGATTTAGTCTAGGCTGTTTTAGCTAGACTACGGATTTCGGTATTCCAAGAGTTTTATTATGTTATTTTTATAGTTGGAGTTTTGGACCTATTTGGTTATGTGGTTATGAGCTTATGTGAGTAGATGGATTTATGTGTTATATGTTGTATTGATTCTTATAAGTGTCATCATAGGAGGGAGTGCATTGGGGAAAGGGTAATTGTATAAGTATGGTGGCCAACATAGTTATACAAGTACCACAACTTCAATGGGTTCTCAAATATGATTGCATGAAAGAGGGTTAGTACATGCTTGTATATGATGAGATGTGGATTATTGGTATATTTATAATATATGGGTCTATGTAATGGTTGCCTACGATATGGATATTTTTAGTGTGTTATTGTTTTGGGTTATAGTCATGTTGTGTGATTATGGGATCACACGATATGGACTGGTTTTAGTGATGGGTTTTGTGCCTTGTTGTGGCATGGTGAGATGGGGATTACTCGTATGGAAAAACGAGTGTATGACGCGATTGGTTGATCTGATATATATAGTAACGAGTATGTTTTGGGTGGTTTAATAGGTATATATATGTGAATGTATGTATACTACTATGTGTTAAGTTATGGTATATGGTCGTTCACTAGTTATTATAACTTGAACGTACCTTTTGTTTGCTCGTGTTTTATGGTGCTGGAGTTTAATGGAGTTCCAACGACGTTTTGAATCTTTTGAAGTGTGTCTGGTAGCGTATTCTTTGAGTTTCGTATTTCACGTGTACGTTTTAAAATGGTGTTTTTGGTTTCAAGTCTATTGAAATAATTTGGGGTTTCTTTTGAGATAATGAAATCTTTTGTGTTGGGTCTTGCAATTCTTTTGGTCGGAATATATTGGGTTAGATGGTTGGTTGTATTCGGTAAAATAAGGGTAAGGTGTTGGAGTCGTGTTTGAAACAAGATGTAACATAAGATTTCATTTTAATCAACACTTATTTATTTCAAATTCTAAAAGACTTTCTTTAAAATAAAGCGAAGTAAAATTTCTTTCTACATACATAGTTTATATAATTGGGTTTAACCGATTCACGTCATTTATAATTATTAATACGAGGTTAAATTGAGTTTATGAAGATTACACATACAATTATATCTCTCATTTAAAAGGATTGCATCAATCACTAAGTTTAGTCTTTAGTTTTTTTTTAAAACAACTGGTATAAAATTGTTTTGGTCATAACTTGTTCGTTTTTAAAGCTTTTTGGATGATTCAAAAGCCTAAAATTATGTACTCGGAACGTACTTTTCAAATATTCAAAATGTATAGTCATGGGAGGTCAGTATCTTGGCCGGAATTATTGTACAAGTGTCGGGTTAAAGGTTGAGTTTGAATAGTAGTTTATTATTATGATTTGGGATGCACGGGATACCTAGTTTTTGAGTTGAGTTTTGAGTTCATCAAGAGGGTTGTTTGTAGATTGTTTGAGTCACATAGATGTGGGAGGTAATAATAAAAAAAGAAGAAGATATATATTCTTTTGGAAAAGTCGATCTTTTGCACAGTTTAAATAATATGTCGCGGGGCGTAATATGTTTGGTTGCCGTGGTTGCCATTGGGTGTTTCTTGGATTATTTTTTGTTGTGATGGGTCACTTTGAATTGATACACGTTTTGGGTTTGAGTTTTCTTTTGAGTCTCATGGTTTTTGACTTGTTTTAACTGTGCACGTGAAATGTCGTTAGTTATCCGTTGGTTTGATTCGTTGATCGTATCTGATGGATTCAGGAGGTAGTTTTGGTTTCGTATTGTTCGAGAGCGTTGAGGTAGTCATATGAAAGACTTGGTCGCGCCTACACGCTTAAGTAGGTGACCATGAGAGAACGGTCGGAATACCCTTGGTGGGGAGGAAAGAAGTTCGTAGACGAACTAAGGTGGTCATGAGGTCTCTTAGGAGTACCAAGGAGATAAATAGAGATTTGTGGGATACTAGCACAAGTAACGCGCCATAGAGAGTGTTGGAAGGGGATACAATACCTCAAAGGTATTTATGATTGTTCGTAGGGTATGTAAGTTTTCCAGAAATTTCCTGAAATTTAGTAGGTTTGCCTATTACGGTGAGGTAGAACCATAAATAGAGCAAGTAGGGGAGGTGAGAGGAGTTGTAGTTAGTGCCTTTCCAAGGCAAATCATTAATGGAGTGATTTAAAAACAAGAGCTATTAGAAATTGCAACGGATGCAAGGTAAAAGTTGAGTTGCTTAGTAGTAGATTGGATGTGGAAAGCGGTTGAGTGGTCTGATGAGAGGAAGCATTGGTCTTTTAAAATGCGTGTAGAATTTTGCAAGTAGAACGAGGTAGGAATTTATTCGTATTGCCGCTAAGAGAGGGTGCAAGGAGGACATAGTTGAAACTGCTAAGGATGTTGTATGAACGCTTTGGCTTTACGGTTATGCATTTGGCTTCGCCAAAGCACTAGCGGTTTTCATGGTGTCAATGAACCAAGTGTGCATGAACGTGTATAAACGAGTTGTCATCGGGAGCGTCGACGACATCTTGAACTACTCAAATCTGAGAAGGAGAGTGAGGCGAATTATGTGTTGGTTTTGGGGTGGAGTTATACGTGAGATTTTCGAGTGTGAGTTTTAGTAATAAGTTTACCATGATGAGTAGTTAGAGATGATGACATATCATGGAACCAGCAAGGGGCGAAGTGAAGAAGGATGAGGAAGCATTTTGGAGGCTGAAGAAGTGGATTGGATAATGAGCCGATCTTGGCATTATCGGAAGGACTGGATGAATCCACGAAGCATGACTATACGTGGAGAAAGGATTTGGACGCGTACGAGGACGACAAAGAAAGGCGATCACTTATACGTTGCAGGAACTGAAGATTTGGAAAAACTGGATAGACTTAGTTAGTGGAGCTGGACTGTTATATCTGCCTAGAATGCTAGAGGCATTTGGTGTACGAGACGTGGAGAATGATCTATACGGATCATGAACGTATCCAACACATATTCAATCATCTTGATTGAACATTTGACAAAGGTGATGGGTGGAGTTAAGTGACGAAAGAAAATTGCATGGCCAAGTACCATCTGGGAAAGGCAAGCATGGTCGATGAGACATGGAATAAGAAGGATGAGGCGAAACTAAGATGAACTTGAACTATAGGGATGACGTATTAGGGCGGTTTGGATAAAGGATATAGGTTGCACGAGTTGAGTTGTCTAAAGCAGAGAAAGCGTCAACATGTATGTTGCGTGGCTTGGACAATCATATGAAGAAAAGGGACGTAGACTATACTTCCTACATAGTTAGGAGTAGCTTAGAAAGGGCGATGTGAGGACGAAGTTGGTGGAAGGGATACATAATGCGGTGGAGGAATAAGTACGACGAGAGTTGGGTGATAGTCGATAGACAGACTAATTCATCTCACATTTCAGGAGGAATGAGAAGTCACGTAGTTGAGAAGTTGGAAGGATTGCGTACGGATGTGATGGAATAGAGGGTTTTACGTAAAAGTTAGCCTGATATGTATGGAATGCCTTATGAGGGATTATGGCAAGGGAAGAAACGATGGGAAGCATCACATCGTGATGTATGGTATGAGTTAAGGAGGAAGAAGGAAGTGTGTATAGAAGCGAAGCATAAATGAAATAGGTCGAGATAGGAATCGAAGGTAGAACTTTGTTAGAGCCTAATGAGTAGAATAAAGCACAAAGCATGCTACTAATGTGGTAATGGTGTTTGTGGACGGGATGAGAGCAGCAAGGGATGCTATGTAGAGATGGAGGAAACCACTAGAGTTAGTGACAAAGTTGTGTATGAAGTTTCACCCATAGTAACGGGTGGTATGTTTTGGTAAAATGGAAGAGTTAACGTAGAGTTTTGGAGGTCCATTTATGATCTTTGGAAAGATCGGACCAGTAGCATATGAGCATAGAATTACCTGGGGAAAATAAGTTGTATACATGATACATTTCATGTATTGGGATTGGTAAAGGTTGTTTGAGAATGCATTTTGCATGTACGGTTATTCGGGACTTGTGTTAATAAGAGTCTTTGTTTTATCAAAGAGTCATTTGTGAGATTTATTGACTGTGAGGTCAAGAGTTTGGCAATGAATTTAAATATTGTTGGTTAGTATATGACTATATGTGGTAATTTGAGACTTGAACTAAAGTTCACATGGAAATGAGAGGAGTTCGTTTAGAACAAGTATCCTCATGTGATTTGTTGTTTGTGTGTTTGATCCTAAGGAGTAAATCTCGGGACGAGATTTCTATTAGGAGGGAGTGATGTGACAACCGTGGTTTTGAGGTTCGTCACTTGGTCTTATTTTTAGGTTATTTTATGTGTGATAACTTGATTTGTGTGTTTACGTGTTTATTTTGTGTGAACGAGGTTGGTGTGGTTATCGTTTATGAGTATAGAGTACTCATAAGTAAATCGAGGAACGGTTATTTCATGTTCATGAGCTCACATTTAGTGACTATGGAATGAAATGGTGATATTTTAAATGTTTACGTATATGTATAAGTATTATAGTAATAGTGTTTTTTTAGGATTTACGGTTTAGCATTTAGAGGTCTCGGATGATGTAATTAGTCATATGGATATTTTTCGGGATGGTTTTAAGTCATTTAGGACTTAGTTATAAAGTTTATTTCAAAATTTGAGATTTTTTATAAAAGTGTATATTTTACGTCTTTTACGGTAAAACGCGTAAAAACTGACTAGTTTTACGGTTTTAGGGTTTTGGAGGCTTTAGGAGCTGAAATAAATTAAGATAAATTAATTTATTGTTAATAACATAATATTAAACAATAAAAATTAAAAAAACGAAATTTTATGGATATGGAGGGTATAGACGGTTGGAAAAGAAAAAAAAACGGAAAAAAGGAAAAAAGAGAAAAAGGAAACATTGTATTGGGCTAGGATTAGTATGGTAATTATATAAAGACTTTTATTAACTAAAAACACATCATAATCCCCTGGAGATCAATCTTAGGTCGAATTTAATGGAGAAAATTAGGGTTCTTCATAAAATTTTGGGGTTTTCATAAATCAAAGGTAAATCTTCAAATCCCTTTTCAATTAAATTGTTTTTAATGTTATTATAATCATCTTATGATGGATTTAGGGTTAGGGTTATATAAAATCAGTAAAGTAATGATTTAATAATCATAATATGATGATCATATAATCTAGGGCTTGTATTAGATGGGGTTATGGGTAATTAATTAGTTCAATTTGATTAAACCCGTTTTTAAAAACTGGGCAGATTTTTGAGTCAATTGTTTTGATCATATCGAGATTTCTATAAACTATTATTTTACGATCCAAGTACCCCTGGAAAGGTATTTGAAGTGGCTTTCCAATGCAATAAACGAGAACTAAATTGGAGGTCGGGAAGTGGGTCAAAAACAGGTTACAACAGTCGGAGGTCAAAGCAGTTTTGAATTCAGCCTGTTTTCTTTTTAAGTTTTGGGTTGTTTGGGGTACTTAGGGTTGCATTGGGATCTTCTCACGAACATGAGAGATGGTTTATATATTGTAGTAAGTATCTGCACTTGGGCTAAGATTGTGGTTTAGGGTAAGACCCTCTAATGGTAATGAACTTTTCATACGTTTAAAATCAGTGAATTCTGGATGGGTAGCAATATATACACATATATCGGGGCCTTAATAGTAGCTTTAAGGTTAGGTCAAGTGGGAGGTTTTTGATAACATATGTAAAAGTATGAATATTCCTTTTACAGAGATCATGGGTATGTTTAAGGGGCAGATCGACCCATAGTTTAAGGTATGAAAAACGGGACTGTTTTGGGTAAAATGTTAACGGGACGGGTTATGAAGTAAAAGGAGTTAAGGGCTTTATAGAGGGGTGTAATGAGATGCTTAGAGAATATAAATGAGGTATTATATAGGAGGAAGCTAGATGTCCATCATAGGTTGATGAGCCGTTTTAGTGATTGGTTCATGTTTTGATTATGTGTTTTTGGTTTGTTAGCTTTTTGCTGGTGCGAGGACATTTGGAGAAGCTCAATCAGGTGAGTTTCATAGTCCCATATTTACTATTGTTTTTTACTTCCAGATTGGATGGCGGAGACACTGTGTTGAGTTATTTATAAATTGTTTCTGTGAATGTTTTTATGGTTGTGATGGACTTGTGTGTACACTTATGTGATTAACTGCTATGTGATTCTTGATTGTGTATGATTTGGATCGACGGACACGTGCCGTCTTAGTTATTGAGGTTTGACAAGGTAGTGGCCTTGTGGTTTTGACAAGGTAGTGGCCTTGAGGTTTGACAAGGTAGTGGCCTTGTGGTTTGACAAGGTAGTGGCCTTGGGATAGGTACATAGTGTGATCTATGGTACCATGATGTTGTTTGGCAAGGTAGGAGCCTTGGATTGGTTTGGTATGATTAATCTTGATTGATAGTTGTTAATACATATTTGTAACACATTGTCCATATGTTCTTTTGTTGATGATTGTTATTCACAGCTTGTAACTGATTTAGCGTTGGAGTCTAAACCTATGACTCTCACCAACTTTATGTTGACGTGTTTTAGTGTCTCTTTCAGGTGTAAAAGTGTTTAAGCTTGAGGATAGAAGTGGCTAGACTTGGATGCCTTAGGATTGCATATAGAAGGAGATCCCCGTTCCTTCTTAGTTTCTTTTGTTTGTTTAATAAGTGATATTGTTGGCACCTATATGTTTGTTTTGTTTGTGATATTTGATTGTCTTGGGTAAGAGGTAGGACTGTTACCTACTTACCTAGACTCCTGCATGTTGAGATATTGTCATGACATTTGTGTCGCCATTTATGACATTTCTTATTTCATTTAGTTATCTCTATAGACACGCCATGTTGTGATGATATCCATACGTCGCGCCCCATATTCCACCATGGTGGGGTGTGACAAGAAATGATAGTGATAAACTCGTTAATAATTCGATATTTTGTGTTTCTATGCAAATGAGTTTATAGTTTGTCGTAATCAAAAGGGGGGAGATTGTTAATGCAAGTAATGCCTAAAAACATTATTAGTGTTAACTAGTCTTTCTTAGTTTTGATCACAACAAACTATACAACACATTTAGTATAAAATACAAAACAAATTATTTAACTAACACTATCATCAAGGTAATAATCATATCACTAACCTTTCTTGATCATACTTAGTGATCATCAAAATGATTATCCTTAAAACTCACTTTTGTTAATATGACAAAAGACTTTTTAATAAAATTTCTTTTTTAGAAAATGTTTTATTAAAATGGAAAATGAAAATTTGAAAATAGCATATTCCAAATGCTGTTAGAATATCCTTTGAAGGCTTCAAATACCTCAGATATTCCTACCCCACTAAAAGACAAAAAACGGAGCGTACTCTAGGGGCGGGACCTTAAGTGGCTAGGCGGTTCCCTAGCGATAAGGAACCGCGGGCTAGATAAGGTACCGCGCCCAGATAGCCGTTATATATCCGTTATACTTTGTCTCCTTTAAATAGTGGGTCAAATCTCATTTTCCAATAAGCCTCTTGGACGTTTTTCTCAGCCCCCTTTCTATTTTCTATACCTTGTCCAATGAGAAGATCACTCACTCACTAGTGTTGTGATAAAGATGAATCTATGAGCTAGTCATATTCATCATGATACCCTTTTTGTTTTAGGTCAATCCATTGTATTTATAAATACTTGGACTAGTTGTGTTCATCCAAGTTATTTGTGGATACTTGGATTTGTTGTGTACATCCATTGCATATGTGTTTGCTTGGATTTGTGTTGTGTAAATCCAAGCTACATGTGTGTACTTGGATAAGTCTAGTTGAGTAGTAATAGATTTGATTAGTAGTTCTCACTAAACTATAAAGTGATGTGGTTGTGTCTTGTGAGTTCTCACTAAACTTGAAAGTGATTAGTAGTTGTGTTGTGTGAAGTTCTCACTTAGCTTCAAAGTGAAGAGTCGCGAAGATTGGTTCTAGATTTGGATTAAAACTCGACATCTAGCCTTGTGTCGTATAATGGTGAAGTAGGCAACGTCGTGAAGATTGGTTCTACCTTAAGATTATAACTCGACATCTAGCCTTGTGTCGTTAAATTATGAAGTAGGCAACGTTGTGTAGATTGGTCCTAGCTAAAGATTAGGTCTCGACATTTAGCTTAGTGTCGAAAAATAATGTAAGCAACGATGTAAGGTTTTCTCCGCCGAGAAGGGAGCTTGTGGATATAGTGGAAATCTCGAGTAGGTGTACTCGAGAGTGGAGTAGAAACGAGGATAGAGCCTCGTTGTCGAACCACTATAAATCTTGGTGTCTCCCCACTAGGTTGTTTCCTTCCTTACTCTTTACTTATTTCATTATCATTATACTTACCTATTATCTTTGCTAGTGCATTTTGAATTGAACCTAGTCATTATGCAACTTAGCCTCAAACAAAAGATAGTTTTGATACAAACCAAATTGAAAGTAATTTTAATTTGGTTGCCAATCAAAGAGAAACTATTCAACCCCCCCCCCCCCCCACCCCCACCCCCCCACCTTCTAGTTTCTGCAGTCTTGCATGGAGCAAGAGGTGGTGAGGGTGATGAAGAGATGAGAATGGGCACAATCTCATTCTTAGGTGCGTGTAAGGGTGAAGAATTAAGTTTGGGTAACTTAATCTTAATTTTGAGGTGCCTCTTTTAAGAGGAGGTTTTGGATGAATTGGAGGTTCTTGTAGAAACCATGGTAGTAATGGGTGGTTTAAGGGGTAAGGATGAATGGTTTGAGGTGTGAAGAACATGGCTAACAAGGAGGGTTTAAAAGGGTGAGGGGATGATCCAAACTAGTAAAGGGTTAAAAAGGGAAAGCCCAAGATATTTTGGGAGTGATCAAAGGTTTGAAACAAAGATTCCAAAGGGTGTTGGAACAATTGGGAAGTTTCAGAAAACCTGAATTTGAGAGCTTCTGCCCGCGGTTCTTTATCTCCACCGGCGGTTCCATATTGATATGAAGCCGCGGTCTATTTAAAGAACCGCCTACAGAGGCTTGGTTTAGGTGGTGAATGGAGGATTTTCCAATTCAGCAAATCCTAATGTTCTAGTCTAACTTATCATAAATTCATGCTTAAGAGCAATAAAAGCTAGAACACACACAAAGGAAAAAACACATAGGTTCAATTAGCACGTAGGAAGAAAGTTAAGAAAAACCTAATAGCTACAAAAGAAAAAGACTCCTAATGACATACAAAGTTGATCAAAGTAAACTATCATTAGTCATATATAGGAAGATCCATTTAGCCAATTTAGAGAATGAGTATGAGACTATCACTAGAGGTGCTTAATTAAGGCTAAACACGATCATTTTTACGAGTTATACACCAACTCAACTTCCCACATGGAAATAATTCAACCGTTAGGTCAAATTAAGATCCTAGTGCATAAATTCTCTTGTATTCATTCTTAAGTTAGTCAAAATATAATTCTAACATTTGCCTAATAAATTTTAGCAAGGATGAAACTTGCATGGCGACACAATGCATGACCTAATGAGGGTTAAGAATGCACCATTGCATATCTTGTCAAACAAGTCTAGTTAAGGTTATTTACCTTAATAGAACTTGAGGCCAATAACTTTGAAGTGTATAAAAAAAGTTTACACACACCAAAGGAACACTCTTGATTGGTCTTTCGGAAATGACACATTTATAAATTGCATAGCAATATAACTTACTTGAGTATTTCAGATGAAACATCCAAGTTATCAAACCGACTCTATTGTGCATTATAAGTAATTATTAAACAAAATATGTCTAAAAATTTGAACAAGTAGATTCAATATAACACAGTGACGAAGCCAGGATTTGATATACGGGTGGGCCAAATATAAACATCAGAATTAACCAATAAAATCTCGTTGTTAGATAGTAGCTTACTTATGATTTTCTATTTCAAACGTTTAGAATCATGGATATAACCCAATATGAATTGCACAATAAAACTAAAATTTTTCTATATAATACTTCATGATAGTAAAATTGGACTAAAAATGTAATTAAACGTATGCCTAACTTGATTTGTAACATCTAACAATTGATAATGTCTATGTATAGTAAAATAAAAACCAATTTATGTTTGAAAGAACGAAAGATAATAATTGTGCCATGCATTAGATTGTATAAAACTTTAATGCTTTTCAGTTTCTTAATATCTAGGTGGGCCAATTGTATATTACAAGACCAAATTTAACCAAGCATTACGTAACATATAGCAAGTATAAGAACCTTGGGGTGGGCCTTGGCCAACCCAACCCCAAACGTAGCTCCGTCCCTGATATAACACCATCAACACAAGTGTGAGTTATGATCCGATGCATATTATTAATAAACCACATTCATGTCTACACTAAAAAACATGTCAATTAGATTCGATAATGATACCAATCATAGTTTGAATAATGCATTGATATTTAATCGAAATATTTCTTGATTCCCACAAACACTCTTTTAAGAGAAAATAGCTAAGATTTTCAAAGGGTGTTTCATGTTTTATAGTGAGACATTAATCTATTTGAACTAATAAGACAATGATTGAGAAAGACGACCCATATCAAAAGATTTGACAAGCTCCCAAAGCTTTCAAACCTAAAAGTGTTAAAGAACATGCCAAGGTGTACAAAATGTTTATGTAACATTTGTAAACCAAGAGATGTTAATCCTATATCCAATGCACACATAATGTTGCAACTAAAATGAAAGAAATCTAGCATACATCCTAATTAGGAAAAACTAGATACTAACAAATACCAAGCAAGACACAAGAGACTAGACATATAAGCAATACTACTACAAATAGCAAGGAACACTTAATAATGTCTACATATAATAATAACATACAAGGAAACACACACAAACAATTAGTTTAACACATAAAATCATTCGTCCATGTTTTGAGTGTTAGATACAACAAAGTATTCATAGCTTGATTTTATTTAAAAATAGCCTTTGACCCATTTAAAATTTAATTAAGTTTAACACTTTGTAAATATATCAATTTTCAAAGATATATCACCAAGAGATGGCCAACTTAATAGAAAAGAGTAAAACACAAGTTTTACGACAAATCGACGCTCAATACTTTGGACAAAGTATGGAACTTAGAAACCATCCAAATTTTAAAGTTTGAATAAAGGTATGGAAGCATTTTTAATTGAAAGAAAATTCAATTACGTTCGAAATGACGGGTGACACGACTTCTACGGACTTACGGTTGATTTTATATGATTTTTCAAAGTTTTAAAAAATCTGTGTCGGACTGACCGCGGTTCCTTATTGATAAGGAACCGTGGGGAATAGATAAAGAACCGCGTCCAGAGGACAAAAATGGATTTTTTGGCCAAAATCATTTGGTAACTTTTTGGAAGGACTTAGGACTCTAAAAAATTATTTTAAACACATAAAACTCGTATTTTAGAGTTAATTATGACACAAAAGATTTTTATACTTCCAAACATGAAAAGATTTAATTCAAGCTAGTATACAAAGTTTATTTAACACCAAAACTTGTACGAATGAAACAACAAAACAAATTTCATAAGTAATCACTCTTCATGAACAATTTGATACAAAGATCGTCTCTATTTTTTAAAAACCGTTTTCATTTTTTAAAAACCATTTGTTTTGAAAAAGAGAACAAAGATTGATCCAAGCTTTAAAGTACAATATATTTCAAAGATCTTGAATAACCTCGCTCTGATACCAATTGTAGAAACTAGAAGGGGGGTTGAATAGTTTCTTGTTAGTTTTCAAAACATTTCGGCTTAATCCACTGTGTGCGGTTCCTTATGTGTACCCGCGGTTCCTTATCAATAACGAACCGCCGGTCCATTTAGGGAACCACCGACAGCGGACAAAACCATTTATTACATGTTAAGATTTAACCATCCTTTGTATCAAATTGCTTATCAATCTTGACTAGATATGAGATGTGTTTGATTGTAAGATAAATACTACAAGTAAGAACACACAAACACATCAAATAAAGAGTGCATCAAGCAATAGTCTAAACACTAAGCACACACGTACTAAGCCATAGCTTTTCCGCAACTAAGATGTTTAGACTAAGGGATGCACACTTGACCATAATCTAAACATGAAGCACACACGTACTAAGCCAAAGCTTTTCCGCAACTTAGATGTTTAGATTATGTGATGCACACAAAGACACACAACACACGTATGCAACTATAAATCCATCTACAAAGGTAAAGACATAAATGTAAAGGAAAGTACCGACACGATGATTTATAGTGGTTTGGTCACGAAGCTCCTCTTCGCCCTACTCCACTCCTCGAGTACACCTTACTCGAGAGTTACTTCACTATTCAACAAAACTCCTTTCAAGGCAGAGAAAACCATACACGTCGCTTACACAATTTCCGACACTAAGCTAGATGTCGAGTCCTAATCTTAGGTAGGACCAATCTACACAACGTTGCCCACTTCACCATTTAACGACACAAGGCTAGATGTCGAGTTCTAATCGAAAGGTAGAACCAATCTTCACAACGTTGCCTACTTCACCATTTTACGACACAAGGCTAGATGTCGAGTTCTAATCGAAAGGTAGAACCAATCTTCACGACTCTTCACTTTGAAGCTAAGTGAGAACTTCACTAGACACAACTACATCACTTTATAGTTTAGTGAGAACTCACAAGACACAACCACATAACTTTATAGTTTAGTGAGAACTCACAACTCTTACCTATTACAACTTAATAAAACACATATCTAAGTGTACACATGTAACTTGGATCTACACAACATAAATCTAAGTATACACATATACAATGGATTTAAACAAGACTCAATCCAAGTATTCACAAATACAATGGATTAACACAACTAATCCAAGTATTCCTAAATACATTGGATCTACACAATATTGATCCAAGTATATCCATATACATTGGATCTACACAAGATTGATCCAAGTATACACATATACATTGGATCTACACAAGACACAAATAAAGATGATGAACATGATGATCTTCATCAAGACTTCGTCTTTAATCACATCACAAATGTGTGAGTGATCTTCTCTTTGCACTTAAGAGGATGAGGAGAGAATCACATCTTAAACAAGATTAATCTAAACTAACTAATCAAGGGTTTAAAGATGTTTTTGAAGAAACTGTGCAAAAAGAGTTGAAAGAAAATCTGGAAATGATCCACTATTTATAGGGCAACATTGCAACGGTAAAAAACACCCGCGGTTCCTTATCTCTACCCGCGGTTCCTTATCAATAAGGAACCGCGGGTTCCTTTAAGGAACCTCCGCGTTGGAGTCCGTGCAAATTTGTCCTTTAGTGGGGATATGCCATCTGGGGTAGTTTATACCCTCAAAGGATATTCCTTTGGCATATGGAATATGCCAAATTCAAATAAAAGAATATTCTTTGAAATATACCTTAGGGAATATTCGTTGGAATATTCCAAATTCAAATTTCCACTTTTCTTTTTAATAAAACATTTTCTTAAAAATAAAGTTAATTAAAAATTACTTTGTCACTTCGTATAAAAGTGAGTTTTAAGAAAATATTAATCCTTGATCACTTAGTTAGGTTAATGAAATGTTTATTCATACCTTGAGTGATTCATGCGGAATGCGATCTTGGAGGTGTCGAGAGAAGTATACAAAAGTATTCTTGAGTGATTACGAGTACCTTAACATTTACATAATGTATTGCGAATTATACGTTTGTCATCAACAAAACATAAAGAGATTATATCGATAAAGCATCGTAATGTTTGCACTAACATTATTGATAATAATTATCATGTATTAACATGTACTTAATGCTTATCGTATAATTATACGTACATAACTTCTGAAATTCCTAATCGTGACACGTGTTCATGTTATAAAAGGAAAGTTTTAATATGTACGTACGTTACTAAGGGTACTATTCATGGTAAAAGCATGCGGGTTTTACAACTCTTCCCCCCTAAAAAGAATAATTCGTCCCCGAATTATAGATAAAATAAACTGAAAGAGGCACATACCCGAATTCAAAATATGAAATGAGGGTAAGAAGCCCGGATAGAATCCTCTGTTTCCCAAGTGGCTTCCCGCTCGGTATGATCCATCCAAAGGATTTTGACGAATGGAGTCGTCTTCTTCCTTATGACTCGTCCTTGCCTGTCAAGAACTTGTTCGGGTTCCTCTATGAAGGTAAGATCTTCACGAATTTGTTCTAGTGGATACTGAACCATGTGAAGGGGATGATACTTGTACCCTCTGAGTAAGGACACATGGAAAACTTCGTGAACGTGAGTAAGCTGCGGAGGTAACGCTAAACGATAAGATACTTCACCGACTCGCTCAATGACATCAAACGGTCCGATGAATCGAGGACTGAGCTTCCCTTTGATTCCAAAACGCTTACGCCACGTGTCAGAGATACCTTAAGAAAGACGTGATCTCCTACGTTAAAATGTAAGTCCCTATGATGCTTGTCGGTATAACTCTTCTGACGTGAACGTGCCTCTTGCAATTTCTGCGTAGCTACAACGACCTTCTCATTGGTCAACTCTATCATTTCTAGTCCTTCAAGTGTTCGCTCACCAACCTGATCCCGGCAGATTGGGGCGCGACACTTTCTGCCATGCAACATCTCGAATGGAACACACTTAATGCTAGCGTGCCAATTGTTGTTGTATGTAAACTCTTCCAAACATATGTAATCGTCCCAATCTCCTGTCCATTCCAACGCACATGAATCAACATGTCTTCTAATGTCTGAATCGTTCGCTCCGATTGCCCGTCTGTTTGAGGATGAAAAGTCGTGCTAAGCTTAAGTTTTGTACACCAAGATTTCTGCAGACTCTTCCAGAATCACAAAGTGAAACGAGGATCTCTGTCCGAGACGATGCTGGATGGAGCACCATGAAGTCTCATGATCTCCTTCTTGTAAGTATCGGTGAGTTTACTGACCGGATCATCCTTGTGGTTCGGTAAGAAATGATCTGACTTAGTAAGTCGATCAACGATAACCCAAATCGCATCATGCCTCCTCCTTGTCTGCGGAAGACCGATAACAAAATCCATGGTGATTTTGTCCCACTTCCACTCTGGAATGTCTAACGATTGTAGTAAACCACTAGACCATTGATGCTCGATCTTAACCTGCTGGCAGGTAAGACATTTGGAGACGTAAGTCGCAACATCCTGTTTCATACCACTCTACCAAAAGTAGTGCTTGATGCCGTGGTACATCTTGGTCGAACCAGGATGAATGGAGAATGGAGAGCTATTAGCTTCAGCTAACAAGCTTCCCGAAGTTCTTGATCATCAGGAACACAAAGTCTCATGCCTTGCCATAAGATACCGTCTTTGTCTACACGAAATTCTGTCTGCTTCTCCAAGTTCTGAATTATCGCCTAGATTTCACGATCATCCTTTTGAGCTTCCTTGATCCTAGAGAGTAATCCGGGTTCTACTCTAAGATTAGCCCAGTACCCGTGCTTTCCACGTACCATGATCTCGATATGCGATCGCTCCAAATCCCGTATAACTTCCTCCTTTATTTCAATGTCGTTGATCATACCCGACATCCTACTAAGAGCATCTGCCACTACATTCGCCTTCCCAGGATGATACTGCAAATTAATGTCATAATCCTTCAACAGCTTTGACCATCTTCTCTGCCTCATATTTAGTTCACGCTAAGTGAAGATGTATTTCAGGCTCTTGTGATATGTGAAGATATCACATGATTCGCCATACAAGTAATGCCTCCATATCTTCAGTGTAAACACGACTGCTGCTAGTTCCAAATCATGTGTAGGATAGTTTGCTTCATAAGGCTTGAGCTGCCGTGATGCGTAAGCAATCACTTTCCCATGTTTCATGAGAACACAAACAAGTCCCTTCCCTGAGGCGTCACTGTAGATTTGAAATCCACCCGTACCAAATGGGAGAGTAAGAATAGGTGCAGATACTAGCTTCTGCTTCAGGTCTTCAAAGATCTTCTCTCTTTCCTCAGTCTAGACGAATTTCTCCCCTTTCCACAACAGTTTGGTAAATGGCAATGCTAAACGGGAAAAGTTCTCTACGAACATATGGTAGTATCCAGCTAAGCCTAGAAAGTTGCGAACTTCAGTCGCGGATGTCGGTCTTGGACACTTGGTAATAGCCTCAACATTTGCTGTATCCATGGTTATTCCTTCTACAGATACATTTTGACCCAGAAATGCCACACTAGTCAGCCAGAATTCACATTTGGAGAATTAAGCATACAGCTGCTTCTAACGAAGTATCTGTAATACTGTACGAAGATGGTCTTCGTGCTCTTCCTTCGAATTAGAGAATATAAGGATTTCTTCAATGAATACGATGACGAACTTGTCCATAAATTCATGGAAGATTATGTTCATCAAATCCATGAAAACAGTTGGAGCATTGGTAAGGCCAAATGGCATGACTACAAATTCGTAGTGTCCATAACATGTATGGAAAGCATTCTTGGCGATGTCCTGCTCTTTAACCCGTAACTGATGATAGCCTGACCTCTAATCAATCTTGGAGAAATGTTTGGCCCCTTGGAGTTGGTAAAACAGATCGTCAATGCGTGGAAACGGATACCTATTCCTGATGGTGATCTTGTTGAGCTCACGATAATCTATGGAAAGACGCATACTGTCGCCCTTCTTCTTCACGAATAAGACCGGTGCACCCCATGAAGATGCGCTAGGTCGAATGAAGCCTCGTTCCAGAAGTTCTTGCAATTGGTCCTTCAACTCCTTCAGCTCGATGGGAGCCATGCGATAAGGAGCCTTGGAAATCGGCTCAGCTCCTGGGATGAGCTCAATATTAAACTCTACTTCACGTGCAGGTGGTATGCCTGGAAGTTCTTCTGGAAACACGTCAAGGAATTCTGACAATATTGGATGATTCTGAATTGATGTAGATTCAACATCCATGTCATGAATAGTAGCTAGATAACCCTCGCAACCATGTGAAAGTAATGCACGTGCTTGTAAACTCGAGATTATTTGTACAGACCTTCCGGGTATGAACCCGTTGTGAATGTACTCTGGTGCATTTACATCACCAAAGATGACCCGATATGAATGGTAGTCTATGGTGGCGTGATGTTTGGATAGCCAGTCCATGCCCAATATCATGTCAAAATTACTCATGTCCAGAGGAAGTGCGTCAACCAGACGAATCTTGTCGTCAAACTCTAGGGGAAGGCTCTTGTACACATGGGTTATGCGTACAGAGTCTCTTAAAGGCGTGGAAATGTTTAGTACATTCTCTAATGGCATGGGGGATATCCTAACATTCTTAGCATAAGCAGTAGAAATGACTGAATGAGTATCACCCGTGTTAAATAAAACACATGCAGCTTGACCATACATGTACAAGATTCCAGTGATGATACTTGTAAAATTGTTGGTCAGGTCGCGAGAAGTCGTGTAAACGCGTCCACTAGTAGGAGGCGACTTGGAATCAGCATGTCCAGATGTGCCCTCCATCTCGCCCTTGCGGCAGTCCTTCATGCGATGACCAGTAAGGCCACACTTGTAGCATGCGTCGTTATCGCGGCGACATGGCCCTGGGTGCCTACGGTTGCAGGTAGTGCAAAGAGGGTGAGTATACCCTCCAGCAGGTGCCCTTGCTGGCTGGGAGCCTGTTAAGAACAGTATACATGAGACATGGTTTATAGGTACAAAAGGACAATGCGGAAAAATCGTAAGATGTAATACCAGTGATAGCTGGACGGTTAGGCTGTGAACCTCTTTGGTTCTGGTCCCTCCCGTTACCATGATTCCTGGTAGAAGATTGCTAATGTGTCAGAATTATGAAATATCACATGTAACATAAGGAAATGAGTAAGTGTAACGACCTGCTGCTGTTGGAGTTTCCAGCGTTGTTACGGTAATTATTATTACCGCCACGCCTATCCGTAGCAGAACAGTCTTGAGTCTGACCATTTCCTTTAGGTTGAGTAGGCTGTTGCTGAGTAGCCGGCTGAGACCGGTCCCCAGTCTTCTGCCTGAAAGATGCAGTTTAAAAAGAGATATAAATGTTGGATAATTACTGAAAGAATTCGGAATGGTCACCGCTGAATAACGAATAATTACCTTTTCTTGGGTCTCTCTGCTTCCCCGAACTCTTCTCTTTCTTACAGCATCTCCAGCTTACGTGCTGCATCGGAAACTTGTGCCACCGTGTTGAAAGTAGCACACACCAAGTTGTTGGCGACCGATGTACGAAGAGCCCACCGGAAGTGGTATGCTTGCTCTTCGGCAGTACCTGCTGTTGCGCCAAGAAAACCAGCCAAACGAAGAAAGCACTACATGAACTCGTTGTTGTTCTCCCCAGCTCTCTGCCTAATTCCGTGGTACTCCCTCTTCAGCTTGTCTTGCTCAGCCTTGGGGAAGAACTGTCTCATCACTAACTCCCTGAACTAAGCCCAAGTCAAACCAGCCACCCAATTTTCACCTCCCTCAGACTGCTTGACTGCCTTCCACCATCCTAGCATATCACCTTCGAACTTCTAACAGGCCAACCTCGACTTGAATACGGGGTCACAGCCCATTGCATCGAATATCTTCTTGGTATGAGCCAACCAGCTTTCAGCTTCACTGGGGCTATCAGTTCTCTCGAAGGATCGAGGACGTTGCTTGTTGAATCTCTCCAGCCATGTGACCAATGTTGTTGGAGGAGGTACTGGGTGCTGTTGCTAATTGTTGGCAGCCTGTACCTCATCCCTGATTTCGTTCCTCAGCTGAGGAAGCAAAGCTTGCATCGCAGCTTGGACTGCTGCATTGAGTTGTTCTTGCTCGCATGTGAGAACCATCTGACAGTATAACATAAAAATACATGATTAAACTGATCAAAACCTAAAATATATACATGAAAAATTTATACCAATAAATCATGAGAAAAAATTTATGCAGGAAACTAGTACATGAATGCATGATTCAGTTTTATGAAAACTTTTATATGCGCGAGAGCGAACGCCTATGGTCAGTTCACTCAAAACAAAAGACATGGCGAGAGGACGCCAATGGGTCGGTCCCAAAGTTAAAAGTTTCGATAAAAGCACATGCGACTAAATACGCCAGTCTTGTACCAACCATTACTTAGTCATAAACTTGCGACAATGACATATATATGAATGCATGAAAAGAATGAATGCATGAAAAGCGACTGTCAGTTCTAGGAAGACCATAGTGACTACCCACTAATCACAGGTCGTGTTTTAAGAGCCTACAGATCGAAGCCTTGGGCTCTGATACCATAACTGTAACACCCCATTTTGGTATATGGAATGTCACGCGTGATTATGGCGTGTCATCAAAGCATACAAGAAAAAATGTATTAAACATTACATGACCATAAAGGAAATACCGGAAACAAACATCGGCACCCCAAAGTATAAGCTCATCACACACAAACAGAAGTATTGTAAAGGAAAAGGACTAAACATTGTCGATAGAAATAAGTAGCAAAATGTATGATGAAATGCATAAAGTAATGAAGGCTAAAAAGCTTCCAATCCATATGCACGTACGCTTAGAGTCTAGGAGCGCCCTTGAGTACCTGCCGTTTTGGGAACATGAAAGGAAAACGGCTGAGCATAACGCTTAGTGCACGGATATACAAGCATAGAATAAATAACATAAGCATAGACGACATATAGCAGCAGAATTGATTAAGTCCTGGAAAACCTGGTATAACTTAGTAAAACTGGTTTTATAGTTTGAAAAGCCTTATGTTTATCTTATAAAAACTGTTTAACATGTTAACCATTAAGCCAATATAGGTCATGAAATATCAACGTGCATGAATACTTAGAGGGGTGACCTCATCATGCAATTAGAGGGGTTGCCTCTAATTAATATAAGTTTGGGTAGGAGGGATCAACTCCTTGTGAAGGATGCAAGGCACACACCACATTCTCCTGAATAATCTGCTAAAACATGTAACCTAGGATGCACCCATACGCCCCACATGATAATATAATAATATGGCCAAAATCTGAAAGGGACGTCACGAGCTATCACTCCGTCGTGGTGAAGTCATAACACTGGTGCCTCTAGTGTTATGGTTATTGTAGAAACTAGAAGGGGGGGGGGGGGGGGTGAATAGTTTCTTATAATTTACTTGTTAAAAGGTGGTTTTCAAAAATCCTTTTTCAAAAACTTAGACTTGAGGAAATGTGTGAAATCTTCGTATGCATGATAGGTGTGTAAACACCCATCCTTTCTACCACTTAATTACAATAATAACCGAGCCAAAACGTGTATTTTATGTCTTTTATGTCGGAATTATGCGTGGTTTGTGTTTTTGTTGTGATTTAGGACGAAAAGGTGAAAAGTGGAGAAAACACGGCATTTACGGGCTTTTATTGAAGAAAAAGATGAAAGATGGAGTCGAGAAGTCGAGAGTGAAAAAAGAACGGAAGTCCAAGACCAATTCTGAAGATTTATCGAAGAAAAAGTCAAAAGACGGAAGTTTACCAAAAGCCGAAGAACTCGAGTCTTATTTATGGAAGAATTAAAAGACGAGTTTAAAGAAATCCCGAGCCAAAAGTCCTTAAAGTCCAAGAATTAACAAAAGACTAAGTAGGAAGGACTTAAGGGTGCAATTAACAAGAAAGGAAGGAGAGGAGGAAGCTTACTCTAACCACTCTCCTAACCTCTTATATATAGCCATTAGGATTATCATTTTATTCTTGTTGGCTAACTTGACAAATTAGCTCTTCCACTTTTATTCTATGCACCTTTAATTACTTGTCATTTTTAATACATGTTTTGCACTTTAATTATCCTTTTAATTCCAAGTAAGTTTTTAATTTGCGTTCTTTAAATTCGTGTCTTTAATCTTTCTTTATTATTTGATCAAGCTTATTTTTACCAATCTCATTCTACTCTTCTTCTTTTTGATTCGGTTACAATTTCGGATTAAGCAAACTTTTGCTTAATCCATTTGCTTATTTGATTAAAAGTCTTGTCTTTTCTTTTTCCTTTTAGCTTCCATACGAAATAGCCATAAGTTTGACAATCTTATGTGCTTATTTGGTATTTTGCTTAATTGTTTTGAAAGTTTTCTTAGAAGTTTTACTTTTTAAACTCCATTTTAATTAGTTTCGTCTTTTAAATTTTGAAAGGTTTTAACTTTTTAGGTTATTGTTTCGTTTCTCTTCATTTCATTTAAGTCTTTATTATTGCTTATTAGTTATAGCTTATTTGGATTTGTGCTTATTACGAATTTGGTACTCCATCGGAAAAGAAGGGTTAACACACATTGCGACGGGTTGCTTTCTCCACATTTCGATAGTGACAGTGTTGGGACAAAGGACTGCATTCCGATCCGGGATTGCGATAGAAGTAACATCCCCCTCATTCCGATCTGGGATTGCGATCGCACATTGCGATCGCACATTCCGACGGCTCTTGAGGTTTACTTAGTCGAAGTGCTGCCCAATTTTCCTAAGCAACATTGCGATCTGAACTGCATTGCGATCTGGACCATATTTCGATAGGTTACATTCCGATAGGTTGCACCCTTTATTCCGATAGAACATTCCGATCTGGACTCCAATGGTATGGTGACAGCATTCCGATAGAGGATTCCGATGGTTATGGGTTTTGGATTTTAATTTTGCTTTGTTTAATTTTCTAGTTACATTTTAATATTTGTCTAATTTTAATTCTCGTCACACTTTAATTTTGAGTCATTTAAATTAACTTACTTTTCAAAGTTTTTTTTTTATATTGCACCCTTTTATTTTAATTAGACTTAGATTTATTTTAACGCCATTTTACTTTAAAAGTCATTTTACTTTAATTGTTTTGCACATTTTTAATATACTACAACGACACATTTTTGTTTCACCAAAGAACAATAGAGTCACATAGAGAACCTAGATCAATTCGATTAGACCAATACAACGAACTTTAATTTTCTTACTAGGTAAAAGCCTAATTTCAAATGGCGCCGCTGCCGGTTCTTTTCGTAAAGATTAACGGTTTTCTGTGAGAGACGCGTTGCTTTTTGGGATCCGTTCATTCGTGAGCGTTATTTTCTTGCCTTAAAAAAAATTCAAAAACCCATAAAAATTAAAAATTGATAAAAATCCATAAAAATTAAAAATTTCAAAAATCCAAAAAGATTTTATCTTTATTGTGTATATATATTGTCTTTGTGTTCGGTTTCTTTTTCTTTTGCATTTTCATGTGTATGCGTACTAGATCTTCTAATTATCAAGAGCCCGAGACTCAAGAAGATTTAAGTATGTCAGGTGTTAACAACAATAATATTCCACCGCACCTCGACAATAACAACAATGTTCTTCCACAGCCCGATCTTCGGACAATGGAGGAACTTTGTCAACCTACCATGTTTGGACGAGGAGGACCGATTGCGCCGACGCAAATCAACGCTCCTGAGTTTTCTTTGAAGCACCACATGATTCAGCAAGTGCAAACTAACCCATTCCGTGGATTGCCTGATGATGATGCCAACAAACACCTCGACAAGTTCATTACAATCACCCAAAGCATGAAGTTGCCCGGTGCCATAATGGATGTTCTTCGCCTACAACTCTTCCCACATACTTTATCGCATCATGCCGAGAAATGGTTTGATCGTCTTCCAAAGAATTCTATTCACACTTGGGATGACATGACTCAACGCTTTTTGTCGCGCTACTTTCCACCATCCATGGTCACGAGCCTTCGCAATCAAATCAGCGGTTTCATGCAAGACCCTGATGAATCTCTTTTTGATGCTTGGGAGCGATATAATGTCTTGATTGATCGTTGTCCAAACCACAACATGCTCCCTGTGACCTTAATAGACACTTTCTACAACGGTTTGACTTTTCGTGATCGTGATACGATTAATGCAGCCGCCGGTGGCACATTTATGAAAAGGGAGACACGAGGAGTGTAGAGAGTTAATTGAGAACATGACTACTCACCACAAAAACTGGGATTCCTCCGCTTCTTCAAGGAACAACCCGAGAGTCAATTTTTCTTCCACTTCAGCCAACCCTGATATGACCGAACTCACCCGCATGATGACCGAAATGAGCAAAAGTATTACGCTTCTTGCTTCAAACCAACAACAACAAGTTAAAGCAGTTGCTAATCCTTGTGAAACATGCGACGGTCCTCACTCATACACCGATTGTCCTTCGACACAAGGAAATCCGGAAAATGTGTATGCAGCTTATGGTAATTATACACCGGAAAATTACCAAGCTCGACCTCAAGAGGATAGAAATCTGCTGAGTTACCGATCTAACAATTACTTTTCACCCGGTTTTTCTCCTCAAAACCAAAACCCCGCCAACAACTACAATAGAAGCAACCAAATCCCACCAAGAGCTTCTAACCCTTATCACCCACCCGCCCAACAAACCCCACCCAGTAATCCGGATGTTGAGGCCATCATGAGAACCCAAGGTGAGCAAATCAAGAATCTTCATAGCCAAATTATCAATCTTAAAGGAGATATTACCAAGCAAGGAAATGAGATTAGATCCGAGCTTCGTGATAATATCCAATCCTCCTTCAGCAATCAAACAAATGATCCACTCTTGATGATTCTTGATGACCCGTGATTCCGTGTTGCCTTCTTCCCGGTTCTATCCTAAACTCTTTTCAATTCACTATTTTATATTTTCTCAATATTAAAATAGGAATCTCTTTAGTTGTCCTTTCCTTAGCAAGATTTAAACAAAGTACACAATGTCCTAAGTGTAGGGGAGTTCACTCCCACACACTTAAACATTGAGGACAATGTTTATCTTAAGTGTAGGGGGGACTTCTATCGAAGTTAAGTGGCCTTTTCCTTGTATTTGTCCTCATTTTAACCGAAAAATCAATTTTTCGACATTTTTCAAAAATTTTGATCTATTTTGGCCTATTAGTTTTGCCCTTTGTATAGTTATTTTCTTTCCTTGTTAGAATAAATCTTTAATTAAGTGGTTTTAGTTTTCAAACGTTGTGAATCTTTTAACTCAACCCGAGTTTACTTATCTAAGTTACTCTAGCTAGTATCCTTAACGTGTTTGAGTCAAGTTTTGCTAGGCTATTATATAAGGAGCTATAAAACGCGAAAGTCTTAACTCTCACGGGTTAAGAACAAGAACTTTTCGTAAGTTCCTATAATTGATCCTAGAGAGTCGTTTATCAAGGGAACTTTAAAACGCGATTTCTAAACTTGAAAAAGTCTAATAATTTGCAAGATCCTATAGGCGACTCGAAAACCCAAAACTTTGATTTAATAGGCTAAGCATCCACGAGTCTCATTCCTTGAGATTTTAAACTATGGAGAACGAGAGATGATAGAGCCAATTATAAGTTCGGTATTATTTCGTGAATTTATGTGAGTTAATTATAAGCCTATTCTCCCATCGCTTGCTAATAAATTTATCTGCAATAAATAAGGTTATACGATTTGAAAAGTTACTTAGCTTCTAGCCCAAGATCGTTTAAAAGTTGCTCGGTATGGATTAGAGTTCATAGCCAAGGCATAACTTATTGAAGCGAGATGCGAAGATTGGCGAGTCCGAAAAGGCCCTAACAAGGCATGAGGGCTATATTTTGTTGCCAAAGATCCAAAAGTGATGTGAAGAATCATTTATCAAAAATCAATATGAAGGATCGAGACACACGACGAAAAGCAAAAACTCCCCAAAAGTCATGGAGAAGTGTATCCGAAAAGACCCTAACAAGGTATGAGGATAAATAGATCCAAGTCATAAAAGGAGGCGGATCGTTGTATATCAAAGTCCAAAATAAAGATTGGAGAAAAATGAAGAAGTCGTGGTCCAAGTATGAATCTCTCAAAACTTCAAGTGAAGAAATTCCATTATGAAGAGAAGACCATAATTTCATGAACGTCTCTCAAGGTTTGAATTATGAATTCGCTGCCAAATATCGGTCCGAGAAAGATCTCAAATCGCGAAGCGAGTTATGCCAAGATATGAACTTTATGAGGTCCCGAGAAGCAGTTTTAAAAGATTTTGTCCTTTAGCTAACTATTGATTAAATCGTTCACTTTATTTTCGGACTAAATAACTATCGAAATAAGTCAAACAATGCATCCTCGTGATCATTCAAGACAATAATAAAATATAAGAGATACACCTAGGAATAAGGGAGTCTAAGTGAATAATTGGCCCACATGAGTTCGTGTTAGTTTACTAACTTATAATAACAATGATCTCGTTTTTAAGCTTGGTTTGAAGAAAGCGAAAACTTGAGGATGATGATTATTCATGACATTTCCAAAACCCAAGGTATGCTTTTTGATTTCTTACTTTGAATATTTATAGTTTTCTATCTCTTTAACAAAGGCCACTATGGATTGATTAGGATGAAAAGTGTAAACATGTTTTGTGACTAATGCATTGCATGAGGACATTGCAATGGTCAAGTGTAGGGGATTTGATAGGTGTGTAAACACCCATCCTTTATACCACTTAATTACAATAATAACCGAGCCAAAACGTGTATTTTATGTCTTTTATGTCGGAATTATGCGTGGTTTGTGTTTTTGTTGTGATTTAGGACGAAAAGGTGAAAAGTGGAGAAAACACGGCATTTAAGGGCTTTTATTGAAGAAAAAGATGAAAGATGGAGTCGAGAAGTCGAGAGTGCAAAAAGAACGGAAGTCCAAGACCAATTCTGAAGATTTATCGAAGAAAAAGTCAAAAGACGGAAGTTTACCAAAAGCCGAAGAACTCGAGTCTTATTTATGAAAGAATTAAAAGACGAGTTTAAAGAAATCCCGAGCCAGAAGTCCTTAAAGTCCAAGAATTAACAAAAGACTAAGAAGGAAGGACTTAAGGGTGCAATTAACAAGAAACGAAGGAGAGGAGGAAGCTTCCTCTAACCACTCTCCTAATCTCTTATATATAGCCATTAGGATTATCATTTTACTCTTGTTGGCTAACTTGACAAATTAGCTCTTCCACTTTTATTCTATGCACCTTTGATTACTTGTCATTTTTAATACATGTTTTGCACTTTAATTATCCTTTTAATTCCAAGTAAGTTTTTAATTTGCGTTCTTTAAATTCGTGTCTTTAATCTTTCTTTATTATTTGATCAAGCTTATTTTTACCAATCTCATTCTACTCTTCTTCTTTTTGATTCGGTTACAATTTCGGATTAAGCAAACTTTTGCTTAATCCATTTGCTTATTTGATTAAAAGTCTTGTCTTTTCTTTTTCCTTTTAGCTTCCATACGAAATAGCCATAAGTTTGACAATCTTATGTGCTTATTTGGTATTTTGCTTAATTGTTTTGAAAGTTTTCTTAGAAGTTTTACTTTTTAAACTCCATTTTAATTAGTTTCGTCTTTTAAATTTTGAAAGGTTTTAACTTTTTAGGTTATTGTTTCGTTTCTCTTCATTTCATTTAAGACTTTATTATTGCTTATTAGTTATAGCTTATTTGGATTTGTGCTTATTACGAATTTGGTACTCCATCGGAAAAGAAGGGTTAACACACATTGCGACGGGTTGCTTTCTCCAAATTCCGATAGTGACAGTGTTGGGACAAAGGACTGCATTCCGATCCGGGATTGCGATAGAAGTAACATCCCCCTCATTCCGATCTGGGATTGCGATCGCACATTGCGATCGCACATTCCGACGGCTCTTGAGGTTTACTTAGTCGAAGTGCTGCCCAATTTTCCTAAGCAACATTGCGATCTGAACTGCATTGCGATCTGGACCATATTTCGATAGGTTACATTCCGATAGGTTGCACCCTTTATTCCGATAGAACATTCCGATCTGGACTCCAATGGTATGGTGACAGCATTCCGATAGAGGATTCCGATGGTTATGGGTTTTGGATTTTAATTTTGCTTTGTTTAATTTTCTAGTTACATTTTAATATTTGTCTAATTTTAATTCTCGTCACACTTTAATTTTGATTCATTTAAATTAACTTACTTTTCAAAGTTTTTTTTATATTTCACCCTTTTATTTTAATTAGACTTAGATTTATTTTAACGCCATTTTACTTTAAAAGTCATTTTACTTTAATTGTTTTGCACATTTTTAATATACTACAACGACACATTTTTGTTTCACCAAAGAACAATAGAGTCACATAGAGAACCTAGATCAATTCGATTAGACTAATACAACGAACTTTAATTTTTTTACTAGGTAAAAGCCTAATTTCAATGCACAATATGAACAATGATAGTGTAACTAAGCTAATACTAACAAATATATATGCACAAAGAATAAAGAATATAAAGAGTTAAGGGTAAAGAAAGATCAAACCGAACACCAAGGATTTATAGTGGTTCGGCAACGAAGCTCACTCCTCGTTACTACTCCACTCCTCGAGTACTCCTTACTCGAGAGTTCACTACACAACAAGCTCCTTATGGTTGAGAAAAACGTACACGTCGCTTAACCAATTTCCGACTCTAAGCTAAAAGTCGAGCCCTAATCGTAGCTAGGACCAATCTACACAACTATACTTAGTACATACACAACTTCCAAATAGACACAACTACTTGGATCTTCTCAACTAAGACACAACAACAAATGTATAAAAGTAGATCTTCAATGGATCTTTGGTGGTGGACTCAACACTTCACAAGGATAGTGTTCTTCTCTTTGCACTTGGAGAGGAAGGGATGGAAGAACAATATTCACTTCTTAAACAAGTAGTAATCAAACAAATGATCAAAGATTTGAGTGATTAAAGAAGAGAGTTTGAATCTGGAAATAGATGTGCAAAAGAGGTGATTTGAAAAGCTGAGAATGGTCCACTATATATAGGACAAAGTCCCAACGGATATATCTGGCCGCGGTTCCTTAGCTCAGACGGCGGTTCCTTATCGATAAGGAACCGCCTAGGCACTAGAGAACCGCTGCCTAGACTCCGCTCCATTTTTTTCCTTTAGTGGTAGAGGTCTTATCTGGATATAAAAAATATCCTTAAAGGATATTCCTAACCAAATAAGAATATGCCATTTTCAAATTTCAAATAATTAATTTAATAAAACATTTTCTTAAAAAGAAAGTTTATACTTGTCACACTTAATAAAAAGTGAGTTTTTAAGAAAGTTTAAATCACTTGATCACTTGATTAAGGTTAGTACTTGTTTATTCATACCTTAAGTGAAAATGGGTAAAATGAAAAAATACTTGAACTCAAGAATTCATTTTTTGTTGTTTTCGTAAATGATTGTTTTTGCATATTGTCGTAATCAAAACAAAGCGAGACCGAAAAATGCAAGTAACGTTTTTAGGCATTATTGCATTAACAATCTCCCCCTTTTGATTCCGACAATACATAAACTCAATCACACAAAAAACAAGATTTTCGAAGACGAGTTTATTCATTTCTCCCCTTTTGTCGAAGCAAAAAGGTTTCACAAGTCGGTGTTGAAGAAACGGACTTAGCAAAGACTCCCCCTTGGTTCTTACTCCCCCTAGCTTGGGGCACCGAGGAATCGAGATATGGTGACAAGCTACATAGAAGGGTTAATTGAACAAAAGAAACAACCAACAATATATAGCAATAGGTCACAAAAAATAAAAGAGAAGAAAACACAAAGACAAAGATCCAAGATAGGTTACTAAAAGAACATCATACAAAGAAGTATGGAAAAAGAAACAAGCCAAAAGCATAAATCTAATCCTAGTTATTCTAGAATTCTAAGATTTGCTTGAATTTGGTGTCTTGTGGATAAGCAACCAATGCTTATATGAAAGACAAGGTAATGGCGGAGGGTGGTGATGGTGGCTTGTTGGAGGTCTCATAATCATAGTGAAGAGGAGGCTTGATTAAGAGACTCTTGATGTAGCTCAACTCCTCATAGATGTGTGCCATAGCAAGATGTTGATATTGACAACAATGACAATATGTTCCATGGTGTATGACATTATCATGAGAAGGAGGAAGAACACTAAAGGGTGGTGGTGGAAGCAAAGAAGTTCCACAATCAACATTCTTGGTAGGAGAAATGTGATTAAGAGTGTTCTTGGGTGAATTTGGGTTGAAAGCAATTGGAGAAAATGGAGGAGATTCAAGGCTTTCATTGGGAGAATAAGACATTTTGGGATGTGAAGTATGGCAAAATGCTTAAGGTTTAAATAGGGAAGGTTTAAGGTATTTTGGGGTGGTCAAAGGGTTTGAAACAAAGATTCTCAAAAAATGTTGGAGCAAATCTGGAGTTTCAGAGAAAAACCCGAAAAAGGAAGGCACTGTATGTGGTTCCTTATCATGCCCGGCGGTTCCTTATCACTAAGGAACCGTGGTTCACTTATGGAACCGCCTACAGGGGCTGTGTTTGGTGTTTGGTGTTTGGTGGAAGATTTTTCAATTCAGCAAATCTTATTTTTCTAGTCTAACTTATCATAGGGATATGCTTAAAAGCAAAGATAGACAAAGAAAACATATACAAACTTACCAAATAGAGATTTGACCAAATTACATGGAAAAAAAATCGATGTAGGAGGTGTGTAAGACAAGACCTTAAGTCATGACACAATGATCCTCCATGATTCTATCTTGTTCTTGCTATGTTTGAGAGAATCATACATATGAATTATGTAAGCTCTAGTTTAATAGTGAGAATCTATGAAAAACCGTTTTTAGATTGAATTAACAATGTCAAAAGCATTTCTCAACCATTTTCGAAAGAGAGGGTTTATAAAAAAGAGTTTGGAAGACTCAATGACTCAAAGTGGTAAAATAAGACACACAAAGAGAAGAAGGTAATTAAGGAAGATGTTCCATTAATCCTAGACCTAGACGCAAGTAATTAAAAGGTTCCCTCTTAAGTGGCTTAGTGAAGATGTCGGCTAAGTTGTCCTCGGAGGGTACCTTCTCAATTGAAATGTTCCCCTTTTGAACATTATCCCTAAGGAAATGGTGTCAAATTTCTATGTCTTTGGTTCGCGAATGTTGCACGGGATTCTTGCTAAGGTCTATAGCGCCTTTATTATCGCACATGATGGGAACATCATCAAGAGAAATCCCGTAATCAACAAGCGCTTGCTTCATCCATAGAGCTTGTTGGCATGCTTTTCCGGCACTCACATATTCGGCTTCCGTGGTGGATATTGCAAGAGCGGTTTGTTTCTTGGAGAACCAAGAAGTTAAACAAAAACCCATGAAGGTACAAACTCCACTAGTGCTTTTCCGGTCCACATAGTCTCCCACATGATCCGAGTCCGCGTAGACAATGGTTTCTACGCCGGTCCCTTTAGGATACCATAATCCTAAATGTATAGTGCCTTTAATGTATCAGAAGATACGCTTAACCGCTTCAAGGTGAGAGGTTTTAGGAGCCTCTTGGAAGCGAGCACAAAGGCAAACACTAAACATGATATACGGTCGACTTGCCGTTAGGTACAACAAACTACCAATCATACTTCTATATTTGGTGTTGTCTACCGACTCACAATCATCATTTACGGTGAGTTTAGTATCCGAGGCCATTGGGGTCTTCATTGGTCTAGATTCTTCTAATCCAAATTTCTTTAGCATTTCTTTAGCATACTTAGATTGACTAAAGAAAATACCATCATCCATTTGTTTAATTTGGAGTCCTAAAAAGAAGTTAAGTTCTCCCATCATACTCATTTCAAACTCATCATGCATGATTTTGGCAAAGTCATCACACAATTCTTGACAAGTTGATCCAAATATAATGTCATCAACATATATTTGTACGATTATGAGGTGAGAACCTTTCTTCTTTGTAAAGAGTGTGTTGTCTACCATCCCCATGGTATACTCATGTTTAACAAGAAACGCTTTAAGACTATCATTCCAAGCTTTGGGTGCTTGTTTGAGTCCATAAAGTGCTTTCTTAAGCTTGTAAACATGATCCGGTTTCTCAAAATCAATGAAGTCGGGAGGTTGAGCCACATATACCTCCTCATTGATCAAACCGTTAAGAAATGCACTCTTTACATCCATTTGTTGAAGCTTAAAATCTAAGGCACAAGCGTAGGCTAAGAGGATTCTAATGGATTCTAATCTATCTACCGGTGCATATGTCTCGTCATAATCAATCCCTTCTTGTTGATTATAGCCTTGAGCTACAAGTCTAGCCTTGTTACGAGACACAACGCCATTCTCATCTAACTTATTCCTAAATACCCATTTGGTTCCTATAATGATAGAACTTCTAGGTGGAGGAACAAGTTCCCAAACATCATTGGCAACGAATTGATTCAATTCTTCTTGCATCACAATGACCCAACTCTCATCCGTCAAAGCTTCTTTAACATTCTTTGGTTCAACCAAGGAGACAAAACAAAAGAAGTTGCTTTGGTTTTGGACTTGAGATCTTAGGGTCCTTTGATTTAAGTCACCAATGACATTATTGAGAGTATGATCCCTAGATTCCTTAATGTTTACTTCCTTTTCAACACTAAGGTCTTCAACTCCTATTTTTCTAACCTCTTTGGCTTTAACTACTTCTAATTCATCCAAGTCATCATCAACCAATGGTGGTGTCTTGGGTGAAGGAGGGGTTTCATCAAAGGTTACGTTGAGTGATTCTTCAATAACCCCCGTGGTTCTATTTAGGACTATGTAGGCTTTGCTAGTTTGGGAATAACCTAAAAGGATACCTTCGTAAGACTTTGGGTCAAACTTGGTAAGGTAGTCTTTGGTGTTGAGGATAAAGCACTTGCTTCCAAACACCCTAAAGTATTCCAATGAGGGTTTCTTACCTTTAAGAATCTCATAGGGGGTCTTTCCTAGGAAAGGTCGAATAAGAATTCAGTTGAGAATATAAGTCGATGAGTCCACGGCATTGCACCAAAACTTTTGAGGCAAAGATTGCTCGTTTAACATCGTCCTACTCATCTCTTGGAGAGTACTATTCTTCCTTTCAACTACCCCATTTGATTGTGGAGTGCGAGGAGCCGAGAAGTTATGGGTAATACCATGAGCTTCACAAAAGGCACCAAATTGCACTTCATTATCAAATTCCCTACCATGATCCGTCCTAATAGAGACAATTGAACATCCTAGTTGATTTTGAATTCTCCGACTAAAGATTTCAAAGTGATCGAAAGCTTCATTCTTAGATGCCAAAAATCTAGTCCAAGTGAATCTAGAATAGTCATCAACTATAACTAGGGTATAAAGGTTACCTCCATAACTCCATATGGCGGAAGGTCCAAAAAGATCCATATGTAGGAGCTCTAAGCACCGAGAGGTCGAAACCAAATTCTTGGCTTTGTGACTTGAGTGAACTTGCTTTCCAACTTTGCAAGCATCATAAAAGTGACTATCAAACTTAATCTTGGGGAGGTGTCTTACCAACTCCTTAGAGACTAAAGATTGAATTAAACGCATATTAGCGTGACCTAATCTCCTATGCCAAAGAGTAGAACTATCATCTATAGTCGCAAGACATATGTTGTCTTTTGACTTCTTATTGACCTTCATAACATAAAGCCCATGCTTTCTAATACCTTTTCCAATGACCTTTCCATCTTTTATGATTTCACTGTCATGTTCCGAAAAGATGACCTTACACTTATTATCACAAATTTGACCTATACTTAAAAGGTTAAACCCTAAGTTATCTACGTGCTCAACATTTTCAATGGTCATGGAGTCAAGAGAAACCGTACCTTTGCCAATGATATTACCACGTAGACTACTAGCGAATGTGACGTTACCTTCATCATATGATTTGTAATGCGAGAACAAACTTCGATTACCCGTCATGTGTTTAGAACATCCACTATCCTTAATCCACTCATCGGGCTCCAAATCAATTCCTAAGCATATCTAGGTAACAACACACAAGATCAAACATTTGGTCCCCAATATCTCATGGGTCCAAAATTGTTAGTTCCAAACATCCATTGCATTTGGTTGGGATACATGAATGAAGGAGGGGTTCCCCATGGAGAACAAAATGGAGGAGGGTAGTAATTCATGCAACCATTTTGTTGTTCATTATTTCTCCTAGGTGTATTTGATCTAGGTTTAGAGTTATGATTATTCCTTCTAGGTGTTGGAGTTTTACTTTTAGGTTCTCGAATTGTTTTGATTATCCTTTCTAGGAGTTGTTGTTCTACTCATAGGCTTAGACACATTTCGTACTCTAGGTGGAATAGAAGATGTTCTTGATAAACTTCTATTTCCCATGAGAGGTTTACTTAATGGCTTGTAGAACTTATCAACGGTATCATTGTCAAGTATGGGTAATTTTACTTTATTAACAATAAGATGCTTTGGTTTTTCATCTAACTTAGACTTTTCAGAAAGTTCAGGATTTTCACCAAAATCACCCTCTGGCCGCGGTACCTTATCTATGGCGGCGGTTCCATAGTGATAAGGAACCGCCCCATACAATTTGGGACCGCGTACAACAAACATTTTTTGTGAAAACATGACTTGTTTTTGTTCACTAGTTGAGGCTTCATTTGAGTTAAAACCTATACCAAGTCTTTCCTTTGAATGAACTTGTTTGTTTAACATGTCATCAAGAGCACTAGTACCTTTCATGAATTTTTTCAATTTAATGGAGGTGTTCTTGAGGTCTTCATTTTCTAATCTAAGCTTCTCACAACTTAAGCAACTTAAATCAACCTCTTTATTTTTCTCAAGTTTAGCCAATTTCTCCCTAAGTTCATTGATCTCATTTTCGAGCTTAGTTTTGGTTGATTTTAAGGTTTTGTTCTTTTCTATGAATTTGAGACTAAGTTTGTGTAAACTATCATATTTGCCTTCAAATTCAATATCATCAAAGGTGGAGCTATCATAACTATAATATTCGGTTTCGGAATGTACCTCTTTAGAAGTGTGAGCCATAAGACATTTCTCCTCTTTGGGGTTGTCATCATCATCTTCACCGCTATCGCTCCAAGCGCCACTAACGAACGCCGTGTGGTTCTTATCGCGAGCGGGCTTTAGACAATCACAAATGAAGTGATTTGGATCACCACATCTAAAGCAATTCCTATCACCTTTTTCGTTCTTGGCAAACCGATTCTTTGAGAATGGTTTCTTGTCATTGTTGGGTTGCCTAACGTGTTGACCTCGTCTCTTGAAGAACTTCTTGAAATCTCTCACCGCCAATGCATACTCCTCGTCATCGCTTTCCGAGGAACTATCATGGTCACTTTGTGCCTTCTTGGCTTTAACTGCAAGAGATTTCCTTTCACTCTTGGTTTTCACTAATTCTGAGTCCTTCAAAATTATCATCTCATGAACCTTCAAGTTGCCTATGAGTTCATCGAGTGATAAAGTTGAGAGATCTTTCGATTCTTCAATCGCCGTGACTTTTGCTCTCCACTTTGGATGTAAAGCCCTTAGAAACTTCCTAACATTGTTCTTGCTAGAAAAACCTTCATCAAGTGCTTTTAGACTAGTAATAATGGTGTTAAACCTAGCAAATGCACTATCAATAGTTTCATCTTCTAAGATGACAAATTGTTCATATTGTTGGACAAGAAGATCGATTTTTCTTTCTTTGACTTGGCTATTACCTTGGTGGGTTACTAAAAGAGTGTTCCAAATATCTTTAGCGGTTTCACACATAAAAATCCTTTCATACTCTTTCTTAGGTAAAACATTATAAATCACCATTTTAGCCTCATTATTTTTTGAAAGTTTCTTTTTAGTATCGTCATTAGCTTTGTCAAAAGTGACCATTTCTTTTGTTTTAGAAACTTCATTAAATTGATAAGGTAAAAAATCACCATTAGTAATAACATGCCAAAGATCTAAATCTTTTGATTTCACATAAGTTTCAAATCTATTTTTCCAATAGATAAAACTATCGGTTTCAAAAAATGGTGGTCTTTGCATAGATTGCCCTTCTAGGTATTTGTTGGAATCCATAGATCGATTCAAGTTTTAAAATACAATATACTTTAAAAATTCTTGAGCAACCACGCTCTGATACCAATTGTAGAAACTATTAGGGGGGGGGTTGAATAGTTTCTTATTACTTGTTAAAAGGTGGTTTTCAAAAATCCTTTTTCAATAACTTAGACTTGAGGAAATGTGTGAAATCTTCGTATGCACAATATGAACAATGATAGTGTAACTAAGCTAATACTAACAAATAAATATTCACAAAGAATAAAGAATGTAAAGAGTTAAGGGTAAAGAAAGATCAAACCGAACACCAAGGATTTATAGTGGTTCGGCAACGAAGCTCACTCCTCGTTCCTACTCCACTCCTCGAGTACTCCTTACTCGAGAGTTCACTACACAACAAGCTCCTTATGGTGGAGAAAACCGTACACGTTGCTTAACCAATTTCCGACTCTAAGCTAAAAGTCGAGCCCTAATCGTAGCTAGGACCAATCTACACAACTATACTTAGTACATACACAACTTCCAAATAGACACAACTACTTGGATCTTCTCAACTAAGACACAACAACAAATGTATAAAAGTAGATCTTCAATGGATCTTTGGTGGTGGACTCAACACTTCACAAGGATAGTATTCTTCTCTTTGCACTTGGAGAGGAAGGGATGGAAGAACAAGATTCACTTCTTAAACAAGTAGTAATCAAACAAATGATCAAAGATTTGAGTGATTAAAGAAGAGAGTTTGAATCTGGAAATAGATGTGCAAAAGAGGTGATTTGAAAAGCTGAGAATGGTAAACTATTTATAGGACAAAGGCCCAACGGATATATCTGGCCGCGGTTCCTTAGCTCAGCCGGCGGTTCCTTATCGATAAGGAACCGCCTAGGCACTAGAGAACCGCTGCCTAGACTCTGCTCCATTTTTTTCCTTTAGTGGTGGAGGTCTTATCTGGATATAAAAAAATATCTTGAAAGGATATTCTTAACCAAATAAGAATATGCCATTTTCAAATTTCAAATAATTAATTTAATAAAACATTTTCTTAAAAAGAAAGTTTAATAAAAACTTGTCACACTTAATAAAAAGTGAGTTTTTAAGAAAGTTTAAATCACTTGATCACTTGATTAAGGTTAGTACTTGTTTATTCATACCTTAAGTGAAAATGGGTAAAATGAAAAAATACTTGAACTCAAGAATTCGTTTTTCGTTGTTTTCATAAATGCTTGTTTTTACATATTGTCGTAATCAAAACAAAGCGAGACCGAAAAATGCAAGTAACGTTTTTAGGCATTATTTCATTAACAGTTATGGTACCTCCGTAACTAGGTGGAACTAGTCATGCATGTATATGTCTTAGGCATTTAAATTAAACATAAGCAAATCAAAACGTATAAAACATATATTGGGAAAACGGTTGGCTGCATACGGGGAATCCTAATAAGGAAAGAATGTCCATACTGAAGGACGGAGAATCCGTACCTTGTGTCCAGTGAACGGAAAAGAAGAACGAAAGGAAGTCCTACTCCGATCTCACTAATGCTACATAAAAGGGTACATGTATAAGTTTATGTTTACTGCGTACGTAACTGATTATAGTATGTCTTGACTTGTTTTATATGTTTAAGTCTTGTTTTATTGATTTTGATGTTATATTGTATTTAGCATGTGTTTTAAGTCTTCTGATTAAGTATTAACTTATATTCTTGTATTATTATACTTGTTGTGTAAAAAAAAGTAACTTTCTAAAAATAGCAGGTTTTCTAAAATAGAAAGTTTCCAAAAATATAAAGTTTCCAAAAATAGATTAACTGCTTAAAATAGATAAGTTTCTAAAAATAGAAAGTTTCTAAAAATAGTAAGTTTCCTGAAATAAAAAGTTTCCATAATTAGAAATAAGCTGGATTAACAAGCTAATAAGATAAGCTTAAGTTTTACTGATTAAATATACTAAGGGGCTGTTTGATAAAATATAATGATTTAGTACTGAATGATTAATAATTTTGAATGATTCAAAGACTCTGAACAAATATGTTTTAGTTGTTTGATAGTTGTTAATAAACATTCTGAATGATAAAAAAATCACTATATCAATTTTTATGATAAATAAAAATACATTTTTTAGCATTCAAAGAATTTTTAAATATACGAATAACATGAGTTCTTTAGTTGCATAATAAGAAAAAAATAAAAATTTGAAGGATACATTTTCTCTCATTTAGTTCACCTAAATTGATTTCAACTACCGATTGCAACAATATTTTCAAAATCAATAGTACCTACTCCATATTAGTAAAATTTAAAAGTAAAATAATAATACCATAATAGATGTAAAAGAAATGCAATGAGGTGTGTAAATAATGAAATGGTCGCTGAGTCATTTTGCTTGTATTTATTAAAGAATCGTTCAGCACTGTTTTGAGAATTTGGCGGTGGGTTTTTGCACTAGTCAAACACACTTAATCATGAATCGGTCAGCATTCAGTGATGCATCATTCCATTAAGTGCTAATCAAACAACCCTTAAGTCATGTGATTAATAGTATAGTTTTAATTATAACATGTTAATTAAATAAACTATATGTTATACGATTTAATTAAATATAATCATGATTTAATTAAATTAAAGTGTATAAAATACTTACGTTAAACATGTATTAATTTTTATATTAATATAACCTAAGTCGTGATAATTAATTAATTATATGTCATGTTTTAATAATTACTTAATTACTATAGTCTAAATTACATAAACAAATACTTAGGTTAAAATCATGTATTATTAAATAATAATAATAAACCTAAGTCCATGTTTTAATTAAATCAATTATATGCCATGTTAAATTAATTTAATTAACTTGTAAAATAAATATACTTGTAAAACTATTAAACTTGTAAAAATGATAAACCGAACCCATGTATTATTTTATTAAAACATATCGTGAACCGGCCCGTGAACCCGTGAACCGGCCAAACCAACCCACCCGAAACAGTGGCAAACCGGCCTAAGCCGGTTGCCCCTGCTCTCGGCAAACTGCCACCGGCTGCTGCTGGTGGTCTTTGTCCTTCTCGTCCAGCCGCTGACACCACAAGGGTTCCCACCGACAGTGCGTCGGTGGGCCCTGCTGCCTGCGCGTGGTTCCCCCTGCTTGCCTAAAATAGCCACCGGCTTACGCCGGTGGTGGGGCTGTGTTGCTGCCGAGACCAAACAAACCACAAGACACCCCCGACGCATGTCGGGGCATCTAGTCCCTGCTGTTGACCGAAACCCACCACTACCGAGACATGGGTCTCAGTTGGGGTGCGAACCAACGACGCCGAGAGCCCTTGGCTCTCGGTTTATGTGGCGGCCGAAACAAGCAACCCGAAAACACCCTAATTAATTTCCTCACCATGATTATTAGCATGTTATTAATCTTGATTTTAAACCCTCATGATCATATGTGCATAAAACATAAAAAGAATTAAAAGGAAAGGTTTTCGGATTACCAAAACATGTGTAATAAATGGAGGATGAATACACGAACACGTTCTTATGATTTGTTTAATCAAAATCAACCAATCATCCACCTTTGGTGATGTAGCCGCCGGCCAAGAGAGGGCAAGGAGAAAGATTAGGGTTTTGAGATTTCTTTAAATTCTTCTGTGAATGAAAGTGTTTTCCATAATTGTTACTTTAGTAAAAATAAACATGGGTTGGGCCCCCTCTTCTCTTGTTGCCGCGGCTTGTAGGGCCCACCAAGGGAAACCCATAGCTTTTCTGTGTTCTAATTATTTACGTGTTCGTGTGCTCGTATTTACGTTATGTTATTATTAAATATTCGTGTTATTATAAATACTTGTACGTAATCGTAATAATAATATACGTAAGTACATAATTATATGTTTGTGATTCTTATGTTAATGATTTCATCTTCTTGATTATAATTATTATTGATAATAATTATCGTGTATTAACATGTACTTAATGCTTATCGTACAATTATACGTACATAACTTCTGAAATTCCTAATCGTGACACATGTTCATGCTATAAAAGGAAAGTTTTAATATGTACGTACGTTACTAAGGATACTATTCATGGTAAAAGCATGCGGGTTTTACAGGCTGCCTCATATTATTGGTTTCTTCAAGATTACCATGCAAAAACGCCGTCTTCACATCAAGTTGTTCCAACTCGTAATCTTCACAAGCAGTTAATGAGAGAATCACCCTAATAGATGTATGTCGAACCACGGGTGATAATACCTCATTGTAGTCAATCCCTTCTCGTTGTGTGAACCCTCGAGCTACCAGCCTTGCTTTATACTTTGGTTTCTGAACGCCTTCAATCCATTCTTTAATCTTATACAACCACTTGCAGGTTACCAGCTTCTGACAACGTGGTTGATCGACCATCTCCTAAGTATGATTCTTCTTTAAAGAACTCATCTCTTCCTCCATAGCATGAACCCACTCATCCTTTTCCGATGAATTAATCGCCTCTTGGAATGTGATTGGTTCATGTGTATCTTCTTCCTCAACAATAGTAAACGCATAAGCCGTAATATCATCTTCTTCCCTAGACCCTGGTGATCTAGACAATGATACATTACCTTCATTCCTATACTTCGTGAGTATAGTAATTGTTCTCTTAGCTCTATCACGCACCAGAACATAGTTGTCCAGATTCTGTTGTTGAGGCCTTGCATCTTCTGCATCTTCAACTTGATCCTCATATTCATTCCCTGGATTTACCCCAATATGAGGATCCATAGTTGGTTCGACCCGACTGCCTTGAAGTTCCACCTCAAACTCAATTTCCTTCCCAGAATTTGCAGCACCAGCACCTTTGAGAGTATCCTTATACATAAGGCTCTCATTAAAGACCACATCCCTGCTTATGGTTATCTTCGGTTTAACGTCATCCAACCTCCTTAATCTGTATCCCTTCACACCCTCAGGATACCCTAGGAATATGCATTTAATAGCTCTAGGCTTGAGCTTCCCTTGATTCACGTGTGAATAAGCAACGCAACCAAATATCTTCAACATCTCGTAATTTACCAGATGTCCTGACCATAAATCCATAGGTGTCTTCTTCTCCAATGTTGTAGATGGAGACCTATTGATCAGATATGCTGCCGTCACCGTTGCTTCAGCCCAGAATGATTCTGGCAAACCAGACTGAATCAGTAAACACCTAACCTTGTCCAAGAGCATCCTGTTCATTCGTTCAGATAGACCATTCTGTTGTGGAGTTCCAGCAACTGTCAAATGTCTTGCTACCCCGCTCTCCTTGCATAAGTTATTAAACTCCTAATTACAAAACTCCAAGCCATTATCTGTTCGAAGTTTCTTCAGTCTTCTACCTGTCTGGTTTTCTACCAACTGCTTCCACTCCTTGAACTTGTTGAACGCCTCATTCTTGTGTCTAAGAAAATAAACCCAAACCCTCCTCGAATAATCATCAACAATCGATAAGAAGTAACGACAACCACTCATCGATTCCACCCGAGAAGGACCCCAGAGATCCGCATGGACATAGTCTATAACTCCCTCTGTTGTGTGCTGACCTCGACCGAAACTCACCCTGGTCGATTTTCCAAGAACACAATTTTCACAGAATTCGAGCTTACCTAGACCTTCCTTCCCCAACACCTCTCTTCTTTTGAGTTCATTCAAGCCTGCTTCACTAATGTGACCCATGCGTTTATGCCACACCTGCGCAAGACTTTCCTTTTCTTCTATACCGACACTAGCTTCGCTTGATTCAGCCCAGCCATCCAAGGAGTACACACAATTTTCCTTCAAAGTTCCCGATAAACCATCAAAGAACCCTTGATCACCTTTACTCTTCCATTCTACAACTTCACGGTATAGCCATCTCGATCTAGAGTGTCCAAAGATAACAAATTTCTTTTCAACTCGGGAATGTAACGCACATTCTCAAGCACAAAACTTGAACCATCTTTCATTTGTACTCTCACCTTCCATGTCCCCTTGATGGCACATGCTCTATTATCACCGAGCAAAACCATACCACCATCAAGCTCCTTAAAATCAAACAAGAAGTCCCTCCTAGGTGTCATGTGATAGGAACCACCAGAGTCCATGATCTAATCTAAGGACCTTTGCTCACTCACCGCCATCAACAAATCACCATTGTCATAACCCTTAGAATACGAATCAGCGTCCTGTTTTGCATTCTTGTTGACAAAGCCAGTTGATTTCTTCTTGTTCCATTTTGGACAGTCTTTCTTAAGGTGATCCTCAGAATAGCATATGTAACACTTCTGTTTATAAGTTCCTTTACCTTTTGACTTTGATCGCGAACTACCACGTCCTTGATTACCCTGATGCTCCGGCCTCCCCCTTACAAATAACCCATCACCATCATCCTTTGCATATGTACTCTTCTTCAGCTCCCGTGAATTGAGGGTAGACAAGACATCTTCCAAAGTGAGCGACTCCCTTTCATAAAGCAATGTCTTCACAAGGTTATCATACGAGGATGGTAATGATGTAAGTAACATGAGTGCCTGATCTTCGTCATTAATATCAACGTCTATGTTCGTCAAGTCACCGATCAACTTATTAAACTCATCTATATGTTCAGATAGTTTCTTACCTGAATGCATGTAGAAAGTGAACAGCTTATTCTTCAAGTACAATTTATTGGCTAAAGACTTTGTCATATACAAAGTTTCTAACTTTAACCAAACACCCGCAGCAGAATTTTCTTTGTTGACTTCCCTCAACACCTTGTTATTTGATGGGTGTGTAAACACCCATCCTTTTACCACTTAATTCTGGCTAAAACGAGACCAAAACACGTATTTAATATCATTTGTTTGGATTTATGCATGGTTTTTGTGTTTATTGTGTTTTCAGAGCCAACCGGATGAATATTGAAGAAAACATGGGAATTGCACGGGTTTTACCGAAGAAAAGGACTCAAGATAAAGTCTATTATCCAAGAGATGCAAAAGATTTGAAGTCACTGGGCCTATTCGAAGATTTATCGAAGAAAAGGACCAAAGATGGAAGATTTTCATAAGTCGAAGAAACTCAAGCCTATTAAACGAAGAAATTAAAAGACGAGTTGAATTTAATCGACAACAAATCCCGAATCAGAATCGAAAACGTCAATTTTCTGAAAAAGACGAGAAGACAAGAAGAACGGGAGAAAGCCCACTCACCAACTAAAAGACAAGCCTATATAAAGCTCACCCCTCACAGCTTTAGTTAGTTTTTTTAGTTTTCTTCTTCCCCACTCTTTCTCCTTCCTGTTTCGTAGCATCACCATCACCACTAGGGTGATTGGTGATTTTGATCTTTGTTCTTCCAATCTTGTTATTTTAATCCTTGTTTCATCTTGTTAAAACATTAATCATTTAATACAAGTTCTTGTTTAATCTTTCCATTTTATCTTGTCCATCATCATTTTTCTTTTCAAGTTCTTAAGTTCTTATTTTCTTGATTTGATCTTCAAAATTGTTGGGATTTGTGTTTTTGTTAATGGGATTTGTAGTTTATGGTTAGTAGATGCTTTGTGTGTAGTTTTATTTAAGATTTGGTTAAAAATTTGGTATTTTTGGATTAAAACTGATTTTCCTTGTTCTTCGGGTAAACTACTGTTCTTGAATCCCCAGACTTCCGAACGAAGCAAAAGTTCCGGATGAACAGTAAGTTCCGAATGAGTTTATTTCTAAAAAGTTCCGAATGAGTCTAGATGTTCCGAATGAGTAAAACTTCCGAATGAACCACAAAGTTCCGGACGAAGCAAAACTTCCGAATGAACAGTAAGTTCCGGATGAACCAAAAACTTCCGAATCAGTAGAAAGTTCCGAATGAAATGAAAAGTTCCGAATGAAGGTTTATTTTCCAAAAACTTCTGAATCAGTGCAAACTTCCGAATGAACCACAAAGTTCCGGATGAACCAAGAACTTCCGAATCAGTCCAAAGTTCCGAATGAACCACAAGTTCCGAGTGAAAACTTCCGAATGAGTAAAGTTCCGAATGAAGGTTAAAACTTCCGAATCAATTTTCTGTTAGTGTTACTGTTTTACTGTTTATCTATTTCTTTACTTTTATTTCACAATTTATATTTTATACTTCAACTTTAACTTTAATTTTAATTTTAATCTTAATTTCAATTTTAATTCAAATCTTTATTAATTATCATTAAAGTAATTATATTTGATTTAAATTTTCATTTAAACTTTTTATTAGATTAGAAAACCAAACCCTTTTATTTAGTAACCAAGAACAATCATTCCACTTAAGGCCGAGATCAATTTGAGAGGATTTCGAGATTAATCTAAACCCATACAAAATCATTGTATCAAATGGCGCCGCTGCCGGCTCTTCTCGTTAAGATCAAAAGTTTTTTGTGAGAACTTGGATTTTAGGATCCGTTCCCCGTGAACGTTACTTTTTCATAAAAATTTTCAAAAAATCCTAAAAAATATAACATTTTCAAAAATACAAAAAAATTAAAAAAATTAAAAACCAAAAAAAATATATTTTTGTATTGTTTTTGCCTTGTTAGTTCTTTTGCAGGTGTATGCGCACTCGATCCACGTCTTATCAAGAGCCCGAGCCTCTCGATCACTTAGACATGGCCGGTGTACCATCTCCAAACAACAATAATAACAACAACAACCCACCTTTCAACAATATGAACAATAACAACCACAATGAGCCCCTTCCGGATAATCGCCCGATGATTGAACTGCTGCAAGCTCATGTAGATGGCAACACGGATCCAATTGTCATACCTCCAATTGCCGCCAACAATTTCGAGCTAAAATCAGGCTTTATCCAGATGGTCTCCGCTCAACCATTCTTGGGACGAACCATTGATGATCCACACGACCACATCAAGAGATTCTTGCAACTCACCAACACGGTCAAATTCAATGGCGTTCCACAAGAGGTTATCAGGTTACAACTTTTTCCCTTTTCTTTAGAGGGACAAGCCCGGCATTGGCTTGCTAAGGAACCGCCACAGAGTATTCTCTCGTGGACGGATTTGGAAACAAAGTTCATAAATTACTTTTTCCCACCCTCTCGTACTACCGCTTTGCGGAATGAGATCATAAATTTTGAACAAAAGTACGATGAGTCGTTCAGTGAATCTTGGGATCGTTTTAAAGATCTTTTAAGAAAATGCCCACAACATGGTTTTACCAAAGTACATCAAATCAATACTTTTTACAATGGTTTAAGCATGAGTGACCAAGATTCACTGAACAGTGCCTCGGGGGGTAATCTATTGGCTAGACTTCCAATGCTGCTTGGGACATCATTGAGAATAAATCTCGTGTGCAAACCAAGAGTGTTCGGACCAATGTCGCTATTGCTAGCACTAGTGACAGCGACAAGCGATTGGACAAAATCACTGTGCTTCTTGAATCGCTTGTCACCCACACCGTCAGCAACAACAACAGCAACAACGCCAAAAACGCTCAAGTGAACGCTGTCAGCCAACCTTGTGAGATATACGGTGGTCCTCACTCTTACACAACTTGTACCGCCACCCAAGACTACCCTGCTGAGAATGTGAATGCGGCATATGGCACCTATCCTCAACCTGCTTATCAAGCTAGACCTCAAGGTGACCGTAACTTGCTTAGCTATCGATCCAACAACTATCTTTCACCACCTGGTTTTCCTCCTACCAACTCAAACCAACAACAAAACCTTAATCGCCATCCTCAACAACAACAACAACAACCTAGACAACCATACATACCTCCTCATAAGCAGCAACAACCACCTCAACGTAACAACCAAGTTTACCAACAACCTGCTTATCAACCACCCGCATACAATGCTCCTCCCAACCAAACCACCACTGCATTACACCAAGAGGTTGCAACCTACATGAGGACCAATGATGTGATTGTGGAAAATCTCCAACAGGAAGTGCGAAACTTGAAGGCAGACTTGGTAAAGCAAGGAAATGATTTGAGAGCCGACATGAGAAACACGTTGGATACCCAAACTAATGATCTGAGGAACATGATGGCTAGTTTCTTCAGTGGTAATCAACCCTCTTCTTCGGGTACTCTTCCGAGTAACACCGTTGCGAATCCAAGAGGGGAGATGAAAGCAATCACCACTCGAAGTGGCAAAGGTACCAAGGAACCCGAGCTTCCTATACCTCCACCGGTGGTTGTGACTAAGGAGAACGAGTCACCTGCTCCTATTCCTCATCCTTCTCCTTCCCCAATTTCTCCACCTCTTCCTTCTACCCCTCCTCCACCCGTGGTTGTGAGTGATCCTATTCTCCCAAAGCCTTCCTCTTCTTCCAATATACCTTATCCATCTAGGTTGAGGAAAGAGAAGCAAAAGAGCAAGGATGATATTCAGGTTTCGAACTTCCTTAAAATGTTCAAACAATTGAATTTCAATATCTCCTTCGCTGAGGCTCTCGCTCACATGCCCAAATACGCGAAAATGTTTAAAGATCTTCTGAGCGACAAGGAAAAGCTCCTCGATATTGCCAACACCCAACTTAATGAGAATTGCTCTGTAGTGCTCTTAAGGAAATTGCCAACTAAGCTTGGTGATCCGGGTCGTTTCCTTATCCCTTGCAATTTCCCGGGAGTAGAGAATTGCATGGCCCTAGCCGATCTAGGTGCCAGTATTAATCTCATGCCTCTAAGTGTTTGGAAGCAATTATCTCTCCCAGAGCTAGTCCCCACCAAAATGACTTTGGAATTAGCTAACCGTACGGTTGCTTATCCAGTGGGGATAGCCGAAGACGTCATTGTAGGAGTCGACAAATTCACCTTCCCTGCTGATTTCGTTGTCGTTGACTACGAAATGGACCCCCGTGTGCCACTAATTGTTGGTCGTCCATTCTTGAGGACCGGTCGCACTCTCATCGATGTTGAAGCCGGTGAGCTTATCATGAGAGTGGGTGACGATAAAGTAGTCTTCAACATGGGAAAGCTTTATAAACAGCCTTATTCATACGAGAGTGTTAATTGCATTGACGTTCTTGATGAGGCTTGTGAAGAACACTTCAAAGATGCTTGTAAAAGTATTCCTACCTCTCTTCCCAATGTTGAGACCGTTTCCTCTATCGACTCATCACTATCTTTATTTGGAGAAAGTGATTTCCTTTGGAAAGATTTGGAAGCCACCATGGGAGATGTGAATTTAGACAATGACGATTCTACTACCAATTGGGATGAAGATCTCAGTTTCATTGCAAACCTCCTCAAAGAAGACAATCCTTCCCCTCCATCTCCCACGGTCATTGCTATCGATACTCCGACTTCGAATACGCCTCCCGTCGAAAATCCTCCGGATTTAGAACTTAAGGAGTTGCCACCTCATCTCGAGTATGTATTCCTTGAAGAAGAGAAGAAGTCGCCCGTCATCATCGCAAAGGACCTAAAAGAAGAAGAAAAAGCCCGACTTGTCGCCGTGTTGAAAGATCATAAGAAGGCTATTGCTTGGAAGATTTCTGATATTCGTGGAATTGATCCTCACTTCTGCACACACAAAATTCTCATGGAGGACGACTTTAAGCCCACAATTCAAAGCCAACGAAGGGTGAATCCAAAAATCCATGAAGTCATCAAAACAGAGGTTATCAAACTTCTTGATGCGGGTATGATTTACCCTATTTCGGATTCCCCATGGGTTAGTCCAATCCATTGTGTGCCCAAGAAGGGCGGAATAACCGTTGTTCCCAATGAACACAACGAGTTGATTTCCACTCGTCTCGTTACTGGGTGGAGAGTTTGTATAGACTACCGCAAACTCAATGATGCCACGAGAAAGGATCATTTCCCTCTACCTTTTATGGACCAAATGCTTGAACGTTTAGCCGGTAATGAATATTACTGCTTTCTTGATGGTTTCTCGGGTTATTTCCAAATACCCATCGATCCCCAAGATCAAGAGAAGACGACATTCACTTGTCCGTATGGCACATTTGCTTACAAAAGAATGCCTTTTGGCTTATGTAATGCGCCCGGGACTTTCCAAAGGTGCATGTTAGCTATCTTCCATAACATGGTTGAACAAACCATGGAAGTCTTCATGGATGATTTCTTGGTCTTCGGGGATTCTTTCTCTTCTTGCCTTGCCAATTTGGAACGTATGCTCAAGCGGTGCGAAGACACTCGCCTAGTTCTGAATTGGGAAAAATGCCATTTTATGGTAAAAGAAGGCATCGTGCTTGGACATAAGATCTCGAAAGCCGGTCTTGAAGTAGACCGTGCTAAAGTCGATGTTATCGCAAAGTTGCCTCTACCTTCAACCGTGAAGGGTGTGAGAAGTTTTCTGGGTCATGCGGGCTTCTACCGTCGATTCATCAAAGATTTTTCTCAAATCGCTCACCCGATGACCCATCTCTTGGAAAAAGATACTCCTTTTATCTTCTCCAAAGAGTGTCTTGAAGCCTTCAACTCGCTTAAGGATAAGCTAACTAAGGCACCCGTCTTGGTTACCCCTAATTGGGAGCTTCCCTTTGAGTTGATGTGCGATGCTAGTGATTTTGCTATTGGAGCGGTTCTTGGACAAAGAGTGAATAAACACTTCCAACCGATTCATTACGCTAGCAAGACAATGACTGGGGCACAATTGCATTATACGACAACCAAAAAAGAGCTTTTAGCTGTTGTCTATGCCTTTGAAAAATTTCGCCCCTATCTTGTCCTTTCTACCACAATTGTGTACACCGATCATTCCGCGCTGAAGTACTTGTTGACAAAGCAAGATTCCAAACCAAGACTTCTTCGCTGGGTTTTGCTGCTCCAGGAATTTAAAATCGAAATTCGCGATAAAAAAGAGCTGAAAACCTAGCCGCGGATCATCTCAGCATACTTGAGGATCCTTACCAAGGGGATCATCCGAATAAAGAAATTAATGATTCTTTTCCCTTGGAGACCTTAATGTCTATAAACTCGAAGCCGAATGAAACCCCGTGGTTTGCGGACTTTGCAAACTACTTGGCGGGTGGAATTCTCAAGGAAGGGTTGACGTCCCAACAAAAGAAGAAGTTCTTCACCGACATCAAGACTTACTTTTGGGACGACCCTTACCTATTCAAACAATGTGCCGACCTGATTATCCGCCGATGTGTTGATGGACCGGCAGCGTCCGACATCCTCGATGCTTGCCACAAAGGACCCACCGGTGGTCACTTTGGTCCCAACTACACCGCCAAAAAAGTGTTTGATTCGGGATTTTATTGGCCCTCCATATATCGTGACACTCACGATATGGTTAAACGATGTGATGTTTGCCAAAAACAAGGCACGATCACACATAAAGACGAGATGCCTCAGAATTTCATTCAAGAATGTGAAATCTTTGATGTTTGGGGTATCGACTTTATGGGGCCATTCCCTTCTTCTAAAGGAAACAAATACATCCTTGTAGCCGTTGACTACGTCTCCAAATGGGTTGAAGGCAAAGCTTTACCCACTAATGACGCACGAGTGGTTTGTAACTTTTTGAAAGCTCTATTCGCTAGATTCGGTGTGCCTCGTGCCATTATTAGTGATCGTGGGACTCATTTTTGCAATGACCAATTCGCAAAAGTCATGGCTAAGTATGGTGTAAATCATCGTCTTTCCACAGCCTACCACCCACAAACTAATGGCCAGGCTGAAATATCCAACCGAGGACTTAAGCGAATTCTGGAAAGAACCGTGGGAAAGCATCGTGCCTCATGGGCTGATAAACTTGATCGGTTGTACGCCTTATCGTCTTGTGTACGGGAAAGCGTGCCACCTCCCCATTGAGTTGGAGCACAAGGCTTACTGGGCCTTGAAGTGGGCTAATTTTGATATTAACAAAGCCGGTGACCTACGCAAGATCCAACTCAATGAGCTCAATGAACTCCGTAATGAGGCTTATGAAAATTCTTTAATCTATAAGGAAAGGACTAAGCTCATTCACGACTCTAAGATTAAAAACCGAGAGTTCCATGTTGGAGACAAAGTCTTACTTTTTAACTCTCGGTTGAAAATCTTCTCGGGAAAGCTCAAATCTTGTTGGTCCGGCCCATTTACCATTGCCCAAATTTTTCCATATGGTACTCTCGAGCTCGCTCAACCTAATGGACCTAATTTTAAGGTGAATGGCCAACGAGTGAAGTTGTACTTTGGTGAGGACACCTCTCAGGAGGTGATTCCTTCCCTCACCACGTTCCCCATGAACTAATTTTGGGTCGAGTCAAGCTCGTGACTCGGTTATCAAAAACAAGCGCTCCTCGAGAGGCAGCCCGAGTTTCTATCCTTTTATGTTTTAACCCCCTAAGTGTAGGGGAGCCTTTATAGAGTGTTTGTATTTGTGTGGTGATGTGATTACAGGGATTAGTGCACTCTTGGAAACTTTGAAGAACCGTGCTCCCGTGTTATCCGAAATCCGGTTCTATCTCTCAACTATCGTGATTCAATTTTCTTCATACTCACATTTGAAATTGATCACTTTAGTCGTCTCTTTCTTAACTTGAGTTAACCAACGTGCACAATGTCATAAGTGAAGGGGAAACTTTTCCCACATGCTTAAACATTGAGGACAATGTTTATCTTAAGTGTAGGGGGACTTCTATCGAAGTTTTAAGTGGACTTTTCCATGAAAATGCCTTCTATTAACCGGAAAATCATCTTTTTCAACATTTTTCAAATTTTTTATTAACTTTGGCCATTTAGTCGTAACTTTTAAATTTTTATCGTTGCTTTCATATGTATATATCCCGCAATAAAGTCAGAAATATTAATAAAGTGGTGTAGCTAGTTTAGAAGTCTTTGACATATTAGGCCCGTTGCGTTTATTTTGACTCAACCCGAATAGACTTATCCAAGTTTATTCTAGCTAGTATCCTTAACCATGTAGACCTTAATTGGTTTATTAGGCTAAGCATCCACGAGTCTCATTACTTGAGATTTTAAATTGTGGAGAACGAGAAATGATAGAGTCAATTATAAGTCGGTATTCTTGCGCAAGCTCACTTGGTGTAATTATTTGCCTATTCTCCCATCACTTGCTAATAATTTATCTGCAATAAGTAAGGTCGTACGATTTGAAAAGTTACTTAGCTTCTAGCCCAAGATCGTTTAAAAGTTGCTCGGTAATGATAAGAGTTCATAGCCAAGGCATAACTTATGAAGCGGGGCGCGAAGATTGGCGAGTCCGAAAAGGCCCTAACAAGGCATGAGGATTCAATTTTATTGCTGAAGATCCAAAGTGATGTGATAAGCATTATTCCTAAAATCAATATGAAGGATCACGACTCACGACGAAAAGCAATCAACTCCCATAAAGATCATGGAGAAGTCTATCCGAAAAGACCCTAACAAGGTATGAGGATAAATAGATCCAAGTCCGAAAAGGAGGCGGATCGTTGTATCTCAAAATCCCAATTAGAGATTGAAGAAATAATCATGAAGTCGTGGTCAACAAAGTTGGAGTACCCCTCAAAAGTCTCCAAGTGAAGAAACTCTATTATGATGAGAAGACCATTATCTCAAGAACGTCTCTCGAAGATATGAAGTATGAAGTACATGCCAAATATCGGCCCGAGAAAGGTCTCAAATCGTGAACCAAGTTATGCCAAGATATGAACTTTTTGATATCCCGAGAAGCAGTTTTAAGAGATTTTGTCCTTTAGCTAACTATTGATCAAATCGTCCTACTTTGCTTTCAGCCTAAATAAACTATCGAAATAAGTCCAAAAATGCATCTTCATGATCATTCTAAGACAAAAATAAAATATAAGAGATACACCTAGGAATAAGGGAGTTTAAACATTTAATTAAGCCATGTGTGTAAGTGTTTGAATTGCTAACTTATAATAACAATGATCTTGTTTTTAAGCTTAGTTTGGGGAACGTGAAACTTGAGGGTGATAAATCTTCGCAGTACAAAAGCCCTAATGAAAGTCATTGATCTCTTTGCAAGTTATTTCCATGTAGCTGTTTTCAAGTGAAAATGGTTTTCTATCCTTTTAAGTTTTAATTTCTTTTAGTACTTTAATTTTTGTTTAGTAGTATTTTAATAAGGCCAAGGTTGATTAATTATGAGAAAAGTGTAAAATTGCTTTATCACTAACATGAGGGCATGGAAATGGTTAAGTGTAGGGGATTTGATGGGTGTGTAAACACCCATCCTTTTACCACTTAATTCTGGCTAAAACGAGACCAAAACACGTATTTAATATCATTTGTTTGGAATTATGCGTGGTTTTTGTGTTTATTGTGTTTTCAGAGCCAACCGGATGAATATTGAAGAAAACATGGGAATTGCACGGGTTTTACCGAAGAAAAGGACTCAAGATAAAGTCTATTGTCCAAGAGATGCAAAAGATTTGAAGTCACTGGGCCTATTCGAAGATTTATCGAAGAAAAGGACCAAAGATGGAAGATTTTCATAAGTCGAAGAAACTCAAGTCTATTAAACGAAGAAATTAAAAGAAGAGTTGAATTTAATCGACAACAAATCCCGAATCAGAATCGAAAACGTCAATTTTCTGAAAAAGACGAGAAGACAAGAAGAACGGGAGAAAGCCCACTCACCAACCAAAAGACAAGCCTATATAAAGCTCACCCCTCACAGCTTTAGTTAGTTTTTTTAGTTTTCTTCTTCCCCACTCTTTCTCCTTCCTGTTTCGTAGCATCACCATCACCACTAGCGTGATTGGTGATTTTGATCTTTGTTCTTCCAATCTTGTTATTTTAATCCTTGTTTCATCTTGTTAAAACATTAATCATTTAATACAAGTTCTTGTTTAATCTTTCCATTTTATCTTGTCCATCATCATTTTTCTTTTCAAGTTCTTAAGTTCTTATTTTCTTGATTTGATCTTCAAAATTGTTGGGATTTGTGTTTTTGTTAATGGGATTTGTAGTTTATGGTTAGTAGATGCTTTGTGTGTAGTTTTATTTAAGATTTGGTTAAAAATTTGGTGATTTTTGGATTAAAACTGATTTTCCTTGTTCTTCGGGTAAACTACTGTTCTTGAATCCCCAGACTTCCGAACGAAGCAAAAGTTCCGGATGAACAGTAAGTTCCGAATGAGTTTATTTCTAAAAAGTTCCGAATGAGTCTAGATGTTCCGAATGAGTAAAACTTCCGAATGAACCACAAAGTTCCGGACGAAGCAAAACTTCCGAATGAACAGTAAGTTCCGGATGAACCAAAAACTTCCGAATCAGTAGAAAGTTCCGAATGAAATGAAAAGTTCCGAATGAAGGTTTATTTTCCAAAAACTTCTGAATCAGTGCAAACTTCCGAATGAACCACAAAGTTCCGGATGAACCAAGAACTTCCGAATCAGTCCAAAGTTCCGAATGAACCACAAGTTCCGAGTGAAAACTTCCGAATGAGTAAAGTTCCGAATGAAGGTTAAAACTTCCGAATCAATTTTCTGTTAGTGTTACTGTTTTACTGTTTATCTATTTCTTTACTTTTATTTCATAATTTATATTTTATACTTCAACTTTAACTTTAATTTTAATTTTAATCTTAATTTCAATTTTAATTCAAATCTTTATTAATTGTCATTAAAGTAATTATATTTGATTTAAATTTTCATTTAAACTTTTTATTAGATTAGAAAACCAAACCCTTTTATTTAGTAACCAAGAACAATCATTCCACTTAAGGCCGAGATCAATTCGAGAGGATTTCGAGATTAATCTAAACCCATACAAAATCATTGTATCATTATCTAAGCACAAGAGTAAGGCACTGTGTGCTTTTTTATAGACTTCCGTCTTCAATGCCGTAGTCTTTTGAGCGTCCGTCGTGGTATCCGGGAATGGATCTAATGCAGCCTCCCAACCATGTTGAATTAATAGACACCTAATAACTGGGCTTTTATCCCAAGTATAAAATCTTATCGTCCGAATCTCTTCGAATTGATTATTGGTAGAAAGTGTGACTCAATTGTTCTTGGTGGAATAATAAATGGTTTGGTTGATTATCTAGTTTTAAACTAATAGTAAATATGAAAGTGTCGTTGAGTAAAGTAAAAGCTTTTAAAGATTAAACTAAATTGACAAGTTAAAAATAAATGCTTGAAAACTTAAAGACAAGATTAGAAAAATACTTGAACACTTAATAAATCTAAAACTTGAAAACTTTGTAAAAACAAGAAATTAAACCCGTCGGAATGCTGCTAATCGAAATCTTATCGGAATGCATAAAAGGAATATTGGTCGGAATACACCCTAATCGGAAATGCAATCGGAATATTAATAGAAACTTGCTGTCGGAATGAGGCAAAACCACTCCAATCGGAATATCAATAATAACACCCTCGTCAAAATGATAGTGCAATCGGAATCTAGTGAAAGTAAGTAGTCGGAATATGGTAGAAATCCCAATCGGAATAGCATAAAAAGGAACACAATCGGAATAATGGGAATTAGAAGCAATCGGAATAATTAAAAAATAAGTCCAATCGGAATGTCTCTCAAACCACCCACAATCGGAATGTTAAACCCTAATCCGATCAAGGTGATCGGAATGATGGGTAGTAGTCGGAATGCTTAATCGGAAAAGGGTTTACCCTTTTCCGATTATTGTGTGATTCAAAAATAAGCTAGTGATAAGCTATGTTTGATAAGCTAACACTAAAACTTCACCAAATCAGCAATGAAATAAACTAAATAAGCTCGAATAACAACTTTTACAACTTAAAATAAGCAATCTTTTATATCAAACAATAAAAAATGAAACTTTTTAAGAAAGCTTTTAAAAAGTAAATAAGCTAAAAATACAAATAAGCCAATAAGCACAAGGATCTTAAAGCTTAACCGTATGAAAGCTTAAGTATGATAAAAATACGAACCTTTTAATCCTTAAAACATCAAGATCAAACACGGATCATCAACATTTCAGATCAAAATTAACTAAAATAAAGAAAGGTAGAAAGAGATTAAAGATTAAAAGCTTAAACTTGAACTTGATTAATAAAATACAAAATACAAAAAGCTTAATCTTGAAAGATTAAAAGAAAGAAAAGATGAAAACTTAGTGAGAGAAAGTTTGGAACTTTCTCTCTCTAAAAACTAGAAAGGAAAAATGAAAATGAAACTAGCTAACTCCCCTCCTAATGTGATTAGGGGGGTATTTATAGGGAAAATGGGAAGTGCATGTGTGCTGTGCTTCCTTCTTTCTTTTCTTCTCGACTCGATTTAATTCTTTGTCTTTTCTCGACGTCGTCTCGGGATTTGAACTTGTCTTAATAATTTTCTTCTTTAATTTAGACTTGAGTTCTTCGACTTCATTAAAACTTCCGTCTTTAGACTTTTTCTTCGATAAATCCTCAGAATAGGTCTTGGACATCCGTTCTTTAAGCACTCTTGATCTCTTGACTTCGTCTTTTCTCGTTTTCTTCGATAAAAGCCCGTGAAAGCCCGTGTTTTCTTCCTTTTTCATCTTTTGGTCCTAAAACACAATAAAAACACAAACCACGCATAATTCTGACTTTTACGACATAAAATACACGTTTTTGTCTTGTTAATATTGGAAATAAGTGGTAAAAGGATAAGTGTTTTCACACTTATTAAATCCCCTACACTTGACCATTGCAATGCCCTCATGCAATGCATTAATTTAAAAGCACGGTTTACATTTTCCATCATAAATAACCCACCTTGGCCTTTATTAAATACTAAACATAAAAAGATAGAAACAAGTAAAGAAATCAAAGACTTACATTGGGTTTTGGCTGCCATGAACGTTTATCATCCTCAAGTTTCACGTTCCCCATACCAAGCTTAAAAACGAGATCATTGTTATTATAAGTTAGCAAACTAACATGAATTCATGTGGGCCAATTATTTACTTAGACTCCCTTATTCCTAGGTGTATCTCTTATATTTTATTTTTGACTTGGATGATCACGAGGATGCATTGTTTGACTTATTTCGATAGTTATTTAGGCCGAAAATAAAGCAGACGATTTAATCAATAGTTAGCTAAAGGACAAAATCTTTTAAAACTGCTTCTCGGGACCTCTTAAAGTTCATATCTTGGCATAACTCGTTTCACGATTTGAGACCTTTCTCGGACCGATATTTGGCAGCGACTTCATACTTCAAATCTTTGAGAGACGTTCTTGAAATTATGGTCTTCTCTTCATAATAGGAATTTCTTCACTTGAAGTTTTGAGAGATTCTTCATATTTGGACCACGACTTCTTCATTTTTCTCCAATATTTATTTTAGACTTTGATATACAACGATCCGCCTCCTTTTAGGACTTAGATCTATTTATCCTCATACCTTGTTAGGGTCTTTTCGGATAGACTTCTCCATGATATTTAGGGGAGTATTTGCTTTTCGTCGTGTGTCTCGATCCTTCATATTGATTTTCGATAAATGATTCTTCACATCACTTTTGGATCTTTAGCAACAAAATGTAGCCCTCATGCCTTGTTAGGGCCTTTTCAGACTCGCCAATCTTCGCATCCCGCATCAATAAGTTATGCCTTGGCTATGAACTCTAATTAATACCGAGCAACTTTTAAACGATCTTGGGCTAGAAGCTAAGTAACTTTTCAAATCGTACAACCTTATTTATTGCAGATAAATTTATTAACAAGCGATGGGAGAATAGGCTCATAATTAACTCACATAAATTCACGAAAGAATACCAAACTTATAATTGACTTTATCATCTCTCGTCCTCCACAGTTTAAAATCTCAAGGAATGAGACTCGTGGATGCTTAGCCTATTAAATCAAAGTTTTGGGTTTTCGAGTCATCTATAGGATCTTGCAAATTCTTAGACTTTTTCAAGTTTAGAAATCGCATTTTAAAGTTCCTTTGATAAACGACTCTCTAGGATCAATTATAGGAACTTGCGAAAAGTTCTTGTTGTTAACCCGTGAGAGTTAAGACTTTCGCGTTTTAAAGCTCCCTATATAAAAGCCTAGCAAAACTTGACTTAAACACGTTAAGGATACTAGCTAGAGTAAACTTAGAATAAGTAAACTCGGGTTGAGTCAAAATATTCACGACTTTGAAAGATTTTAAAACCACTTTATTGAAAATTTATTCTAGCAATGGAAAGAAAATAACCATAACAAAGGAAAATACAACTATACAACTAGACCAAAATAGATTAAAAATTTTGAAAAACGTCGAAAAATCAAATTTTCCGGTTAAAATGAGGGCAAATTCATGGAAAAGACCACTTACTTCGATAGAAGTCCCCCTACACTTGATATAAACATTGTCCTCAATGTTTAAGCATGTGGGAGTAAACTCCCCTACACTTATGACATTGTGCACTTTGTTTAAATCTTGCTAAAGAAAAGACAACTATAGTGATTTCAATGTGAACATATAAGATATGAAATATTGAATCACGAGAGTTTAGGATAGAACCAGGAAGATGGGAACACGGGATCACGGTTCGTCAAATGTCATCAAGAGTGGATCTTTCAAGCTTTAATCCCTGCACAGCACAAGAAACAAGACAACAAACACATACGGGGCTCCCCCTACACTTATTATGAAAGCAGTAAAGGATAGATAACGGGTTGCCTCCCGAGAAGCGCTTGTTTTTGTTCACCGAGTCACGAGCCTGACTCGACCCAAAACTAGTTCATGGGAAACGTGATGAGGGATGGAATCATCTCATGAGAGATGTCCTCACCAAAGTACAGTTTCAAACGCTGGCCATTCACCTTAAAATTGGGCCCATTTGGCTGAGAAAGCTCAATGGTCCCATAGGGAAAGACTTTGGCGACGGTGAATGGACCAGACCAGCGGCTCTTCAACTTGCCCGAGAAGATCTTCAACCGAGAGTTAAAAAGTAAGACTTGATCACCAACGTGGAACTCTCGGTTCTTAATTCTTGCATCATGGATGATCTTGGTCTTCTCTTTGTAGATCAGTGAGTTCTCGTAAGCTGCATTCTTCAGTTCATTAAGCTCGTTGAGTTGAATCTTGCGAAGATCACCGGCTTTGTTGATGTCGAAGTTAGCCCACTTCAAGGCCCAGTATGCCTTATGTTCCAGCTCGATAGGGAGGTGGCATGCTTTCCCGTACACAAGACGATAAGATGTGCAACGAATCAGGGTCTTATATGCGGTACGGAAAGCCCACAAAGCATCGTCTAACTTATTGGCCCACGCGGCACAATGCTCCCCAACAGTACGTTCCAAAATTCGCTTCAATCCACGGTTGGATATCTCGGCTTGACCGTTGGTTTGAGGATGATAAGCGGTGGAAAGACGGTGATTGACACCATACTTAGCCATGACTCTTGCAAATTGATCATTGCAAAAATGAGTCCCGCTGTCACTGATTATAGCACGAGGAACACCGAATCGAGCAAAAAGTTGCTTCAAAAAGTTCACAACCACCCTCGCATCGTTCGTAGGGAGAGCCTTAGCTTCCACCCATTTAGAAACGTAGTCAACGTCTACGAGGATGTACTTGTTCCCTTTAGATGATGGAAATGGCCCCATAAAGTCGATGCCCCATACGTCAAAGATTTCACATTCTTGTATGAAATTTTGAGGCATCTCATCTTTATGTGTGATCTTGCCTTGTCGTTGGCAAGCATCACAATGCTTAACCATTTCGTGAGCGTCACGATAAATGGTGGGCCAATAGAATCCAGAGTCGAATACTTTCTTCGCGGTGTAATTGGGACCAAAGTGACCATCGGTGGGTCCTTTATGGCAAGAATCAAGGATTTGTACCGCTGTCGGCCCATCAACACATCGACGAATAGTCAGATCAGCAAATTGTTTGAAGAGGTAAGGGTCGTCCTAGAAATAATGTTCAATATCTTTAAAGAACTTTTTCTTTTGTTGGGACGTGAACCCTTCCTTGAGAATTCCACCCGCTAAGTAGTTTGCAATGTCCGCAAACCACGGGGTGTCATCGAGATTTGGATTGATAGACATTAAGGCCTCAAGGGGAAAAGAGTCATTGATCTCTTTGTTCGGATGATCCCCTTGATAAGGATCCTCAAGTCTACTAAGATGATCCGCAGCTAGGTTTTCAGCTCCATTTTTGTCACGAATTTCAATGTTGAATTCTTGAAGGAGCAAAACCCAACGAAGAAGTCTTGGCTTAGAATCTTGCTTAGTCATCAAGTACTTCAACGCGGAATGATCGGTATACACGATGGTGGTAGAAAGGACAAGATAGGGGCGGAACTTTTCAAAAGCATACACTACAGCTAAAAGCTCTTTTTCGGTAGTGGTATAATGCAATTGAGCCCCCGTCATTGTCTTGCTAGCATAGTGGATTGGTTGGAAGTGTTTGTTCGCTCGTTGGCCCAAAACCGCTCCAATAGCAAAGTCGCTAGCATCACACATCAATTCAAAAGGTAGCTCCCAATTAGGGGTAACCAAGACCGGTGCCTTAGTTAGCTTATCCTTAAGAAGATTGAAGGATTCAAGACACTCTTTGGAAAAGATGAAAGGGGTATCTTTTTCCAAGAGGTGGGTCATCGGGCGAGCGATTTTAGAAAAATCTTGAATGAATCGACGATAGAAGCCCGCATGACCGAGGAAACTTCTCACACCCTTCACGGTTGAAGGTGGAGGCAATTTTGCAATAACATCGACTTTAGCACGGTCCACTTCAAGACCGGCTTTGGAGATTTTGTGTCCTAGCACGATGCCTTCTTTTACCATGAAATGGCATTTTTCCCAATTTAGAACAAGGCGAGTGTCTTCACACCGCTTAAGCATACGTTCTAAATTGGCAAGGCAAGCAGAGAAAGAATCGCCATAAACCGAGAAATCATCCATGAAGACTTCCATAGTTTCTTCAACCATGTCATGGAAGATAGCCATCATACACCTTTGGAAAGTCCCAGGAGCATTGCATAAGCCGAAAGGCATTCTGTTGTAGGCAAATGTTCCATAAGGACAAGTGAATGTGGTTTTCTCTTGGTCTTTGGGATCGATGGGAATTTGAAAATACCCGGAGAAACCGTCTAAAAGGCAGTAATAGTCATTACCCGCTAGACGTTCAAGCATTTGGTCCATGAAAGGAAGGGGAAAATGATCCTTTCTCATAGCATCATTGAGTTTGCGATAGTCTTTACAAACTCTCCACCCTGTAACGAGACGAGTAGGAATCAACTCGTTGTTTTCATTGGGAACAACGGTGATTCCGCCTTTCTTAGGCACACAATGGACGGGACTAACCCATGGTGAATCCGAGATAGGATAGATCATTCCCGCATCAAGAAGTTTGATAACCTCTTTTTTGATTAGGTCATGGATCTTAGGATTCACCATTCGTTGGCTTTGAATAGTGGGTTTAAAGTCGTCCTCCATGAGAATTTTATGTGTGAAAAAGTGAGGATCAATTCCACGAATATCGGAGATTTTCCATGCAATAGCTTTCTTGTGATTCTTCAGCACGGCGATAAGTCGGGATTTTTCTTCTTCTTTCAAGTCCTTAGCGATGATGACGGGATACTTCTTGTTGTCTTCAAGGAAAACGTACCCGAGATGAGACGGTAGGTCCTTAAACTCTAAATCCGAAGGATTTTCGATGGAAGGCGTAGTCAAATTCGGTTCATCGATAGAGATATCCTTAGGAGATGGTGGAGAAGTATGGTCCTCATTGAGAAGTTTCTCAATGGTACGAATGTCTTCATCCTAATTGGAGGGAGAACGTCATATTTTAAGTCCACATCTCCCAAAGTTGCTTCAAATTCTTTCAAGATGAAATCACTTTCTCCAAATGGAGTTAGTGATGGAGCAATAGAGGCAACGGTCTCAACAATGGGTAGAGAGGAAGAACCACTTTTACAAGCGTCTTTGAAATGTTCTTCACAAGCCTCATCAAGAACATCAATGAAATTAACACTCTCGTTTTCAGAAGGCTGTTTAGAAAGTTTACCCATGTTGAAGACGATTTTATCGTCACCAACTCTCATGATTAATTCGCCCGCGGCTACATCGATGAGAGTGCGACCGGCCCTCAAGAACGGACGTCCAACGATTAATGGAACACGAGGATCCATCTCGTAGTCAACGACAACAAAATCCGCCGGAAAGGTGAATTTGTCGACACCAACGAAGACATCTTCGGCTATCCCCACTGGATAAGCAACCGTACGGTTAGCTAATTCCAAAGTCATTCGTGTGGGTACTAGCTCGGGGAGAGATAATTGCTTCCAAACAGTTAATGGCATTAAGTTAATACTAGCACCTAGATCGGCTAGGGCCATGCAATTCTCTACTCCCGAGAAGTTGCAAGGAATCAAGAAACGACCCGGATCACCAAGTTTGGTTGGTAATTTCCTTAAGAGCACTGCGGAGCAATTCTCATTAAGTTGGGTCTGAGCAATATCGAGAAGTTTCTCCTTATCACTGAGAAGATCTTTAAACATTTTGGCGTACTTGGGCATGTGAGCGAGAGCCTCAGCAAAGGAGATATTGAAATTCAGTTGTTTAAACATTTTAAGAAAGTTAGAAACCTGAATATCATCCTTGTTCTTCAATTTCTCTTTCCTCAACCTTGAGGGATAAGGTATATTGGGTTGAGATGAAGGCTTAGGAATGGAATTCTCACTCACATATGTGGGTGGTGGAGGGGTAGAAGTAGAAGGTGGTGGAATTGGAGAAGTAGAAGTTGGAGGAATAGAAGATGGAGGATTCGGAGAAGGAGACTCGTTTTCCTTTGTCACAATCACCGGTGTAGGTGTAGGAAGCTCGGGTTCCTTTAAACCTTTTCCACTGCGAGTGGTGATTGCTTCCATCTCCCCTCTTGGATTAGCAACGGTGTTACTCGGAAGAGAACCCGATCGAGAGGCTTGATTACTTGGGAAGAAACTAGCCATCATGTTCCTCAAGTCATTCGTTTGACTTGCCAAAGTGTTTCGCATATCAGCTCGAAGATCATTCCCTTGCTTCACCATATCTGCTTTCATGTTGGCCATTTCCCGCTGAATATTTTGCACGATCACATCATTAGTCCTCATGTAGGTTTCAACATCTTGGTGTAATGCGGTGGGTTGGTTGGGAGGAGGAGCATGATAGGCGGGTGGTTGATAAGCAGGTTGTTGGTAAACTTGGTTGTTTCTTTGAGGTGGATATGGGTTTCTTTAGTTTTGATATGGAGTTGGAGCACGTGGTTGGTTTTGATTGTTGCGATTGAGGTTGTTCGGGTTTTGTGGGGGAAAACCGGGTGGTGAAAGAAAGTTGTTTGAGAGATAGCTGAGCAAGTTGCGGTCACCTTGAGGACGTGCTTGATAGCTTCCTGTAGCATAGGTACCGTTGGCGGCATACACATTTTCCGGATTGTCGTGAGTTGAAGGACAATCGGTGTATGAGTGAGATCCCCCACATATATCACATGATTGAGTCATAGCATTGGCTTGGGTAGTGATAGCTTTGGTGTTATTGGCGGCTTGGAGAGCAAGTGATTCAACAAGCGAAGTAAGCTTATCAAGTCTCTTGTCGCAATCATTAGTGCTAGCACTAGCCACATTGGTCCGAACACTCTTGGTTTGCAATCTAGACTTGTTCTCAATAATATCCCAAGCGGCATTAGAAGACTTAACCAAAAGATTACCCCCCGAGGCACTATTTAGTGAATATTGGTCATTCATGCTTAAACCATTGTAAAAAGTATTAATTTGGTGCACTTTGTTAAAACCATGTTGTGGGCACTTTCTTAAAAGTTGTTTAAAATGGTCCTAAGATTCACTAAAAGTCTCATCGTACTTTTGTTCAAAAGTAATGATTTCATTCCGCAAAGCGGTAGTACGAGAGGGTGGGAAAAAATAGTTGATGAATTTGGTCTCTAAGTCCGTCCACGTAAGAATACTCTGTGGCGGTTCCTTATCAAGCCAATGTCGGGCTTGTCCCTCTAAGGAGAAAGGAAAAATTGCAAGCGAATTACCTCTTGTGAAACCCCATTGAATTTGACCGTATTCGTGAGTTGAAGGAACCTTTTGATATGGTCATGAGGATCATCAATGGTACGTCCCAAGAATGGTTGAGCAGAGACCATTTGAATAAAGCCGGATTTGAGCTCAAAGTTGTTGGCTCCAATCGCGGGTATGACAATAGCATCGTGGATGCCCTCTACATGTGCTTGCAAAAGCTCGATCATTGGACGATTGTCCGGTAGAGGTTCATTGTTGTTATTATTCATATTGTCCTGAGGTGGATTATTATTGTTGTTGTGTACACCGGCCATGTCTAAGTTATCGAGAGTCTCGGGCTCTTGATAAGACGTTGATCGAGTGCGCGTACACCTGCAAAAGAACTAACAAAGCAAGAAATATTTTTGGTTTTTTATGTTTTTTAATTTTTTTGTATTTTTGAAAATTTTATATTTTTTAGGATTTTTGAAAATTTTAAAGCAAGAAAAATAACGTTCAAAGATGAACGGATCCCAAAATCCAACGCGTCTCTACTGAAAACAATTAATCTTAACGAAAAGAGTCGGCAGCGGCGCTATTTAATAACTGGGCTTTTACCCCAAGTATAAAATCTTATCGTCCGAATCTCTTCGAATTGATTATTGGTAGAAAGTGTGACTCAATTGTTCTTGGTGGAATAATAAATGGTTTGGTTGATTATCTAGTTTTAAACTAATAGCAAATATGAAAGTGTCTTTAAGTAAAGTAAAACTTTTAAAGATTAAACTAAATTGACAAGTTAAAAATAAATGCTTGAAAACTTAAAGACAAGATTAGAAAAATACTTGAACACTTAATAAATCTAAAACTTGAAAACTTTGTAAAAACAAGAAATTAAACCCGTCGGAATGCTGCTAATCGGAATCTGATCGGAATGCATAAAAGGAATATTGGTCGGAATACACCCTAATCGGAAATGCAATCGGAATTTTAATAGAAACTTGTTGTCGGAATGAGGCAAAACCACTCCAATCGGAATATCAATAATAACACCCTCGTCGGAATGATAGTGCAATCGGAATCTAGTGAAAGTAAGTAGTCGGAATATGGTAGAAATCCCAATCGGAATAGCATAAAAAGGAACACAATCGGAATAATGGGAATTAGAAGCAATCGGAATAATTAAAAAATAAGTCCAATCGGAATGTCTCTCAAACCACCCACAATCGGAATGTTAAACCCTAATCCGATCAGGGTGATCGGAATGATGGGTAGTAGTCGGAATGCTTAATCGGAAAAGGGTTTACCCTTTTCCGATTATTGTGTGATTAAAAAATAAGCTAGTGATAAGCTATGTTTGATAAGCTAACACTAAAACTTCACCAAATCAGCAATGAAATAAACTAAATAAGCTCGAATAACAACTTTTCCAACTTAAAATAAGCAATCTTTTAAATCAAACCATAAAAAATGAAGCTTTTTAAGAAAGCTTTTAAAAAGTAAATAAGCTAAAAATACAAATAAGCCAATAAGCACAAGGATCTTAAAGCTTAACCGTATGAAAGCTTAAGTATGATAAAAATACGAACCTTTTAATCCTTAAAACATCAAGATCAAACACGGATCATCAACATTTCGGATCAAAATTAACTAAAATAAAGAAAGGTAGAAAGAGATTAAAGATTAAAAGCTTAAACTTGAACTTGATTAATAAAATCCAAAATACAAAAAGCTTAATCTTGAAAGATTAAAAGAAAGAAAAGATGAAAACTTAGTGAGAGAAAGTTTGGAACTTTCTCTCTCTAAAAACTAGAAAGGAAAAATGAAAATGAAACTAGCTAACTCCCCTCCTAATGTGATTAGGAGGGTATTTATAGGGAAAATGGGAAGTGCATGTGTGGTGTGCTTCCTTCTTTCTTTTCTTCTCGACTCAATTAAATTCTTTGTCTTTTCTCGACGTCGTCTCGGGATTTGAACTTGTCTTAATAATTTTCTTCTTTAATTTAGACTTGAGTTCTTCGACTTCATTAAAACTTCCGTCTTTAGACTTTTTCTTCGATAAATCCTCAGAATAAGTCTTGGACATCCGTTCTTTAAGCACTCTTGATCTCTTGACTTCGTCTTTTCTTGTTTTCTTCGATAAAAGCCCGTGAAAGCCCGTGTTTTCTTCCTTGTTCATCTTTTGGTCCTAAAACACAATAAAAACACAAACCACGCATAATTCCGACTTTTACAACATAAAATACACGTTTTGGTCTTGTTAATATTGGAAATAAGTGGTAAAAGGATAAATGTTTTCACACTTATTAACACCGCATCTTCACACGCCACAACCCGAAGTCATTAGACCCGTCGAATTTTTCGACGTCAAACTTCGCTATCGACGGCATATTCTTTCACCCTTGTTGCGTAAAAACTCTTCTTGCAAATTGATTTAATTAGAATAACCCTAAGCCTCGATCACGTACAAGCAACCCGATCGTAAACTTGAAAACCCAAGCAAATCATGATCAAACTTGAACCACAAAAACCCCGCAACAAGAACCTTTGCTATATTGAATTAATTCAATATAACAAACAAAGAATAATATGTTATGAAGAGTACAAGAACAATCGTAGTCAGAATTGGACCAGTATCTCGAAGAGTCTCTTTTGCCTAAGATTCATGAGTTTGATGTTATGGGATGGTGTAAATTGAACAAGTCCAAGTACCCAACATTGTCGAAGATGGCTCATGATATCTTGACTATTCCTGTGTCGACTGTTGACGTCGAGTCCGTTTTTTTTACACGTATGAAGGAAATTGATCCTTATAGGTAGGGATGTAAACGAGTCGACCTTTTAACGAGCTACTCGAGCTCGATTAACTCGAGCTCGAGCTTACATATTTTCAAGCTCGAGTCGAGCTCGAACAAAAAAAGATGCTCGTTTAGTTAAACGAGTCGGGCTTTTAAAAGAAAATAATCGGCTCGGCTCGTTCGAAAGCTCGTTGAGTTACTCGATCCGATCGAGTTTAACGAGCCGAACGAGCTAATCGAGCCAAACATTTGAATTTTTATGAAAATTTATATATTTTAAATTTTAGTAAGTATTGATAATTTAATTTCAATTATTTATGAAGATATTAAACTTTGTTAAGTAAAAAACACTACGAAATCACTCAAAACACTTCTTAAAATTTTCGTTGCTTTCGCCTTACGATTTGTGGAACACTTCAACTCCGTAATTTTTTACAACTATCGATGTGACATGAGATATTCAATAAAATATCTTCAAGACATGTATCACAAAACAAATTTGGATATAGTAATATATAAAATCTAAACCCGTTATTGATTAACCAAATAGTCAAATGCAATGAGCAAAATATGATTAAATAAGTTAAAAGTAACATGTGATAACATTACACTTTTACTACATGTTATTCGAATGTAGATCAAACTTTATAGAGAGATGTAATTTGACTAAATATGATCTTTTAACTAGTATAAGGACACAACTAGTAAATTTATCCCACATTACTTGAAATAGAAAACTTTCATAGGAAAAAACTTTATAAGCAAAGGTCTCGTCCTAGTTTTGAACTTAGTTAAGCTTTAGATTTAATTAAACATTAGTTTTGTATTCATAAACAAGCGATTTTGGCTTATAAGTTACATAAACTTTAGTTTAAACATTATAAATTTTTTTATAATTGTAAACGAGCTTTCGAGTTCGAGCTTGAGTTAACAAACGAGCCTATCAAGTTCGAACATAAAAGTTAGTTCAGTGTAGGAGTACAAAAAATATTAAAATTCTTAAACGAGCCTCGAGCTCGAGCTCGAACAACAATAAAAAATTCGATTTCGAGCTCGAGCCTATTTGTAAAACTTTGTTCGAGCTCGAGCCGAGCTCGAGCATAGCAGTTAATAAACAAGCATGGCTTGTTTAAGCCAAAACTCGACTCGATTCGGATCGTTTACACCCCTACTTATAGGTGCATACTTATAGGTGCACTCTGAGGCCTACGACAGTTGACGCGCTTTATTGTGCTAGATGGAAGTTCGTGAAATGGTGATGATGATGATGCGGTTTATAAAGATGATTTGATGATAGTTAGCTAAAGGATCAATAATGTAAAACTATATTTCAAGTTAACGAAATAACTAACGGTTCCGTTAAGTCAAAGGTAAATTCAAATGTTTGACCAAAATCCTACGTGGCCAGTATGATTTTCGAACATAAAAAAGTTCAGTGGGCATAATAGAGCATTTTAGAAAGTACATTGTGTATTTATGACTTTTACCCTTTGAAAATGTATTATACTCGTCACCTAATATTATTGTGTCATGTGAACTTTTTTTCTTCATACTAAATCAAAAAACTTTTGAATTCTTGTTATTCTGTGGATCCTATGACCATGTTACACACAATAACACGAATTCAAAAGTTTTTTGATTTAACAGGGAAAACAAAGTTCGCTACGCACAATATACGTTTTCAAGCAATTAACAAATGTTATTACATTGGCCGAACTTCGACACCATATATGTTAAGGCTTCAGAAGTTGCAAGTTTAGAACTATGACCTCTTCCATCTTCCCATTTTTCTGAAACCCATCGGGCAAATATCATGTCCCATCATATAAACAGATTCATCAACTTCTCCTTCACCCAAACACAAGTATATCAGCCGACCGTAAGGTAGATCTTCCTTCGAGTGGATCTGTCAGAAAGTTCACGAGAGCCTCCTTTCTAAAAGAAATTCCAACTCGTTTCAAGACATCATGCCGATCTTATTAACCCGATCTAAAATTCGAAGCTCAGCTCCTCCATTATAGTGAACATACCTCATAAAAGTATCATACTGATCACAGATCTGAATTCAAACGCGAACTGCTCCATGCACATATGAGACCTCGTATTGTCCTCTGATTATTTCAGGGAAATCGCTTTCCAAAGCTGTCATGAAATTGGAATATGTATATATGTCTTCATCAGCACGTAGAGACTACAAAGCTGACATGCTTCGAGATGGCAAAGTGGTAACTTAGATCCCCAAAGACATGATATTGCCCCTGGTTTAGAATTTCAGGACGAAAATCTTCGGGTTCTGAAAAAGTTCATTATGATGAGATCCAGATTCAATAGATCATAGGTTTACTGAGTTTAAGGTCTTTACCTGTTGACCGAGCTTTAGTGTAAACTTTGAGCCATGTTGTGCTTCCCTCAATCTAATCTTTGATAATGTTTACCACATTTTTTTACCTTGACTTTAGCTTTTTGCATAGTATCTCTGTCCCTGATTGTACAGATATCATTTCCCTCCAAACAAATAGTATATGGAACACCAAGCTCATCTGCTAGACCGTACTTTTTCCATATTCTCGATCCTACAAAAAAAACAACATAAAGTAAGGTTATTTCTATCTGTTATTAGCACCTTACTTTAATATAGATATGGTTTTTGTTTCCAAGGTCTCAGTTACATACCAGTAGTTACATCTAGCTCATTCACAATATGATAAAAGTAAAAACTACCTCATCAATAATTAGGTAGTTCCAACCCACTTTGGCAAATGCGTCTGCATTTTGAGCTAAGGTCACATATGTTGTTAAGAGAATCCCGCGCTACAAATAGTTCAAGCAAAATATAGCTTCTTAATGACAATCGAGTTATTTGTCCTTATGCATGTGCTTCAAATACTAAAGTTCAAATGGTCTACAGTACCCTAGAATTGACATAGTATAGAAAATAGAGTCTAGAGTGTCAAGGGTTTAGCTTATTCTTTTTGTCTAATTTCCACACATCAATATATTGTTTTCTCATAAACTATATAAGTAATACGGTAATACCACAGTTCAACACTATTAAAAACTTGCTTATTTAGGGGAAAAAAGTAAGCTCTTTGTAATAACTTAACAAGAGAGTGTTTGGGAATAAGCACTTTAAAAATAAGCAACTTGAACACCCCCTGACATGCTTGTTAGTGCTTATTAATTTCACAATAAGCAGTTCAAATAGAGTGGTAAGAATAGGCAGATAAGAATTTAGAAAGCAATCCCAAACGCCTCCATAGCAAAATTTTCATTGTGTTTCGATTCTGTATATGAACAGTAAGGTGTTTGAGATTGCTTGTGCAAACTACTGATCATTTATGAATGATAGTTCGTTTAAATAGACAACTATGAGTTTCTTATGTAAAATAGCACTAATTCTATAAGAGTACCACACCATAACGTTACTATAAATCTACGTGATAATTTTGAGTTTGTAAAATACGATAATAACATATATCAGATGTGTTACAATATCTTAGAAGGTCAAATACAATAAGAAACAATCGAAGCGGTACTCGAACAAAATTGTGGTAATAAGATCAAAATAAGTTTCTTTCATAATAAAACCAAAGTAAGTAAGTGTCCCATAAAACTTACTTAATCCGACATGTATACTTAGTCTCCTATTAAAATTCTTCATTTTACAACGAAACCATATAAATCTACCATAAAATCTAATCTAGTAGGACGCATAGAAATGTGTCATATAAGATTACATATAATATACATCTACTTCTTAGAGTCGTATAAAATATAAAATTATACCACCCAAATACAAGTTATATCATAACGAGACTAAAATGAGTAAGTGTCATATGAAACTCATCTAATAAGAATGAAATGTCCTATTAAGGTTCCATGATAATACGACTCATATACTAACTCGTCATATTAGATATGTTTTTAGTAGGCTGCTTAAAAAAGTGTCGCAAGAAAAGATCCTAAAAGGTACCTTTTTTTGTAGTTCGAGTTGCTTGGTCGCCTCACATGTTGGAATGCCTATAATCGACAATGGTCGCCGTTTCTTTATATCATGATGTATGACCTTGAATTTGTCATTGATGTTTTCTGGAATTAAGATAACTCCAACCTTCTCGAATATCAAAGCATATTTGCAAACACCAAGCCCAAAAAAGACTATTAGCCTTACGCACATGATCATCGCCGGGTTCCATTAGAAGCATCTTCGAAGACAAGCATCTCGTCTCTCGACCTTCATCACAAAAGCCAAAGACAGAAACTATATCACAATAACTTAAAATAAACCTAGATGCTACTAGGATCTATGTTCATACTAGATTATAAACTTGTTAAGGTTAACACTTCATATGAATCAAACGTGTTGAAAACATTACTTACATGAGTATTACAGTACTTAATTAAGCAACTACTACTAATATTTAAGAAATTAAACATTCTTTAACCATACCCCTCTATCTTTTAATTATTACCTAATAAAGTACTACTGTATATATTTTGATATGCTCACATTAGCTTATTTCATTAGATCTATATCTAGATCAAAACTCAAAAGCAACAAAAGAAGAAATGAAGTGAATACCTATTTCAAGATCTGGTCATCAGCTACACAGTCAGGAAATAACGGCTGTCATGTTAATAAAATTTGTGATTTTCACTATTTCAACTGGGATATGGGATTAAGATGGGGCTACCTATGACAGACCTTCAGCTGAATATTTTGGGCCAATATACACATACAGTTTGTTGGTGTGATAAAAAAACTGAAACTGAAATAAATTTGTAGCCGATTTTAGTCGAATCACATATTTGTTTTTTGGTTTGGATATAGTTTAGTCAATATAAAAACTGAACTCACATAAATACAAAATAATATTCTTTATATATCTATCAAAGGTTGCAAAAATCGTTAATTCTTAATCGAAAATTGAGTTTTTTTATCTTGTAATTGTTATAGGTGAGATAAATAAGGCCCCGTTTGGTTCGTAAATTTTTTTTAAAGGAATTGTAATCTTTGAAAGGAATTATAATTTGATATAATTGTAATTGAAAAAATGGGAATATGTTGGAATTGTAATGTTGTAAAATTGTAATGGATAAAATCTGAGATGTGTTTGGTTGAGTCTGACAGTAATGTAATTCAATTTTTTATTATAAAACATAAGAAATGAATAAAAATAATAGTTAAAATAAAATAGAATAATAAAAATAAAATAATAAAAACATAATAATTTAAAATAAAATAAACTTGTTATTTTAATAAAAAATATTATTTTAATAAAAGTTATTATTTTTATAAAATTATTATATTAGTAAAAATTATCATTTTAATAAAATTTCTTATTTTAATAAAAAATATTAATTTAATAAAAAATATTATTTTTTATTAAAATAAAATAATAATAATTTATATTATTTTAATATTTGAAAAGTATAATAATAAGAAATATCTATATGAATAAAATACTAAAATAAATAATATTAACAATAATTAAAAAATAAAAATATTTAATTAAAATATAAAATTATAAACTTATAAAAAAATAACATAAAAAATAATAAAAATTAAAAAATAAATTAATAATAAATAAATATTATATAAAATAAATTCAAGTTTTTTAAAAAAACATAAATTAAAAATTTATAAATTTATAAATTTATAAATAATAATATAATAATAATAATAAATAATAGTAATTAAAAATAAAAAAAATTATGATTATTAATTTTTTAATTTTTTATTATATAATAATAATAATAAATTTATTTTTATTATATTATTTTAATATAATAATATAATAATAAAACTAATTTTTTTATTATTATATTATTTTAATATAATAATAATAATAATATAAAATAATAATAATAATTATTATGATTATTAATTTTTTAATTTTTTATGCGTTGATCTGACTGGTTCTTCTCCTTTGACTCGTACGGGGATGAATGATTTTGTTCCTGGCCAAGCTGTGATTGATGAGGCACAACGTAAACGTTGCAAGTATTTGGCTAAGTGTGCATCTCTCGGATATGGGTTTCTTCCTTTCTCCTTTTCTTCTTTAGGGGAGTTACAGGAAGATGCAGTTGCGTTGCTGTAGCGGATCCAGAGATTTTCTAAGGCTCAAGACATTGGAGCGCGCACTGCTATACATATTTTCCATAGAATAGGTTTTACCATTGCTAAAGGGGTGGGAGCGCAGATACTATCTCGACTCTCATCCAATTTGTTGTAAATCCCCTTTTGTTTCTAATAAAGTGATGGTTTAAAAAAAATAAAAAAATAAAAATAATAATAATAAAGTGTTGATTTAAATAATAATAATAATAATAATAATAATAATAATAATAATAATAATAATAATAATAATAAAGTTGATTATTAATAATTTATAATAATAATAATAGTGGTTTGAAGTATAAAACTAGGAATTACGACGTAATTCAAAACATTCCATCCAAGTTTTTATGTAATCTGAAATACATCATTTGATGTAATTGTAATGTCTCAATTACAATTACGTAGTATACCAAACACCATATGTAATGTAAAGTGAATTACATCCCCTCATTCTGTGAAACAAACATGTTACGTAATGTAATTGAATTACAATTACATCAAATTACGTCCAATTACAACGAACTACACGGGGCCTAAGTGATTAATAAGATTAGAATTGTTGATAATTTTTTAGTATTTTCAACGAATTTTGACTATTTTAGTAATAGTGTTTTAAAAAACAACTTGTGATAGATATATACAACTACTTACTGTAAGGGATTAAGTTTACGACACGATTATGTATTTTTGCAAGTTTTCGCCATTGATTGTTGTTGACCGTCAAAGATCACGGTTGATCATGGTTAACCGATTTAAAAAATCGACAAGGTTGATGTAACGCTTGGGCGGCGTTAATAAGTTTGGTAGGTTTTTTTTTGCAACACTGATATTTATTAAAAAAATATATTAAAACTATTTTCTGATAAAATATAACAATTTTCAAGCTTGAAATTTTTATTAAAACCATATATATAATTAAATGTGTTATGTATTAGTCTTTATTAGCCTAAGTCGCGTCTAGGGGATAGTTATCGAGTGTCCTAAATAGCCTATAGCAATAAAGGTCGGTTGGCTGTGTCAAAGCCCAACCCGACCCGTAGTGTATGTAACAGTCGGTTTCCCCTCATCTCTATAAAAGGAGATGAGGGGGAACGAGATTCACAACGCTTCTTTATCAATAAACTAATCGGGACGATTAGGGTACATACCTTGTGTGTCGTTTTTCTGTCGATGGCTGCATAGATCGTGGTTTCCGCATCTAGTATCCAGGTTGTAGTCGTGTAATACTACAAGTGGTATCAGAGCTCGGTTCTTCGAGTGGCTGGTTTACTAGGATCGATCGGGTGCAGCAGGTTTCGATAGAAAGAGGGTTTTCTTCTTGTGGGGTTCGATTGTTGAAGGTTATCCAACATCGAAGGTTTGTCGATTTTTCAGATCGACAAGGAAGTTCTTGTGGTGGTGATTATTTGCCGCCATTGTTGTAAGGAAGAAGATAACAACGGCTGGTGTCAAGGAAGAAATAGACATCAGTAATTGAAGTAATACAAAAGGGTTTTATTATTCCTTGTTGGGCCGATTATATTGGGCTAGTTAAGGTTTAACTAGTCTTAGGTTTTTAATATATATATTGGGCCAAAGGTTTTTGGATATAAAACAAAAAGGATAGTATTATTACTTCGGGTATTTTACACAAGGAGACTTCGTAATTCGTGATTGTGAGGGCTAATATATCACAAGGTTTAGCGAATTACCGAAGGGACTTTGTTATTTTGTGATTGTGAGGGTTTATCACAAGGTTTAGCAAATTAACAAAGGGGATAAAGAAGCGTTCAAGACTTGTCGAGGTTGCAAGATTTCTTGGTTATTAGAGATCGGTTTGCAAAATTAAAAGTACGACAAGGGTTACTTCAAAAGGTGCCGATATTTTCTTGATTCAAGGATTGTCGATTTATTGGATAGGTTAATTTCCAAGGTTCAGTCGATATTTGAGTAAGAAAGGGTTTTTTCTTTTGAAGGGTTACTTGGTTTGATCGATTGCTGAGATTTTATCTTAGGGTTATATCGATAAATCAAGGGGTGTTTTACACACGGGATACTTTGCTAGATCGTATTTTTTGTGTAGGTAAATTCACAAAAGGTTAAACGGTTAGTAAAGGGTTAAAATATGATGACGCTGAGCAAATTTGACATCGAGAAATTCGATGGGAAGAATGACTTTGGGTTATGGCAGGTAAGGATGAAGGCTTTGCTGGAACATCTGGAATTAGATGCAGCATTGGAAGAATTACCCGCCACCACAATAGTGGCTTACGATAACGTCATTCAGAAAAAGGCTTACAGCGCATTGATCTTGTGTTTGGATGATCGGGTCCTACGGGAGATCACCAAGGAGACGACTGCAGCGGGGATTTGGAAAAAGTTAGAGACTTTATACATGACAAAGTCTTTAGCTAATCGTTTGTACTTGAAGAAAAAGTTATATACTTTTCAAATGTATCAAGGTAAGAGTCAGTCTGAACATATTGATGAGTTTCACAAGCTCGTAGGTGACTTAGCGGCTATAGATACTGCTATATCGGATGAGGATCAGGCATTATTATTACTCACATCTTTACCATCGTCTTACGATAATCTCGTGGAGACTTTGCTATATGGTCGGGATACTTTGAAGCTAGAAGACGTGCTCGCGACACTTAATTCTAGGGAACTTCAGAAGATGACGGAAGCAAAGGGTGATAATGGTGAAGGGTTGTATGTGAGGGAGAGATCCGGTCAGAGAGATATGGAGCAGGGTGCAAATAGTTCGTGGTCAAGGTCACAAGGAAGGAGCGACAAACTCAGGTGTTATATATGTCAGTCTGAGGATCATTTGAAGAGGGATTGTCCCAGGTATAATCACAAGAAATCTCAAGGTTTTGTCAAGAGTAAAGATCAGGTATCCGGTTCTGGAGTTGATGGGTATGACAATGCTGATGTTATGATGGCTATGAGTGCTGATGAACTTTTTGACTGGATCATGGATTCAGGGGGCTCATACCATATGACACACAAGAGAGATTACTTAGTTGATTTTAAGGAGTATGACGGTGGTAATGTACTACTAGGTGATGGTAGGGAATGTCGTGTACGAGGGACAGGAAAGGTTCGAGTACGAATGAGGGATGGATCAACTTTCGTGTTGGACAACGTCAGGTATGTTCCGGAATTAAGACGAAACTTGATATCGCTGGGCACTCTTGAAAAAGAGGGTTTTACCGTGAAGATGCAGTTGGGCAAGATCAAGGTTATAAAGGGTTCACTGGTGGTACTATCAGGAACCAGAAGGGCTAATTGCGTATATACTCTGAACGGTCAGGCTATGACCGGGAAGACAACGAAGGGTAGGAAGCAGTTAGGAAAATTCCAGACTGGGTTGAAGGTCAAGACGGGTAATGTTCTTGATTCTTGTAATCAGAAGTCTACACAACAATGTATGAAGAGTGGGGTCGCCAAACATTTGGATGTTGCAGGGTTACAGCAGCAGAATGGGTTGGTTGAGGAGACGAACGTGACACTCTTGGATAAGGTACGTTGTTTTCTGATTCAGTCTGGTTTGTCCAAGGTTTTTTGGACAGAGGATACAACCATGTCTACATATCTAGATAATAGGTCACCATCAGCAGCGATTGGATTCAAGAAGACTATAGATATGTTGGGTTCTTTTGGTTGGCTTGCTAGTATTGAGCAAGGGATGCTTGAACCGGTTAAGTTCAAGTGCATATTCCTGGGATACCATAAAGGTATGAATGTTTATCAACTTTGGAGGTTAGATGACGTTACTTCAAAGGGAGTGCTTTACAGGAATATGGGTTTCAATGAAAGTGGGCAATACAAGAAAACTTTCATTGGTTCTGGTGTATGTAAAAGTTCAGTGCAGGTGTTGCAAGGAGTTGAGTTTGAGGTGGAATATCGGGAGGATCAAGCACTTGAGGTGGAACCTCAGGGGAATGTTGGTCATGTAGTTGTTCCAAAGAAAGTACAAACTCAAGATTTGATATACTATCATCAAGCACGTGATAGGGAGCAACACTTAGCACGGGATCTATTCAAGTATAGAGAAGACAGTAATGATGCTGCTTTTGCAGTTGCTGCAGTGGAGAAGATATATGCACACGATTCATTGACTTTCAATGATATAGTTGCTTGTGAGGTTCTTTCCAAGTGGATGGCTGGATTGAAGGAAGAAATGGATACTCGGTTAGATGTGCATGTGCTCAGCAACGGTTGTAGGAAAAGCAGTGACGACAGATACGGTTATTACTGGGAGGATACACCAGGTATGTTCATACATCTATTTCTCTATATAGATTGTATGGTATTTTCTTGCGGATGCAAGGCTGAGATCTCGGTTACTAAGGATTTGCTGGTAAAAGCAAAGGGAAATATACTTGGTATTAAGATCATCAGGAATCGGAGTGGTAATACTCTGAGGGTGTCACAGTCCAGGTTTTACAACAGAAAGTTGGTACAGACTTTGTTGAAGGGACACTCCATACTGTCGTTGGAGGATAGTCTATCAGGGGACTGTGATGTGGTAAAGAATAGTAAGTGGTCATATATATATGCGGTTGGAAGCCAGGAGTATCAGGTGGTCTGCACGAGACCTGACATAGCATCTGCAGATGTGAGTATGTTGGATAGATTTGATCGTGGATTACAGACATACGTACAAGTTTTTGTGGATTTTGACTACACCATGGGTAGATCGATCACTGTCATGGGTAGATCAATCACAGGGTACGAGTTGCTGATACATGGATGTGCGAGGAGCTGGGAAGCTAAGTTGCAGCACAAGGAGGCTTTGTGGACAACTAAAGCGGAGTATATGACACTTACGGAGGTTGTGAAAGGAGCTATTTGGCTAAGGGGATTCTTGGAAGAGTTAGGCGTAAAGCTTAACACTATTGCAGTTAATTGTGATAATCAGGGTGCGATTCATTTATCGCGGAATCATGTTTTTCATGATAGGACTAAGCACATCAATGTGCGTTATCACTTTATCAGAAGAGTCTTGGATGCAAAGACGGCTGAAGTTCTGAAGATGTGTACTGAACACAATGCTGCGGATGCCTTGACGAAGGTGGTACCTGGACGCAAGTTACAACACTGCTTGGAGCTGCTGAGTGTTGGGATAGGCTAATATAAGCCTAAGGTGGAAATTGTTATGTATTAGTCTTTATTAGCCTAAGTCGCGTCTAGGGGATAGTTATCGAGTGTCCTAAATAGCCTATAGCAATAAAGGTCGGTTGGCTGTGTCAAAGCCCAACCCGACCCGTAGTGTATGTAACAGTCGGTTTCCCCTCATCTCTATAAAAGGAGATGAGGGGGAACGAGATTCACAACGCTTCTTTATCAATAAACTAATCGGGACGATTAGGGTACATACCTTGTGTGTCGTTTTTCTGTCGATGGCTGCATAGATCGTGGTTTCCGCATCTAGTATCCAGGTTGTAGTCGTGTAATACTACAAAATGAATAATATTTAAATTATATTATTTGGTTAACCCGGAAACCAAACCGATTTTAGTTCGATTTAATCCAATTTAAACTCTATTTGGTTTTATCCGAAAAAAATCTAATCGAAATAACGGTATCAAACAAAATGAAGAACCTGATAACCGAAACAATGAACATGCTTATAGGTACAAGCAATCAAGATTAGAGGGCACGATACAGTGGTTGGCCGGTCGGCTGGCCACGCGGCACGAGCCCACGGCGCGAGCCACTGTACCGTGTTTCGCGTTTTCGGCCTCCAAGCCGTAGGTGCCAGGCGATGTTGTGGGGGCGCGAACGCTGCACTGTGGGTGGCGTTTTCCATGTTTTTTTCCCTTTCTTTTCTAGGTTTCGTTCATGTGCGTGTGATATGCTTTTTTTTGTGTTTATTGCAGGTACAAGAGAAAGAGTTCGTGTGTGTTTTGGTGTGGGATCTGTTTTTTTTTTTATTATTGCAAGTTCAAGAGGAAGAGATTAGAAACGGACTCATCACAAAAATAAAGTGGACCGAATTTTTAAGTAGGGTAAAAAAATAAGGGCTGAATTTTTCAAAAGAAATGTGTGAAGTATTTAGTAAGAAATTTAATTTATTGGGTTTTTTTATTTATTTAATTTTATTTAAATATATTGTTTTAGTTATTTTTTTAAATGTGGCGGGGTCGTCATAACACCAAAACTTGTCAAGTTAACTAGTGAGTGTGTTTTAGTGTTATGATGAGTTTTGGTGTTATGAGTAAAATTAGTCATGTGGCACCATTTTTTCTCTACGGCTCAAGCTCACGGCTTGAACTGTACCTAACACTCTTAGTACAGTTTAATAAAGTAAATGACAGTTTGTATATTTATGGCCAAGAATTATTTTTCTTTAGATATGAGGGAAATCCTAGCTGGGTTGCTTATTGTTAGATAACATGCATATCTCAGATTTCACAAACCATCGCAAGAACCATGAAAAGGATGCTAAATGCCCAAATCATTTGCAATACATCATTTGCTCTATGTTATAAATTGTAGTTGTAATTTTTGATATATTGCTCATATCTATGCGCCATAGACGGACCTTCATAGGGACCTTCATAGGGACCCGGGGGGGCTGTGGCCCTCCCAAGACTCGATGTTCATAGTGTAATTATACTAAAACTTAAAGGTATTTTTGGAAAAATTTATATTTGGCCCTCCTAAAAAATATTGTCAGCCCTCCCACTAAAATTGTTCAAGTTCCGTCTATGTATGCGACCTAACCGGGGCACCGGGCTATATCATTTTCTGGACCTTTTCGGAGTTTTGATAACCTTAAACCACCCGTCAGAATATTGATTAGCAGATAATCCGTCCAACGTTACCTGAGCATGACTGTTCTAAGATGCAAAAGTTACAGATAGTTGTTACTTATTTTTTATATATTGCTCATATCAAACCATCTCATACGACTTATTTTCAAACTTAATACTGGTAATAGTTAATGCCGTAAACGAATAAAGTGTTCTATATGAACTTTTATTAAAACTTAAAAGGTTGGGCCTAGTTCTGAGTTCTGACTTCTGCACATAAAAGAAATTAGCATCTTATTCTATTCTAATTTTGAGTGACAACTTTCAATACTTTTACACTTTTATTTCACAAGACAGTTACAATACTTCTTTATCTGTCGGAAAAAAGCATAACATGATTCGGGGCATGAGCAACGATATCCAGCTTAACAGAAACTATCTGTATATGCAAAACTTATATAAACCGGTCATAAAAATAGAATCAGTTAACTTGATCATTAATGTTTCCACAACTGAATTAAACATGCAACCCTCCTTAAATAAGATAAAAATTTGAATAAGGGGGTGTTTGTTTTAGCTTATGTAATGGGCTTATATAAGCCATTTATGGCTTATATAAGCCTATGTTTAATAAGCTTATAAGCCCATGGCTTATATAAGCTTAAGTTGACATGAAGGTAAAATGGTAAATATGTTATATAAGCCCAAACCTTCATTAAAAAGCCACATTTTTGTGGCTTATCAAAACACCCATATATAAGCTTATAAGCCCACTTATATAAGCTTAACCAAACACTTGGTTTGGGCTTATAAGCTTATAAGCCCATTATATAAGCTAAAACAAACACCCCCTAAAACTAAAAGAAAGCACTTGTGTTGCATCGAGATATTTGATTCTACAGCTCTACGCCATCCTCCATGCCAATAGCCATGCTAATGCACACATCCAAATCCCCCCTGAAAATAAGCATATAGTCACAAAGATCAAATATTGTTTTCTCAAGGGTGTAGCTTATTCTTTTTATCTAATTTCCACACATCAAAATATTGTTTTCCCATGAACTATATAAGTAATACTAAAAACTTGCTTATTTAGGGGGAAAAGTAAGCTCTTTGAAATAACTTAACAAGAGAGTGTTTGGGAATAAGCACTTTAAAAATAAGCAATTCCGAACACCCCCTGACATGCTTATTAGTGCTTATTAATTTCACAATAAGCAGTTCGGATAGAGTGTTTAGAATAGGCAGATAAGAATTTAGAAAGCAATCCCAAACGCCTCCATAGCAAAATTGCTCATTGTGTTTTGATTTTGTATATGAACAGTAGGTGTTTGAGATGCTTGTGCAAACTACTGATCATTTATGAATGATAATTCGTTTTAAATAAACTATGAGTTTTTTGTAATATTCACTAATCCTATAAGAGTACATCATATGACATGACTTGTATCATTTTTAATTATTATACACACTCAAATAATAAATTACTAACCTTTTTTACACACTCAACATCCTTGGTTGCCCCATGATAATAATGTGCCATGAAACCAGTGTCCTTAAATTCGTCATGCCATTATTTCAATAGTATACTTGGGGCGACCACCATGACCCTTTCTGTAAGTCGGCCCTTTAGCAGAGAATGCTTGTTCAAACCGTTCCACTTCATTTTTAACACGACTGTGAGCACCTATCAGATAGTTCCTATAAGTGGTGCTAACCTGTGACGATAATGAAATTTGGTTGTCAATAAGGAAGGACCATCACTTTAAAAAAAACACATTTCTCTTCCTAGTGGTAACAATCTTTCAACAAAAAAGTAGAACAGCCAGTTTCTAATTTAAAAGTGGAACAACCAAATCCACAAATAAACATAGTTTGTGTCAAGCATTTTAATAACTAATAAACAACAATTAAACAATAAGAAACAGTAAAAGCATCAGCAAAGCAACTACCTCGTTTCGCTTGATCTCCTTACGCTGCAACAACGTAGTAATCTCGACTCGGTACCGCTCCAGATTGTGAAACTCGTTCTTGAGATCAGCTTGGGTTTTCTCCTTGTTCTCCTTTTGAATAGCATTACTAGTATCATGAACCAAAACAACAACATTATAATTTATAAGCATACATATATACATTCCAAAACAATACAAAAGAATTGGAGTGATGCAATACTTTGAATGACAAAGTGACACAGACACGTTATGTGTTACAGCCAGAGCTGACTCCGAAGCGTTTGAAACGAGCCGACTCAGCAGTGTTACAGTCCGACACGACGTGACGGATACAAATTCTATGACTTGTGGTCATTTTGACTCAACTCAACTCAGTCATATAACATTTCTTCTTCGTAAACTTCTTGTAACTCCTACACCCAATGTTGCGATTAAATTATTGCACGTTGCACAATGTATTAAAAAAATGTTTTTACAGAATATGACTTACTTTTTTTGGGTAAAGGGTTACAAAATATGACTTAAATGTAAATATACTCAGCCAAGATATGTTTATTTGGAACCGTAGTTGGATTTATCCGGGCAACAAATTCAATAGTCATTCCCGCACTAACTGTTTCAAACTGTCGAAATTGGTCCAACCTTTAAATTTTTATGTTATAACAGTGGGAAAATACGAAATGCAACTTATACGTTTAAACCACAAAACCAATGTACACATTCAATGTAATAAAGGTGTGACATTCTAATATGCTTTACCATAGATTTTTCCTTATAGAGTTATAGGCATACAACATTTTACTAAAACTGAGCATTACTTGTGACCACTATACACATATTAAATAATGTGGTCTAATATCTCACCTCTCTTCAGCAGGATTGGGTATCGTTTTTATATGAGTATGGATAAGGCATACACATAACATCAAAACTCTTAGCGGGTTCCTTTCTTCCTTCCTTTGTTGTGGAGCTTCTTTAGAATCTTGCTTACCTCAACCCTCTTACTTTGGCGGTCTGCTTCGATCTCATCAACAGTGTGCTGGGTTGCATACCTCACCTGCGCTGCTGGTGGGTTAACATAGAACAATCTTCCAGCCCCAAGTGCCATAACTGGCAACCCAGTCACCTGCCTATTAAATTTCTTCATTATACGACGAAACCATATAAATCTCCCATAAAATCGAATCTAGAAGGACGCATATAAATGTGTCATATAAGATTACATATAATATACCTCTACTGCTTAGAGTCGTATAAAACATATAATTATACCACCGAAATACCAAGCGTTGTATTATGTTATATGATAACGAGACTAAAATGAGTAAGTGTTATATGAAACTCATCTAATAAGAATGAAATGTCCTATTAAGGTTCCATGATAATACGACTCCTAGACTAACTCGTCATATTAGATGTGTTTTAGTACACTGCTTAAAAAAGTGTCAGCAGGAAAATATCCTAAGAAGTACCTTTTTTGTGGTGTGAGTCGCCTTGTCCCCTCCACATGTTGAAACTTAGAGAGCCGAACCTTTTCCAATGTCACCCAAACCAATTTTAACGCTCTTTATATCATGATGTATGACCTTTAATTTGTCATTGATACTTTCTGGAATTAAGATAACTCCAACGTTGTCGAATATCAAAACATATTTGCAAACGCCGAGCCCAAAAAAGACTATTAGCGTTGCACACATGATCACCACGGCTTCCATCAGAAGCATCTTCGAAGACAAGCATCAACTCACAACCAACCTTCATCATAAAAGGCAAAGACAGAAACCTTATCACAATAATTTACAATCACAGCTCGTAGTGTGTTATTGATATCCAAATAAACCAAAATGCTACTAGGGTCCATGTTCATACTAGATTATAAAGTATAAACTTGTTATTATAATTATAAATAGAGGTTAACACTTCATGTGTGACTAATCTCTCTACACGTGTTGAAACTGTATTCATAATCAATCAACTACATTTATACTATAAGAAACTTTATTTAACCATACTCGTATATCTTTCAATTACCTAATAAAGAAAACAATATATTTTGATATGTGCAAATTACAGTAGCTAATTTCATCAGATCTATATCTATCTAACAAGACCAAAAGCAAAGAAATAAAGTGAATACCTATTTCGAGATCTGGTCATCAGACTCTATTGAAATCTTGGAAATAACGGCTGTCATGTTAATAATACTATGAGTCGAGTCCTATGGTTTATACCCTCCATCGACTATCGGGTTAACCCGATCGAGTTATCGGTTCATTTGTTCGAAATTTTAACCGATTGGATCGGGTTCGGAGACTGATTAGCAGTTTGGATACGGGTCGGACATGATTTTTTTTTTCGGGTAAGGGTTCGGTAACGTTTTTTAATAATACCCGTTGTGTTTATCCGTAGCCATATTCGTACCCGTTTAACCGAATTTGTACTTTTGCTTTTATTGTTATTTTAATATAAATACTGAATTTATGAGAAATTGTCGACTAAGATTGTTGAATGAACTGGATGATAATAATAGTTATAATTTTATTCGTTACATTAATTCACATGATATGATATTGAAGTAGTATTCATTATTTTCTAAAAACTTTGGATATATTAATGGTTTGGTTGATTTTTAGTGTTTTTTCTAAATGTTATACTCATAATTATGCCTAATGAAAATTTAATTTTGTATACCGAATACATGTGGGAAAGATCTGAAAACCTGATGGATAATATAAGTCGGATATGCATCAAGTATTGAGACGGATACATATATGAATATTTTAAACGTATGCGAGTACGAGTTCACTAAAACCCGACCCATACCCACAACCTTTACCAAGTCCGAACGATTGAATACCACTAGATACACCCGCCCGTTGTCATCCCTAATACTAACAGGAACTAGGGGTGTTGATTGCTAGGGTCTTAGATACGAATAAAACGAAAAAATCAGACCAAATCGAAAATAATCGAATTAGAGAACCGAGAATCAAGTCAAAACCGAAAATTGAACGAAAAACCAAATTAATATAAATAAAAATTAAGTTTTTATATATTGTATCTATATAAATTAAAAGACGGGCTAAATAAAAAAAGAGGACTAAAAGGGACTTGCCACTAAAAATAAGTACAATTAGCCAATTAGCCTTATTCGACCTATTCGACTATCACTTGAAGGTGACACATGACATTGGGGTTAATGATTGGGGTAGTACATGTGAGTCCCCACAAGTACAAGCAAGTACACATGGTGTAAGTGTACTTGTTATTCGACCACTAGTCACATCGATTATTCGACCCGTACTTTTTTAATAAAATAATAATTTGTAATAAATTAATACCAAATAGTTATGTTATTCGACTTTGACCTATATTTTATTCGACTCGTACTTTTTAATAATAATAAATTAAAAACTTTTTCCCAAATAGATCCTCTAGTTTTTTCGACTTGTACTATGATATTATTCGACTCGTACTTTTTATTAATAAAAAATTAAAAACAGAGATATATTGGTGCATTTCATTTGTTAAACTGCTATTACTATAAACAAGCACTTTTTTTCTTTTTTTCATAAACAAGCACTTTTTTTTCATTTTTCATAAACAAGCACACACACACTAAAAGACACACATAATTCCGCCATGACCAAGATCGATCTGCTCGATAGTGTACTTCACTTTTATTGCCCTAATTTTCTCGGAGGTTATCTCTAATCCCTAGTAATTATAAACTTAATTAATTTGTTTTTTAAGATATGATGTTACTCATTTGATTTGTGGTCAATTCGTTGAACAAATTGTATTTTTTGCTTATTTGATGTGTTTATTTGATTGTAAATTAGTTTAGCTAATCTAAGTATAGGTTATATGAACCTGGATGATTGTGACCTATTTCATTGAGGTTTAGGGTAAAAAGTGTCGTTGTTTTATGTTGATTTGATTGCTAATGTGAGTTTAGAAAGTTTAGGTTTAGCGGATTGGAATTTGTAGCTTATTAATAATCATTAACTTTGTTGCTCAAAAGGTGTTCGATGAAATGTCTAGTAGACAATTGTGGTTCATCGATATTATGGCTTCATTGCTAGTTGAGCCTTTACCATATGTATTACTTGGACACAGGACGATCGTTGTTTAGACGTTTAATGTTAAGGCCTCAAAACACTATAGCGACATAGTGTAATATAAGCTAGGGTAATAGTCCAAAGTGAGAAGCATTAAACATATAGCGTTTTTTGGAGCAATGATTGATTGATATTTTATAAAAAAAAATTATATAGTCTTCATCATAAATTCTTTATAATGCCATATGTTTGTATGTTACAATGTGTTGTATTAATGTTTAGGCGAAAAAAAAGTTTATGACTGCTTGTAGAGTCACATGACATGACGTGAAAATCAAATTGGTCACGACATGTATCTATAACATATTAGTTTATACTATATTAGTTTTGTCCTATGTGCTTTAGTTTTAAAATAAATTAAATGAAGGTTGACGTATATAATAACTAATAAAATGTTAGAGCATGTTGCAAACTTTGTTAGGATGGCAGCGCGAGCTTGATCTTACACAACAACTTGCTATTGAGTCAGTCAAAGCATTACATAGGGGCAAATTATGCAAAGTGAAAACATTAGGTACAAGATACTAAAACCTAATGAAACCATATTTGTTATGAAAGACTCAAGGGACTTGGTTTGGAACATACTGATCCAATGTTTTTTGCAGCATTTACTATTTTTGGTTCTAAATACTCAAGGGAGGCTTGGATGGCGCTTCCCTCCGAACCAGAGGTCTTGAAAGGGTTTATCAAAATGATGGCTAAGTCGATGGGCATCCCGCTCTAGTTTTGTTAGTACTATGTTTGGTGTTTATGCCTTGAAGTTGATGCGATGTTTGGTGCTTATCGTTTAAATCTTGGTACTTTGCTGATTGTATTTCTTATAGGATTAATTTCATAAGAAAGCAATGATGTATGCCATTTTAAACTCTACACGTCAACTAATAGTTTCCTGTTTCTAAATCAACTAGTAGTGATCAACCGATATTCATTTCATGATTCAGTTTACAAGCATGAGCATAAACTGTTTAAATAGGCAATCCCAAACACCCCTATAACTATTATTTGCTTATTGTGTTCTTATATAGTAGTAGATAAGCAGTAATCAGCTGATATTCATTTTATGCTTCAGTTTACGTGAACATTAACAATTTAAATAAGCAATCCCAAGCACCCCCTATAACCTTTTTCTGTTTGTTGTGCTCTTAAATACTCGATAGATAAGCAGCTATGTGGGTATCTATGATTGCTTATCTATACTGCTTATCCGATTATTTGATGGTGAAATAGATAGCACTTACGAATATTTAAGTTCATAGCTGGAAACTCTGTGCTTATCCTTTAGCCGACTCGCAATGAGCTTATAGAAGCTTATACAGACGCCGCACAAACTGATAGTGTACCATCTAAATTGAGGCCGCTTCAGCTGGTTCTGAGCTTGTTTTGATTTCACTAGCTATCTTGGGCCTGACTGAAATACACTCCAAGTTTGATAAAGGCTAGTTTTCATGATAATCACTCAGGTATCAAACAATTTACAAACAGTTGTTCTCTGGGTAAAATTTATACAAACCATCGTACTTATCAAAATGTACCGACTTTAAACACTTAAAATTTAACCGCTAGACATTACTAATGAACTTTCAAATTGATGGTAAACCCCGAAATGACTATATTACCCTTATATTCTTTAACATTTTATATTACATAAAAAAAACTCAGATTTTATTGTTTGGCAACAGTAGGCAATGAAATCATATAATGATTTAGAACATCGATTCATGTGTTTGGTATTGTATAAACTAGGTATAAAGTGTGTGTGGAAGGTTTTTAATTAGAGTAAAGAACAAGACCAAGACCATCGTACTTAATATCATTATCAAGACCGCCACTAATTTCTTAAAGTTATTTTTTTATTTTGTTTTTGAATTGGAGTAAAGAACAAGACCATCAGTGCCTCAATCTAGTTGGGAATGTATTTGTTGAGTCTTAGGATCTAGACTCATCTGGGATATATAACAATGATTGTAATGCACAGCGGAACATAATAACAAACACAATCAAAGTTATGAACACGGCTTTCTTATTCATAAACTGCTTACTAATAAGCTACTAACTATACTCCTGGTGCCTTATAGGCTTGACACCAGGAGGAACGCACACACACCTTTTGTTTACATTGTATATGAATCAGTGAATAACCATGTGTGCCTAATCCTCTTTATATAATAGAGGTACTAGGGTTACATCACAACCCTAGCTTACTATCAAAGCTACCTATTTATTATTAAGTCCTTCATCTTCTTTTGTCATATCAACTCAAGATATATAAGTCCCAACAATCTTCCCCTAGTTGATTTGACAAAACCAGTAAGCACGAGCTTCCCCTGAAGCTAATATAGATGAAGGCTAAGCTTCCCCTCGATCCATGCATTCTTCTCCTTTTTGTCACATCAACTCAAAAAGGATCGTCTTCCCCTTAAGAAGTGCATGTCGAATCCAGTAGGCTTCCTTGGAGTGATCACTGATGAAGAAAATCAAGTATAACAAATTTTATGAAGAAGTGAAATATCCCAAACTTGTGTCTTATATCATCTCGTTTTTATTACATGGGACTGATAACCCCCACAACTATAAGCCAACTGTTAGCTATAACAATATATTTAATCCAACGATAAGGTGTATTGCTCACCAACAGTTTTTGGTACATAGGAACTGGTAACCTTCACAACTATGAGCCAGTTGTAAGCTGTAACAATATATTTAGTCCAAAGACAAGGTGTATTGCTCACCTAATTAGAAATAAGAAGATAACAAGTTTGTGAAAGTCAACTCCAACATCAAATAAGCAATAATCAACTGTTTTCGTCAAGAAACCATAACTCACCAGTAGGAACCATAAGCTAACCATCTCTTGCATTTTAAAGTCAGTAGTACAGATCATCCACTCATTCAGTGTGAAAAAGACATGCTTATTACAATAACATGTAATAAAATGTCTTTGTATAATTCTTGTAATCAATATATGCATGGCGATCACATGCAATGGCCGATAGTCTCAGTGAGCTCTGACGGATCAACCAGAAACCACTCGATGCTTATGATCATGCTAATTTTGTGATGATCATATCATGAACTGTATGGTATCATATGCCCCCCAAATATTTGTAAAAGAGCGTGTAACTGTTCCAATCAAGAATTATAGCATAAACTGAACTTTTGAAATAACCATATACCTCTTCATTGTTCAAGATCACCAGTAGGAACGACCAGGAGGAAACGACTAGGAGGAACCGACCAGTAGAAACTGTCCAGGAGGAACCGACCAGTAGTAAGAAATAGGCAACCAGGAGCATCTCAAAAACCCTTTTTTTTCATTTTTGAACAACTGTCACCACACTGTCGCTAGAACTGTTGCTGATATCAACAATATTTTCCCTCCAGAACATTAGCACACACTGTATATGTCACTACTGTATTGTTGTCTCAATTAGCCCAATAACAAAGTCGATGTATATCCATCCCATATATCGGATGATAATAAAACAGCTCACGTAAATCATGTATATCTCCCCATAATAGAAAAATGTATTCAGCAATGTCTTACCATGAATATTCGAACCAAAGAAAATAATAAGGATAAATACATGTCCCTGAAAATTAGCAGTTGATGCGTAACATTCTCCTGCCTTAGATACACCACACGTTTTAGAATGTTTAAAGATAAATGACGCCAACTGTAACCTCTACAAATCAGGAAAGAATCATGCAAAATAAATCATAGTATTACCCTCGTTATGTGTCCCACGTCATTCCACAGTACGTCCAACTCCAATAAATTAGGGATAATATTTTCCATTAATTATTAACCAAATATAATTGCATATATCTAGTGTAAATTGTTGGAGATATACGTGCGACTCAACCTTGAAAAGTATGCAACCCCATAAAATACGGGATTTACACTTAAGAACAAATCTCCTTTCCATCTTCACGTCACATAACTGCTTTTAATCACACGCATTTGTAAATAAAGGCAAGAGGAAACGAACATACCCCTTAAAGCAATATATATCAAGTCCATAAATAGCTTCCCATAATATTCTGTAACAACTCAAACCGTGTTCACCCTATAATTTAGCAATCTTAAAACGTGATCTCCCAACAATCACGTAGCCATAATAAAATACCATAAATATCTCATTACTTATCCTCACGAAACCCTAAAGATCAGTGATTTCACAGAAAGGTAACCTCCATTATTTTCGTATCCCATAACATAGTAATCTTCTAAAATCACGCAGGCAATAAAACTTGAAGACTTACTCGCGTTATATATCAACGAACCAACCAGAAACCTCATCATGCAACCCCAATAATTTAGCAACACACGTCATGCAAATCTGAATTGCTAAAATCACGTAACCATACTGACCTTTTGTAGATAGACACGTCAAAAAATACTCACAAGCAGAATATTCACATACCAAAAAGTTTCAATAAAAATTATATGTCCAAATGATTTCATTTAAACATAGCACGCATACGTGTCTTTTGATCAGTCATAATCAACAAATATAGTACCCATACGTCCCTATCCACGTTATGTACCAGTAAACCATGAAGCAATTATAGGAATATAATCTCAATAATTATGGCAAGAATATTCACACGTTTTTGTGCATATCCTAAAAGTTAGGAAACACTAAACCATGTATCATACCCCATGAGAACAATCAGCCGAAATTTTTGCAGTCCATTTGTTTTCTTGATTGCACGAGTAGTAAACATAACCAATTCCAAAAGAAATAATATTACCTTGTTACAGCCTCACGTGATGACTTTGAATCCATACAAAACACGTACATAACCAGCAAATACTCCATGTCTTGGCAGATGCGTATCAACAATGCATCTTTTGAATATCTTTCTGTCATGTGAACGTACAAACTACATGGACCACTTAGCAATCAATTCTCTTGTGTTTATCAACGTATTCATTCAAATACCTGCTGTAACATTCGAAAAGAACATAGCATCCATACGCACCCTTGATCAAAAACTGAAAATAAATCTAGGGTATGCATCAAACCCTAAATCATCTTTCTGAATTCTTGGAAAAATCGATCAGCAGCAACACTCATCATTCACCTTAGATCATACGGGGTTCATCGTTGATTTAAGAATCAACTCACCAAACCAGTATGACCACCATCACAACCACAAAAGCAGCACCATCAAATAACCAGCAGCAACAACATGTGAACACCAACAATCATCTAGGGTTTGTTGGGAAAAAAACCCTAGATCAGCAGGAACATCATTATTTATTCAAAAACAGAAAATAACATAACAACGAAAACGAAAACCTTGTAGATCAACCAGATCGAGAGCCAACAAGCTCTGATACCACTTGTTGAGTCTTAGGATCTGAGTCATCTGGGATATATAACAATGATTGTAATGCACAGCATAACATAATAACAAACACAATCAAAGTTATGAACAAGGCTTTCTTATTCATAAACTGCTTACTAATAAGCTACTAACTATACTCCTGGTGCCTTATAGGCTTGACACCAGGAGGAACGCACACACACCTTTTGTTTACATTGTATATGAATCAGTGAATAACCATGTGTGTCTAATCCTCTTTATATAATAGAGGTACTAGGGTTACATCACAACCCTAGCTTACTATCAAAGCTACCTATTTATTATTAAGTCCTTCATCTTCTTTTGTCATATCAACTCAAGATATATAAGTCCCAACAGTATTGGATATGTTTACTAAAGAGAGAATCTAATAATGCAATCACTTGCTAAGTCTTACATTAAATCGTAACTGACCTTGTTAGTTGTTACAAAAGATTGGAAATGATTTGACTTTTGAGGTCAAATTTGCTGCATCTTAAGCTCAAAGTTAGCGAGGATTAATCTCAGCACAATGAATTATTTGTTTACACTCTTTGTTGTAAGATATATCTAGTTTACATTTTTCTTCTAGAAGAACTTGAATATAATCAGTCATAATCCTTTTGACCTCATAAGTCAAATCTAAGAAACTTGACCTATTATATTTAGTTTTTCATTGTGTAATCCTGTGTGGCCAACATTCGTACCAACCAGTTGATTCATAACAACAGTTTAATCATGTTGACATATTATTCAGCTAGTATGACCTGATCATCTATCTATATGCATTCAAAATGGACAAACTTAACTGCACTTTGGACCTCTAATACATACATTCATAAGCCGAACTGTGGTTTACAAACCAAAAGCAGGTCTGCAAGAAAAACTTCATATTTTACAGGCACTTTGCGATCAGTTTGAAGCCAGAAAATGCTACCCAAATTGGTTCGGTTAGCTAGGCTACTATTAGGGGTTGAACCGGATAAGTGGGTGATGTTTTGGTTAGCTCCATATAACCAAACAATATTTGTGTCTAGCTTGTAAAGTGAGCGATTTTTATATTATGAGATTTAGAATAGAAGTGAGAGTAAGCCTACAAAAGAAATAGCTTATCTAACCTTGCAATAAACAGATGTAAACTTCTTGTCTCGGCCAATTCTGACTGATTATATTCAAGTTCTAATGGTTACTCGAAATTCCCTAATAACGATTTTTATTAAATAAGTTTTTGTTGCAGGCCCAAACACGACACAAAGTCCAAAGAAATCCGGATAAAGACACATTTCTAAGACTTACATAAGGTAGTTTTATCGAGTCTACAAGTTATTGAAAGAACAAAGTTTCATCATTGTTTATTTATTTGAGTTTTTTTGTATATTACGTGAATTCCAAACTTTGAAGATATGCTCATGTTATCAATTAGTATCTGTGATATATTAAATCGGATGGTTGCAGATTGTTTTTAATACAAAATGTCATAAAACAGAACAACTGACTTGTGTTATTCATTCAGTAATGGGAAGAAACAATGCTACTTATTGCTAGAAACATAATCTCATACTGTAATTTATAGTGTATGCAAAATTCATCATTTACAAGCACAGTTCAGACATGCATAATGAAACAATAGATGAATGTAAGGATCACCATAAAGAGACAGAAAGATAACTGACATGAGCACACTAAACTAATATACCTCAGCAGATATCCAAGAAATTGAAGTGACTATTGTATCGGCAGTGAACTGGTGTCAGCAAACACGAAAACACTTATTTACGTTATTAAATCCCAATATAGCCCTTTCAGAAAAAGTAAATCAACTTAGTCGGCAAAGTTTACTAAAGATCCAACACCTATTTTATACAATATGTGTGGTTACCAGTAATTAGGATCAGGGTAAACGGGGTTTGTAGGTAAAAAGGGTTTGTGGGCTTGGGTAAATGGATAAGTTTTTTTAGTTATTTTAAAAAGTACAAGTCGAATAAGTTAATTGTACAAGTAGAATAACAAAAGGATCTATTTGGGAAAAAGATTTTATATTTTTTATTAATTAAAAGTACAGGTCGAATAATCTTTAAGTCAAAGTCGAATAACATAATAATTAGAGATTAATTTATTAAAAAATATTATATTATTCAAAAAGTACGAGTCGAATAATGGATGTGACCGGTAGTCGAATAACAAGTACACTTACACATATTGTACTTGCATGTACTTAAGGAGGTCCGACATGTACTATCCAATGATTAGCCAAAATACCAAGTGTCAACGATCAAATAGGTCGAATATGATAATTGGCTAATTGATACCCCCTTGGGTTATTCTTTAGGTGCCCATATGATTTTGGTCCTCCTTTTAAAATAGGCCTTAAAAGATCATGAAATTGTTTTCTTAGTATAAAAATACACTTGTCATGATTGAAACTAGGCGAATACCCACGCATAGCTGTGAAATTGCCTGGCAATGGATAATTAACGATACTCTATACCATGGTAAGAACGTATAATTGCAAAGTGTCATAAGATATGAGAATTCAACTTTGGATAAAATCTCAAATAAGTATGTATAAAAAAACATATAAAGAACAGTTAGTAAAACTAAAAGTGACATTACATAAACTTAATCATCGCGTAAAACTTCTTGGTACACGGAATTTGAGGTGTAGACTCCTACTTTACGAACCACTGGTTTAGTCTTGAGTAGCAGCACCTTGGTTGAGTTCAACAAACCTCAATCCTACACGCATCGAATGCTTCAGGAACTTCTCAGCACATCTCTTCACACATGTCTCCTCTTGCTTATCTAATGTCTTGCGTCTGAATGAGTCCACGCAATCTGTAAAGCATCTCCCACAAGACCGTTGTACATATATTCTGTGTATAACATTAACAAATGAGGTGCTTAATCATATGTAAGCTCCTACAAGTATCAAGAAAATAATATATGTTGAATTCGTATAAAATACCAAAAATCCTACTAACAGAATATCATCTATCTTTCTCGAAGTATATGTGCAAAGTTGAAAACGCCTAAGAGTCACAGTCAAAATTAAGGTGAATAGCATTTTTAATTCTGCTACTTTTACATGATCTGAGCTGAGTTGCATCGATTTATTTTATTTGTGAGCGAGGAAGTTGAATGTTTTATTTGAACAGTGTTTCTACTAAAGATGACTTCAACCCCAAATAGTTTTTGACCCTTTCCCTAATGCGTCCGTAAGTTACAAGTTTAAAGCTTGCTAAATTGTTGAAAACACCACCCCGTATAAGTTCTTTCATGTAAGGTTTTCTATTTGACCAATTTTACTTATCTTTAAACATAACCAGAATCTACCATGTGTTAGAATTATTATCTCTATGTTTTGAGTGCGTAGAAAGGCTTGGACATGACAGGCTTTTGAAACCATAAACGATGGTCTAGGAAAACCCAAACACCCTTGAAAATGTATCAACGTGGGGATGGTGTAGGGTCGGCTATGGCTACTGCTGTTCAGGCGGCTCTTGGAGCAGTCATAGATCTTGCTTTGGCTGCTGCACAAGCAGTGCACTCTGCTCTTCTTGGTGTCCTAAATAGGTGAATGTTCCATCTTTCTATAGATGTTCAAGTTTATATAGTTAATTGATGGCTTAAATCTAACTCGCATTCTGATATTTTTTAGTTTAAATTTTGCTGGTCTACTTGTCATTGTGTTTGTGCAGCCTCCATATACATTTGTTGTTATTTTTTCGTTGGCGATGGTCGGTGTTTTGGAGAGTTCTTCCTTAATTACGACATTTTTGATAATGGTGACTTATCAAAAGCGAAACTGACCCATTTTAGCACAATGACCCCGCTGACCCATTTGAATGCAAGGTAGTTGATTTTGTTTTAGATAGTTTTTTTAGAGTGAACAAGCATACTGAACCTAACTATTTAATCTAGATCGGACCTCAATCTATAAAGCAATAGCCATCTCGAATCCTCAACTAAAGCATCATAAAAATGAAACAAAGGACCTGAATTTGATCCAAAAACAATTGGCTTGATAAGACGTTCTCTTTCAAAAGTTGTTCAAATACATTCTGATCCTATATACAGCTTCAGAATATAGAATTTAGTTTTATACTGTATTTAACTGCTATTAGGACAACACATTCAGCATGATCAAATTACAAACAAATAATATGAAAACCATCCAGAACAAGCTATCAATTAGAGCACACATCACGAATATACTAATGGATTTTAATCACAACTAACGGCAAAAAGTCAACTTAAGATTAAAAACTGCAATAACAATGTTACATAATCTTCAAGCTTCGTACGATCAAGTAGAATTGCAAAACGGCTGTCACTATAAGTTGCAATCCAATATCAAAGAAAACAAACAAAAACAGATGTTTGACATGCTCCACCTAGGTACTTTTAACTATCCATTCATATATCATAACTCATTCAAACCTGAGACCAAAAAGAGCCTTCCAATCAATGAACACTACAGTAAATCGTACCTCAATGTGGTCAATATCTTTTGCAATTATACTGCAGAGACAATGCGCCTAAAAACGGCTGTAAAAGTCAACCCACCATTTCTCGACACTTTCTGGCCTTCCTCAGTTGCAGAACTCAAAAGCTTTACCACTGGATCCGTTGCAAGTTCTTCCTCTGTGAGTGCTTCAAACAATGGATGGTTCTCCAAACAAGACTTCATCCACTCTCCAAGCTCTTCCACATATGTTATGGTGTATATAATCCCGCTAGGACTAATCACATAAGCATACTCTTCTAACAAAAATGGGTTAATCACACGTCTTCTATGGTTCTTTTCTTTAAAATGAGGATCCGGGAACAAGAAAAACATCTTTGAAAGTTGTGCGTTCTCAAAGTAATTTGGGATGTACTTCATGGAATTAGTTCTAACAACAGATGCATTCTGATATTGACCCGGGTTTGTAACCCGTAAAGCTAAAATACGTTCTTTAACATATTATGTCACCTTATCCCTCAGTTCCATGCCAACCATAAGTGTTTCTAGGAAAAGTGTCGCAAGACTAATTAGTAGTCCTCCAAAGCCACAACCAACATCTCCAAATTCGATCTTTTTGGGGTTGGATGGTAAATCAGATGATGGGTAGAAGTGAGGATAGTGAAGGAGGTATTCTACATGGCGAGGGGAGATAAGGACAGGGAAATGGGAATCACCTAATGGGTTGCTATGAGCTCAGGCTCTGTAAAACCGTTTTCGTGGTAGCCAAGTTGATTTGCTTATGCAGGGGTTCGATTCGTCCCCTGATGCTATCTGTTCATCCAACTCCATATATGAAGTAGTAACTTCTGATATGACAACAAATCTGAATTTGACGAGAACTGAACAAAGTGCATGCCCTCTAGATATCAGGGTCTAATTATATCCGTGTGGGCTTCTCTCGTAACAAGCTTGAGCAAACAAGTAAGGTTAGTAGTTGATGAGATGAATCGCATGACTCGTGGCTGGAGATGAACAGATGATTAGCTAACTTCTGCAAAGACCCGTACGTACTGAGAAGAATAAAGCACAAATAATAAATCAGCATATACCCAAACACCCTCAAACACACTATATGATAGGTCATCGGTCTTTAGCATACCCCCTGATCCTATACATTCTAAAATGTAATTTTAATTTGTTGAAGGTGTTTAGAATTGCTGGATATAATTGAGCCAAAACAATTGTTAGCAACTACATACATAATCAAGACATACACCCCCATTATTACTTGCAATGAATTTAGCTAAACAATACTTAAAGATCCAGAAAAATTTAAAATTTGTTAACCACAAACACCCCTTTATTAGCTGGTATATAAGCACAAAGTAGAAAAATCGCTAAAGTATTCAAGAACTCTGCTATTTAAACACCATATATGAAGGTACTGGTCTAGATACTTGACAATAACCATATTTCACATGGACACAACACATAAATTAAAGCAAATATGTGAAAGCTAAAATTACCATTGGTTGATTTTGAGCTTTTTCTTTTAGAAAGGCAAATACACCATAGTCACTTAACCACTCTAGCTTTCCCAATTCGACTTGTTCTTTCTGCACACAAAAAGGTCAGGTTTAGAGGCGGGTTTTTTAAAGTTATTTACTTATAAAATAGTCCATTGTGGAGTGCTTTAACAGTTCAAAGGTGTATATGAAGCGGAAATTCTAGGACCGTCGTCAATGCACATTCTATGACCGTAAGTGTTAAAGATCTTAGCAATCCTCACCTACATAACAAAAAACAAGTCACTTTAATAATCGAACCTTTAAAACATCTAAACAACACCAACCAAATGTAAATCATAAAATAATCTTAAATGTATAAAAACAAAGGTATAGATTTTTTTTTATAAATCATCAACAAAACATTCTAAAGTATGGATACATACCTGTTTTTGATTAGCCTTTTCTTTTCATAAATAAATGTTACAACCGCGTGTTTTTACAGGTTTCACCGGCGGCCGGAAGCTACTGATGGGTGAGATATATATGTTATCACCTAGGAACAAATCACAAGCACACTCGAAACCGCCAAACATATGAAAAAACAAAAACTTGTAGATTCTAACATATATATTCAAACAACAAAGCATACGAAAGACACTCGAAACCACCAAGCACATCAAAAACCATAAAACAACCAAAACCAACTCAAGAAAACGAAATCACCAACACATGGTGGAAAGGAAGAAGTCGGCGATCGTGAGGGTTATGGTGGCGGCAATAATGAGAGTTGTGGAGGCAATTTTATTATTTGAATCTCTAGGGTTTGTGGAAGATTAATGGGTGATTATAATTACATTTGGTTCTCATCAAGCGTATAGAAGAAGTTTTGATGACACTGAAACTGCTGATTGAATGGTTTCCTTCTATTCGTGAGAATTGGGGTGTTTTCATATACTGGTATTAAAAAGTCAAATCATTTCCTGCTTTGATATTTAAATTATGACATACAACTTTGTTACCTTTTATTTGGTGCTTTCTTTTTGTGGATGAATAATTAATGTAAGTATGGAAATGTTGAGAGAAATTACTATTATTAGAAATGAAGAGATTTTTGAAAAAATTATACAGCCTTTATAAGTAGTAGAGATAACTTTTTTTTGAAAAAAGATACATATAATTATTTTGTTTTAAATATAAATTGTGTACTTTGGCCAATGAGGTCAAACCGAAAACTAAAGTAAATTTATTTTCGGTTCGCGGTTTGGCTTGGTTAAATTCTAATACTTTTCAGTTTTCGGGTTGACTAAAAAAAACAAATCGAGCAAATAAACCGAACAACTCGATAAACACCCCTAACACGAACCGACAATTAAAATCGAACAGGATTTGAGAAAAGCAAACCAAATTAAATTAAATACTCATGTTTCAAATATGTTTTTACAAAATGAAAACTGTATCGAGCCATTTCAGATAAATATACACGTATATATTTAATACTCAAAAATAATCATCGACACTTTTTCCTATTATAGAAAATAATTTTTTTTAAGTTGTTTTTTTTTGCTAAAATATACTCTCTATATAAAAATAGGTGTTTTGTTTTAACTTTTTGAAATCTTTTTTTTTTCAATTTTTTTTCAATTTCGACATTAAATATTACATTTGGGTTATATAATACTAGCAGGGTACTCCCGCGTTGCAGCTGCGGGTACTCAGTAACTAATGTCCGGGCGCAAAAAAATAAAAATAACGATATGATTAACTGGAAAAAAATGACTAGAATTCAGTCTGATGCACTTGTTCTCCTCGATCTTATGGGTCCAAAATCATTTGAACCATCAATGTGATATATAAATTGCATGAAAATTTATGTGTTTTAATGGTTTGTAGAATATGTATAAGAACATACTATATTTAAATTTTATGATGTTAACATTAATTAGTGTATCTACTTAGTTATTATTGTAACTTATGCTTTAATGTGTATTGATTAAATTTTAAAAATTTAAAAGACATTTAATGGATGAAAGGTTTGTAAGTATTATTTAAGATTAAGTTTTATGCAATTAGAGATTGTACCATGTGTATCAAGAGTTATACTACTTAAAATTTGAGGAAAGATATATCAAAATGATTTATATGTAGTATAGATATAGACTAGCTAAATAAAAATTATACACTTTTTAGTTTTACCAATGAAACTACACAAAAAATTCAATATATTTTGTATAAGTATAATATAACACACAAAAAACAGTTTAAGTTTGAAAAAGAAAACTTCAAAAAGTAAGACACTTATTTAAGGACGTGGAGTATATAATTAAATGAAAAACAATAAAAACATATTTAGTTCGGGTCAACCCGAAAACCAGGCCCGGTTTATAAAAAAAAAATATTAACCGATTAACTGAACAAAATAAAGCGAACAACCTTATAACCAAACATGTCAAAATCCCTAAAAAAAAAATGATAGGAAGGTTTTATTTGATAAGCAAAATCAACAACAGCTTATAGGTATAAGCAATTAAGGTTAGTTCAGTTAAAAAATGACAGTTTCTATATTTTTGGCAGGAATTCTTTTTCTTTAGATACGCGGGAAATCCTAGCTGAGTTATTATTTGTTACATAACATGCACAGGATTGCACAAATCACTGCAAGAACCATGAAAAGGATGACAAATCATCTGCCATCCGTCATCTTGGATTATAAGGGCACGTTCAGGTCGCCATTAATATTAACTGAGTTATTATGTTGTATACCTTAGACCAATATGTAAGAATGTTGATTAACACATAATCCGTCCAGCATTACTAGAGAACGACTGTTCTGCTAAGATGCAAAAGTTACAGACAGTTATTATTCTCAGGGCACTAATTTCCTAAGTTATTGATTTATGAACTTCTAGAGTCGCATAGAAAAGAGAGGATCAAACCATCTCATATGACTCATTCTCAAACTTTATAATAGTCAATTCCGTGAAAGTATAAAGTGTTCGATAAGAACTTGCATTAAGATGGGCCTAACGACATTCTTTTTGGTGAACGGTTATATATATATATACACGTACATATTAGAACTTTTGAACCTAATTCTGACTTCTGTACAAGTGCTAGAAGAAATAGGCATCATTTTCTGAACTAGTTTAGAGTGACAAACTTTCGATAGTTCTACATACTTTATTCACAAAATAGTTGCAATACGTCTTTATCTGTCATCAAAAAAGCATAACATGAGTAGGGGCATTAGCAACGATATCCAGCTTAACAAATACTATATGTATATGCAGAATTATAAAAACGGATCATAAAAATAGATTTGGTTAACTTAATCATTAATGTTTCCAAATCGGAATTAAACATGAAAGGGAACTGTGGCAAAAGAGGAGGTAGAGCTCCTTTTTGGTGGTGTAGTTCAAAGGAATGTCTGGCATTCTACTGATATGGACAGTGACAACTTCTTCTCCCAATGTTCCTCATTGGGAAATTTTGCCACATCATTATGTGGAAATTTTTTTGTAAAAATTATGTGGTTCTATCATTCCTCAAGTTCAAAAGGGAAAAATAGATTGTGATTATGATCCACAAATAAGAAAATTGCATCATCTTTTCAGACATTAACACTTACTTAAACACAATAAAATACACACAAAGGTATCATTAGGAATATTGAACATCTTTACCACCTGATGCTTCCATTTCTCTTCTAACTTATGAAAAATACAAGTTTTAATGTTAATGAATGTACTCCACTTGCATTAATAAATTACATCAAGTATAAATTTTACCTGGACATCTAGTGTTTCTTCAAGCCCTTTCACGACAATATCCATGGCTGGTCGTCGTTCTCGATCACCGTGCAAGCATCTGTATGCAATTTCTGAGAGTTTGGTCATGGAGTATGACCCCATAAGCTGCCTTAAACTAGGATCAATAATCTTGATCAAGTTACCCTTGTTATAGTATTCTTTGACTGATTTTCCAGAGAGGATGAAGCCAGGTTGAATGATGCTCAACCTTCCACACAAAATTAGCACAATGCCAAAAAAATAGACGTCAGATTTTTTGGCCACGACTCCTATAGTGTAGTATTCTGGTTCACAATACCCTTGTGTCCCACATCCATTTGAAACAATGACAGTCATACCAAACTCGTTACGCATAACTTGGACAATCCAAGGTCAAATATTTTAGCAACCCATTTCTCATCTATAAAAATGTTTGAACTTTTTATATCCCGGAGGAGAATCGTTCAATGCCCACCAATATGTTTAAGAAGGTGATCCAAACCACGTAGAGTAGAGCTCTCATCACGATTACACACGATTACACCGTTGTCTCTATCCACTTCCAAGCGCGGCATATTCATAGACAATAATCTTCTCCTTTCCCTCATCACAATAACCGAGGTTTTTTGAACTTATATAAAAATATCGAAGGTGTCGTCTTGTCGCCTCGTATATTGCAACTCAGTGAGCTCCAAGTCAGCAATCTTCCTCGCTCCAAATATCACCCAAAACAATTTTAACACTCTTTATATCATGATGTATGACCTTTAATTTGTCATTGATATTTTCGAATATCAAAACATATTTGCAAACTCCCATCCGAAAAAAGACTAGCCATGCTATTAGCCTTTCGCATATGATCACCACCACGGCTTCCATTAGAAGCATCTTCGAAGACAAGCATCGTCTCACGACCTTCATCACAACAGCCAAAGACAGAAACTATATCACAATAACTTATAATAACAGCTATCCAAATAAACCAAAATGCTACTAGGATCTATGTTCATATCATACGTGTTGAAAACATTATTACGTAAGTATTACTTAATCAATCAACTATATTGTTTAAGAAACTTTCTTTTAACATACTCATCTATGTTTTAATTACCTAATGAAGAAAAATAGTAGTACAATATATTTTGATATGTGCAAATTATGTATTAGCTAATTTCATCAGATCTATATCTATCTAGCAAGATCAAAAGAAACAAAAGAAGAAATAAAACGAATACCTATTTCGAGATCTGGTCATCAGCTACAGACTCGGTTGACATTTAGGAAATAACGGCTGTTGTTAACAAGTTTTTCACTATTTCAACTGGGATTAAGATGGGCTACCTATGACAGGCCTTGAGCTACTTATTTATTTTGGGCCACTATACAAGTACAGTTTGTTGGTGTTCATGATTCGATAAAAACTGAAATTGAATCGAATTTATATTCGTTTTTGATTTGAAAATATAATTATTTTTTTTATATTTTCGATGAGTTTTGACTATTTTTTAGCAATAATATATCAAAAAACAACTTGTAATAGATATGAACAGCGGTATTAAGTTTACGATGAAATTGTGTATTTCCGGCAAGACTTTTCGGTTTCTCACAAGTTTATCTGTCATTGATCGTTGTTGACCTTCGAAGACCGTCGTTGACAATGGCTGACCGATATACAAAAATCGACAAGGTTAATGACCCGTTAGCCTCTAGACGGTGTTAATCAATATATGAGGGTTTTTTTTTTGGCAACACTGATATTTATATAAAAAAGTATTAAAAATATTTTCTGATATAAATATAACAATTTTTAAACTTGAATTTTATATTTTAATGAGTTATTCGGGACAACCCAAAATCTAAACTGAATTTAGTTCGGTTTAGTCCAATTTGAATTTGATTCCGTTCAATTTCACCCAGAAAATAACCGAAATACCCGAACCAAATAAATGAATCAAATAACTCAATAACCGAACTGAATAATCCATAACTAAATCGATGAACGAACGTCCCTTAAAAAATAACAGGAGGGATATATTTGATAAGCAAATTCATCAAGGTACAAGCAATTTAAGATCAGTACCGTTTAATAAATGACAGTTTGTATATTGGGTTAATTACCCAAATAGACCACTTTTTAAGTGGATTTGCCAAAATACCCTAAGCTACTTTAAAGTTCCATATATAGACCAAGCGACCTCAAGCTACCTTATGCTACATTAAGCTACTCTAAGCTACTTTAAGCTACCTAAGCGACTTTAATATTAAATTAATAAAATTACTATTCATCTTAAAAAAGTACTCTTTTTTGTGTAAGAAGTGTGTAAGGTACTTTTTTATGCGACTTTTTTTTTTAATTAATTAAAATTCAATTTTATTATTATTTTAATCATTTAAAAATCATTTTTACATTATTCGACTTTTAAATAAATATATGCAACTTTAAATAAACTTATGCGACTTGTACATTGTACTTCCTAGGCTTAGTACTGTTTGAAATGACTAATATTTTTTTTTTCATTTAACTCTATCCACACATATTAAACATAGATCATCTTCAACACCCACCCCACCCCTGTGATATATTTTATCTTCACAATCAGCTTGCTACCCATTTGCACCCCAATAACCAATAATCACATAAATTTCCTAATGTAGATCCTTTGGCTCTTCGTTTATTGGAACGTCTTCTTTCATTTGATCCAAAAGATCGACCATCAGCTGAAGATGTATGCTACAAATTCTTTCATGTGACTTAATATTTTTAAAGGTAACAAAAAGGAAATCCTAATTTTACTTATGATTGTGCAGGCACTAGCAGATCCTTACTTTCAAGGGTTGGCCAATATGGAGCAAGAACCTTCAACACGTGCCATATCAAAGCTTGAGTTCGAGTTTGAGAGAAACAAATTGGCAAAAGATGATGTTAGAGAGTTGATCTATCGAGAGGTTTGGATTTCACATCATATTATACCCTCCATTTATAGGTGTTTTTTGTCCACAATATCTTTTTAATGAGTACCCACTGTTTTACATACTGTTACGGTTACAAAGATCATAACATTAGAGTAATAATCTATTTTTTTGAATAAATCATTGAGATTGTTTTTGGTTCTAATCCACAACCTTGTGGTTGATGGGACTGAATTGGTGATTAGGTTTTTTTATGAAGCAAAAACGTATTTGGTGTGGCTTTAAACCCATTTGACTTGGTAGAGTAAAGAATCATCCCATAAGTAATCGGTCGAGTAAAGAATCATCAATCGAGCTTCTGTAATGATGGAAAGTACGTATATATTTTAGCAAAAATAACTTGACGGAAAATGATTGTTTTGAAACTTTCACAGGATAGTTAACTTACAAGAATCACCATACCCACAATAACCTGTCTCCTTATAATCCTTACAAATATCGGGCTGGTGTTAACATTACAATTACAATTAGATAATTAACAGTTCATATAAATTAACAGTTCATGTGCAGTTTCAATCCGGTGTAAATCAATCTCTATTTTAACTTTTTTTGCATTTATATATAACTTGATCATATATTGCTGGTAAGAAAGAGGGTCGGTTTGGTAATGGGTCAATGTAGGTTTTGGGTCGAAATAGGTTAGCCAAGTCTTTGGTTGGGTCAGAACATGTCTGGAAACATGGGTTGACCCTTTTATTTCATAAGTGGCTTATTGCAGTTTCATCGATAAGATTTTTGCTCAGAATACGAAATATGAAAAGAGACACCCATTAGCCAAGCACTCTGTATTCACTTTCTACCATCTGTATTCCTGCAGAAAAAATGTACAATAAAAACACTAGAGTATATAAATAGATAGTTATCTGATGTGTGAAAAGTCGGCTGCCAAGGTTGGCTAGTTATCTGATATTCTGATGTCTGTAGCTTGGGCTGAGCGTGATTATTTTTTTTTAATATTTAAAACCCTGTTATGTGGTTTAATAAGCTTATGAAGCAGGAAAATAAAGGATGTTTTTGTTGGCGGTAAAGATGAGTAAAGAAGATGTGAGTGAGAGCACTTGAAGTGTTTTGATGTGTGTGTAAACGGGATTTGCAGTTTAGAGGTTCCTCGTATCATGGTGGGGCAAATTATCAAATTTGCAGCCATGGCGGGTTGGCCCTTCTCCTTAGCTGTAGAGCCATTTTGTTTGGTTTCATTGTTGTTTTCACTTGTACTATTCGATGACACCAATCTCTTTGTTGCCGCCGTTCGTGGTGTGGAGTTTCTAACGACACAAACGACGAACTAGTAAAAGGTTATAATGATAAACTTTGAGCACCTGTAAGCATCGCCAATTAAAGTTTGGACTATGTGCTTCTTGGCGGGGAAATCTTGCTGAGTTTGCAGCCATGGGGCCCATATCTTCTTTTTCAGGTTCGTTACTTATTTGAGTCTCGTGATATTAAAATAAATGAAACTGGAGTTGCAACAGCTTGTTGCTATACTGACTTAGATTATGATAATTATCGGGGTTCGATTATTGAAGCTAGAGAAGATATAGTAGAAGAAAAAATGCTTAAAGGAAAAAGCCTTGGCCACGTCAACAAGATTACACTTGGGGAATATTGTTTAAAGGTAATATTCTCCCTTTGAATGTCTTTTTTTTCCTTCCATTTGGTTTGGTTGTTGTCAAAGGGATGTGATTGTTAGTTTTAATACCGTTTGCGCTGATTATTTTTAGTTTATACTCACTGCGCTGTTCTAATCATGTTCCCTGTGCATTGGTAGGTTCTCGGGTGTTTGGAAGCGACATGTTTCCAGTTTCGTAAGGGTTCAGATTTTACTTCACATGGGTTCAGATGTTGACGAGGTAGAATTGCAAAACGGCTGTCACTATAAGTTGCAATCCAATATCAAAGAAAACAAACAAAAACAGATGTTTGACATGCTCCACCTAGGTACCTTTAACTATCCATTCATATATCATAACTCATTCAAACCTGAGACCAAAAAGAGCCTTCCAATCAATGAACACTACAGTAAATCGTACCTCAATGTGGTCAATATCTTTTGCAATTATACTGCAGAGACAATGCGCCTAAAAACGGCTGTAAAAGTCAACCCACCATTTCTCGACACTTTCTGGCCTTCCTCAGTTGCAGAACTCAAAAGCTTTACCACTGGATCCGTTGCAAGTTCTTCCTCTGTGAGTGCTTCAAACAATGGATGGTTCTCCAAACAAGACTTCATCCACTCTCCAAGCTCTTCCACATATGTTATGGTGTATATAATCCCGCTAGGACTAATCACATAAGCATACTCTTCTAACAAAAATGGGTTAATCACACGTCTTCTATGGTTCTTTTCTTTAAAATGAGGATCTGGGAACAAGAAAAACATCTTTGAAAGTTGTGCATTCTCAAAGTAATTTGGGATGTACTTCATGGAATTAGTTCTAACAACAGATGCATTCTGATATTGACCCGGGTTTGTAACCCGTAAAGCTAAAATACGTTCTTTAACATATTATGTCACCTTATCCCTCAGTTCCATGCCAACCATAAGTGTTTCTAGGAAAAGTGTCGCAAGACTAATTAGTAGTCCTCCAAAGCCACAACCAACATCTCCAAATTCGATCTTTTTGGGGTTGGATGGTAAATCAGATGATGGGTAGAAGTGAGGATAGTGAAGGAGGTATTCTACATGGCGAGGGGAGATAGGGACAGGGAAATGGGAATCACCTAATGGGTTGCTATGAGCTCAGGCTCTGTAAAACCGTTTTCGTGGTAGCCAAGTTGATTTGCTTATGCAGGGGTTCGATTCGTCCCCTGATGCTATCTGTTCATCCAACTCCATATATGAAGTAGTAACTTCTGATATGACAACAAATCTGAATTTGACGAGAACTGAACAAAGTGCATGCCCTCTAGATATCAGGGTCTTATTATATCCGTGTGGGCTTCTCTCGTAACAAGCTTGAGCAAACAAGTAAGGTTAGTAGTTGATGAGATGAATCGCATGACTCGTGGCTGGAGATGAACAGATGATTAGCTAACTTCTGCAAAGACCCGTACGTACTGAGAAGAATAAAGCACAAATAATAAATCAGCATATACCCAAACACCCTCAAACACACTATATGATAGGTCATCGGTCTTTAGCATACCCCCTGATCCTATACATTCTAAAATGTAATTTTAATTTGTTGAAGGTGTTTAGAATTGCTGGATATAATTGAGCCAAAACAATTGTTAGCAACTACATACATAATCAAGACATACACCCCCATTATTACTTGCAATGAATTTAGCTAAACAATACTTAAAGATCCAGAAAAATTTAAAATTTGTTAACCACAAACACCCCTTTATTAGCTGGTATATAAGCACAAAGTACAAAAATCGCTAAAGTATTCAAGAACTCTGCTATTTAAACACCATATATGAAGGTACTGGTCTAGATACTTGACAATAACCATATTTCACATGGACACAACACATAAATTAAAGCAAATATGTGAAAGCTAAAATTACCATTGGTTGATTTTGAGCTTTTTCTTTTAGAAAGGCAAATACACCATAGTCACTTAACCACTCCAGCTTTCCCAATTCGACTTGTTCTTTCTGCACACAAAAAGGTCAGGTTTAGAGGCGGGTTTTTTAAAGTTATTTACTTATAAAATAGTCCATTGTGGAGTGCTTTAACAGTTCAAAGGTGTATATGAAGCGGAAATTCTAGGACCGTCGTCAATGCACATTCTATGACCGTAAGTGTTAAAGATCTTAGCAATCCTCACCTACATAACAAAAAACAAGTCACTTTAATAATCGAACCTTTAAAACATCTAAACAACACCAACCAAATGTAAATCATAAAATAATCTTAAATGTATAAAAACAAAGGTATAGATTTTTTTTTTATAAATCATCAACAAAACATTCTAAAGTATGGATACATACCTGTTTTTGATTAGCCTTTTCTTTTCATGAATAAATGTTACAACCGCGTGTTTTTACAGGTTTCACCGGCGGCCGGAAGCTACTGATGGGTGAGATATATATGTTATCACCTAGGAACAAATCACAAGCACACTCGAAACCGCCAAACATATGAAAAAACAAAAACTTGTAGATTCTAACATATATATTCAAACAACAAAGCATACGAAAGACACTCGAAACCACCAAGCACATCAAAAACCATAAAACAACCAAAACCAACTCAAGAAAACGAAATCACCAACACATGGTGGAAAGGAAGAAGTCGGCGATCGTGAGGGTTATAGTGGCGGCAATAATGAGAGTTGTGGAGGCAATTTTATTATTTGAATCTCTAGGGTTTGTGGAAGATTAATGGGTGATTATAATTACATTTGGTTCTCATCAAGCGTATAGAAGAAGTTTTGATGACACTGAAACTGCTGATTGAATGGTTTCCTTCTATTCGTGAGAATTGGGGTGTTTTCATATACTGGTATTAAAAAGTCAAATCATTTCCTGCTTTGATATTTAAATTATGACATACAACTTTGTTACCTTTTATTTGGTGCTTTCTTTTTGTGGATGAATAATTAATGTAAGTATGGAAATGTTGAGAGAAATTACTATTATTAGAAATGAAGAGATTTTTGAAAAAATTATACAGCCTTTATAAGTAGTAGAGATAACTTTTTTTTGAAAAAAAGATACATATAATTATTTTGTTTTAAATATAAATTGTGTACTTTGGCCAATGAGGTCAAACCGAAAACTAAAGTAAATTTATTTTCGGTTCGCGGTTTGGCTTGGTTAAATTCTAATACTTTTCAGTTTTCGGGTTGACTAAAAAAAACAAATCGAGCAAATAAACCGAACAACTCGATAAACACCCCTAACACGAACCGACAATTAAAATCGAACAGGATTTGAGAAAAGCAAACCAAATTAAATTAAATACTCATGTTTCAAATATGTTTTTACAAAATGAAAACTGTATCGAGCCATTTCAGATAAATATACACGTATATATTTAATACTCAAAAATAATCATCGACACTCTTTCCTATTATAGAAAATAATTTTTTTTAAGTTGATTTTTTTTTGCTAAAATATACTCTCTATATAAAAATAGGTGTTTTGTTTTAACTTTTTGAAATCTTTTTTTTTTCAATTTCGACATTAAATATTACATTTGGGTTATATAATACTAGCAGGGTACTCCCGCGTTGCAGCTGCGGGTACTCAGTAACTAATGTCCGGGCGCAAAAAAATAAAAATAACGATATGATTAACTGGAAAAAAATGACTAGAATTCAGTCTGATGCACTTGTTCTCCTCGATCTTATGGGTCCAAAATCATTTGAACCATCAATGTGATATATAAATTGCATGAAAATTTATGTGTTTTAATGGTTTGTAGAATATGTATAAGAACATACTATATTTAAATTTTATGATGTTAACATTAATTAGTGTATTTACTTAGTTATTATTGTAACTTATGCTTTAATGTGTATTGATTAAATTTTAAAAATTTAAAAGACATTTAATGGATGAAAGGTTTGTAAGTATTATTTAAGATTAAGTTTTATGCAATTAGAGATTGTACCATGTGTATCAAGAGTTATACTACTTAAAATTTGAGGAAAGATATATCAAAATGATTTATATGTAGTATAGATATAGACTAGCTAAATAAAAATTATACACTTTTTAGTTTTACCAATGAAACTACACAAAAAATTCAATATATTTTGTATAAGTATAATATAACACACAAAAAACAGTTTAAGTTTGAAAAAGAAAACTTCAAAAAGTAAGACACTTATTTAAGGACGTGGAGTATATAATTAAATGAAAAACAATAAAAACATATTTAGTTCGGGTCAACCCGAAAACCAGGCCCGGTTTATAAAAAAAAAATATTAACCGATTAACTGAACAAAATAAAGCGAACAACCTTATAACCAAACATGTCAAAATCCCTAAAAAAAAAATGATAGGAAGGTTTTATTTGATAAGCAAAATCAACAACAGCTTATAGGTATAAGCAATTAAGGTTAGTTCAGTTAAAAAATGACAGTTTCTATATTTTTGGCAGGAATTCTTTTTCTTTAGATACGCGGGAAATCCTAGCTGAGTTATTATTTGTTACATAACATGCACAGGATTGCACAAATCACTGCAAGAACCATGAAAAGGATGACAAATCATCTGCCATCCGTCATCTTGGATTATAAGGGCACGTTCAGGTCGCCATTAATATTAACTGAGTTATTATGTTGTATACCTTAGACCAATATGTAAGAATGTTGATTAACACATAATCCGTCCAGCATTACTAGAGAACGACTGTTCTGCTAAGATGCAAAAGTTACAGACAGTTATTATTCTCAGGGCACTAATTTCCTAAGTTATTGATTTATGAACTTCTAGAGTCGCATAGAAAAGAGAGGATCAAACCATCTCATATGACTCATTCTCAAACTTTATAATAGTCAATTCCGTGAAAGTATAAAGTGTTCGATAAGAACTTGCATTAAGATGGGCCTAACGACATTCTTTTTGGTGAACGGTTATATATATATATACACGTACATATTAGAACTTTTGAACCTAATTCTGACTTCTGTACAAGTGCTAGAAGAAATAGGCATCATTTTCTGAACTAGTTTAGAGTGACAAACTTTCGATAGTTCTACATACTTTATTCACAAAATAGTTGCAATACGTCTTTATCTGTCATCAAAAAAGCATAACATGAGTAGGGGCATTAGCAACGATATCCAGCTTAACAAATACTATATGTATATGCAGAATTATAAAAACGGATCATAAAAATAGATTTGGTTAACTTAATCATTAATGTTTCCAAATCGGAATTAAACATGAAAGGGAACTGTGGCAAAAGAGGAGGTAGAGCTCCTTTTTGGTGGTGTAGTTCAAAGGAATGTCTGGCATTCTACTGATATGGACAGTGACAACTTCTTCTCCCAATGTTCCTCATTGGGAAATTTTGCCACATCATTATGTGGAAATTTTTTTGTAAAAATTATGTGGTTCTATCATTCCTCAAGTTCAAAAGGGAAAAATAGATTGTGATTATGATCCACAAATAAGAAAATTGCATCATCTTTTCAGACATTAACACTTACTTAAACACAATAAAATACACACAAAGGTATCATTAGGAATATTGAACATCTTTACCACCTGATGCTTCCATTTCTCTTCTAACTTATGAAAAATACAAGTTTAAATGTTAATGAATGTACTCCACTTGCATTAATAAATTACATCAAGTATAAATTTTACCTGGACATCTAGTGTTTCTTCAAGCCCTTTCACGACAATATCCATGGCTGGTCGTCGTTCTCGATCACCGTGCAAGCATCTGTATGCAATTTCTGAGAGTTTGGTCATGGAGTATGACCCCATAAGCTGCCTTAAACTAGGATCAATAATCTTGATCAAGTTACCCTTGTTATAGTATTCTTTGACTGATTTTCCAGAGAGGATGAAGCCAGGTTGAATGATGCTCAACCTTCCACACAAAATTAGCACAATGCCAAAAAAATAGACGTCAGATTTTTTGGCCACGACTCCTATAGTGTAGTATTCTGGTTCACAATACCCTTGTGTCCCACATCCATTTGAAACAATGACAGTCATACCAAACTCGTTACGCATAACTTGGACAATCCAAGGTCAAATATTTTAGCAACCCATTTCTCATCTATAAAAATGTTTGAACTTTTTATATCCCGGAGGAGAATCGTTCAATGCCCACCAATATGTTTAAGAAGGTGATCCAAACCACGTAGAGTAGAGCTCTCATCACGATTACACACGATTACACCGTTGTCTCTATCCACTTCCAAGCGCGGCATATTCATAGACAATAATCTTCTCCTTTCCCTCATCACAATAACCGAGGTTTTTTGAACTTATATAAAAATATCGAAGGTGTCGTCTTGTCGCCTCGTATATTGCAACTCAGTGAGCTCCAAGTCAGCAATCTTCCTCGCTCCAAATATCACCCAAAACAATTTTAACACTCTTTATATCATGATGTATGACCTTTAATTTGTCATTGATATTTTCGAATATCAAAACATATTTGCAAACTCCCATCCGAAAAAAGACTAGCCATGCTATTAGCCTTTCGCATATGATCACCACCACGGCTTCCATTAGAAGCATCTTCGAAGACAAGCATCGTCTCACGACCTTCATCACAACAGCCAAAGACAGAAACTATATCACAATAACTTATAATAACAGCTATCCAAATAAACCAAAATGCTACTAGGATCTATGTTCATATCATACGTGTTGAAAACATTATTACGTAAGTATTACTTAATCAATCAACTATATTGTTTAAGAAACTTTCTTTTAACATACTCATCTATGTTTTAATTACCTAATGAAGAAAAATAGTAGTACAATATATTTTGATATGTGCAAATTATGTATTAGCTAATTTCATCAGATCTATATCTATCTAGCAAGATCAAAAGAAACAAAAGAAGAAATAAAACGAATACCTATTTCGAGATCTGGTCATCAGCTACAGACTCGGTTGACATTTAGGAAATAACGGCTGTTGTTAACAAGTTTTTCACTATTTCAACTGGGATTAAGATGGGCTACCTATGACAGGCCTTGAGCTACTTATTTATTTTGGGCCACTATACAAGTACAGTTTGTTGGTGTTCATGATTCGATAAAAACTGAAATTGAATCGAATTTATATTCGTTTTTGATTTGAAAATATAATTATTTTTTTTATATTTTCGATGAGTTTTGACTATTTTTTAGCAATAATATATCAAAAAACAACTTGTAATAGATATGAACAGCGGTATTAAGTTTACGATGAGATTGTGTATTTCCGGCAAGACTTTTCGGTTTCTCACAAGTTTATCTGTCATTGATCGTTGTTGACCTTCGAAGACCGTCGTTGACAATGGCTGACCGATATACAAAAATCGACAAGGTTAATGACCCGTTAGCCTCTAGACGGTGTTAATCAATATATGAGGGTTTTTTTTTTGGCAACACTGATATTTATATAAAAAAGTATTAAAAATATTTTCTGATATAAATATAACAATTTTTAAACTTGAATTTTATATTTTAATGAGTTATTCGGGACAACCCAAAATCTAAACTGAATTTAGTTCGGTTTAGTCCAATTTGAATTTGATTCCGTTCAATTTCACCCAGAAAATAACCGAAATACCCGAACCAAATAAATGAATCAAATAACTCAATAACCGAACTGAATAATCCATAACTAAATCGATGAACGAACGTCCCTTAAAAAATAACAGGAGGGATATATTTGATAAGCAAATTCATCAAGGTACAAGCAATTTAAGATCAGTACCGTTTAATAAATGACAGTTTGTATATTGGGTTAATTACCCAAATAGACCACTTTTTAAGTGGATTTGCCAAAATACCCTAAGCTACTTTAAAGTTCCATATATAGACCAAGCGACCTCAAGCTACCTTATGCTACATTAAGCTACTCTAAGCTACTTTAAGCTACCTAAGCGACTTTAATATTAAATTAATAAAATTACTATTCATCTTAAAAAAGTACTCTTTTTTGTGTAAGAAGTGTGTAAGGTACTTTTTATGCGACTTTTTTTTTAATTAATTAAAATTCAATTTTATTATTATTTTAATCATTTAAAAATCATTTTTACATTATTCGACTTTTAAATAAATATATGCAACTTTAAATAAACTTATGCGACTTGTACATTGTACTTCCTAGGCTTAGTACTGTTTGAAATGACTAATATTTTTTTTTTCATTTAACTCTATCCACACATATTAAACATAGATCATCTTCAACACCCACCCCACCCCTGTGATATATTTTATCTTCACAATCAGCTTGCTACCCATTTGCACCCCAATAACCAATAATCACATAAATTTCCTAATGTAGATCCTTTGGCTCTTCGTTTATTGGAACGTCTTCTTTCATTTGATCCAAAAGATCGACCATCAGCTGAAGATGTATGCTACAAATTCTTTCATGTGACTTAATATTTTTAAAGGTAACAAAAAGGAAATCCTAATTTTACTTATGATTGTGCAGGCACTAGCAGATCCTTACTTTCAAGGGTTGGCCAATATGGAGCAAGAACCTTCAACACGTGCCATATCAAAGCTTGAGTTCGAGTTTGAGAGAAACAAATTGGCAAAAGATGATGTTAGAGAGTTGATCTATCGAGAGGTTTGGATTTCACATCATATTATACCCTCCATTTATAGGTGTTTTTTGTCCACAATATCTTTTTAATGAGTACCTACTGTTTTACATACTGTTACGGTTACAAAGATCATAACATTAGAGTAATAATCTATTTTTTTGAATAAATCATTGAGATTGTTTTTGGTTCTAATCCACAACCTTGTGGTTGATGGGACTGAATTGGTGATTAGGTTTTTTTATGAAGCAAAAACGTATTTGGTGTGGCTTTAAACCCATTTGACTTGGTAGAGTAAAGAATCATCCCATAAGTAATCGGTCGAGTAAAGAATCATCAATCGAGCTTCTGTAATGATGGAAAGTACGTATATATTTTAGCAAAAATAACTTGACGGAAAATGATTGTTTTGAAACTTTCACAGGATAGTTAACTTACAAGAATCACCATACCCACAATAACCTGTCTCCTTATAATCCTTACAAATATCGGGCTGGTGTTAACATTACAATTACAATTAGATAATTAACAGTTCATATAAATTAACAGTTCATGTGCAGTTTCAATCCGGTGTAAATCAATCTCTATTTTAACTTTTTTTGCATTTATATATAACTTGATCATATATTGCTGGTAAGAAAGAGGGTCGGTTTGGTAATGGGTCAATGTAGGTTTTGGGTCGAAATAGGTTAGCCAAGTCTTTGGTTGGGTCAGAACATGTCTGGAAACATGGGTTGACCCTTTTATTTCATAAGTGGCTTATTGCAGTTTCATCGATAAGATTTTTGCTCAGAATACGAAATATGAAAAGAGACACCCATTAGCCAAGCACTCTGTATTCACTTTCTACCATCTGTATTCCTGCAGAAAAAATGTACAATAAAAACACTAGAGTATATAAATAGATAGTTATCTGATGTGTGAAAAGTCGGCTGCCAAGGTTGGCTAGTTATCTGATATTCTGATGTCTGTAGCTTGGGCTGAGCGTGATTATTTTTTTTTTAATATTTAAAACCCTGTTATGTGGTTTAATAAGCTTATGAAGCAGGAAAATAAAGGATGTTTTTGTTGGCGGTAAAGATGAGTAAAGAAGATGTGAGTGAGAGCACTTGAAGTGTTTTGATGTGTGTGTAAACGGGATTTGAAGTTTAGAGGTTCCTCGTATCATGGTGGGGCAAATTATCAAATTTGCAGCCATGGCGGGTTGGCCCTTCTCCTTAGCTGTAGAGCCATTTTGTTTGGTTTCATTGTTGTTTTCACTTGTACTATTCGATGACACCAATCTCTTTGTTGCCGCCGTTCGTGGTGTGGAGTTTCTAACGACACAAACGACGACACTAGTAAAAGGTTATAATGATAAACTTTGAGCACCTGTAAGCATCGCCAATTAAAGTTTGGACTATGTGCTTCTTGGCGGGGAAATCTTGCTGAGTTTGCAGCCATGGGGCCCATATCTTCTTTTTCAGGTTCGTTACTTATTTGAGTCTCGTGATATTAAAATAAATGAAACTGGAGTTGCAACAGCTTGTTGCTATACTGACTTAGATTATGATAATTATCGGGGTTCGATTATTGAAGCTAGAGAAGATATAGTAGACGAAAAAATGCTTAAAGGAAAAAGCCTTGGCCACGTCAACAAGATTACACTTGGGGAATATTGTTTAAAGGTAATATTCTCCCTTTGAATGTCTTTTTTTCCTTCCATTTGGTTTGGTTGTTGTCAAAGGGATGTGATTGTTAGTTTTAATACCGTTTGCGCTGATTATTTTTAGTTTATACTCACTGCGCTGTTCTAATCATGTTCCCTGTGCATTGGTAGGTTCTCGGGTGTTTGGAAGCGACATGTTTCCAGTTTCGTAAGGGTTCAGATTTTACTTCACATGGGTTCAGATGTTGACGAGGTATATATGATGCAAAACAAGTGGATCAACTGCTCTGTCATCTCACCAACATGTCTTCTAATGGTCTCACGGCTAGTGGAAGCAGGGTCATAAATGGCGAGGCTTAAGTAAGAGTTAGAGTAGCAGAATGGAAGAGGCCACAGAGACATACTGCATCTGGTGCACCCCAGAGCTTGGGGATACGGTAGGTGTCAAGAAGGTGGTCTAGGCCATGCTGGGGCCAGCACTCACCAGCCCCAACAGATTTCAAGACGGAAATTAGGGAGGGTAGATTGACGTCGATTTTCTCAAGTTCTCCTCTAAGGAACGGTCTAGCTGATTCCAACAAGGTTTGCAAATAAGTGCTTTGTGGATCAAAGGTTGTTGGAAAGGTCAGTTGGTTTGTTATTGGATCACAGTGACATACTCGAGTACGTACATCCGTCTGAATAATGGTATTGAGATTGTTTATTGCGTGAGACCAAGGAGAGTGGCGCAGGGGCAGATGGAGGGAGAGAGTGACGATGTGGGCGGGATATGAGAAAGATGGCAGCTGCTGGTGCATCTGACAGTGGCGAGCGGTTGTGAGCGAAAGGCGAAAGGAGCTGTCTGCAAGTCTTATTCCATATTCCAACCTCATCATATTCAGATGACACTGGTTATTTGTATGTAAACGAAGACTATCACCACATGCGTTTAGATTCAGCAATAGCGTGAAGTCAAATAACCATCATTAAAAAACCAGATAAAAGAAAGACTTGAAGAAAGGATTCCATGTCACTGGAAATGTTTTAGAAACTTAAGACCATACTGGTTTTAATATTTTGCTTCTTGATGTTGCTAACTAATTCATCCTTCTTATCTAATTAACTAGTTACGTGAAAAGTCTATGTGACTTGTAAACTAAATATAAACAAATTGTTCTTTTATTAATATGTATTTAAATCATCATAAAGAGTCTAAGTTTTCAGGAGCTATGATGATTTATGATTGAAGTAGCTTTAAGCTATCTATATTTCGAAGTCCATGAAAAGCATTATGAGTATAAAACCACAAAGCTATACTAATGAAGTATGGAAGTATATAAAAAATGGTTTTACACACTACTTGTTACAGAACACAACCCGACATTGCGTTGTTTAGTAAAGTAACATTAGCACTACTTGACTTGTAAATGCTACAACCGGTAACACAGAATCACATCTAACTGTTCTGTTGCTGCAAGATTTCAATATAAATTAGTAATTTTCACTAGTTTCACTTTGTTTGTGATCTTAATGCTTAACTAGTTATTCACTAATAAAGCTCTCTTATCACTTGACATGCATGCTGATCACAATTAGTAATTTTCTTATTCGTTTGTATATAACTTATAGAAATTTATAAATACTTCATTAGTTGCATTCGAGGTCGGGTACGCGGGTTTAGCGGCCCGAGATCGAGGTGATACCATCCTCGTTCCCATCGCTAGTTTTTATTCGAGGATTTCTGATCAGTTTTTATTCGACCTCTTGAGACAGCTCGTATCTTGTTAGCCACCAAAATAAAAAAATATATAAATACAAAAAATATATATAAAGCGATTTAGATAGACCAAAAATGTCAAAATGAACAAGTAAATTAAGATCATACTTCTGTTCAAAAAATTAAGATCATACTTCAATTCTTTACATAAATCCTTATAAAGACTAGAATTCAACATAATTATCCAAAAATCAAGAACTCTCACATCTTGCATAAAGTTCATCATGTGATTAGAAGCATATTTCATTTTTAGGCTTCTCTCCAATGTACAAGTTCTAGCCACCAGGTACCATGGCAGACACATCACCCGAAATCGTGTTCTTGTTGGCAGCAATATGCACATACTCCAAAACCTTTACAACCCTTGATCCGTCAATAACCTATAGTCAGAACCAATATGATCAAATTAGGTAACTTCCAAGAATTTATAAATACTCCAAGCTAACCGAGATATACTCGAATATCGGAGATGACCTGATATTAAAAATTCAATGCTATAGCTAATTAACATGAAGTGAAATATATATTAACAGCTGCATCAGTCATTAAAATAGTGTAACTCACCTTTTCGCCTTTTTTGTTGATCTCTTTAAGGCCCTTCCTGAAAAACATCATGGCTCCACGTTGTCCAGCAGTGACATGTATGTCGTGGTTGTTACAATATCAACATATTCAAAAGGAGATGGTATAACGCCTGCATAAACTAGCCCACTGATGTGTGCCATGTTAGCTAATAGAACTACTTTTTTTTGTCACAAACCAGTCAAAAATGAGAGTCAAATATTTGAGATATCAAGACTCGTGAATAAAAAAACAAGACATAAGAAATTACTACCATTAACCTTGCGCATACGATCATAATCGCATACTCGAGTCTAGGCACAGGCACCGCCTACAACTAATTATGGTCTAAAGAGCACAACACTTTTCTCCATCTGCAACATAAAGTGACCTTTTTTATAAGAAAACGAAAGAAGTCTTCATGTGAAAATGAAACATCTTGCTAACTCGTGTAGGCGTATAGCTTACTTGGTCATAGTCGACATAACTGGTTCGTTCATCCAACCTGTACAGAGGTACACGACCAATACCTTTCTCGATAGAAACATGAACAAGAGACTTCATGTTATGCTGAGGTGGCCTATAACTCTCTTTATGAGAAGAGAATGGGCAAGATGTGACGGGCAGAGGTGGTGCATAACCTTCTTGATGAGAAACAGGTGTTGCTTGATAGCCACAACAAATTCAAATAAGATAAGGATAGCGTGAACTTACTTCCTTAACCATTGTCTTTAGATGAGAAGTACTTCCACTCACGGTCCTCCAAATCTTCTTTAGATGAGAAGTACTCAGTATCATTACTTTCAACCATGTGAAATTTAGTAAATATCTTTAATACTCCTACCTATCACTGAAACCTCGTGGATCATAAATCACATATTCACAAATTTAACAGAAAATGTACCCTGCACCCACTCCCTCTTGTCCATTTACTGAAAAGAGGTGCATTGTGACTTTGGTCTCAAATATATTCACGAAATGGTAGGTATTTTTCATATACTGTACTTTACGATTTAGTGACTCTAAAAGCACATAAGTATCACATGATAACGGCAACCTAATTAACTAAATACAGTTCAGTTGCTACGAAATAACTTTTAACCATATGCAATGGCTGGTGCAGAAGATTATAAAGTTAATAATTCGGTGAACTTAAACATAAACCCACCTCCATACTGAAGGGCTGCGGAAAGACGACATATGGAACAAATTACAGATGAATCTCAGGTTCCCGCTCGTGTAGTCACCATGGTGGCATTCTTTTCTGCAGCATCGAGTCCAGTAGAGCCGTTTAGACCCATAGATTCCATAAGAGCCTATTGAATGGAAAACCCGCAACTACAAAGAGTGACCAATATGTTGCCTCTTCGGCATGTTGATTATTGGTTCCATTACTTCAGGAGCAAAAGACAGACGTCTTCATGTCTATCCATTTCCACCATTCACTTTTCTTTAAAGGACATCATTTGATTTTAATTATTCTGGTCATCCTATTTATATGCCTGCATAATTATAAAATCAAAGATTAGCCAGATAATATTACTATGTCTAATAATCACAGTTGAGATGCAATCAATTACCGCTATGTCATGCTATTAAATATATCCAAAAACCCCGAAAGCGAGGAAGTGGAATGCTCTAATGTGAGTGACTCTATTATTTCCATTAAAACTTACTTGCAGGCATTCTGGCGTTCATAAATTTGAGTACTACATCTTTTAGTCTAGATGATAGATGACACTTAAAAAATAGAATGCGAAAAAAGGGAGGTAATTTACAACACAGCGGGAAATAAAAAGAGACGTGGCGTAATGTCTATTCAAAAAGATACAAAGCCGAAAGTAGTACACACAAAAGTTTCACAAGAAAGAATTTAGATGACAGTCTGAAAGTGCTAACCTGTTGCTCCAGCCGGTGGGTGCGCTCCTCTAGTAGCCATATTGTTGCTTGTTAATTTTTAAGATGTATAGCTTCTGTTCTAAATTCCTCAAGTTCAACCTTCGTCTTTCTGTTTTTTGACTCTAAGTCTGCAATTTTCAAATCTTTTTCCTGCATGGACAAGATACATTTATACCCAAAAAATATATCTAGGTCGATTTGGATAGTGGTCTGCCTCAAACGGGTCGAATAAAAAGAGAGTAACATATGTGTGTTTGTATTGTTTTGTGACAGACTCTGGGTGTGCTCTTTACATATCCTTATAATCTTGCCAAAAGCACCAAGTAACAACGGCACAAACTAGCCCACTGATGTGTGCCATGTTAGCTAATAGAACTACTTTTTTTTGTCACAAACCAGTAAAAAATGAGAGTCAAATATTTGAGATATCAAGACTCGTGAATAAAAAAACAAGACATAAGAAATTACTACCATTAACCTTGCGCATACGATCATAATCGCATACTCGAGCCTAGGCACAGGCACCGCCTACAACTAATTATGGTCTAAAGAGCGCTGACTTTATTTGGAACGTTTCCCTTATATTAACCTTATTGTGACTTGATACTATGATAGGCTTATATAAGCGGAAAAGTTTCAAAAAAGTGAGCTTATGACACATAGGCCAAAAACCACATAAGCCATTAGCCCGCTATATAAGGTTAAGCAAACAACTAATCGGTTAGTTATAAGAAGGTTTGATATTTTCACTAAAAACCCAATTCATAAAACACCCATTGGGACTATTTCACTTCACAAACATTTTATCAAACAATTCGTATGCATATGCATAAACATAAAAACAGAATCTTACAACTCAAAAGTTCAATATCTAGAGCTGAAGTTTCTCATATATATAGTAAATAAAATAAAAACCCATATCACAAATCCAATAAAAGTAACAAAAAAAGATGGTAAATTTGGTTAGGGTTTTACCAGATGAAGAAGAAATTATACCACCATACAAATAAACCACCAGCATTACGTAGATATTACACACTGATACGAGTTAAAACCGGTATTTGGTGCTCATCTATTTTGAAGCTCTAAACTTAATACTTTTGACTATTATTTTTTATTAAAATAGATATTCAGGGTGAGAAGGTTTTTTAAAGCTTCTGCTCAAAACTATGGTAACAGAGGGTGGTTTTAAACGTGACGATGGTTTTTAGGTTTTTTCTGGGTTTGAATTGAAAATGGAGGTTAGGGGAGGGGGTTACAGATCTGGGGTAGGGTGATGAAATTGTAAAGGATATAATTGGGGGTTGGGGAGAGAAAGGTATAAGCAAATTGTATAAGTATTCAAGCTAAGTGTACAACTAAATAATGCATTGGTTTTTTAATAAAAATTTAATACTTTATAAAAACAAAAAAACTTTTTAATATTTAATTATAAAAGTACAAGTCGCTTAAAATATACACTTACACATTCTTACACAATAATGACAAGTCGCTTAAAATGTACAATGACATATTCTTACACATTCTTACACCAAAAGCATAAGTCGCATAAGTTTAATTAAAGTAGCATAATATTTTTAATATATAAAATATAATAAAAATATGTTACAAAAATAATATAATTAAAAAGTCGCATAAAAAAATATTCAGAGTTGCATAAAAAGGTACCTTACACAATTGTACTTGTTTCTTACACAAATAGTACTTTTTTTTGGAAAAAACACAAGTCGCTTAGGTAGCATAAGGTAGCATCGGTTGCATAGTGTAGCATAAGTCGCATCGGTCTATTTTGGGAAAATGTCAAAAACTTGGGTTATTTTGGCAAAAAGATTTAATTACAAGTCTATTTGGGTAATTATCCCTTGTATATTTATGGCCAAGAATTCTGGTTCTTTAGATATGAGGGAAATCCTAGCTGAGTTGCTTATTGTTACATAACATGCAGATCTCATATTCCATAAACCATCGCAAGAACCATGAAAAAAGGATGCCAAATTAGTGATGTGGCACCACTTTTTCTCTACGGCTCAAGCTCACGGCTTGGACTGTACCTAGCACTCTTAGTACAGTTTAATACGAGTAAATGACAGTTTGTATATTTATGGCCAAGAATTCTTTTTCTTTAGATATGAGGGAAATCCTAGCTGGGTTGCTTATTGTTACATAACATGCATATCTCAGATTTCACAAACCATCGCAAGAACCATGAAAAGGATGCCAAATCATTTGCAATACACCATGGATTATAAGGGCGGGATCAGGTTGCCACAAAAAGAGCTCGTTGACCAATTCTAGTTGAGAACTAGTACACTCAAGATGCATGATCCTAAGAGAGGGTCTCAAAGAGATGCTATATAGTATAAGATTGTGCTCTATATTAGTATAGTAGATTGTAGTGGTAAATTTAGATATATTGCTACAAAATGTACGCCGCCTAACCGGGCTTCTCATTTTCTGGACCCTTTCGTTTGGCATCTTACATAGGGAGTTTTGATAACCTTAGACCTCTTGTGCCATTAGGAGGGCAAGAGGGCTGACCACTAGGCAACCTTGGTGGTGGCAAGCTGATACTAGCCGAGTTAAGTACTTTTGGTGTTTTGTTTGTGTTAGCTATTGTGTTAAAAATTATTTTGTTTTAATACCAAAAACTATATTCAGATTAATAACCTTAGACCAACCAGTCAGAATTAATATTGATTCGCACATATTTCGTCCAGCATTACTTGAGCACGACTGTTCTTCTAAGATACAAAAGTTACAGACAGTTGTTGTTACTTAATATTCTCAGGGCACCATTTTCCTAAGTTCTTGATTTTTATGGATTTCTAGAGTCGCTTAAAAAAGAGAGGATCAAACAATCTCATACGACTCATTCTCAAACTTTATAATAGTTAATGCCGTAAACGAATAAAGTGTTCTATAGGAACATGGATTAAAACTTTAAGGGATGGGCCTAATTCTGAGTTCTGAGTTCTGAGTTTCTGCACAAATTAAAGGAATTAGTATCCTGTTCTATTCTAGTTTCCAGTGACAACTTTCAATAGTTTTACATTTTTATTTCACAAAATAGTTGCAATACATCTTTATCTGTTGTCAAAAAAGCATAACATGATCCGGGGCATGAGCAACGATATCCAGCTTAACTGAAACTATCTGTATATGCAAAACTTATAAAAACGGGTCATAAGAATAGAATTAGTTAACTTGAATTAAACATGCAACCCTCCTTGAATCAGATAAGAAATTGAATAAAACTAAACGAAAGCACTCGAATTGCATCAAGATCTTTGCT